>JAWNPG010000027.1:532500-1232500 GCA_035045145.1 Drosophila meridionalis | reverse complement strand
TTATTTCTTAAATATTTTTATACCCTGAGCCCATTGAAAATGGGAAATCAGGGTATAATGGTTTTGTTAAATGTATGTAACAGGCAGAAGGAGGCGTGCCACACCCCATAAAGTACATATATTCTTGATCAGCGCGACAAGACGAGTCGATATAGCCCTGTCCGTCTGTCCGTCCGTCCGTCCGTCCGTCTGTCCGTCTGTCCGTCCGTGTGAACGCTGAGATATTTGTAAGTACGCAACGTAGAGACTTGAAATTTTACATGAATACTCGATAATACCATACGCTGCACAAGTTTATAAAATTTTTCCGATAACTCATTCCATTTCGATTTTATGAGCATTTATCGATAATTTTAATGTGTTTTTAAGGCGTGGTTTGTACATCGTTTGAGCTAAAGACTTCAAATTTGCTGTATAGTTGTGTGTAATGAATACGGAGATAACGTTATCTTTAGATTTCCGATGCCACGCCCCATTCGCCCCCAATAGCCTCCTATTTGTAAAAAGCGCAAATCAAATACTAGAGACTTGTGCTTTGGCACATACAGACATATGAATGCCATTAATAAGTTGTAAAAGTTTGATGCACTTAGTCCATCGCTAAGAAAAGGTTTTAAACAATTAAATTCTCATAGTAATGCCCACATTGCACCCCCGGCGCAGTCGCTGCGTCAACTGCGCATTTGGCAGAGCGCGCGCTAATGCTTGCGTGCATATGTGTGTGTGTGTATGTGTTGTTTGTATGTATGCTTAAAAAAAACGTTGAATGTTTTGATATTTGACTCTTCACAGGGCTCAGGGTATCCCCTAGTCGAGCGGTCTCGACTAGAGCAGTCTTACTTGTTTCATTATTTAATAATGTTTAAAAACTGAAAAATGAGACCAAGACAGTTCCACAGCTAATTTCAACCACTTATGAAATAACATTATTTAACATTATAAAAACTTAAAATAACAACAAATTAATACTTGGTGTGACCACCCTTTTGGCTAACTACCATTTTAAGCCTTTTTGGGATAGATTCCACCAACTTTTTGGTGACTTCTGGAGTAATTTTTTCCCATTCCTCAACCAATGCAGTTTTTAGGTCCGATTTGTTTGAAATTTTGTGTTTGCGAATGTTTGTTTCCAAAATCGATCACAAATTTTCGATTACATTTAAATCTGGTGATTGGGCTGGTGGTTTCATAACGTGTGGACATTTCCAGATCAGCCAAGTCTGGACAATTTCCGCAGTGTGTTTCGGGTCATTATCTTGGTAAAACCTGAAGTCCTCCTTTATGCCCAATTTCTGAGCCCTTTGGATTAAATTTGACTTCAAAACATCTAGATATTTAAGTTTATCCATCGTAGTCTCGATGAACTCCAAGTTCCCAACCCCGGCTGCTGACATACATGCCCAAACCATAACGCTGCCTCCGCCATGCTTAACAGTAGCCCTCAAATTTTTTGCGTCAAGCTCTGTGTTAGGCCTACGCCACACATATGAGGGCCCATCCGACCCAAACAAATTTAATTTGGACTCATCACAAAATAAAACTGTGTTCCAGAATCCAATGTCCTTGTGCAAGTGCTCCTGTGCAAATTTTAAGCGACACTTTTTGTTTTTGTCGCTTATACCATTAAAGTCATGTTCCCGAAGCACACGGCGTATAGTTTCTGGGTGGCATGACTTGCCAAAATAAGCTGTGAACCACTGTAGATTTAAGATATGTTGAAGAAAGTTTCTATATCAAATCTCTCGATATACATACATATGTATATCTTAAGGTGATGTATTAGACGGATAAATATATGGTTCAACGTAACTTTTTATTTATTTAATTTTTGTTCTTTCAAACCAAAATATATATATTTATACCCTGAGCCCATTGAAAATGGGAAATCAGGGTATAATGGTTTTGTTAAATGTATGTAACAGGCAGAAGGAGGCGTGTCAGACCCCAAAAAGTATATATATTCTTGATCAGGGCGACGAGCTGAGTCGATTTAGCCCTGTCCGTCTGTCTGTCCGTCTGTCCGTCCGTCTGTCCGTCTGTCCGTCCGTCCGTCTGTCCGTATGTTTGAACACATACACATACATTGAAACGTGCAAGCGCCTCTGCTTTGCATGTGCACCAATACATTCAAGGCCATTCATTCTAGCATATTCTTCAACCAAATCTGTGTTTGAATTGTGTTTGCATTTTCAGCCGCTTCTGTAGTTTTGTATTTGTCATATATCGCCCTTTACACGCATACATTGAAACAGAGCACCGTTTTTGTATGTACACATACTCATACGTTCATATGCGCGCATTTCAGCATATTCTAAGAATCACAATTGCGATTGATCTCCTTCTTTAGCTTTTGTATTTGTCACATATCGCCTTGTAGTATTACTTTGCGTTTTGCCAACAAACAACGCAATACTGGTGTGGCGTAGTGGCTAGACGCAAAGCGCATAAACAAAAGGTCCCGAGTTCGAAACTCAGTGACAACAGCGTAACTTTTTAAATTTTTTTTTTTTTAATTTATAAACATGAAGTGGTTGTGCTAGTTGAGATGATGCACTCTAACTTTACATATGTAGTAGTAGATGTATCGAGTCCAGGTGCGGTGATGTTTGTTTTTCTTCTTCTTTTTAGTTGATTTGTTTATTTATTTAATTATTTATTTATTTTTGATTTACATACATTCTATATAGCGTATTGAACAATGCAATTCGGACGGGGCTCAGGGGATCTAGTCGGGCACCTCCGACTAGAGTTTTCTTACTTGTTTTTATGTGTATTTAATTTTGTATAAACTGTTTATTTCTCATAACAATAATAACATGAATATTATGTACATGTATGTATACCATATATATACATATAATTTGCGATTCCTTGAACGAACTCTCCCAATGCTCGAATAATGAATAAGCTTACTGAGATAATTGAACCCCTCGTACGGGTATTCCGGGCGATAACACTAATGACCATGAGTCAAGTCTATGGATACTACGCCTTTTTGGGCTTGTTTGCATGCATGTGTGTGTATGTGTGTGTGTGTGAGTGTGTGTGTGTGTGTGTGTGTGTGTGTGTGTGTGTGTGTGTGTGTTTGTAGGTGTGCTTGTAGGTGTGTTTGTAGGTGTGTTTGAGTGTGTGTTTGTAGGTGTGTATGTGCATGTGTTTGAGTGTGTGTATGTGCATGTGTTTGAGTGTGTGTTTGTAGGTGTGTATGTGCATGTGTTTGAGTGTGTATGCATGATTCAATGCTTTAAGATAAGATATTGTTATCAACTTTATCTCTTCACTCCGGTTCACTGAGTTCACTGAGAGAGAACAAATCGTTGGAATAATAGTAAGCGGTATTTGGGAGTGCCATAAAGGTGCAGTGGTATGTTGGAGGTGGGGGTTGGTCAAAAACTACCCGAATCTCTAATTATTCTACGGTTGTCTACATAAGTTTCTTCGACAGGCACACATATACAAATATTTTTTACACATGTGCTGTATATGTATAAGTGTAAATGCATCTATTCATATTTCTCTCTCTTGGATCCAGGGTATGAAATTGCCTTAATGTTATTCATTTGTGTACGTACATTGCATTTGCAAGCATTTGTCATTCTATATAAGTAAATATATATTTATGAATAAATATCTGCTTCCCCACACATATACACACATATGTATATTATTGTTCACGTATATATGTTCATATATGTGATTCGGTAAGTCCCATTTGTATGTATAGATATATATGTAAGCAACATATCATTGTGAGTACTATCGCTATCAACAATTCTTCGACAGTTTGCCGATAGATCAGTTTGCGCGTAGAAGGTTTCTTCTTTCTGTGTATACTCGTGTACAAATATATGTGTATATACATATATCTGTATATATTAACACTTGATTTGTTTTGTTTATATAATTTTTAAGGATCAGCGTCTCGCTCTTGATCAAAGAATTCGATTAATAACCATAACTATCCACAGAATGGTATGTTGACACATTGGTAACAGTAATTTGTGTTAATAAAGAGGGTATCTGTGCGTGCATACATTTACATACATAAGTAAATTGGCTGTTTTACGTTTGGAAAATAAGTTATTGTGAAATATTTTCTGTTTCTTTGTTGCAATAAAAATATTAAATACAAGTAAGAGTGCTCTAGTCGAGACTGCTCGACTAGGAGATACCCTGAGCCCTATGAAGGGCCAAATATCAAATCATTCTACGGTTTTTTATGCATACATACAAACAACACACACATGCATATATATGCACGCACGCATAAGCGCGTGCTCTGCCAACTGCGCAGTTGACGCAGCGACTGCGCTTGGGCTGCAATGTGGGCATTACTATGGGAACTTAATTGTTTAATAACTTTTTTTTAGCTATGGACTAACTGCATTAAAATTTCACAACTTATTAATGATATTTATATGTGTGTATATGCCAAAGCACAGGTCTCAAGTATTTGATTTACGCTTTTTACAAATAGGGAGCTATTAGGGGCGAAGGGGCCGTGGTATCTAAAATCTAAAGATTACGTAATCTCAGTATTCATTACACGGAACTACACAGCATTTGAAGTCTTTAGCTCAAACAATGTACAAACCACGCCTTAAAAACACATTAAAATGATCGATAAATGCTCATAAAATCGAAATGGAATGAGTTATCGAAATGTAATGATAAACTTGTGCAGCGTATGGTATTAACGAGTATTCAGGTAAAATTTCAAGTTTCTACGTTGCGTACTTTAAAATATCTCAGCGTTCACACGGACGGACGGACGAACAGACGGACAGGGCTATATCGACTCGTCTTGTCGCGCTGATCAAGAATATATATACTTTATGGGGTGTGGCGCGTTTCCTGCCTGTTACATACATTTTCACAAAACCATTATACCCTGATTTCACATTTTCAATGGGTTAGTAATGGCTAAATAAATTTACGCTGAATAATAAAATGCATTAAAGAATCTTTATGGCACGGGGCTGTAGACGATCGACGCTCGTCATGAACTGTCCGAATCGTGAAGTCCATAAGCCATAAACTCTGAAAAGGGAATCCAGAAATTGGAATTTGATAAAACTGGGGTTAGATGTACTGATCCCATATACCATGTGCAGAAACCAGAGGTTCTTTAGTACCTATAAAACATTGCATTTGGAACTGCCTGACGGAGTACACAATTCCAACGAATCGTGTTGAATGATTGGGATTGACTGTATTCAACAATTGTATATAAGCACATATTTATATATTATGTTTGTGTATAATAATATATTTCCTAGAAATAATATTCTTCTTGAAGTGCCTCAAATGTGTGTTAGTCAGTTCAGGCAGCTATATAATCTTATCGGTGTTTGCGTGCTGATATGGCCGACTCTCTAGTCTAAAGTGACCCTTTTGACACAAAAGAGAATAACTATCGCATAGAGCGTGCATAGTTTTGGCGTAGTCCATAACCGACAATGGTGGATTAGTGGAGATCTGTCGTAGTTCATGCGGCTGGGAGACGCGAACAAATTGAACGTCCGTGCGTCAAGTGTGACACATGAAATACAAACAGTAACAATAAGCTTAAAAGTGTTTTGGTTGATTTTAGACCGATTAAAGACGAGTTGCCTGTTATCATTCGATACCGATTTATCGGCCTTCGTGTATTTCTTTCAATCGTCCCGGCAATAGCTTCGTGGTCGCTCATACATGAAATATATATGCTCATTTGACACTTGTATACGCCTAAAGCTTACACTTACCGAGATCGATCGGCTTGGGCCGATGTTGAATATTAACGGCGACTGTCTGTATTAGGGTATTTGGTTTCTTAACTACCCACCACCCATTACCCACTACCCTCTAACTACAATAGCGATAGGCCCCAATTCGAGCAGCTTTTGGCTGACACATACAAGCTGTTCGGTAGTATGCGATTGCTGCGACTCGGAGCCACATAGTACTCAAACCACAACGAATTTGAGTAGACTTTGACTGGATTCGAGAAAATATGGATAAGATGTTTTTCAAGATATTTGTCAAGCGGGTAAGTTCTCCTTTCATCTATTTACCTAGATATTCGAGTAATCCGTTGCACTTAAGCATAAAAGTAATTAATAGTTGAAAGGTAGACTACACTTATTATTTTTATACCCTGAGCCCATTAAAAATGGGAAATCAGGGTATAATGGTTTTGTGAAAATGTATGTAACAGGCAGAAGGAGGCGTGCCACACCCCATAAAGTATATATATTCTTGATCAGCGCGACAAGACGAGTCGATATAGCCCTGTTCGTCTGTCCGTCCGTCCGTCTGTCCTTCCGTGTGAACGCTGAGATATTTGTAAGTACGCAACGTAGAGACTTGAAATTTTACATGAATGCTCGAAATACCATACGCTGCACAAGTTTATAAAATTTTTCCGATAACTCATTCCATTTCGATTTTATGAGCATTTATCGATAATTTTAATGTGCTTTTAAGGCGTAGTTTGTACATCGTTTGAGCTAAAGACTTCAAATTTGCTGTGTAGTTGCGTGTAATGAAGATAACGTAATCTTCAGATTTTGGATGAAACTCCTCATTCACCCCCAATAGCCCCCTATTTGTAAAATGTGCAAATCAAATACCACTTGTGCTTTAGCACATACACACATATGAATGTCATTAATAAGTTCTGAAAGTTTGATGCAGTTAGTCCATCGCTAAGAAAAGTTATTAAGCAATTAAGTTTCCATAGTAATGCCCACATTGCAGCCCAAGCGCATTCGCTGCGTCAGCTGCGCAGTTGGCAGAGCGCGCGCTTATGTGTGCGTGCATCTGTATGTGTGTATGTGTTGTTTGTATGTATGCATAAAAAATGATTTGATATTTGACTCTTCACAGGGCTCAGGGTATCCCCTAGTCGATCAGTCTCGACTAGAGCACTCTTACTTGTTTTGTAATGCCGCATTTCTTTGATATCGCTCCTTGTGACTTCTATGCCCTGAAGGACATTCCGGTCAATGACGTGAAACACTCTTTTGAAAGGCTTGCATATCTCACAGAAAAGGATATCGATGCCGGAGGGGACTATTTTAAATAAATAGTCGCGAACTTATCTTGTCTCTTGTCGTTTCTATTTTAGCTATACATACAGACAACACATGGACACACACATACGCACGCACACATAAGCCCTTTAGTATTTGGTTTACGTTTTTTCCAAATTGTGGGCGAAGGGAGTGTGGTATCCAGAATCTAAAAAAAAATTTATTACATGATCTCCGTATTTATTACACGCAACTACACAGAGAATTTGATACCGATAATAAACAAGTAAGAGTGCTCTAGTCGAGACCGCTCGACTAGGGGATACCCTGAGCCCTGTGAAGAGTCAAATATCAAATCATTCAACGTTTTTTTTAAGCATACATACAAACAACAGATACACACACACACATATGCACGCAAGCATTAGCGCGCGCTCTGCCAACTGCGCAGTTGACGCAGCGACTGCGCTTGGGCTGCAATGTGGGCATTTCTATGCGAATTTAATTGTTTAATAACTTTTCTTAGCGATGGACTAAGTGCATCAAACTTTTACAACTTATTAATGGCATTCATATGTGTGTATGTGCCAAAGCACAAGTCTCTAGTATTTGATTTGCGCTTTTTACAAATAGGGGGCGAATGGGGCGTGGCATCCAAAATCTAAAGATAACGTTATCTCCGTATTCATTGCACGCAACTACACAGCAAATTTGAAGTCTTTAGCTCAAACGATGTACAAACCACGCCTTAAAAACACATTAAAATTATCGATAAATGCTCATAAAATCGAAATGGAATGAGTTATCGGAAAAAATAAACTTGTGCAGCGTATGGTATTATCGAGTATTCATGTAAAATTTCAAGTCTCTACGTTGCGTACTTACAAATATCTCAGCGTTCACACGGACGGACGGACGGACGGACGGACAGACGGACGGACGGACGGACGGACGGACGGACAGACGGACAGGGCTATATCGACTCGTCTTGTCGCGCTGATCAAGAATATATATACTTTATGGGGTGTGGCACGCCTCCTTCTGCCTGTTACATACATTTTCACAAAACCATTATACCCTGATTTCCCATTTTCAATGGGCTCAGGGTATAAAAATGGGATGAGTTATCGAAAAATATTGATAAGCTTGTACTGCGTATGGTCTTCACAAGTATTTATGTAAAAATTCAAGTCTCTTGCTTATGTACTTTCCAAAATCTCATAGTTTAAACGGACGGATGGACGGTCAAGCCTCTATTGACTCGTCTAACAGTGCAACAGCACTGATCAAAAATATATATATTTTATGGGCCTACTTCTGCCTGTTACATACATTTTCACAAACCCTTTATACGCTGGTTTCATATTTTTAATGGGTGCGGGGTATAATAATTTCAAGATCGTAATAATACCATCATCATAATATGATACGCATGAGAATTAATCCAACGTAAAAATGAAAGTAAAGAGGGGAGTCCAAATATATACAAACATACATATATCGAGAAAAAAAGTACTTACATGTTTTTATGGATATACGGTGTACTGAATAAAATAAATTAAATTATGTTATATTTAGTTGATTGAACAATAAATGTATCTAAGTTGCTTATTGTTAATTGATATATCTAAAATATGTTAATTATAAATTGTATGTAAGCATAAAGTGACTTATTTCATATGTCTTCGGCGATATACCTAATGACATTCTTTCCGTGCTCGAGTGTATCTGAATATTTCAATTTAATCAAATATCGACGAATTTGACGAGCTGGCAAATTAAGCATACACTTTGAACTCATACGTTGAGTATGCGAGTAGTATCTAGCGTTCCGAATGTCGCACTCGGTAGCTAGCGCCAATAGTTAAGCTTTTTATACCCTGAACCCATTGAAAATGGGTAACCATGGTATAATGGTTTTGTCAAAATGTATGTAACGTGCAGAAGTAAAGTACATATATATATATATTCAAGACGAGTCGATACAGCCCTGTCCGTCCGCTGAGATCTTCGACAGTACGAAATCTAGAGAATGTTTACAAGTCAGTTCTTGTAGAGTTCGAGCTCAAAATTAGCATGAACGTATTTCACATACTTGAGACTTGTATTTTGGCAAATACACACATATGAATGAATGAGATAAAATAAGTGTAGAATGATTGGAGCATAGGCTCTTCACAAGGTTCAGAGTATCTCCTAGTCGAGCAGTCTCGACTTTTTCTCTTACTAATATCGGCTCGTGAGCGCGAAGCTGGTAAATGGAATGGGTACGGCGTAAATGGATATGAAAAGTGCCCAGTGGCAATGCAGATCTAATTCTCAGTGTGAGAACGGCTTTTAGGTTGTGCACATCGCGTTCGGGCAGCAATTAATTTAATATTGTTTCTTAATATATATATATATATATATATATATATATATATATATATATATATATATATTTTTTTTTTTTTTTATGTATTAATTAAGTGGAGAGCTATTTCAACGTGATGCCATTACGTGATTCCCAACGTCATGATCGTCTAAAACTACCTATTGAAATTTTAAAGATCTAACTAAAAGTCATGTAAATGTGAAAAACAAATCCAACGCAGTGACATACATACATACACAACCATTAATATAAGTGTATATATACTGTTCAATTGAAGTGTTAAAATTACCCACTTAACATCTTTTTAAGGTTATAGATTTTAATATATGTAGCCAAAATTGCAGATACAGATATAGTTACGAATACAGATGCAATCTGAGACAAATCTAAATGAAATGCCTTTAAAGTGTCAACAAAGAAAAGAACGTGAAATGCGTTCGAAAGTGTAATTAAAGTAGGAACCATTCCAATTTGATCTGATTTAGCAAGCCAGTTGTCAATTGTCGCTGTTTCTGGTCCTAACTCAAACTCTCTCTTGATTCAGCACACAGCTTCCATAGAAAAAAATGTACATTCACAATTTGTATATGATTAAGACGGTTGATCTGCTAATGAATGTCAGCCAGGTGTTAGAAAATGAATTTCTTTGGCCATGACTATCTAAGCGGATTTCGGCGCATTAATCATATCGGTGTATATAATTCACATACCTGGACTGAACAGGAACCACCCTACAATTTGAAGGAAACATTTGTGTGGGAACAACGGAAGGTGCGTCATAAAAATAATTATAAAGAACAACACATGCATGCAAATACATATATGTATGTATGTCTGCACATATGTATGTATATTTGTTCCTAAACTTATAAAGAACTGCTCGACTAGGAGATACCCTGAACCAAACATGGGTATGCACGCATCAGCACGCGCTCTACTAACTGTGCAGTTGACGCAGCGACTGCGCAAACAGCCCAAGGGCTGCGTGCATAACTATGTGAACTTAATTGTTCAATAAGTTTTCTTATGAATGATGGACTATCTTCATCAAACTTTTTCAACTTATTAATGACATTCAAATGTGTGTATTTGCGAAAGCACAAGTCTCAAGTATGTGAAGTACGTCTTTCGAAAATTGTGGACAAAGGGGGAGTGGTACCCAAAATCTAAACAAGTAAGAGTGCTCTAGTCGAGACTGCTCGACTAGGGGATACCCTGAGCCCTGTGAAAAGCCAAATATCATATCATTCTACGCATCTCTTATGCATGCATATAAAGGAAGCATACACACACACACGTATGCACGTACACATAAGCGCGCGCTCAGCCAACTGCGCAGTTGACGCAGCGACTGCGCTTGGGCAGCAATGTGGGCATTACTATGGGAAATTAATTCTTTAATAACTTTTCTTAGCAATGGACTAACTGCTTCAAACTTTGACAACTTATTAATGGCATATGTATGTATCATATGTATGTATTTGCCAAAACACAAGTCTCTAGTATTTGATTTGCGCATTTTACAAATAAGGGGCTATTGGGGACGAATGGGGCGTAGCATCCAAAATCTAAAGATTATGTAATCTCCGTATTCATTAGACGTAACTACACAGCAAATTTGAAGTCTCTAGCTCAAACGATGTACAAACCACGTCTTAAAAACACATTAAAATTATCGATAAATGCTCATAAAATCGAAACGGAATGAGTTATCGGAAAAATTTTATATACGTGCGGCGTATGGTATTATCGAGTATTCATGTAAAATTTCAAGTCTTTACGTTGCCTACTTAAAAATATCTCAGCGTTCACACGGACGGACAGACGGACAGATGGATGGACGGACGGACGGACGGACAGATGGATGGACGGACGGACGGACGGACAGACGGACAGGGCTATATCGACTCGTCTTGTCGCACTGATCAAGAATATACATACTTTATGGGGTGTGGCACGCCTCCTTCTGCCTGTTACATACATTTTAACAAAACCATTATACCCTGATTTCTCATTTTCAATGGGCTCAGGGTATATAAAAATTAATTACATGATCTCCGTATTTATTACACGGAACTACACAGCAAATTTTATATCTCAAGCTCCAACGCTGTACAAACCACGCCTTAAAAACACATTGAAATTATCGATAAATGCTCATAAAATTGAAATGGAATGAGTTATCGAAATGGAATGATAAACTTGTGCAGCGTATGGTATTACAAGTATTCATGTAAAATTTCAAGTCTCTACGTTGCGTACTTTAAAATAGCTCAGCGTTCACACGGACGGACGGACGGACGGACAGACGGACAGGGCTGTATCGACTCGATTGTCGAGCCGATCAAAAATATATATACTTTATGGGGTGTGGCACGCCTCCTACCTGTTACATACATTATCACTAAACCAGGGTATAACCCTGATTTCCCATTTTCTATCAGCTCAGGTTATAACAAGTAAGAGTGTTCTAGTCGAGACTGCTCGACTAGGAGATACCCTGAGCCCTGTGAAGAGCCATATATCAAGTCATTCTACGATTTTTATATCCTTGATCGGCGTGTCCGTCCGTCCGTGTGAACGCTGAGATATTTAAAAGTGCGCAACGTAGATACTTGAAATTTTACATGAATACTCGTTAATACCGCTGCACAAGTTTATCATTCCATTTCGATAACTCATTCCATTTCGATTTTATGAGCATTTATCGATAATTTTAATGTGTTTTTAAGGCGTGATTTGTACATCGTTTGAGCTAGAGACTTCAAATTTGCTGTGTAGTTGCCTGTAATGAATACGGAGATAACATAATCTTTAGATTTTGGATGCCATTCGCTCCCAATAACCCCCTATTTGTAAAAAGCGCAACTCAAATACTAGAGACTTGTACTTAGACAAATACACACATATGAATGTCCTAAATAAGTTGTGAAAGTTTGATGCAGTTAGTCCATCGCTTAGAAAAGTTTTTAAGCAATTAAGTTTCCATAGTAATGCCCACATTGCAGCCTAAGCGCAGTCGCTGCGTGAACTGCGCAGTTGGCAGAGCACGCGCTTATGTGTGCATGCATATGCATGTGTGTATCTGTTGTTCTTATGTATGCATAAAAGAAACGTAGAATGATTTGATATTTGGCTCTTCACAGGGCTCAGGGTATCTCCTAGTTGAGCAGTCTCGACTAGAGCACTCTTAATTGTTTCATTATTAATAATGAATTTATCTGAATTTATATATTTTTTGACATATATGATCTTTAATTTTTTACATTTTGTAGGGCTCGAGAGTTAGTACTATAAACGACTGGCTACAAATACAAATTGGTGGCTCTGAGGATGCTAAACAGAAAAAGTCGTCACACCAGAACCGCATTAAGTCCACGAAGTACACATTGCTGACGTTCCTGCCACAGAATCTATTGGAACAGTTTCGTCGTATAGCCAATTTTTATTTTCTAGTTATGACTATAATATCCTTACTGATTGGTGAGACTAATGAATATATATATATATATATATATATATATATATATATATATATATATATATGTAATCTATGGTATTTACAGACAGTCCTGTTTCGCCCATGACGTCGTTGCTGCCCTTAGTGTTTGTGATTGCTGTTACAGCAGCGAAACAGGGCTATGAAGACATACTGCGCTATAGAACGGATAATGTTGTTAACCGATCCCCGGGTAGGTGTACAAACTGTGATCCATTATGTGCATATTGTGGTGTCTAATGTGTAAAGTTTGATCTACAGTAACGATTATTAAGACTGGCGCTGAGGCTATAATACAGTCGCAGAATGTAGGCCCGGGCGATCTAATCGTTGTGGAACGGGACTGTGATGTGCCCTGCGATTTGGTGTTGTTGCGATCAACCGATCCGCATGGCAAGTGCTTTATCACAACGGCCAATTTGGATGGCGAGTCAAACCTGAAGACGCTGCTAGTGCCCAGAGATCTGCCAAACGTTCCTATTGAGGAGATGCACAAGCTGGGTGTTATCGAGTGCGAAAGTCCCGGCACTGATCTATATAATTTTAATGGAAAAATCGAGTTAGCCGGCGGTGAGGGACGCGTCCTTCCTCTCTCCGCGGAGAATCTGTTACTTCGTGGATCACGTGTTAAGAATACTGAGTGTGTAATCGGCTGTGCCATCTACACGGGAATGACCACCAAGCTGCAGTTGAACAGCCGACTTACCCGCAACAAGACAGCCTCAAGTGAAACCTATGTGAACAGATTTTTAATATTTATACTTGTAGCTTTAATAGCCATAGTTACCTTGCTCTATTTCCTAAAACGGTAAGTGTTGCTTAAGTACGTCATAATTTAATAGCTTGACAATACATGGAGGGGTAATTCAATTAGAATAAAACCCTTTAACACCGTATGAGAGTTTTAATTTGAAGTTAGTAAAAGAGAAAAGTAAATCATATACTCTACTGAGCTCAACACAAGTATGCAATAAATATGGACTTTTCAATCAATTTCAAAGGATCTAGTAGTTATATTCAAATCAAGGCTAGGTCTAGATGCTGAAATCCAATTGTCTTACACTTTACCAATTGCTATTATTTATCCGTATAAACAATTTTTTTTATATCTGACAGCATATTTAGGTATATCTGTTCGCAACTGAGATTTCATACTTTATTATGTCTATTTCTGTAGTTACAATGAGCTCTTTGTGATACCAAAGCTGACATATTTGGGACCTGCAGCGGATGGCTATAGCGTTAAACAGTTCTTGCAGGACTATCTGTCCTTCCTTATACTGTTCAACTATCTGATACCCATTTCGCTCTATGTGACCATAGAACTACAGCGCGTAATTGGTGGCTTTTTCATGGAATGGGATATAGAGCTGTATGAGAAGGAGACCGATCAACAGTGTGTTGTGAACACATCGAACTTAAACGAGGAGCTCGGCCAGATTAATATACTCTTCTCTGATAAGACGGGTACGCTCACCAAAAACGAAATGAACTTCCAACAGTGCTCGATAGCGGGTCAGAAGTTTACCTACAAGAAGACTAGACTGGAAGATAGTGAGACCAAAGCATTGATTGACATCAACAAATTCAACGTAAGTAATCTAATAATTACCTCAAAGCGTATTTTAATTGAGAAACCCTCGGAACTAGGATAATGAAGCAAAAAACAAGTAAGAGTAGAGACTGTGCGACTAGGGGATACCCTGAGCCCTGTCAAATGCCAAATATCAAATCATTCGACATTTTTTTCTGCATACATACAAATAACACACACACACATACATATGCATGCACACATAAGCGCGCGCTCTGCCAACTGCGCAGTTGACGTAGCGACTGCGCTTGGGCTGCAATGTGGGCATGGGAACTTAATTGTTTAATAACTTTTCTTAGCGATGGCCTTTTTTCATCAAACTTTCACAACTTATTAATGGCATTCATATGTGTGTATTTGCCAAAGCACAAGTCTCTGGTATTTGAGTTGCGCTTTTTACAAATAGGGGGCTATTGGGAGCGAATGGCATCCAAAATCTAAAGATTATGTTATCTCCGTATTTATTACAGGCAACTACACAGCAAATTTGAAGTCTCTAGCTCAAACAATGTACAAACTACACCTTAAAAACGTATTTTCGATAAGCATTAAAATTGATAACATTACCTGCGCGTGCTATACACGGACCCAACAAAAAAAATTCAAGTCTATAGGTCGATTACGTACTGAGATCGACGCGTCCAAACATACGGACAGACGGACAGACGGACAGGGGTTAATCGACTCAGCTTGTCGCCCTGATCAAGAATATATATGCTTTGTGGGGTCTGACACGCCTCCTTCTGCTTGTTACACACATTTGCACAAAACCATTATACCCTGATTTCGCATTTTCAATGGGCTCAGGGTATAAAATGTATAGAATGATTTCAGGGGTATAATGGTTTATCTCCTAGTCGAGCGGTCTCGACTAGAGCACTCTTACTTGTTTTCCTTTCCGTACCATTCCTGTTTCTACCTGTTACATACATTTGCATTAAAACAACTTGTATTCCTGACGAGCTCAAGGTGAAAACGGTATAAATATATACGCTCTTCTAATCTGTTCTTAATAGAAAGACCAAAAAGAGTTCTTCCAAGCGTTGGCCTTATGTCACACAGTGCAGGTAGCAACAAACACGCCGCCAGATGTTCATGTGACCAACAAGAATGAAAGCAACAAATCTGGCCCAGCAGAAATGTACTCAATAACGGACATCACCGAGGAGAGTCACAATTCCAGCCAACATAGTGACCTCAATGTGAGCAGCACGATTGATCCATCCGTTTCGGCTCATCCAAATGGCGTTAATGCTACGACGACCTCGTCGGATGTGAACCCTCTGCTGATTAGCGAAGACTGTTTTCAAGTGGAACGGCGCAAGCGGCCGCAGGTGGTCAAGCGCAGCCCGAATTTTGCCCGCTCCAACAAGGTGCACATCGCGGCAGCGGGCGAGGTGGCCAGTGGCACCACAGATCAGCAGAATGGCCAACACCTGATGCGTCCCATATCGCTGCAGTTCCAACGTTCTACCTCAGAGCGGGATCTGCCACAGTATGCGGAGGCAAACAGTGGGTCTGCCTTGGGCCACAGACGTGCCCACTCATACGGCGCTCCCATTGCGTATCTCTCCAATCCCGTAGGCAATTTGACGCCACCAGTTGGTGGACTGTTTCGCACCGTCAGTGCCACATCGCGAGAATCCTATGCAGCGCCTATATTCACACGCCAGCCCACAATACTTATACGTGCCGAGTCCCAGCGCCGCAAAAATGAAATTCAGCAAGCATTGTGGTAACTGTATATCTGTTCCTGCTCTTGCTTATGCTTTTAATAACTTGTGTATTAATTATAATTTTTCTTTGTTTCGTTTTTAATAGTTTGCTGGACTATCAGGCATCAAGCCCGGATGAGAAGGCGCTTGTGGAGGCGTGCGCCTATTTGGGTATGGTGTACACTGGCGACGATGATGAGGTGCTGCGTGTGCGCATTGTTCCTCCACATCTGGACTATAAACGTCCCATTAACAACAACAAGAATAAAGAGGATTACTTCTATCGCCTGCATGTGTTGGAATTCACCTCCGATCGCAAACGCATGAGCGTAATTGTACGCGACGATGCTGGTAAGAAGTGGATTTATACCAAAGGCGCGGAGAGCTATGTGTTTCCACTATGTGCGAACAATTCGGCGGACATGATCTCAAAAACGGACAACCATATCAGCGACTTTGCTCGTTTGGGTCTTCGCACACTGGCCATAGCCAGACGGGAGATTCCTGAAACGGAATACCAAGAATTCATCACATTCCTGGGTCAGGCTAACAATTCACTGGAAAATCGCAAGCAGCTTTGCGAGGAATGCTATTCAAAGATTGAGAGCAGTAAGTTGATAATAACAAGTAAAAAAAAAAAAAAAAAATATATATATATATATATATATATATATATATATATATATATATATATATACAGTCTGTCAAGAAAGCTAAATTTTTAGACTTTATGTACAAAAAGGGTTTTGTTTAATTTAGCTAATTTTTTTGTATGGGTAACTGTTTAATAGGTATTTTTAAATCAAATTATAAAAAACAAAAACAAAAACAATAAGGATGAAACTTAAAAAACAACAAAAACTTAGATTACTCATATTTGACACTGTCAAGAAACTCTTTACACACTTCATATATATTGTTCTAAATTTAAAATGTCAAACTAATTATAGCTAATTTTGAAAAACAGTATTTAGTACGGCTCCCCTTAGCATTATGTAAATGTTGGAGTCTTCTTTTCATAGAGTTGGCCAAGTTTTGAATATATTCTAGGGTTATATTCTGCCACTATTCCATTACGAAAGCTTTTAGCTGTCCACGGTTGGTTGGATTCCTTTTTCCAACCTTTTTCTTTAAATAGTACTACGCATGTTCGATTGGGTTGAAATCCGGGCTTTGGGGTGGTGTATCCAAGACCTTTCCACAGTTGTAAAGCAGCCAACTGTGTACATTAAACTCCTTATGTTTTGGATCGTTGTACTGGTAAAATTTAAAACTTGGCCGATTTTCGGCTATAAAGCCAAATTTGGTTTAAATTTGGCATCAAAATTTAGAGATATTGCTCGGCATTCATGGTGTTTTCAATGAATACCAGTTCACCGACTCCTTGGCTGGATATGTAGGCCCAAACCACAACCGACAGTTTCCCAAATTTGACTATTGGAATGATATTCGCTTTATCGTAAGCTGTAGAGACCTTTCGCCATACTTTGGGCGGACCTTCGTGGTCATACAACATTATTTTGGTCTCGTCGCAAAATATGAAGTCCTTCCAATACTCCTCTGGGTGCCTAAGCATAGTAAGAGCAAAAGAGAAGCGCTTTTCCACAGTTGTCGACGATAGCAAGGGTTTCTTACGTGCCACTTTCGAAGAATACCCATACCGTAGAATGGCCTGACTGACCGTTTCGTGGGACACATCCACGTCACACTATTCTTTGAGCACTTTGCCAAGAGTTCTGATCGAAATTTGGGGATTTGCTTTGATCTTTCGCACCATAAGGCGGTTTGCCCGATCAGATGTCTTTTGTTTCCAGCCACATACACCTAAATTTTGACCAGAACTCTTTGCCAAAGTGCTCAAAGAATAGTGTGACGTGGATGTGTTCCACGAAACGGTCCGTCAGGCCATTCTACGCTATGGGTATTCTTCGAAAGTGGCACGTAAGAAACCCTTGCTATCGTCGACAACTGTGGAAAAGCGCTTCTCTTTTGCTCTTACTATGCTTAGGCACCCAGAGGAGTATTGGAAGGACTTCATATTTTGCGACGAGACCAAAATAATGTTGTATTACAACAAAGGTCCGCCCAAAGTATGGCGAAAGGTCTCTACAGCTTACGATAAAGCGAATATCATTCCAACAGTCAAATTTGGGAAACTGTCGGTTGTGGTTTGGGCCTACATATCCAGCCAAGGAGTCGGTGAACTGGTATTCATTGAAAACACCATGAATGCCGAGCAATATCTCTAAATTTTGATGCCAAATTTAAACCAAATTTGGCTTTATAGCCGAAAATCGGCCAAGTTTTAAATTTTACCAGTACAACGATCCAAAACATAAGGAGTTTAATGTACACAGTTGGCTGCTTTACAACTGTGGAAAGGTCTTGGATACACCACCCCAAAGCCCGGATTTCAACCCAATCGAACATGCGTAGTACTATTTAAAGAAAAAGGTTGGAAAAAGGAATCCAACCAACCGTGGACAGCTAAAAACTTTCGTAATGGAAGAGTGGCAGAATATACCCCTAGAATATATTCAAAACTTGGTCAACTCTATGAAAAGAAGACTCCAACATTTACATAATGCTAAGGGGGGCCATATTAAATACTAAGTTTTTCAAAATTAGCTATAATTATTTTGACATTTTAAATTTAGAACAATATATAGGAAGTGTGTAAAGAGTTTCTTGACAGTGTCAAATATGAGTAATCTAAGTTTTTGTTGTTTTTTAAGTTTCATCCTTATTGTTTTTGTTTTTGTTTTTTATAATTTGATTTAAAAATACCTATTAAACAGTTACCCACACAAAAAAATTAGCTAAATTAGACAAAAACCTTTTATTTTTGTACATAAAGTCTAAAAATTTAGCTTTTTTCCACTGTGTAAAGTGTTTCTTGACAGACTGTATATATATAGCTATATGTATATATATATATATATAATAAAATATAAAAATATACATAAACCTATATACTCACGTATATACATTTTTTCAGACCTCGACTTACTTGGCGCAACAGCTGTCGAGGATGCCCTGCAGGATGATGTGGCAGATACGCTGGTATCTCTGCAAGCAGCTGGCATCAAGATTTGGGTGCTCACCGGCGACAAAGTGGAAACGGCACTGAACATTGCCCTGTCCTGCGGACACATACCGCCTGACGCGAAGAAGTATATCATACTTGAATGCAAGAGTCGTGACGATCTGCTGGTCCACTTGAATGTACTTGAGCGTGAGATTGTGTTCGGGATCGGACAAGAGTGCGCTCTACTCATCGATGGCAAGAGCCTAGGTGTCGCTCTGGCCGAGGCGCCCAAGGAGTTCCGCGATGTGGCCGTCAAATGCACGGCCGTGCTCTGCTGCCGCCTTAGTCCGCTGCAGAAGAGCGAGGTGGTGGCGCTTATCAAATCATCCAATGAGAACTATAATACAGCCTCCATTGGAGACGGAGCCAACGACGTGTCCATGATTCAAGAAGCCCATGTCGGCATTGGCATAATGGGCCGCGAGGGTCGGCAGGCGGCTCGCTGTGCCGACTTCGCCTTTGCAAAGTTTTGCATGCTGAAGCGTCTACTTCTGGTGCATGGCCATTATCACAGCGTACGACTATCATTCCTTGTGCTCTACTTCTTCTACAAAAACATCGTGTTCATGGGCATTATGTTTCTATTCCAATTTCATACGCTCTTCTCTTCATCGTCCGTCTACGACTCTCTGTTCCTTACCCTCTACAATGTAATTTACACATCGTTGCCCATTCTGTTCATATCACTAACTGAAAAGCCCTACACCGAGGAGAAGCTTATGCAGTAAGTATATCCATTAATTAATTAATAAATCTTTTATAAAGAGTTAATATGTGCAATGGGATGTACTAGTTTCCCAATCTGCTTTGTATAATATATTGTCATTTTATACGAGTTATTCTGCATGACTTGATTGACTAATTGTCTTGTTTTCTTTCGCAGAGATCCGAAACTGTATAGAAAAAATACAGATAACAAGCAACTGCACTGGCCCTATTTTCTGATGTGGACCGTATTTGCGATCTACCACTCGGTGATCATATTTTATTTTGCTTACTGTATCTTCTCCTTCAACAACGTCATACTGAGTTGGGGCCAGACGGCGGCCTTCTCCTGCTTTGGGACGTTGCTGATCTGGGCTGTGGTGATCATAGTGAACCTGAAACTCTGGTTGGAGTCCATGTATCTCTCTTATTGGTACATTGCGACTATAATATTATCAATACTTGCATTTATGTTTACAACCGTCATTTATAATGTAATCAATCTGTAAGTTTAAAGCCTTATCAGTTTTAGATGCAATTTGATTTTTATCTTAATCCTCAGGGACTACGATACGGATATTTACTGGGCGTATAACAATCTGCTTGCCTCTTTGCCAGTTTGGCTGTACGTTATTTTGGTTGTTATCGCCGCTCTGTTGCCCGACTTCACGCTGAGAATGGTCCAGAGAGCTTTAAGGATCAAGAAATTTAGCATATTTCCCGGCAACCAACGAAAGCTTAAAATGCGCAAGAAATTCGATTCGACCTACTTATAATACTTAGAATTAGTCAATTATTTTCTTAGTTTCATTTATTTATTTTTTTTTATTTGTAAATATATTATATATTAAAATATATAATACATACATACATATATATATATATATATATATATATATATATATATATATATATATATATATATATATATATATATATATATATATATATATATATATATATAAAAGAATGTCGGGTTTGTTACAACACTTATAACTCAAGATCTGCTGGACCAATTTTCATGGTTTTTGATTTGTTGGATTTGTCTCCGCCCCGAATAGCAGAATATATCTTAAAAATACAGAAAAATTGACGAATACTTGAAAAATACGCTATTTTCCCTATAAGTAATTTAATTTCGGAGCTGTGAAATTTTTTTTCAATAAATGCTCATTTGTTTATTATATGTCAAATATTTGTTGTCCAATCCTGTCAAATACTTTAACAAATATTTATGTGTGCGTTCAGAAATTTATTTTGAACAACCGACATGTAACATTTCGAAACACTTCGCAATGGCCAAAGTTTTAGTAGCATCAAAAATTATCATATGGGACGAATGCACAATGGCGCACAAACGCGCATTGGAAGCACTAGACCGAACATTAAAAGATCTGCGCAATGACTCGAGATGTTTTGGTAGTTAAATGATTTTATTATCTGGCGATTTCCGACAAGCACTACCAGTAATTCCAAAATCTACTGCTGCTGACGAAATAAACGCTTGCCTCAAAGCATCAAATCTGTGGCAATATGTAAACAAACTTCAACTGTCTGTAAATATGAGAGTTGCATTGTTGAACGATCTATCTGCTGATGATTTCTCGAAGCAATTGCTGAATATCGGTAATAGCCGTGTTCCTGTTGACGAATCGAGCGGTTTGATTTCATTTCCTCCAAATTTTTGCAATTTCGTCTCATCAAAAGATGAGGTTACCAACAAAGTATTTCCGAATATCATTGCAAACCACAAAAATACAAAATGGTTAAGTGAGCGAGCAATTTTGGCGGCTAAAAATAAAGATGTAGATAACCTCAATTTTATAATTCAAAATCAAATCGTAAGTACTCTGTATTCATTCAAATCTATCGACTGTGTAACAAACGAAGAAGAAGCCACTAATTACCCAACTGAATTTTTGAACTCCTTGGATGTGCCTGGTTTACCACTGCACAATTTACAACTGAAGGTTGGCTCGGTAGTTATCATGCTTAGAAATTTAAATCAACCAAAACTGTGCAATGGAACGCGTTTGGTGATAAGAAAACTGATGAGCAATGTGATTCACGCGTCGATAATCAAAGGAAAATTTAAAGATGAGGAAGTTCTTATTCCAGGGATTCCTATGATCCCAACAGATATGCCCTTTGAGCTTAAACGAATTCAATTCCCGATTCGTCTTGCCTTCGCCATGACGATCAATAAATCACAGGGCCAATCATTGACTATTTTTGACCTCAATCTAGAAAATGCGTGTTTTTTATACCCTGAGCCCATTGAAAATGGGAAAATCAGGGTATAATGGTTTTGTTAAATGTATGTAACAGGCAGAAGGAGGCGTGTCAGACCCCACAAAGTATATATATTCTTGATCAGGGCGACGAGCTGAGTCGATTTAGCCCTGTCCGTCTGTCTGTCCGTCTGTCTGTCCGTCTGTCCGTCCGTCTGTCCGTCTGTCCGTCCGTCCGTCTGTCCGTATGTTTGAACGCGTCGATTGAAGCATCTAGACAAGCTAGAGACTTGAATTTTTTTGTTGGGTCCGTGGATAGCACGCGCAGGTCAAGTTTGTTACCAAAAAGCGATATCTACTTTTGTTGTTTTGTTATCGATTTTAAACCTTATCGAAAACAGGTTATAAAATTATATCTCCCACACCTTTAGAGCTAGACCCAAATTTTGCACATAGATTCATGTGAATTTTATGCAATTTCTATTTTTTTTATTTTTTGGATACCGGCTCTTTTTACGAATTACCCCCCCCCCCCCCCCCCTGCCATCAAACACCCATTGAGAGTCTGTTGCAAATATAACCATGTAAATAAATTAGCATTTTTATAAAATGTAAAAATTCAATAGAATATATATATATATGCTGAAAGTTTCATCAAATTCCGTTAAGTCAGTCCCGATTTATTATAACATTATAACGATTTATTATAACAAAACGCGTGGCCAATTAATACACGCACGTGGCAAGCAGCGACGCGCAGCAAAAAACATATACACATACACATACATTGAAACGTGCAAGAGCCTCTGCTATCCATATGCACCAACACATTCAAGGCCATTCATTCTAGCATATTCTTCAACCAAATCTGTGTTTGAATTGTGTTTGCATTTTCAGCCGCTTCTGTAGTTTTGTATTTGTCATATATCGCCCTTTACACGCATACATTGAAACAGAGCACCGTTTTTGTATGTACACAAACTCATACGTTCATATGCGCGCATTTCAGCATATTCTAAGAATCACAATTGCGATTCATCTGCTTTTTTAGTTTCTTTAGTTTTGTATTTGTCACATATCGCCCTTGTAGTACTACTTTGCGTTTTGCCAACAAGCAACGCTATACTGGTGTAGCGTAGTGGGTAGACGCAAAGTGCGTAAACGAAAGGTCTCGAGTTCGAAACTCAGCGACAACAGCTTAATTTTTTAATTTTTTTTTAAATTATTTATAATTTAATTATTTATAAACATGAAGTGGTTGTGATGATGCGCTCTAACTTTACATATGTAGTAAATAGATGCTCTTCGAGTCCAGGTGCGGTGATGTTTGTTTTTCTTTTCTTTTTTTTTGTTAATTTGTTTATTTATTTAATTATTAATTAATTTTTGATTTACATACATTCTAGTTGAATAGAATTTCAAAATTATAATTTAATTTTGCAAAATTTAATGTTATATGCAAGCTATGTAGCGTATTAAACAATCCAAGTGGGACGGGGCTCAGGATATCTCCTAGTCGGGCACCTCCGACTAGAGTTTTCTTACTTGTTTATGTTACTTTTGTGTACGATGAGATTTGTTGATGTTAGTACAGTCGTGTTTCTCTTCTTTTACTATTGCCTTTTTATATCTAGGTGAAAGTTTAGTACCTAATCGTGTATTTATTTTAATGTAGATTTCTTGTCCAGGTGTGTAAGTTCGTATATCGTTTCGCGTCTTGTTATGGTTGTGAATGTCTGTCGTCTGTTTTTGTTTAAGTCTGTCTATATTATCTTTCCTAGCTTTTTCGTACTGTTCTGGATCTGTCGTCACGTTTCTGCCAAAAAATATGTCGAGTGGTCGTTTGTTGATTGTTGAGTGTATAGTGTAGTTATAATCGTATATCGATTTGTTCAGAAGTTCGTCGAAAGTTTTGTATTCGTTTTTTCGTCTATTACATCTCATAATCTCTGATAGTGTCGAGTGGAATTTTTCCACCCGCCCGTTAACTGTGCTCTTATGTGGTGGGGTTTTATAAATTTTAATTCCGAGTTGGTCTTTCATCATAAAGGTTAGTGAGTCTGAATTTAGGGACTTCTCATTATCGATGACTATTGCTTTTGGTACGCCATAATAAAAGAGTATGTCGTGAAGTGGTATTTTTACGTCCTCTATTGCTCTGGATTTGATTACTCTTCCTTGAGCGAGTTTTGAGAATTTTTCTATTGCTGTCAGTACTAAGTTCTTTTGTGTTGTGTATATGTGTGTATGATGTGTACTACTTGTCCTGGGTATTCGGGTATTGGGGTTTCTTATAATTTGGGGTTATTCGGATGTCTGTCATATTTCTCTTCCTTGCAAACTTGACACTGTTTGACAAGGTCTGCTATTGTTTGTTTCATTTTAGGAAAATAATAAAGTTCTATCATTTGATTCCTATTCTCAAGTGCGTTTCTATGTGCTTTATTATGGGTGTCCAAGATTTTTTCGTCTCGTTCGGTTTCATTTGTTAATTCTTTAACCTGTGATTGTGAGAACCTAATTTTATAGTTTTTGAAGTGTATCGGGTATATGGTTTGGATTTGGCGCATAACATCTTCTGATTATGCCATTGATAATAGAAGGGTTGAGACGAGCTTTTAATATTTGTATGAGATTATTTGTTGTGTAGCTTGGTTGAGTTATTATGTGCCTATGGAAAGTTGGGAATGGTACCAGAAATATCTGGTTTTTTATACCCTGAGCCCATTGAAAATGGGAAATCAGGGTATAATGGTTTTGTGAAAATGTATGTAACAGGCAGAAGGAGGCGTGCCACACCCCATAAAGTATATATATTCGATATAGTCGATATAGCCCTGTCCGTCTGTCCGTCCGTCCGTCCGTCTGTCCGTCCGTGTGAACGCTGAGATATTTGTAAGTACGCAACGTAGAGACTTGAAATTTTACATGAATACTCGATAATACCATACGCTGCACAAGTTTATAAAATTTTTCCGATAACTCATTCCATTTCGATTTTATGAGCATTTATCGATAATTTTAATGTGTTTTCAAGGCGTGGTTTGTACATCGTTTGAGCTAGAGACTTCAAATTTGCTGTGTAGTTGCGTGTAATGAATACGGAGATAACGTTATCTTTAGATTTTGGATGCCACGCCCCATTCGCCCACAATAGCCCCCTATTTGTAAAAAGCGCAAATCAAATACTGTAGACTTTTGCTTTGGCACATACACACATATGAATGCCATTAATAAGTTGTGAAAGTTTGATGCACTTAGTCCATCGCTAAGAAAAGTTATTAAACAATTAAATTCCCATAGTAATGCCCACATTGCAGCCCAAGCGCAGTCGCTGCGTTCTTTTACAGTTGCGTGCACTTAGAGTATCGTCACTCTCTCGTATCACACTGTCTGAATTGATCGACTCTGAAGGCCATCCGTCGCGCTCGTACAGGCGTTTTGCTGTGTTGTAACGCGATCGAATTTTCCCTTTTAACCGATTTCTATATATTTTGTGATCACACCGTCGCGTTCGTACAGGCGTTTTGCTGTGTTGTAACGCGATCGAATTTTCACTCTTTAACCGACTCTGCTTTTATATTGCAGTATCACGCACGTACTAAACGTTTTGCTGTATTGCGCACGAAGTCGGTCCCTGCTCGGGCGCCAGTTAAATTCTTCTTTTATTTGAATGATAAAAAAAAGGTTTTATTTATTTAAACGAAACAAGTCCGTCTCATTCAAATCGAATTTTGCAACTCATTAAATCAATTCTATCCCTAGCTAAGCTGTGGTTCAGTCGACGGTGCTGGCAGCGGCGTCGCTCATGGTGTTGTTAACCCGTTGTGCAATTCTTCTTAGAATTGCTGCAGCTCTGGTTGGCGTGTGCAGGAAGTCCGCTAGACGTGGTGTCAGCAGATTTGGCTTGTTGTTTTGGTCAGTTTGTTATGTCTTATTTGTGTTGCAATAATTCCCATTGGATTTTGTTGCAATGTGGAATTATTTTAATTATTAACTTGCACAAATAAATTCAATTCTAGCTTATTCTTCAACCAAATCTGTGTTTGAATTGTATTTGTATTTGTCAAGCTATGCAATACTGGTGTGGCGCATAAACGAAAGGTCCCGAGTTCGAAAGTCAGTGACAACAGCGTAACTTTTTAAATTTTTTTTTTTTTAATTTATAAACATGAAGTGGTTGTGCTAGTTAAGATGATGTGCTCTAACGTTACATATGTAGTAAATAGATGCAGGTTCGAGTTTTTTGTTTTTTTTTTGTTGATTTGTTTATTTATTTAATTATGTATTTATTTTTTATTTACATACATTCTAGTTGAATAGAATTTCAAAATTATAATTTAATTTTGGAAAATTTAATGTTATATGCAAGCTATATAGCGTATTAAACAATGCAAATTGGACGGGGCTCAGGGGATCTCCTAGTCGAACACCTCCGACTAGAGTTTTCTTACTTGTTTTCTCATGGTCAATTGTACGTGGCATGCTCACGTGTCGGAAAACCATCCGCATTATTTGTTCTTGCATCTGACCAAAAAACGAAGAATGTCGTTTACCACAAGGTGCTTGAATGAAAATCCGATTAATAAATTAATCAGAGTGTATCCCAACCTGAACAACATAGTTTTCAATGATTTTTTTCTGACATGTGTTTGGAAAACTTAATTATTTCTTTTTTTTTAATTTTTATTCTCATTCTGTATGTTTTCATTATCATTCATCATAATAAAATACTTTTATATTTCTATCTATATTAATATTGTTTTGTACACAGACCGAAAAAAATTGTTTTTGAACAAGATTGTCCTCCAAAGCATACAGCCGAAATAGTTATGGAATGGATCGGAAATGAAAATTTTTAGCTAATGGAGTGACCAACACAGAGTCATGACCTTAATCCAATTCAATATCTTATTAGCTCAATCGTGCAAAGACCGCTGGGACAGTACAAGGTAGCCCCAATAAACATGGACAATATGTGGGATGGCGTAGAAGGAGAACGGAATCGAATTCCAAAAGAAATTTTTAAAGTTTAGTAGAGAGAAAGCCAATAAGAGTACACCAAATTACTACAAATAAGGTTTATGGATGAAAAGTTAAACAAAAATGTTGAAAAATTTTATGCGAGAGCTTAATTAAATAAGTGGCCCATCTAATAATTTTATGGGGTAAGTAGCTGTTGATCGGGCAGATCAGAATTTGCTTTGAAATTACAATTGAATATATTTGGCAGAGAGTACAGCAGCAAATGGATAATTATTACAAAATAAAACAAGTAAGAGTGCTCTAGTCGAGACTGCTCGACTAGGAGATACCCTGAGTCCTGTGAAAAGCTAAATATCAAATCATTCATTTCTTTTATGCACACATACAAACAACAGATACACACATACATATGCATGCACACATAAGCGAGCGCTCTGCCAACTGCGCAGTTGACGCAGTGACAGCGCTTGGGCTGCAATGTGGGCATTACTCTGGGAACTTAATTGTTTAATAACTTTTCTTAGCGATGGACTAACTGCATCAAACTTTCACAACTTATTAATGGCATTTATATGTGTGTATTTGCCAATGCACAAGTCTCTAATATTTTTTTTGCGCTTTTTACAAATAGAGGGCTATTGACGGCGAATGGCATCCAATATCTAAAGAATACATAATCTCCGTATTTATAACACGTAACCACACAGCTAATTTGAAGTGTCTAGCTCAAACGATGTACAAATCATGCCTTAAAAACGCATTAAACGCATTAAATATCGATAAATGCTCATAAAATCGAAATGAAATGAGTTATCGAAATGGTATAATTTACTTGTGCAGCGTATGGTATTAACTAGTATTCATGTAAAGTTTCAAGTCCCTACGTTGCATAATCTAAAATATCTCAGCGGTCACACGGACGGACGGACGGACAGACGGACATCGCGCTGATGTTGCTTTATGGGGTGTGGCACGCCTCCTTCTGCTGTTACATATATTTTCACAAAACCATTATACCCTGATTTCCCATTTTCAATGGGCTCAGGATATAACAAGTAAGAGTACTCTAGTCGACACTGCTCGACTAGGAGATACCCTGAGCACTGGGAAGAGCCAAATTTCAAATCATTCTACGCATTTTTATGTATGCATACAAGCAACACATACACACACACATATAGAAGCACACATAAGCGCGCGCTCTGCCAACTGCGCAGTTGACGCAGTGACAGCGCTTGGGATGCAATGTGGGCATTACTACGGGAGCTTAATTGTTGAATGACTTTTATTAGAAATGGACTACCTTGATCAATCTTCCAGATCTTAATAATGGTATATATGTGTGTTTTTTTGCCAAAGCACAAATGTCTAGTATTTGAAATGAGTTTCTTGCAAATTTATGGCGAAGGGGACGTGATATCCAAAAATTTAAAAACTCTGACTCCAACGATGTACAAGTTCCGCTTAAAAAACGAATTCAAATTATCGATAAAAGTCAATAAAAACGAAATGGGTATAGATATAAAATTTTAAGCCTCTATCTTTTGTGCTGTGGGAGGCTATAGAGACTTCAAATTTACTGCGTAGTTTCATGTAATGAATGCGGAGATTACATTATCTTTAGATTTTGGATGCCACTCCCCATTCGCCCCCTATTTGTCAAAACCGCAAATTAAATACTAGAGACCTGTCCTTTGGCAAATTCATACATATAAATGACATTAATAAGTTGTAATAGTTTGATGCACTTAGTCCAACAACAAACAATCTTAACAGAAATTTCGAATCGATTGGATTATATGGAACTAAGCATATTTATAAACAAGGTTTTTTAAGTACAATAATTCTATAATAAGGAGCAAAAATTGATCACATTTCAAATATATTTGGCCTAACCTTAGTTCTTAAACCAAATTTCAAAATGGGAAGTTTATTCGAACCGAAATCTTGCAAAAGCATTTAGTTTGTTTGTTTCTATATCGGCCAATACACAATATATAAATTTAATTATCCATTTTATTGTAGACATTAAGATCTTGGATTAAATTTTTGGCAGTCAAATGTCCTAACGAAATACAAGTATTTTCCATTAAAATGTGCAAAAATAATTGGGTTTGATTTAATTACAGACATAGGTGTTTATTATCTGTTCAGAAGCCAGCTCAGCTGACAATATTGATGGCATGAACAGTTGAAAAACAAGCTGAACATCTTTTTTATCTTTGGCTATAAATGCATCCCGACTAACTAGGCAATATTTGTTGTAACTACGATAGCAATGATGTGCAGGGCAACAATAATTCGTACTTACCCGGTCACCCTTTCGATGTTATCTTCGTTGCGTGATATTGTGCTTACTGTTGCAATGCCAAAATATTTGATTGTACAGTTATTTTCATTGATAATGATATCTCGGTTAGATGTGTGTGTGTATGTTTTTTTAATCTCGGCACAGGTGTATTCTTTAGACCTTGCTCGAATCAGACAGAAACGAACGACTGAAACGATTCAACCCAGAGCACAGTAAATTGAATTGAACTGTTTACTATATATGTATGTAGACTCCGACAGTTGGCGCAGCTTTATCTTGGTACCTCCCACAAAAGAGCACAGCACAGCAGAGTCATTTATGCCACACATACAGATGTCAGCCCATATCTCTATGTGAGTGTCTGACTATGTCGAAGGCAATTCTTAATCATTTATATATATATTTTGTAGCTGAATTTGGTATGTTTGGAGACGGTTCACGTAACGGCAAATTGGGTTTGTTTTGGGAAGAAAGCGCGAGTAGAAAATCTTTTGAATAATGTCGCTTAAAAAGTGTATGGACGATCGATCAACCCAGCAACCCAAATCGACAACTATTGTCAAGTATGAGAAATCGTCGTGTCTCTTTTGTAACGAATGGTTCGACGCCCAAACTTTTACGGTGCGTTCACAGCTATTCGCAATAGATTCAATCAAATTTATTCTTAAGCATCTACATTTTTTTAGGAACACCTTATACATTGCGGCCAAGTGCTAGAGGAGTGCCCAAATAACTGTAACATATTCATACCACGCATCCGCATGCGATCCCACCTGAAGGAGTGTCCACACGGCAAACACCAGCAGAATGTACAGCGTCTCAGCGCCAGCATGGAACCCTTGGATCAGCATACCGATCACCGTGTCCAGGTTCTGGAACAGGACCTGTCAACTATACGTTCTGTACTCAATGAGGAAATACGACAGCGTCTGCATCTCATCACGGATGTTGGCAACATACGGAAACACAATCAGGTGGTTGAGGACTGGACCCGGAAGACAGACGACTGCATCACCGAGCTACGACAACAGATCAACGAGGAGAGGGCACAGTGCGTATTTTCCACAGAGCAAAACCATGTGGACTTTCAATATTGTTGCAACATAGCCCATGTAAGCAGGACACTCGATACAAAATATATATATAATATATTTAACCAATATCCAATAAAGGCGCTGAAGGAGCAACTGGAACTGAAAATGAATGACTTGCAACAGCATATTAATCAATTGTCCTTGGATGTGAGTTTCCATCAGAATCAGCTGAATGATAATATTATGAAATTAGAGGAAATTGTTTTTGAAAATGAGAGAACTAATCGGTAAGTGATTCACTATTTCGAATCATAAGTATAAGTTTGGGCTCTATTGTTTATTATTTGTAAGGGATAAGTTTGTGCAGATCGAGCAGTTTCTGCATGAGATCAACGAGGATATTAAAACTAAGTTGGGGTCTATGGATCTTTCCACGTCGAAGCAAGCCACTTTGGACTATGAAGTCAAAAATGTCAAGAGCATTATGTGCGAAACTGAGGAGCGGTGCGATAAGCTACAAATCATTTTCCAAGATCTCGATAAGGCACTACATCAAACAATGCAAAGCATCGCGGACATTGAGAACCAGCTGGCCATGCAACAGCGCATAGCCAGTGTTCAGAATATAAGAGGTGAGATATTACCAAAATATTTTATTGCGGAAAAGACAACTAAGAATGTTGCATTTTGGCGTAACCGAGTGCGAGTACTTTGTTCGCATGGGGTGGCTGAGCGCTACAAACCTCGTTGCCGATGGTTCGTTTGTATGCTTACATTCTAAAAATGTAAAAATTTCAAGGGATTTTTCTATAATTAGGTAATAACTATCAATTTTTGAAGCTTCTAATTCTAAAACTGTGCGAGATATAAGCTTTTGCGATTTGCCACGTCCCCTGTGGGTAGATATATCCACCATATTGTTTGGATCTTGGGTTGTTAATCCGAGAACTTATTCTAAATTTTAAATCTTTAGTATCAATGGAGCTCAAACTATAGCAGGATTTGAAGAGGCACTATATATTCAAATCTGATTTACCACGCTCCTAGTGGGAGTTGACATATACTTTTTTCATAGATCGTATGTGCCACATTTCTGCGTTGTAACTTTAAAATTATTGCAGATACCGCTTTGCCCGATTTGCCACGGCCACAAGGGGCGTAGGTATATCTGTAATATATTTTTTATCTTAGGTGGTCAACGCGAGTAAACATTCCAAATTGCAACTCTCTAGCTCTTCAACTAATACGATTTCTGGAATATAGGAAAATGCATTTTCTGATTTGCCACGCCTCTATCGGGAAAATCTTCACACTTTATAATTTGAAGGCATATACGAGCAATACCGTAGAAATGTTTTACATTCATGTATCCTGTAGAAAATAAAAGAGGTAGCCAGTAATAAACAAACAAAACCAGGTAAGAGTGCTCTAGTGGAAGCTGCTTGACTGGGAGTTACCCAGAACCCTGTGAGAAGCTTATATGTCAGTCATTCTACGTTTCCTTACATACAAACAACATATACGCACGCACGCATAAGCAAGCGCTCTGCTAACTGCGCAGTTGACACAGCGGAGGCGCTTGAGTTGCAATTTTGGAATTACGATGTGAATTAAATTATTAAATAAGTTATCTTGTAGTTGGACTCTCTTCTTCGACTCGTCTTGTCGCGCTGACCAAGAATATATATACTTAATGGGCTCTTCCACGCGTCCTTCTGCCTGTGACGCATATTTTCACAAAAACCATTATACCCTGACTTCCAATTTTCATTGAGGATTTATTGAAACTCTCCTACCAAAGATATACGTGAAATTCTTCGAATAGATAGAAATAAGTTTCTATTCTTCGACAATTTCAGGTCGTCTGATTTGGCGCATTAAGGACTATTCAAAGAAATTGGAGGAGGCCAAGCAGTATGATACCATTTTGCATAGTGCAATGTTCTCCAACAAGGCTTTTGGATACGCACTGCGTGTAAGTTCTATATATTCTATGTAAATATAACATAAATCGATAAACACATATCGGTTGCAGTTGGATATCTATTTGAATGGAAAGGGCACTTGGAAAGGACGCAATCTCATTGCATGTTTAAATGTACTATCTGGCGAATATGATCCACTTCTGAATTGGCCATGTCGCCTGCAAGCAGAGATTATTATACGGGATCAAAGTGGAATAATGCTGGAGGCACAGGACTATATCAAGACGATCTATGTGCGAAAGAAGAGCGATGATTACATACAGACCAATCAGTACTTCCACATACCACACAAGGTCATTGCCAGCCGTAACTATTTACGCAACGATTCGCTCTTTGTCGAGGTGCGAGTTCTGAAATGAAATCAGAATGTTTTGTTCGATAAATCAGAGAAAGATAGGTCACAACAAATTAATGCACAAAAATTATTTTTAGGCAGATTTGTATATAATAATAATCATAACAAGAGTGCTCTAGTCAAGATTGTTCGACTAGAAAATATTCCGAACCCTGTGAGGAGCTAATATTCCAATCCTTCTACGCTTCTTTTATGCATAATACAAACAACACATGCACTCACATATACGCAGCATTACTATGGGAACTTAAGTAAGTTTTCTTGTATAGGGACTATCTTCATCAAACTTTCACAACTTATGAATTGCATCGATATGTGCTTAATTACTAAAGCTCCAGTCTATAGTATTTGAAATAAGTTTTTTGCAAATTGGGGGCGAAGAGGGCGTGGTATCTAAAATCTAAAGATTAAATAATCTCCGAGTTCATTACAAGCAACTACAGAGCAGTTTTAAATCTTTAGTTCCAACGATGTACAAGCACTAACCATACAACAAGTCACTCCTAAGAAACGAATGAAAACGATCGAACTATGTCGATAAAAGAAATGGGATGAGTTATCGTAAAAGATGACAAACGCGTACTGCGTATGGTATACACGAGTATACATGTAAAATTTTAAATCTCTAGATTTCTGCGTTCACACGGACGGACGGATCAAGAATAAATATACTTTTTGGGGTCTGCCACTCCTCCCTCTGCCTGTTATATATTTTTTCACAAAACCAAAAACCTTGATTTCCCGTTTTTAATGGGTTCAGGGTATAAAAATAACACCCTGTCCACCAATTATTAAGTTTAGATGGAATTGAAAGGTCTTATGCCTTTAATAAAAACATATTTATTTATAAATATAGTTCGCTGCTTCTTCAAGTGTGTATTGAAATATAAATGCATATGCCTTAGGGTTATTCTTTGTTGTGCACAGCTTATACAAGTAAGATACTTTTTTGCACTGGGATGTCTTGAATGGCAATTCCATTATCTTATTTAAATAAAAATAGTTACTTTGTATATATATATATATATATATATATATATATATGTATATAGGAATACACAATATGTAAAATAGTAGTACAGAATTATTTATAAATTTAAGATGAACGCTGCTCTCCCACCAATGCATAAAGAGCGTGTTTGTAATGCCCAGAAGTGTCGCCCTATAAAAAAGTATATGAAATATGGCTTAGTACCTCAATTGCTATTAGCTATAAATGTATATATGCTCACCTTTATCCAGCTCTTTAACGATTTGCCATACAAACGCTCGAAGGCCACTTTAATTTCAGCTAAATCAATCTGCAAGATATATTTTTTAAGCTTGAGATTGTCACATGATATACATAATTAAATAGTTTAGATTTACCTCGCAACGTGTTATTATGACGCGAATCAACTGTTTGTCGTTGGTACCAATTCCAGCCATGGACTTGTGTAAACGTGAGGCGAAATATTCTGCCTTGTTTGTTACACACTTGTAGATGGCAATAAGGCCCTCCATAATATCGCCAGAGAATTCTTTTTTGAGCGCCTTCTCCAGCGAGTGTCCAGTTATACTTTCATACTCTTGAAATATCTGAAATACGCGCGAATTTAATGTTGATTGATTTCGAGGATATTCTGACAAATGACGCACCAGTTTAAGTTGCTGATAGTTCCTTTGGCAAAGTATCATGTTGAACATACTCTCATCGGTGCCCACACGCAGTTCACCTGCCTTGAGCAGCTCCCGAGCATCCTCTTTGGCCTTGGTGGGGTCTACACGACCGCTCTCATCCCGCGCCGCTGCACACAGCGAAATAAGCAGACGCTTGAAGTTTCCGGAGGTCTCCGATTTAAGCTCCGACTCCAAGTGTGCGCCAAACACTTAATAAATATTTATAAAGCATTATTAAACAGTCTTACCACCATGCCGAATCGGTGAAAACAAAGCAAAACCAAAAAAAACTTACAACGCAAATATTGATTTTTAATGGTGTGAATTTCTACATTGGACAACGTGCACAGAATTTCAATAAGCACCTCCTCATCGGTCCCTAGACCGGCCATAGCATCGTTCAATTCGGCACAGTAGTAGTCCACAATTGGGCGTAAGAGGCCAACGAGCAGCTTTTGGAAATTGCCGCTCGTCTCCCCTTTGATGTCCTCAATTAGGTCCTTGCCGAAGTGTGTTTTGTATTGGCGCTGGATCTCCTGACGCTGTTCGTTGGTGCGGCGACAAATGATCTCTATAAGCTTATCCTCATCTGTGCCAAAGCCTTTCATCGCTTTACGTAAATCGTGCGCATCCTTGACCGGATCAAAGCCTTGAGACGGCAGCAAAGTGGGAGTTCCCTGAAGTAAATAAGTTAAGGGATATATTTAACTAGCAATGCACTAAATATAATTATTTTTTTGGATTTAGTCTCGATTGATCAATGAGCGATTTGGTACAAGAAGGAACAAACCTCTTTTCGTGCCATAAAGTGTTGATTGAAAGACTGAAACACGTGCTCATGACTATACCCATGCCCATGCCCATACCCATGTGCCTGCCCTTGGCCGTGCCCAAATCCGTGACTGAATTTATACCCATAATCAGGACCCTGCTGCTGGAGATAAGAATTAGAAGAATCATATCCCCATAGCGACGTCATGGCTGGCACGTGTTTAGCTGGATAGGTTGCATTTTGATGCTGATTAAATTGGAATTGGCTATGCACACTCTGTACATGATTGGTCGGATAAGGTGCGTTAATAGGATATGATGTTGATGCGGAGGGATAAGAGCAGCTAGCGCCGCCATCGGTGTGCTGGATATTTGGATATTGTTGGAACTGTTGTTGCTGTTGCTGCTTATAAGGTTGTGCAGCGGGCGTTGGGTATGGCGAGGAACGTGGAATATGCTGCTGCACTGGTGCAGAGACCCAACCAACTCCGAACGGCACCTCATTAGCGGATGGATGCGATGAGTGTGGCATTCCAGAATTCTATAAAATTCAAAATACACATTCATTGTGCATTGGTTAGACTAAACATTAGTTAACATTTCTCTAAGCTTTAATGGAATGGGTTGAATGGACACTCACATAGAGAACTTTATCAGAGAAACTACCTTTGGCTTTGGAGAAATTATAATTTAGAAAGTTTCGCAATTCCTGAGAGCTCTACGAGATTTATTTACCGAAATTATATAAAAATAAACTCATGATGTAATTATCACAGGGTCTGTATTATACCTATTGAAACCAATCAGAAGTTTGAGCACAACCAATACTCTGTTCCTATATTCATATTGCGCTTATTTAAGTGGAACGTGCATATGAATTCTGCAGTTTTTGCTACAAACTATGCTGCCGACTTGCTACGCCTCAGTAGGCATAGATACTTAATTTTTGTCTTAGAAGGGGTTTCTGGAAACGTAGCTGAAAATTTTTTATGCTTTCGCTATTTTTCAATTTACTACGTCCCAAAGATACGAAAATTATATATATGTATATATATAAATAGCGAAAGCATTGAGTCATTGAACTTATGCAATAGCGGAATAGGTCTGTAGCATTTGGCAGCGTTTGAATGCTATACTTATTCAATACTTAGAGACAATTCTTATGTAACGCTGATCGTGGCTAGGTTTTTGGATGACTCGGCGGATGCCTACTCGCTTCTGAAGTTCTGGATGACTTGTAGATTGTGGTTGTTCATCCTGTGGAGTTGGGGTATGCTCAGTACTGGGTCATGCCCGATGATGTTAAGTAACGGTGACCCCGCAATGCCTGGTGTCTCTCTCAAGATCTCCCGCTCGTTCACGTATTTCGTGTCATTGAAGATTACGGAGAACTGGAACATTATGAGGTGTGTCCAATTCTTGATAACGTGCGGGTTATCTTCGGTGGTTATTATACTCGTTTCCCAAAGGGAAAAAGAATATATTGGTTTTGTGAAATGTCCGTCTTGCTGTCCGTCCGACTGTCCGTCTGTCCGTATGAATGCAATATTTTTCTACGCTATTGAAGCTAGAGACTTGAAATTTGGAACATATACTCGTGTATACCCTCGAATTATAAAGTGTCACGATTTTCCGGATACGGCCACTAGGGGCGTGGCAATTCGGAAAATGGTTGCGCCCATAGTTAATAGAAATCATAGAAATCATATTAGTAGAAGAGCTAGAGAGTTGAAATTTGGAATGTATACTTGCGTTGACCACCCAAGTTCAAAAAGATATGGCGGATATATCTACGCCCATTGGGGGTGTGGCAAATCTGGAAAACTGTAACTTCTACAGTACCTTGTAGTAGTATCAGTATCTTAACGCTTCGATTCTATAAAGATTGATAAAAAAATTTTATGTCCACGCCCACTGGGGGCGTGGCAAATCGGATCTGAATATAGAGTGATTTTACAAATTCAGCTATATTTTGAGCACTATTGATGCTAGGGACTTGAAATTTTATATATATACTCGGATAAGCAACCCAAGATCAAAAAGATATGGCAGACATACCTACGCCTTCAGGGGGCGTGGGAAATCGCAAAAAGCTTATAGCTCCTATAGTTTTAGAGCTAGACGCTTCTAAATTGGATGTTTGTGTTACTGGGGGCCTCCTCTATTGATTCCCTAAAAATAAATCTTACGCCCCTTCGGGGGCGTGGTATATCGAAAAAAATACCCTGTAACTTTCACATTTTTGGAGTGTAAGCATCCAAACTTTGCAGTTACGTTACCTTAAACTCCTTCTAGGAACTTGCCAAATATGATATGTCTACGCCTATTCATATGCCTGTGCCACCTATATAAATAAGCTTAATAAGAATTGCTAAGACGACAAACGGCACTTCTGAGAAATATATGTAATTCGATTTAATGTTGAAGTTCTGCAAATAATTTATCTGCTAAAATTATCATTTTTCGTATAGCCTAGGTCAGTTATGTTATTTTCTTTTTGTGACAAAAAATGTAAATATCAAATATCGATATTTGTGGAATCGACTTAGTCCGAACAAAATTATGCCACACAAAAAAAAATTGACGATAGGACCCATCAAGTATGTATGTATGTTGGCACGAACAACTGCGCAACTATTTTCATGCCGTCGCCGCCGCGTCTCGAACGCGGACCCTTTTGCTTACACGCTTTTCATCTACCTGCTGCGCCACATCAGTTTTGCATTGCCTGTTGGCAAATCCGAAATTACTTCACTACAAGGGCGATTTTTGAAAAAAATACAAAACTATAGAAGCTGCTGTTAATGCAAACACAATATAAACATAAATCAATTGCAATTGTGATTCTTAGAAAATGCTGAAATGCGCGCATATGAACGTATGTATTTATATGTGTACATACAAAAACGGTGGGCGGTTTAAATGTATGCGTATAAAGGGCGATATTTGACAAATAAAAAACTACAGAAGCGGCTGAAAATGCAAACACAACTCAATAACAATTTTGGTTGAAGAATATGTTAGAATGAATGGCGCTAAATTTATTTGTGACCATGCATAAGCAAACGCGCTTGCACGTTTCAATGTACATACATATGTGTAAATGGAAATGTATTTTGCTGTCGCTGCTTAACGCGTGCGTGCCATAATTGGCCAAACGTTTTGTTTAATAGATTGCGACTGACTTAACGGAACTTGATGAAACTTTCAGCATATGATTCTATTGAATTTTTTACATTTTATAAAAATGCTAATTCATTCACATAGTTATATTTGCAAAAATTTAAATTGCATAAAATTCACATGAATCTACATAAATGCAAAATTTGAGATAAATTATTAAATTTAAAATACCAGATGCCCCTGTGGGAAACGAGTATCACGCCTTAGGTTTCGTCCTAAGGCAACGTTCTTACTTGATTTTATACCCTGAGCCCATTGAAAATGGGAAATCAGGGTATAATGGTTTTGTTAAATGTATGTAACAGGCAGAAGGAGGCGTATCAGACCCCACAAAGTATATATATTCTTGATGAGGGCGACGAGCTGAGTCGATCCGTCTGTCCGTCTGTCCGTCTATCCGTCTGTCCGTATGTTTGAACGCGTCGATTGAAGCATCTAGATAAGATAGAGACTTGAATTTTTTTGTTGGGTCCGTGGATAGCACGCGCAGGTCAAGTTTATTTCGTATGAACGATATCTACTTTTGTTGTTTTTTGATCGATTTTAAACCTTATCGAAAACAGGTTATAAAATTATATCTCCCACACCTTTAGAGCTAGACCCCTCAAATTTTGCATATAGATTCATGTGAATTTTATACAATTTCTATTTTTTTTATTTTTTTGGATACCGGCTCTTTTTACTAATTATCCCCCCCCCCCTGCCGTCAAACACCCATTGAGAGTCTGTTGCAAATATAACCATGTGAATAAATTAGCATTTTTATAAAATGTAAAAAATTCAATAGAATCATATGCTGATCCGTTGAGTCAGTCCCGATTTATTAAACAAAACGTTTAGCTAATTATCACACGCACATGGCAAGTAGCGACGCGCAGCAAAAAACATTTACACATACACATACATTGAAACGTGCAAGCGCCTCTGCTTTGCATGTGCACCAATACACTCAAGGCCATTCGTTCTAGCATATTCTTCAACCAAATCTGTGTTTGAATTGTATTTGTATTTGTCATATTTCGCTCTTTACACGCATACATTGAAACAGACCACCGTTTTTGTATGTACACATACTCATACGTTCATATGCGCGCATTTCAGCTATTCTAAGAATTAGAATTGCGATTGATCTGCTTCTTTAGCTTCTTTAGTTTTGTATTTGTCACATATCGCCTTGTAGTACTACTTTGCGTTTTGCCAACAAGAAACGCATTACTGGTGTAGCGTAGTGGATAGACGCAAAGCGCGTGAACGAAAGGTCTCGAGTTCGAAACTCAGTGACGACAGCGTAACTTTTTTAATTTTTTTTTTTTAATTTATAAACATGAGGTGGTTGTGCTAGTTGAGATGATGCGCTCTAACTTTACATATGTAATAAATAGATGCAGGTTCGAATCCAGGTGCGGTGATGTTTGTTTTTCTTTTTCTTTTTTTATTGATTTATTTATTTATTTACTTATTTATTTATTTTTGATTTACATACATTCTAGTTAAATAAAATTTTAAAATTATAATTTAATTTTGGAAAATTTAATGTTATATGCAAGCTATATAGCGTATTAAACAATGCAAATCGGACAGTGCTCAGGGGATCTCTAGTCGGCACCTCCGACTAGAGTTTTCTTACTTGTTCTATTCTACCTTTAATGCTTTGTCTGAACTCCACTGTCGGGGCATGTATGTTGTCAATTGGTTTTTGGTTGGTAACTGAATGGACTGAGTTGTTGCATTCTACTGTTGCTCTCAATATTAGCTCAACCGTATCACTAGCTTTCTTAGCCATTTTAAAGCTCCTGGTTATGTCTGCTAGTGTACTATGGAACCTTTTCACTTGGCCATTGGAAACACTATGTTAATATATTGTAGCTATTCTTAAGTAATGATGCCATTGTTTTCGAGTTGAATGCTGCTTCATTGTCGCAGAAAACCGTTTTAGTTTTTGGGAACAAATTGACAATCTGAATAATGGGCATTTTTAAGTATACTATTGTTCGTGACGGGATTGGTTGGACTACAGCGAATTTAGAAAACTTGTCTATGCAAGTGAGGAAGAGTTTTCTGTCAGTGGAGAAAATGTCTATATGTAGCATTTCGCCAGCATAAGACGAAATCGGTGAAGCTCCCAATTTTTGTTTTTGTGGATGCCTGTCATACTTAGATTTTGTGCATATTTTGCAATTAATTACAGCTTCCTTTGCTAAGCTGTTCATTTTTGGGAAGTAGTAGTCACGAAGGACCTGTTTTACATTTTCTTGTGCGGCTCTGTGCGCGCGGTTGTGTTCTGACGTGATAATTTCGATTTGTTCGTTTTTATCAGTGATATCAGAAACATAGTTTTTACAATGCCAAAATTTTGTGGAGGGGAATTTTGAAATAAGTTCATGCTGAAAACTAGCTAATGTGGGAAGGTCGCAATGAATTGCGTTAACTGCATCCGGAATGATGATTGGTTTTAATGTTTCTAAAAGCGAATTTCTATTTACGAAGTTAATGATGTGGCGAATTTTGTTGCCGAAGATTATAAATTTCCTTTGTAGCTAGAATTGTGCCTCTTCTAAGACGATTTGGTTTTTGAAGCAATTCAGTGGCTTTTCTCTACCATGTAGGTTAGTGAGATTTCGCTGTGAATTGTTGCAGCGTCTGATGAAGGCTCGTCTTGTAGGGCGTTTAGGTTTTGCCTGGAGAGGGCATCAGCCACAAAATTTTCTTTCCCTGGTTTATAGAATACTTTGGCGTTGTGTTCGTCAATATATGCTTTCTATCTTTTGATTTTTGCATTTGTGTTTCTGTCGGAGACAGCGAAGGTGAGGGGTTGATGGTCAGTCAATATGTTAATTTCCATAGTTCCATATAGATAGTGCTGCAGCTCTTCTAAGGCCCAAACAATAGCTAATAGCTTCCTCTCGTTGGTAGCGTAATGAGATTCGCTATCCTTTAGTGTTCTGGAAATCATGGTAATGGGTCCACCTCCTTGCAACAGAACAGCGCCAATGCCACTCATAGAGGCATCAGTGGTCAGATCAAAGGGTTGCTTGAAATCAGGGTACATTAGGATGACGTCTTCTGACGCTAAGATGTTCCTCAGACTTTCGAAGGCGTTGCGTTGAGTTTCATTAAACTCAACTCGGACCTGTTTAGATTTGTGCTTGCTTATAGAGCCATTTTCTTCCTTGAGTATGTTTGTTAACGGCCTTGGTATCGATGAGAAATCTTTGTTGAATACTCTATAGTAGCTGGCCAAGCCGAGGAATGATCGAAAGCTGAATAAGTTTTCTGGTTCAGGGAATTGCTGTATGGCTTTCACTTTTTCGGGCTCTGTCTTAGCTCCATCTTTAGTTTCTATAAAGCCTAAAAATTCAACGCTTTCTTTAAAAAATTTAAGCATTGTAGCACTGTGTCAATGTGTCGCACATGATCGTTTTCGTTTTCTTAAAAGATTATGACGTCATCGACGTACACGTAACAAATCTTCCCGATGTGTTCTCTGAAAACGTCATCTATTGCTCTTTGAAAAATGCTTCCCGCATTTTTGAGACCGAAAGGCAATCGGCAGAATTCGTATTTGCCGCCATTGACTGAGAATGAGGTTTTTTTACGATCGTGCTCAGCTAAATAAATTTGATGATATCCCGGTTTTAAGTCTAGGTGAATGAATACACTTGACTATGTTGGGGTTTAGTCGAATACTGTACTGTATATATACCCAGCCTCATGCATAATTTCAACCCTTAAAACTAATGCGTCTATTGCTGAGTGTGTAAGGCTCAGCATTGGCCTATTGTATTCTTATTATTATCGCTGAGGTTGTAGGGCTCAGCGTTCGTCTATTATCTATTCTTATCCTATCACTGACGTTGTAAGGGTCAGCGTTCATCTGGCTATTTTAAGATTCCACACATGTGGCCTTTCTTCATCTATCGCACTGCATGCTAGTCGTTAAGTGCGTAGAAGGCATGTTTACATATTTATATATATTTTTATGTTCATGCCTGAACATTCTGCCGGGGCCAGAAAAGGTGACAGTCAGTTATCGCTGTCTCTGGTTTCTTTTCTTAATTATATACAAGACAATGACACTTATTAATATTCCCATCCTTGTATAGTTTATGTTCGTGCCTGAACACTAGGGTTGTGAACAATTTTGCCTTTCCTAAGTTTGCTAAAATCATAGGAATGCTTGGCATTGGGTATCGATCGGCAATTGTGCGTTCATTGAGCTTCCTGATCCTTCCTTCCTTATCAACCTCTTTTTTTCTTTTGCCATTTGAGTCGAGTCCTTTTTTGTCTACGACGCAGGATGGGCTGTTGTATGGGGACCTAGATGGTCTGATAATGCCATCGTTCAGTAATTGTTTGATTTCTGTGTTTACGAAATCAGAAACTCCCATGGGGTGTGGGTATAATATGGAATATATCGGCTCATTATCTATGGTTCGAGTAGTGGCAATGACAGAAGTATTGAAGGGTAAAATGCCTTAATCCTCTTCAAAATCATAGCGTTGAACTCTTCTTTTACCCTAGCTGGTACTTCTATGTCATCAACATCTGTGAAGTTTACACTTTCACATTTGTGATATTTTAACTGTTCTGATTGGTCTAGATGAGTGAGCGTGCCCTCCTATTGCGAATGCAATGCTACTTTTGCAGAGCTGTTAATTTTTCCATTTGAATGGAAATTCAAAATGGGTTTTACCTTTTGAAAACCCATTTTGCATTTCCATTCAAATGGAAAAATTAACAGCTCTGTACTTTTGCTCGCGTTAGCAAGTCGAAGCCTATAATTGCATCAAATGAACTGAGAGTGTCCAAAATATAGAATGGAGAAACTTGGCCAAACACATTCATTAAACACTTTTGCCTTATCTTGCTCGAACCGTGTACCGAGCTTACGGTGAAGGGGTTTTCGACAGGTACTACGCCTTTTAGCTCCTTTATGAGCTTGACTTAATTTTTTGCCGCCCCGGTATCTATTAGAATTTGTATTGTTTTTTCACCCAGCTGCCGCGTGATGAAGGGCAGCCGGGAAATCACTAAAAAATTGATTGAGTTTAATTCCGGCTCACTGTCATTTTCGATAACGGCATGCGCGGCTTCCGCCTCTTCTGTGTATCTGTTATGATTGATTTTAGAGGTGTTCTGTGTGATGTTATTTATGTGTTGCTGCCTCTGTCCTGTGACACGATCGGACGTGTTCGGTCTTTTGGTTGAATGCTCTGCTTGAGCTTTCCCATAATTGTTTTCTTTGGCTAAATCTAGATGAGGAGTAGACATCCATTGGTTCAGGGCTTTGGCCCGCCTCTTCTCTTCTACTATTCTCTTGGTAGCTGTTGGGCTGTTTTCTAATATAGTGGGGGTTCTTTTTCTGAAACTTGTTTTGTTTTGGGCAGTATTTTTTTCCCTCTCTCATCTGTTCTCTGTCGGCTATAGCCTTGGCATATGTGACCGACATCATACTTCGCTCCATGCTTAACTCGGCTTCTGTGGCAAGCGCTAATGCCGATGGCAAATTCTTCGGCTGTGTTGGGAAAACCGCAGTTCTAAGTAGTTGCCTAACCATCTCTAGTCCTTGTCTGAAGAGACGCAACGACGTTTTGTCTGCATAAGAGCGTTGTGGGACACTAAGATTGCCCTTGCTGCCCCTCTAATTTTGTTTCTGATTATAACGACTGCTTGGTAGTGCGCGGCCTAAATAGTTCGTAAGCATCGAAGGCTGACTCTCTCCATGCAACGTAGTCGTCGGAGCCCCCACTAAATTCATGGACAGATTTTATAATATCAAGAGGGACTGTGCATTGAATTTCCAGCTGAGCCGAAATTCTTTGATAACTTTCTATTTGTGTTGTCATGGCGTTTAGCTGAGCCTGGAACTTTTGTTCTTGCTGCGCCAAAGCTTCGCTAACAGAGCTCATGATCAGTGCTTGAACCCGGTTTGCGTCCATAATGTCTTGGTCGTGTTCTTGACGAATGTTATCCGCTTCCCAGTCCGATTCGCTATCAGATTCACACTCTATTTTAATGCGTCTTGCTAAATCGAATTTGTTCATATTATCGTTTTTAAACTGCGTCGGTGATCCGATGAACAGTCACTATCCGCACAAGTGTCACACTAATTAAGCTTCACAATTAATTTAAAATTTCTCTGTATAATCCGCCAACACCACACACAAACACACATACAATAAGCAACAAAGTACAAGAGTTGTTGAACTCTATAGATAGCAAGTAACTACAGGCGCAGCATTTCTCAAATATATTCTTATTTGCAACAACGGAAACGAAGTGAAATGCCAAATAAGATCGTTTATAATATTTGCAATTAACGAACTCTTAAAATATCTAGTAATTCAGAAAATGCTAACACATAATATTTGCAGTTATTGAACTCTTAAATGCAGACACAACAGGAAATACCAAATTTTCCAATAAGTACACATGTCAGGCCAAATAGAGCATAAGACATACACATATAGAATAAGTCAAATTAGCATTTATAATTCAGCATTTTGTAAACTTTCATTAAACCCAGATTAATAAAGAAAGATCAGTCAAGTCCCATCACTGAAAAGTAACAGTCGCGTTTTTATTGATTATTACTGAATATTTTTTTATAATTCGCCCCGTCTACATATAAAACTGGCGTAGCCGGTAGAATTCTTTTTCTAAAAAGGATCCAGTGATCGAAACGAAATAAATAAATAAATTCATATAATTCGGGCGGAATAAAAAAAAAAAAAAATAAATCAAAGCTATAAATAGAACATTCTACGCTTTTTCATGCATACATACAAATAACACATACACACATACATATGCATGCACGTATAAGCGCGCGCTCTGCCGACTGCGCTTGGGCTGCAATGTGAACAATCTAAAAATGGCATGATATCCGTATTCATTACACGCAACTACACAGCTAATTTCTCTAAGCTAAGTATCTAGCTCAAACGATGTACAAACCACGCCTTAAAGACACATTAAAATTATCGATAAATGCTCATAACATCGAAATGGAATGAGTTATCGAAACTAATTTATAAACTTCTGCAGCGTATGGTATTAACGAGTATTTATGTAAATTTATGTATACATAAAAAAAAAAAAAAAAAAAAAAAAAAAAAAGTAAGAGGGCTCTAGTCGAGACTGGTCGACTAGGGGATACCCTGAGCCCTGTGAAGAGCCAAATATCAAATCATTCTACGCTTTTTTTATACATACAAACAACACATACACACATATATGCACGCACGCATAAGCGCGCGCTCTACCAACTGCGCAGATGACGCAGCGACTGCGCTTGGGCTGCAATGTGGGCATTACTATGGGAAATTAATTGCTTAATAACTTTTCTTAGCGATGGACTAAGTGCATCAAACTTTCACAACTTTTTAATGGCATTCATATATTTGTATTTGCCAAAGCACAAGTTTCTAGTATTAATTTTGCGCCTTTCACAAATAGGGGCTATTGGAGGCGAATGAGGCGTGGCATCAAAAATCTAGTGATTACGTAATCTTCGTATTCATTCAATGCAATTACACAGCAAATTTGAAGTCTCTAGCTCAAACGATACACAAACTACGCCTTAAAATCGTATTTTCGATAAGCATTAAAATCGATAACATTACAACAAAAATAGTTATCATTCATACGAAATAAACTTGACCTGCGCGTGCTATCCACGGACCCAACAAAAAAATTCAAGTCTCTATCTTATCTAGATGCTTCAATCGACGCGTTCAAATATACGGACAGACGGACAGGGCTAAATCGACTCAGCTCGTCGCCCTGATCAAGAATATATATACTTTGTGGGGTCTGATACGCCTCCTTCTGCCTGTTACATACATTTAACAAAACCATTATACCCTGATTTCCCATTTTCAATGGGCTCAGGGTATAAAAACAAGTAAGAACGTTGCCTTAGGACGAAACCTAAGGCGTGATACTCGTTTCCCACAGGGGCATCTGGTATTTTAAATTTAATAATTTATCTCAAATTTTGCATTTATGTAGATTCATGTGAATTTTATGCAATTTCAATTTTTGCAAATATAACTATGTGAATGAATTAGCATTTTTATAAAATGTAAAAAATTCAATAGAATCATATGCTGAAAGTTTCATCAAGTTCCGTTAAGTCAGTCGCAATCTATTAAACAAAACGTTTGGCCAATTATGGCACGCACGCGTTAAGCAGCGACAGCAAAATACATTTCCATTTACACATATGTATGTACATTGAAACGTGCAAGCGCGTTTGCTTATGCATGGTCACAAATAAATTCAGCGCCATTCATTCTAACATATTCTTCAACCAAAATTGTTATTGAGTTGTGTTTGCATTTTCAGCCGCTTCTGTAGTTTTTTATTTGTCAAGTATCGCCGTTTATACGCATACATTCAAACCGACCACCGTTTTTATATGTGCACATATGAATACATACGTTCATATGCGCGCATTTCAGCATTTTCTAAGAATCACAATTGCAATTGATTTATGTTTATATTGTGTTTGCATTAACAGCAGCTTCTATAGTTTTGTATTTTTTTCAAAAATCGCCCTTGTAGTGAAGTAATTTCGGATTTGCCAACAGGCAATGCAAAACTGATGTGGCGCAGCAGGTAGATGAAAAGCGTGTAAGCAAAAGGGTCCGCGTTCGAGACGCGGCGGCGACGGCATGAAAATAGTTGCGCAGTTGTTCGTGCCAACATACATACATACTTGATGGGTCCTATCGTCAATTTTTTTTTGTGTGGCATAATTTTGTTCGGACTAAGTCGATTACACAAATATCGATATTTGATATTTACATTTTTTGTCACAAAAAGAAAATAACATAACTGACCTAGGCTATACGAAAAATGATAATTTTAGCAGATAAATTATTTGCAGAACTTCAACATTAAATCGAATTACATATATTTCTCAGAAGTGCCGTTTGTCGTCTTAGCAATTCTTATTAAGCTTATTTATATAGGTGGCACAGGCATATGAATAGGCGTAGACATATCATATTTGGCAAGTTCCTAGAAGGAGTTTAAGGTAACGTAACTGCAAAGTTTGGATGCTTACACTCCAAAAATGTGAAAGTTACAGGGTATTTTTTTCGATATACCACGCCCCCGAAGGGGCGTAAGATTTATTTTTAGGGAATCAATAGAGGAGGCCCCCAGTAACACAAACATCCAATTTAGAAGCGTCTAGCTCTAAAACTATAGGAGCTATAAGCTTTTTGCGATTTCCCACGCCCCCTGAAGGCGTAGGTATGTCTGCCATATCTTTTTGATCTTGGGTTGCTTATCCGAGTATATATATAAAATTTCAAGTCCCTAGCATCAATAGTGCTCAAAATATAGCTGAATTTGTAAAATCACTCTATATTCAGATCCGATTTGCCACGCCCCCAGTGGGCGTGGACATACAATTTTTTTATCAATCTTTATAGAATCGAAGCGTTAAGATACTGATACTACTACAAGGTACTGTAGAAGTTACAGTTTTCCAGATTTGCCACACCCCCAATGGGCGTAGATATATCCGCCATATCTTTTTGAACTTGGGTGGTCAACGCAAGTATACATTCCAAATTTCAACTCTCTAGCTCTTCAACTAATATGATTTCTTAACTAAGGGCGCAACCATTTTCCCATTTGCCACGCCCCTAGTGGCCGTATCCGGAAAATCGTGACACTTTATAATTCGAGGGTATACACGAGTATATGTTCCAAATTTCAAGTCTCTAGCTTCAATAGCGTAGAAAAATATTGCATTCATACGGACAGACGGACAGACGGACGGACAGCAAGACGGACATTTCACAAAACCAATATACTCTTTTTCCCTTTCGGAAACGAGTATAAAAATAAAAAAACAGAACTACAAATCAGTTTCCAATAAAATAAGTTGTTTAGTAGAAGCGAAGAGAGTGCAAGCGAATGCATAGCAACAAAAGTGTAGTAAACTGGCATAAGAAGAAGCCACCGTAAACAAAAACACGATTCTAGAAGGATGGCTTACGAAGGAAATCAGATGCCTCAAGTAGATATGTTAAAGCAGATAGCATGGAGAGATCGCCAACTGAAGTAACTTAAGACAGCATACCTACAGTTACAGGTCATATTGACAGGACGATGAAGAACATCAGGCATTTACCGACCTTTACCGGCACAAGAGATATCATCATCAACTCATTCTTCAGAAGTGTGGAACACTTGCTAGAGAATATAGTGGATCCCCAAATTAAGAAGGAAGCGACCAGGTCAATCTATTACAAGACTATTCAAGGACAAGCGAAGGATGTCGTTATCAACATACCAGCCCCCGGACGATTGGGATATGATAAAGGCAACATTAAAACTACGCTATAGACCTGACACGGAGCCGCACCAAATATACCGCAGGATTTGCGACCTAAAAGTAAATACGGTGAGCGAACTGGCTGTCGAGCTTCAAAATCTTAAATATAAAACGGATCTTAAATATAAAACTTATTGTATATCATAAGAATGATAATTTCAGAGCAATGTTGAAAGTATACTAGTAAATACTGCAAAGGAAATAACGCAGGGAGCCTTATTAGATAAAATTTACGAAGAAATAGAATTAGGGACCATAATAAAAACAAGTAAGAAAACTATAGTCGGAGGTGCCCTAAGCCCCGTCCGATTTGAATACGCTCTATAGCTTGTATGTAACATTATATTTTCCAAAACTAAATTATATTTTTTAAATTTTATTCAACTACAATGTATATCAATCAAAAATAAATAAATAATTAAATATATAAATAAATAAACAAAAAAAAACAAGTAAGAGAGCTCTAGTCGAGACTGCTCGACTAGGAGATACCCTGAGCCCTGTGAGCCAAATATCATATCATTCTATGCTCTTTTTAAGCATGCATAAAAACAACATATACACACGCATACATACATATGTACGCACACATAGGCGCGCGCTCTGCCAACTACGCAGTTTACGCGGCGACTTAATTGCTTAATAACTTTCCTTAGCGATGGACTAACTGCATAAAACTTTCACAACTTATTAATGGCATTTATATGTGGGTATTTGCAAAAGCACAAGTCTCTAGTATTTGATTTACGCTTTTTACAAATAGGGGACTATTGGGGGCGAATGGGGCGAGGCATCCAAAATCTAAAGATTAAGTAATCTCCGTATTCATTACACGCACCTACACAGCAAATTTGAAGTCTCTAGCTCAAACAATGTACAAACTACACCTTAAAAACTTATTGTCGATAATCATTAAAATCGATAACAATACAACAAAAATAGTTATCGTTCATACGAAGCAAACTTGACCTGCGCGTGCTATACACGGACCTACAAAAAAAAATTTCAGCTGTCTAGCTCGTCTACGTTCTGAGATCGACGCGTTCAAACATACGGACAGACGGACGGACGGACGGACGGACGGACGGACGGACAGACGGACAGACAGACAGACGGACAGGGCTAAATCGACTCAGCTCGTCGCCCTGATCAAGAATATATATACGTTGTGGGGTCTGCCACGCCTCCTTCTGCCTGTTACATACATTTAACAAAACCATTACACCCTGATTTCCCATTTTCAATGGGCTCCCCTGAGCCCTATAAAAAGAGGAAAAACAAACATCACCGCACCTGGACTCGAACCTTCATCTATTTTCTAAATATGTAACGTTAAAGTGCATCTTCTCAACTAGTACAACCACTTAATGTTTATAAATTGAAAAAAAAAAACTTTTAAAAAAGTTATGCTTTCGTCACTGAGTTTCAAACTCGGGACCTTTCGCTTACGCGCTTTGCGCCTATCAACTACGCCACACCAGTATTGTGTTGTCTGTTGGCAAATCCCAAAGTAGTTCACTACAAGGGCGATATTTGACCAATACAAAACTAAAGAAGCTAAAGAAGCAGATCAATCGCAATTGTGATTCTTAGAATATACTGAAAAGCGCGCATATGAACGTATGTGAATGTGTACATACAAAAACGGTGTTCTATTTGAATGTATGCGTGTAAAGGGCGATATTTGACAAATACAAAACTAAAGAAGCGGCTGAAAATGTAAACATAATTCAAACACAGGTTGACTCAGGTTGAAGAATACACTAGAATAAATGGTCTTGAATTTCTTGAATTAGTAACAAGTAAGAGGGCTCTAGTCGAGACTACTCGACTAGGGGATACCCTGAGCCCTGTGAAGAGCCAAATATCAAATCATTCTACGCTTTTGTTATACATACAAACAACACATACACACACATATGCACGCACGCATAAGCGCGCGCTCTGCCAACTGCGCAGTTGACGCAGCGACTGCGCTTGGGCTGCAATGTGGACATTACTATGCGAACTTAATTGTTTAATAACTTTTCTTAGCGATGGACTAAGTGCATCAAACTTTCACAACTTATTAATGGCATTCATATATTTGTATTTTCCAAAGCACAAGTCTCTAGTATTTAATTTGCGCCTTTCACAAATAGGGGCTATTGGGGGCGAATGGGGCGTGGCATCAAAAATTTAAAGATTACGTAATCTCCGTATTCATTAGACGTAAGTACACAGCAAATTTGAAGTCTCTAGCTCAAACGATACACAAACTACGCCTTAAAAACGTATTTTCGATAAGCATTAAAATCGATAACATTACAACAAAAATAGTTATCGTTCATACGAAATAAACTTGACCTGCGCGTGCTATCCGCGGACCCAAGAAAAAAAATTCAAGTCTCTAGCTTGTCTAGATGCTTCAATCGACGCGTTCAAACATACGGACAGACGGACGGACGGACGGACGGACGGACGGATGGACAGACAGACGGACAGGGCTAAATCGACTCAGCTCGTCGCCCTGATCAAGAATATATATACTTTGTGGGGTCTGACACGCCTCCTTCTGCCTGTTACATACATTTAACAAAACCATTATACCCTGATTTCCCATTTTCAATGGGCTCAGGGTATAAAAACAGATTAAAAGTTTCTTAGGTATCACAGGATACTACTGTGTAGGCATGAACATAAAAATATACATAAATATGCAGTGCGATAGATAGAGAAAGGCCTCATGTGTGGAATCGAAGAATAGCCAGATGAACGCTGACCCTTACAACGTCAGCGATAGGATAAGAATAGATAATAGACGAACGCTGAGCCCTACAACCTCAGCGATAATATAAGAATGCAATAGACCAATGCTGAGCCTTACACACTCAGCAATACACACATTAGATTTAAAAGTTGAAATTATGCATGAGGCTGCGTATATAAACGCAGCCTCAGAAGAATAAACTTCAGTACTGTACGGACTAAACACCACCATAGTCCGTGTACTCATTCATGAGTATTCGACTAAACCCCAACATAGTCAGTATATTCATTCATGGTTCATCGATCCGAGCCACAGACTACCACACGTTGTGAAAAGTGTATTAAAAAGTGAAAAATTGTATAAAAGAGTTGTTTTCTTCGGCTAACCAATCCACGATGGGAGTAGAGGCACAGAAGTTGCCGACCAACCTATGGACATCGATAAGCCATCAACGAGCGAACATGGGCAATTGCGATTGGAAGCATCCAGGGAAAAACAGGAAAGTCTATTTTCACAAAGAAGAGCAAACCCAATGGACGTATAGGTAGAACATGTGGAGAAAAAAGCTCTAAAAGTAAGGGAGCACATGGAAGATGTGCATGCCAACCTAGAGCACAGCAATCAGGAAGAAACTGTTGTCTTCAAAGAAACATAATCTTTCTGGTGGAAAAAAGTCGAGTCAGCGTTCGCGGATTTAGAAGCAAGATATGGAAAATCTAAAATCCAATCCTAGATTCTCGACGGAAGTGCTACAACTTTACGAGCAACATATAAAGAAAGCCAGATAAATCCAGTCCTTGAATAATGTGTTTGAGTTTATTGATCAACTACACAGCACAGTAGAGTAGTAGTGCAAAAAAGAGCCATCCAGAAGTCTATGGAAACAATGAGAACGAGCCACAAAATATGTCGTTTTTGTAAACTAGATGGCCACGAAATAGCCAGGTGTCAAAGATTTAAAGCCGAACTAATTACAAAACGCAAGGAATTTGTGACTCAAAACGCACTATGCTTTAAATGCCTAGGCACCCACTACATTAGTGATTGCAAGAAGGATTGGACATGCAACAAATGCGCAAACCACACAACAATTTGCTGCACGAGAATATAAATAAAGAGACCTTCAGCAGTAATTGTCTTAAGGAAAACAAAGGACAAGATATTTTGCTAGCAACTGCGCTCATTCGGATTAAAAATTAATCCGGAAAATAAGGGCCCTCATCGATGGAGGATCACAAAAAACAGTAATTTCGGAAGAAGCTGCACAAAAGTTAAAACTTCGCCGAATCAAGCGGAACGTGGAAGTTCAGGGAATTTCACAAAATGTTGAAATTCTGAAAAATAGCGTTAATTTGACAATCAAACCAAGAATGTCAAGTAAATTCATCACCACAACGCAGGCTCTAATCATGCCAAAACTACAGAGAGCTCTACCGAGCAAGAAAATTGACATGGATGTCAATAAAGATTGGATGGGCTGCGAGCAAGCAGAATCACACTTCAACGAGCCAAGCAGAATTAATGTCATCATTGGCGTAGATCTACTTCCCCAAATAATGCTGGGAAAAGTTAAAAAAAAATCAATGAAACGCTGGGACAAAAAACTAAGCTTGAATGAATTGTTTCCGGCAACATAGCTAGATCATCAAACAACAAGGTGATCAGCGCAGCAACAACGATGTACCAAGACGACTTCGATCAATTCTGGAAGCTAGGTCACATGGAACAAGTAGACACTATCTGCCAAGGCAAATACTATATATCACATAGAGCAACAGTTCAACCAAAGCAGAGGAATGTGATGCTAGTCGGACCCAAAATACAACAAGTAAATAGTGGTCTAAACCCGTGCCAGAAAAAGGGAACATCAAAAGGCATTTAATCCCGCCGGCAAGCCCCCACATGGGAGGACTAGGAGAAGCTAAATGATCAATGGGAAACCGATCTAAAACAACTACAAAGGGACAAGAAAATAAAGTTCTAGTTGTAAAAACAAAAACATATAATGGTGAAGTAAAAAGTAAAAGCAAAAACACCATATCCACTACAAGTAATTCGGTTGCATCCCAAATAAAATCACTATTAATAGCTGCTCAAAGACAGCATCATCAAAAAGTGAACGACCATCATTTGAAGACCTTGGCATCGGCAGCAGTGATGCAAGCGGCCACCGCCTCAGCAGACTCAACAATTGGCGGCATCGGGAAAAAGTATACACATTTTAAAGTGAACCGACTCACAAGGAATAGGAATTACCACCACCGCAGAAGACCAATGAAGCAGTTGAGGACTGAACCATATCTGGCTATCACATTTTCCGGGCCTCGCAGAATGTTCAGGCACGAACATAAACTATACATGGATTGGAATAGTAATAATTGTCATTGTCTTGAATATAATTAAGAGCAGAAACCAGAGACAGCGATTACTGACTATCACCTTTCTAGCCCCGGCAGAATGTACTTAACGACCAGCATGAAGTGCGACATGTGAGTAATCTAAGAATAGCCAGATGAACGCTGACCCTTACAACGTCAGCGATAGGATAAGAATAATTAATAGACGAACGCTGAGCCCTACAACTTCAGCGATAATATAAGAATGCAATAGACCAATGCTGAGCCCTACACACTCAACAATACACACATTAGACTTAAGGGTTAAAATTATGCATGAGGCTGGGTAAATAAACCTAGCCTCAGAAGAATAAAGATCAGTACAATACTCATTCATGAGTATTCGACTAAACCCCAACATAGTCAGTGTATTCATTCACTACTAGAAATAGTGCAAACGGTAATTAACCAATGCGATGTAAGCAAAGAGATCAGATACGACCGTAAGCCATTTAAAAATAAATTTTGCAAAACAGAAACCCCAACAAATAAAAATCAAGCTATACACATTGACATGTACGTAATAAAAAATACTTATTTTATGACCACAATAGATAAATTTTCAAAATTTGCAACAGCTAGCCCACTTAATGACAGAAACCATATAACGATAGTAGAACATTTAGAAGACTATTTTACAAAAATGGAAAAACCGGACAAAATCATAGCAGACAATGAATTCAACTCCATTAGACAATGAAGGCATAGAATTACACCTTACAAAGCCCAACAATCATACAGGAAACGCGGATGTTAATTGCAGAGAAATTTAGAGTTATATACAAAACAGAAAAATACCCCCTTTCAATAGAGCAAATTATGCAAAAATGCATCAGAAACTATAACGAAAGTTATCATTCATCAACCAAATTTACAATAATAGAAATACCTAAAATGTTTCTAACAGTAAAGATTACAAAAATAGTTCGGATACCAAACAATGAAAATTTTCAAATAGACCAAGCAGAAAAACAGATATTTATTCATAATATTGTAACCTACACATATGAAATAAATAAGAAATTAAAGGAATTAAGAAAAAGTAAAAACTGTATTTATAAGAAACTTTCCTAATTGGTTAATAAAATTTAATTGGAAATGATAGAATTAGATGAAGAAGCATTTGAACAAATTTGTAATAAAAACAAAATAAACACTAAAAGAAATCAGTTAATTAATTTTACAAATTGCACAATAAATATAGATAACAATTACTTCACTAACAAACACTTTCGAATTTGAAAACATAAGAACATTATATGAAAAGAAAGAAAACCATATCCAAAATTTCACTCAGCAATTAACTTTTGAAAACATTCTAGAAAAATATAAAGTCAATTGGGCAAACATTCAAGGAAGAAACACACAAAACATAAATTATACGTGTAACACACTAATAATTATTGTCGTAATTGTAAGCATAATATACGTGATTGTAAAACATAAGGAAATCAAAATTAAATTTTTTTTTTTTTTTTATTTATTTATCTGTTATCTGTTTTTATAACAATAAGCAAATTGTTTAAAATACTATACTAACTAACCGAAGGTTTAAGCTCCAGTGAGCTTAATCCATATATTTATATATATACATATTTACAGAACACCTAATTTTTTTTTTTTTTTTTTTTTTTTTTATAGTCTGTTTGGAGATCCAGGATATGGAATCTTTTTAGGCGTCGTGGACTGTCATTTGAGTTCTCTAGAAGTCCCAGTGCTAAGGCGTTGCCGTGACAAGGGGGAGTTTAAGGTCTTTGTGGATATCATAATTGGTTATATACCAACGTGCGTGGCAAATCGCAAAAAGCTTATAGCTCCTATAGTTTTAGAGCTAGACGCTTCAAAATTGGATGTTTGTGTTATTGGAGGCCTCCTCTATTGATTCCCTAAAAATAAATCTTACGCCCCTTTGGGGGCGTGGTATATCGAAAATATACCCTGTAACTTTCACATTTTTGGAGTGTAAGCATCCAAACTTTACAGTTACGTTACCCTCGACTCCTTCTAGGAACTTGCCAAATATGATATGTCTACGCCTACTGGGGGCGTGGCAAATTGGCAACAAAATTTGTAACGCCCAGCTGCAAAATTCATATGCCTGTGCCACCTATATAAATAAGCTTAATAAGAATTGCTAAGACGACAAACGGCACTTCTGAGAAATATATGTAATTCGATTTAATGTTGAAGTTCTGCAAATAATTTATCTGCTAAAATTATCATTTTTCGTATAGCCTAGGTCAGTTATGTTATTTTCTTTTTGTGACAAAAAATGTAAATATCAAATATCGATATTTGTGGAATCGACTTAGTCCGAACAAAATTATTCACTCACAAAAAAATTGACGATAGGACCCATGTATGTATGTAGGCACGAACAGCTGCGCAACTATTTTCATGCCGTCGCCACCGCGTCTCGAACGCGGACCCTTTTGCTTACACGCTTTTCATCTACCTGCTGCGCCACATCAGTTTTGCATTGCCTGTTGGCAAATCCGAAACTACTTCACTACAAGGGCGATTTTTGAAAAAAATACAAAACTATAGAAGCTGCTGTTAATGCAAACACAATATAAACATAAATCAATTGCAATTGTGATTCTTAGAAAATGCTGAAATGCGCGCATATGAACGTATGTATTTATATGTGCACATATAAAAACGGTGGTCGGTTTGAATGTATGCGTATAAACGGCGATATTTGACAAATACAAAACTAAAGAAGCGGCTGAAAATGCAAACACAACTTAATAACAATTTTGTTTGAAGAATATACTAGAATGAATGGCGCTGAATTTATTTTTGACCATGCATAAGCAAACGCGCTTGCACGTTGCAATGTACATACATATGTGTAAATGTAAATGTATTTTGCTGTCGCTGCTTAACGCGTGCGTGCCATAATTGGCCAAACGTTTTGTTTAATAGATTGCGACTGACTTAAGGGAACTTGATGAAACTTTCAGCATATGATTCTATTGAATTTTTTACATTTTATAAAAATGCTAATTCATTCACATAGTTATATTTGCAAAAATTTAAATTGCATAAAATTCACATGAATCTACATAAATGCAAAATTTGAGATAAATTATTAAATTTAAAATACCAGATGCCCCTGTGGGAAACGAGTATCACGCTTTAGGTTTCGTCCTAAGGCAACATTCTTACTTGTTTTTTAATTAGATATGCTCACGCTATAGGCGAGCCAACTTCGGATACATCACTGTGCTGTTCAATTTTATAGAGTTTTACATAAAATTATGTTGAAATACCATATACTGTGACTGACGTCGGAGTCTAAAAATATTTGCATTATTCAAGGTGCATTAATTATATAATTTTTCTAATTGTGTGGAATAATACAATAAAATATGATTAACAGGCTACTTACGTATGGATACATGTTGATTATTTGTTTTTAATGAGATTATTGGATTAGGATGTTCCAGTGAGATTCAATACTAGAAGAAAGAGAAAAGTAATTATTAAAATTCAAATTTTAAATATATACTAATTTTATCTGTATTCTAACTGTATCTGAGCAAAACTCGGTCGCTTGTTTATTTCCCTGGTAGTCGTACTTTTGTACACAAACAAATATATATTTCAGTTAACGTTTTAATGGTTCATAATATTCGTAGTCCATTTGTGTTAGGCAACCGTTAATACTACTTGTATTTTAATATAAGGAGCTTCCTCTAACAGCTAACAGTGAATGGCTGTTACTCTGTGCATGTGTGTATGTGGCTGTGTATCTATGTACATACATATGTAACGATCTAGAGTCAGGTTTATGAATGAGTCACAACTTGGACCTGTTGTTTGTGTTGCATATGACGACATACACATGGAAAGCAAATTGTTATTCCAGGTTTATCATTTCACCTAATTAATTATTAAATTAATTTATCATTTCACCTAAAATTAATTTTTCCATTTGAATGGAAATGCAAAATGGGTTTTCAAAAGGTAAAACCCATTTTGAATTTCATTCAAATGGAAAAATTAACAGCTCTGTAATTATGTATTACCAAAAATATACGAAACACACAAAAGAAGTCAAGGAAAGTAGTAAGTAACAGCAACATATAGTTCACTTATACCAAATATCTGAACCGTTTCGATGCTGATTCATCTTATGGCCTCCTAAATGCTTCAATGCTTGCTTATATCCGTATATATATATATATATATATATATATATATATATATATATATATATATATATATATGTACATATACATACATATATATATATATGTACATATACATAGAACTAGTTACATATATTATATGTCGAGATATTCACAGAAGTAATTATTTTTGTAAGGCAAAACCGCAAAATCAACAGTTGCATATTTATTTATATTTATATATTATTTATCCGTCTTATTTTCAGTAAACGTAAAAATTTGTTATGTACACCTTCATACAAATATGTATGTACATATATCTATGTTTCTTTATGCTTAAGATATGTAAGATACGTGTTATATGGTACATTAACGGCACATTATTTAATGACTGGCACTTTTCAGATCGCAGGCAACTTGTAAGAAAACCCGAATCTATTGTCTATTGTCAGACTTAAATAATCGTATGTATTTTTAATTACTTTAAGCATCAAGATGTACGTATGTACGTGTACCGTGTACTATTTTATACAGCGTCCAAATGATATTGAGAAACTATGCAAATGATTTGACAGGGCGGCAGAACAACCTGTTGCAATATTATATCGAAACAGTAATGTTATCGATGTTTGTAATTTTGTTAACACTTTCTACCATTATACCTTTAATATCGATGAAAAGAACGTCTTTTAGTCTCCAAACACTGTTAAAAGACACCAGGTTATGCAAAGAATTGTTCCGTTACTTTTAATGTAAACTAACAGCTCTACTGTGACGTCACAGATAACTCATGATAAAACACTGTTAAAAGACACCAGGTTATGCAAAGAATTGTTCCGTTACTTTTAATGTTAACTAACAGCTCTCGGTGACGTCACAGAGAACTCATGTTAAAATTTAGTATGCGCGTGTGTGGAATTTTGATGATATTACCAACTAAAAATTATCAATTAATCAACCGAAAAGTTAAATATATCTTTTAATACTGTTTTGTTTAGTACATTTAAACTTTGGAAAATAAAATTTAAGTTACTTAACAAGAATGTCACGGCAGTCAACGAACATCACTCAATCGCCATGGAGTCTGTGAGCAATAACAGCTTAAAAACGGTATTCATGAATGAAAAGTAGTAGTAAAAGTAGTAACCCTTATATTGTCCGATTCTTGAATCTATATAGAACTTGTAATTGGAAGCGTTGCAAGTTTTATTTTGGCTTCTGGCTGCAAGACAGATAACAGTGTCAAAATTGCTGGATTTTCATACAAAATTTAAACGCGCGCCAACATTTGACATGTCTGTGACGTTTCACTGTTAAAATAACAGGGGTATTTGCATAACCTCCTAGTCTCTCAATCGTGGTCTCCAAAATAAAGCGCAATGAGAAAATGATTTAATTGAGTTAATTAATGCCATGACAACTTGGCAATGAATAGTCGCGTGCGTATCGTCATAGTGGGTGATTCAGGTGTAGGAAAAACGTGCCTGACCCATTTGATTGCCCACAATGAATCGCTAATAAGGCCGGGATGGACAGTTGGTTGCAGCATTCAAGTTAAAATTCACGAGTTCAAGGAAGGTACGGCCCGCCAGTGTCCATATTTTATTGAATTGTTTGACATTGGTGGCTCGTTGAGCCACAAAAATACGCGTAGCGTGTTCTACAGTGGCATACACGGAGTCATCTTGGTGCATGATCTAACGAATACCAAATCGCAGGAGCAGCTACTTGACTGGCTCTACGAGATTGTCAATAAGGATGGCAAAGATACGTATAAATACCGCAACACGTCATTGCCGCCGTCTCCAACACCATTACATGGCTATGGTATGGATGCCAGCATGCGTTTTGATCTAGAGGAGTTCTTAGGGGCTACACAAATACCTATTCTAGTTATGGGGACTAAGCTAGATTTGATCGATGAGAAACGTCAACCCAAAACAGCTGTTAAGAAGGCCGGTGGCATAGGTCAGTATTGATACCTATCATATACCTAGCTTCAATCATTCTATCTATCTGCTTTGTAGCCGACAAATGTGGCGCCGAGGAAATATGGCTTAACTGTCGAGACACACGCAGCTTAGCTGCAGGTACAACTGACGCGGTCAAGTTATCCCGGTTCTTCGACTGTGTCATCGAGAAGCGCGAAAGCATTGGCTGCTCAAGCGTTCATCTGGTGGGCCCAAATGCTACAGACAGACGCCGAGCCGCTAACTCACAGGCCACCAGCCCGGAGTTCTCGAGATATGCGAGCAAAGCATCAACAGAGACCTTTGTACCACTGCTGGAAACCAACGATCTTAAATAGGTCATCTACAACGATTTATATTAAATATCATTTTATATACTTTTACACTGAACAAGTAACGCTTATCTATGTGCCGTACATCATTTGAATATACCATTCAGGTAATATTGGCTTCACATCCGGGCCACGCAGCACAGAGTACTGAATCTTACTTCGACCCGCTTTGTAGTCAATCATAACAACAGCGTGCGAGTCGCTTATACGATGCATTATCGCTTTGAGCTCGTGCAGAAAATTTGCCAGGAATGTGACCATGGCTGCCGGACTCCAAGGCCTATGACGATGTAGTTCGCGCACGCTGTATTCTTTAATATCGTGAACCAGTCCATTATCATTCCGCAAGCCAACTATAATCGTATCAATGCCAACCAAAAACGATTGACTCCACCAGTTGAGACTCTTGTAATTATCAAAGTTCTGCTGCTGTCTCTGTGTCATTTTGTAGGCACATGTTTTAAGTTCTACAAATTCAGCTGAGCCTAGTTGTTCCGGATCGTTTAGATCGCTAAGAAAAAAGATAACATTTTACTAAAATCTGAGTATGTAACATGTTGCGCAGAGATATTAAACGTACACATAGACATCGCTTTTGATACAGTCCATCTCGGCGCCGTAGATAAGACGCAGCCCATTTAATTTGCTGCGATATACACAGGCAAATTCTTGGGATTCATTTACGGGTGTATTTGTAACAGGTGCGCTATCTGGATGAGGCGTAGTGCAATATTGCTCGAATTTAAAGCCCCACGAGCACATGTTCAGTTGATGGCGTGTCATCTTTTCGGCTTCGACGCGCTGCTCATTAGTATCTACCTTAGATATGTAAGTGGTGCCGTTCAGGCACGTTGCCATTAACCGATAATCACGATTCCTTTGGTATGGAGTGCACATAATTTGGCGAAGAACACCGCGTAAAGTAACAAAATCAGCAAGCAGCTCCTTTCTCCCTGTGGACGAGATACGTAGGTGCTTTTGATGGTTATAGATGTATTGACAGATGTGGTATATGTCGAGGTAGTCAGGGTCAGTGCCTTTGCGCTGCACATTCTCAATGCCCGCATTGAGATCCAGTGGCATTTCGCTAGAACATGGCAGCCGAAAGAAACTCGAGTTCTTGGCATTGTCCTGGAACTCTCGTGATTCGTTAATACTGTAATATCCAATTGGCTGAGGACGACTAAAGTCTGGAAAGGCGCCCGAGAAGTTTGCGCCGAATCTATGAAGCCGTACGTTAACACGGAATGTCTTAGTGTCATTACTACCAGAATAATGCATATTGATTGTAGAATTTTAGGGCAGACCCAAAACATACAGCAATTACTCGGCTATTCAAGATAATTGGGCTTGAGTTCTTATCGATATATAAATATATTACATTTTGAATAATGATTCGCAGTGCGGTAGTAATCTGACAATAAATACAAATAAACTGCTTGTTATCTAACGACAAATTATACAAATGTACTTGACAGCTGCACACTAATAGAACACAATAAAATTTCTTCTTATTAATGATTTTTTGCGGTCTATGCATACAAACGCAATATATCGATTTTTCGGCACAATCGGCCATCTCTCCTATCACTATATCGATATAATGGCAATGAGTGTTATCGCTTTAACAACCAAAACAATCGAGAAACTTCGCCTAAAAAAATAAATACTCCACATTAGAGGAGCCTTCCGCAAAAATGAAACAGCAGCGAGAGTGCATTGTAGTGAACATGCGTTCTGCAATAGTGCTGATAATCATATTCGTACTGACCGGTATAAGAAATAGCGAAACCGCCAGTGGTGGCAACCAAATGGATCTAACGGACATCAAGAGTGATCCGCGCAAGGACAACAGCAATGCAGGAAATAACAATAACGAGAATGTGGTGTTTGTTCCAGCACTGGCTAATATGGGTAGCAAATCACCAATTGCTGGCGACAACAATAACGGCAGCAACTCCACGAATATGCTATGTCCCTTAGATAAGGACACATCCTGTGAACGGTTGCAATTTCCATGTATTCGCTGTATCTACAACTTCAATTGCTTGTACGGCCGTGACATAAACATTTCGTGCGAGGCAGCGAACCATGTGCAGTGTAGTGGAGAGCGCTCGTTTTCGCGTCAAATGAATTGTCGCTATTGCTATCAAACCGAAATGTGGCAACAGAACTGCCAACAGCATGCTAATTGCAATTCAGTTGCAGAAAAATACTATCGGACCAACTGCACTGTGCACCAGGACGTGCTCTGTCTGGGAAGTCGTTCGTTTACTCGCAATTTGCGCTGCAATTGGACACAGGGCTATCGTTGGAGCACTGCGTTGCTCATTAGCCTTACTTTGGGCGGCTTTGGTGCCGACCGTTTTTATTTGGGCCACTGGCAGGAGGGCATTGGCAAGCTGTTCAGCTTTGGCGGTCTCGGAGTCTGGACTATCATTGACGTGCTTCTTATATCCATGCACTATTTGGGCCCTGCCGACGGTTCCCTGTACATTTAATCCGGCGGGCAACCCCGCTTTTGTCAATGTCCATATATAATGGACAATGGAAGAGATGCAGGGGTAATTACCTAAGATGTATCATATAAATTCAATGTGCACATTACAACGTTTATATAGCTAACTAAAAAAACAACTGACGAACATTTAGCTGAATGAGAAAATGTGTAATCATTAATACTAAGTGTTGAACTAATGGTTTAGATATTATCTTTAGGCAAATTTACATTTTAATTAAGGAATGTAAATACTATGTAAACAACGCATCTCTAGGCATAAGGAATAAAAAGGAGGTATGGATATTCATTTATATATTGTTTATAAGCATTTTACTATATGTATAAGACTGTCTATAACTAAATGTAAACATATAAATAAAAACAAAATATATATATTTATATATTCTTGTGTATAACGTGACACTGATTTTTAGCAGATTCAATTTCTGAGCTTAAATCGTTATAAAAACAGCTGTGCACCCCTTTTGTTTTACTACGCATTCAGATACATATTTATAGAATTCAGTTCAGTTTACATTTTGTAAATCTTAACAGTAACATTAAGTATTAGATGGAATATTGGCACTTGTGGCAGGGTTGTTGATCGCCTCGTCATTTGCATCATCAAATTTGATGTGCTTGGCCAGCATCTTAGCAACCTTCTCACGTCCGCGTTTCTGCTGCACACGCACCTTTTTAGACAACTTAGCCTCGCGATCCTGTTCTATTTTGCGCCAATATTGCGTTTCCGGCTGCCCGCGCAACACCTTAAACTGCATTTCGGCACAGCTGAGCTGACGTGCCAACTCTTCAGCGGCATTTGGTGAGACCATTCGCAGATGCGCCACTTGGTTGCCGTCTTTAATGTCTATATACTTGATGTCCGCATATTGACGCAAGTCGGCCTTGAAGGCCTTTACGTTGACACACGGCTCGTGCAGTGTGCACTCAACAATGAGACCCGGCTCGTACTTAAAGAGCGGTGATCGTTCCTGTGCCGCATCCTCAGTCCTGCTAACCAATTTTGTTTCGTCCGCCTCGTTGCCACCCGCACCATAGAAATTCATATTCATTTTATGAACGCCAGCATTTTTGTTGCGCTTTCGGCGCTTGGGTTGCACCGGTACTTCTGACACATCCCTAGGGTCACTGAGAGGTTCTGGCTCTTCAAGCCCGATGTTGGCACCGCTGTTACAGACACCCTTCGACTCTACCAATTGCTGTTGCTGTGCTTGCAACTGCAATTGAATAGTTGTGCACCTGCGTGTTGGTTGCTGAGCCTGCGAACTGCGCCTGAGCTTACTCTTGGCTTCACTGACTAGGCGACGCTGTAAATTGAGATATTTATTGCGAAGGGTGCACCAGCGGGCTTTGGGCAATATCTTTAATTCCAGTGCGGTGGGTTCAATGTTTGGCTTAAGTTTTTCCGCAAGAATTCGTTTCTTTTGTTTACGACGGTACTTTTGTTTCGTGGCCTCATTCTGTGCCTCGTTGTTATTGTCACTTTGATGTGATATTTCTACTTCAGCTAAGATCGCAGCGGATGCTTCGCATTGCTCTTGCACCGTATCAATTTTCGCACGTTTGGCTGCCACGTCCTCCTTCACACCCTCTTTATCGGCTTCACGTTTGCTTTGCTGCTTGACTACAACATTTGTCTCTGGCGCGCCCTCTTGTCCATCTGAACTAAATTTATTCTTTGGCTGCTGTTGTTGGAAAGAGCGTATACTGGCCAAATCAGTGGGGTCTGTCTGCTCTACGGATAGAACACCCTGTATTTGAGAATAGGCCTTGAGAGCCTTGTCGACGGAGCTGCTCTTTTCAAATTCGATAAATGCAAACTCTTTTATCTTTCGCGTGCCCGGATAATGCGGCAGCGATACATAGCTAACTGTACCATAGCGCCCAAAGACTTCTTTTAGCCAATCATGTGTTGCAGTCGCGGGCAATGCTTCAACATATAGGGTTTTGTTGTTGACGTCCCGTTGCTCCGGTAGCGGAGTCTTGCGGCGAACCTTTAGCCCACTCTCGTCTAATTCCAGTAAGTGAGAATTGGACAGCGATGTTGATATTTGCTGCACATCCTGTGTAAGTGTCTTAATTTTGTTGAATGTTAAAAATATTTCCAACGGCACATCTGCAACAGCAGAAAGTATTATGATAATCAACCGTTTTGTATATTTACTTACATGGATCCTTCTCAACGTAGCGACGTAGAAAGCGATCTTTGCTGAGGTTAGCGTCGCCAAAGTAAAACTCCATTTGTTCGCGAATTGCATTAAAAATGTGGCGTTTACGTTTTCGCTTTCCACCTTCAATTTTTATCGGTGGCTGTAATGCTGTTGGTTCTGTGTTGGAAACAGTTGCATTAATTTCTGCGACAGTTGAAGTTGGCTGTTCAGGCTCTTGGAGATAATTTTTTTCAGCGATAACTGCTTTGGCAGCCATTATTTGCGTTTGTTTAAAATAAAAGTACAATTTAGTGCAAGAGTTTGTGCTAGTCTAAAGCGTTGCCAGATCTTCTACTACGTTCCTAGATCCCATCAGAAAATGGAACCCTAAAATTGGTAGTTCTAAAAAATTTGAACATTAGCTTACTTTTATCATTATATAGACGTATTACCTCTACCTCTTCAAATCATATTAGCGCAAATGAAAATATTATATATACCTAAAATCGATCGATATATCGATAGTCAGAAATTAATAATCGATAGAATGATTGGAGTGCAGCTCTGTAGATTAACATTTTGGCGGCAAACAGATGCTGTTGTTTAGGTATGTTGTACAGTGTACGACGCTAAATACATAATAAATTAAACTGCGTTATATACGAATACTGAATTCGATTTGGCTTGTACACAAACAACAACACAAGCTAAATAATAGTAACTTGAAAGGAAAAAATAAAGAAAAATCAAACAAGACTCATCAACATTATCGCCATCAACATTGGGATCGACTCAAAAGGCTAGAAAAGAGAAGCGTAGCGATTAGCAAAAAAAAAAAAAAGAACAGGAAGCAAAAACTAAAACAAATAATATAAATAGTTATTGTTGCACATATGTACGATGATTTGAACACTACACGAAATAAATGTAGTTCTTATTAATCAATTAAGATGGAATCTATTGTGTTGCATTCGGACATCGCGCGTCTTGTTTTGGGTGAGTCTGCTACTCCTGCATTATTGAACTCAAATGCTTTATTCAATATTTATGTTAAATTTTCAGGTTACTTCGTAAATAACAATTTGAAGCGTGCGGCACTTACACTGTGCCGCACCTCCCCGCATCTGCATCAGGAGTTTATTGCCTTGCGACAAGGCCTGCAGCCGCACAGCTTTCTAAATGATGGCCTGGAAGATATCATACGAGAGCATGTTAAAATCACAAGCATGGGTAAATCAAAGTAAAATATGAAGTCTATGAAGTCATTTAATTGAGAGTTCATTTACCAGTGGCTAATGTGGTGAAGAAACTTCCAAACGACACTCGCCAACGCCTGCAGCAGCTGAAGCTGTCCGAGCGGGTGGACGAGCTACTAAAACTGAATAAGCACACAAAAGCACCAACAACACACAGTAAAGATAGTCCCGGTGGCATGCGAAGTGCTAATTCAAATATGCAGCGAAAAAGACGACGCGTGTAAGTAGTCTTACATTGACATTTAAAAAGTACTGATTGCTTGTATCAATAGACGTTCAGATGGTCACTCATTGCCATTGGATGACGAGCAGGCGAACTCGGCCTCACCATCACCCTCTGAGAGTGTTAACTGTAAACGTCGACGGCTACTGGATCCGCATCTCTACTGTAGCATTGGACGTAGCGATCACGTGGAGGAAGAGAACAATTCGTTGGACAGCAGCACAGCCAGCGACCTTACGAGTGAACAGACAGACGATACGCTCTATTTTCTCCATAGACATAGGCATGGACCCAAAAATAATTCCACACCTCGCACAGCCACCAGAGAAGAAGCTGAGATAATGATGCCAGCGCCACAGACAATGCCGGTAAGTAATTTTACGGATATTCTGTGTAGAGGTATACAACTTAAGATACATGTACAAAAGTATAGACTAACAACATATTTGCATGTTTTAGGAAATAACACAAGCCATCATGACTAATCGCGAATTCCAGAATAAATTACTGAGCAATATAAATATGGCTCTGCAATCACTGACGGTGCATGCACCCTCTGCGGAGTCTGTAAATTCGGAGGCAGTACTAGATGGTCTGGTAAGAAATATATTGGAGGCCACTGAGAAGGATCCATCATTTGATCGCATTATTCAGGAAGTGGTAGGCGTGGATACACCTGCAAATGAGCCCATACAAGCGACAGTAAATGCAGCAATGACAGTTGTAGAGACCGAAGTGGACTCTGCGCCTCCTCAAACACCGCTCATAATTCGCACAGCGGTGGCATCAGCCAATGCGGCAGCGGCGTCTGTGAACACCAATGGAGATATCAGTATGGTGAATGGCGACAATGGCAATGCCATCATTCAACTAAATGCGAACAACTCGATTGGGACGTTAATTGACCCCAATTTCAGTATATCCAAGCTCATAGTGATCAATTCGAACGAAAGCGCACAAAAGCAGCAACCACAGCAGTCCACAGGAAACCTTAGCTTTGGCAGCGAGAATCTCATAAGCTTTGGCGATGGCGGTTCAAGTTTGGTAGATGCAGATGCAGTTGCTAGTGTCGCTGTAGCCGGCGGTCAGGTGTGCGTGGACGCAACCAATGGCCAGCTAACTTTTCCTATGTTTCTATCCAATGAAGGCCTGCTCTCGCATTTGCCATTTCTAGTGAATAATGAGTGGCTAGCACAGCAATTGCGCTCTGATACATTCACTAACATGGACGTCTCTCACATTGAGATACCACTGCCTGAACCAATTACAGTTGCTGCCAATCAGCTGCCACCCAATTCAATAATCATCAATAGCGCCATCAAGCAGCCGCCGATAACAGTGGAAGAACCGTCAGTGGAACCGCCGGCCCAACAGGGTAAGACAGTGGCAGGCAATACGACATTACTCGAGCGCTCTGCCAGCAAAGTGTCCAGCGCTAGTGCTGTTCCCGCCTCGCTAGACTCATCGCGTGTGGTGCTGGAACGCGTGACGCCTTCCACGTCAGGCATTGTGAATGTTAAGGCATTTCGCAGTCTCTCCACTCCTCGCAAGCGCACTTCACATGTACGAACGCTTAATTTCTCGCCAAAAGAAATCACATATATGCAGGGCGGCACGCCCTTATCCACGCGCCGTCTACAGCACGAGCAGCAAGTTCAGCGGAGAACGCAGCCTGATAAAGAATCAGGCGTACAGCCGGAAAAGACAGTAATTATCAAAAATGTGGAGATCCTACCAAGTTTCGGTAGTACTACTTCCAGCGTCCCACCAGCTAAAAATGCAACATCAGCAAATATTACAACGGCCGTAATAACAACAGCTGCCGATGTGAGTGGCAATGAAAGCAATGGCTGCATACCGCCGCTCTTTGCCATGGAGGAATGTAGCAACCAGACCGTGATCAAGGCAGTCACGGCGTCCAAGCAGTTAAAGTTAGCAACTAACTCATCTGTCCCAATGGTGACCACGCCTAAAAGTAAGCAAAAGCGCCATGCTGCTACTAAAGCTTGCAAACGCATTACATCTCAGGCGACAGAACAGGACGAGTCGATCGCCCAACAGCTAGTAGGGAAGGGATCTCCCAGTTCACAAGATCAAGATGACAGCAAAGAAAATGAAAGGTTGCCAGCAACAACCCAGCAGCTACAGCTGGCTGAACAGAAGACTGATCTGAATAAAGAAAAGGAAGATCTGATGTCCGCCTGGCAGCGTCAGTTGAACAGCACGAGCACGGATTTGGAGTTGCGTTTACGTGAAATCAACGCAAAACGACAGGAAGTGTTCCAGAACAAAACGCGTGTACGTCGCCCTAGAGCTGTAGCGGCGAACAAGAAAAAGACACTAGGCCTTGTGTCTCCTCTTACACCGCTCACTGCGAAAAAGAGAAAGCAGAAGCTTAAGAAACAGCAACATCTAAGCAGCAACAATATCGATGGCGAGTTTACTATAAAGATAACAACGCCACAGAAGCTACCAGTAAAACCGAAAGTTGTCCGCCAAGATGTAACCGAGCCGAAGGAAGTTAAGAAACCCAAGGAGTCCAAGATCAAAGAAGACAAGCTAACTAAGGAACTGATGAACTCAGAGCAGAAGCATATGTCCGAGCCTGTGCAGCAAATACATCCACCTTTGCAGCAGATAGAGGCTGTCAAAATGAATATAGCAGACAAACCAGCAGATTGTAACATGGTCAACATGGCCAACATGGCGGCTATTTTGGAGACACCGTTCAAGTTCACACTAACGGAAGCCGATGGTGATGTACCGCCCACGCCAGAGCCGATGTTGATGGACACGCCTTATGCTAAATTGCTGCCATCTGCATCGTTTCTATTTGGCAGCGATACAAAGAGCATACTGGATACGCCCACGTTGACAGCCATTACGCCGGGCATACGCCTAACGACGCCCTTTGGCCATTCGTTTGGCACTTCGCACAGCAGCGCGGCAAAAACGGACTACTCCGGCGGCAGTTCCTATTATCGACCAGATGAGGCCGAGCATACAGACACGAATGCACAATGCGCTCTGCCATCCACGTCACCCAGAGATCTTGCGGAACAGATGCCTAAGCAGATCACAACTTGCTTTGAGCTATACGCTGAGCGATTGCCCGTCGAGCCGATGGTGCTGCGTCGCGTGCGCTCGTTTGGCAGCGAGGCAGTGGACGGCGCCGTATCCTTGTCTAGAAAGGGGGAGGCATCGACATTGTTGGTTGAGACTCCGCATTATAAACTAGTGGCAGGACTGCCTGATGCTGTCGTGGATCATTCTAGCAGCAGCTCGAGTGGCAGTAGCTCAACCTCCTCCAGTAGCTCCAGTTCATCTAGCAGCGGAAGCAGCAGTAACAGCAGCACCAACAATACATCCGCCTCTTCAGCACAGACCTGTCACTCGACTAACACTGCGACTCCTGTGCGAACAATAAAACTATTGGAATTAAACAATCTCTCTGATATTAGCAGCACAGAAGACGAAGAGTGGCTAAAGGTAGCTGCTGCCTGCGGTTCATTGGATGTTCCACCTCTGGCCATTGACAGCGAGCCAGCACAACTAGTTAGCCAGGATGGCGAAGTGCGTTATCCCCTGCGAAGTTGGTTGACGCCCAGCAAGGAAGCTGCTGCGGCAGCTAATGTTGCTGCGGATATCAACACAAGTGGCGAAATAGCATCACCTGTTCCAGTGTCTAACTTAAAAGCAACGAAAATAAGCAACTCAAAAGGGGAATCCATTGAACAGCGTATTGCGGATTTGGCTGAGGTGCGTGAACGCGTTAAGGCGAAGTTTAAGCAGCAGACAACACCTAAAGGCCGAACAAAAAAAGCCAACAAAAAGCTGACAACAATACGAGAAACAGTCAAGATAGCGAATTCAAATTTAAACCATTTAAATAAATCACCTAAAAAGGAGATTGAAAGTGTAAAAACAGAAAAGGAATCAATAGATAGCAATGCAATTGTGCTATTAAAGAACCAGGTGACACCACCTAGCAAACAAGTCAAACCGAAGCTAGTCAAGTCTAGTGAAGCAATTCAAAGCAATTTGGAAAATTCGGGACCGTCTAGCAGTAATCTTGATCCAGCGCTGCTCTTCGCCTTGAATTTAAGTGCCAAGAAACAACAACATCCTAAAATTGGACGTACCGCTGTACAAATTGCAGCTCAACCTGCTCCCTCAATGACTACAGGCCAGCGTCGTGGTCGACCCAAGAAGCCGTCAAATATGGAGCCGTCGCGCGGTAGCATGCGACGCTCCTCGCGGCTGATTGACAACAAAAGTAGGTTATCTTTGACGATTGATCATATATACATATATCATTGATTCTATGTTTAATATTTTCTTTGTACAGCTCCTGCGCCTAAAGAACCTGACCCTAGTGGTACCGAGCCAGCTAAACCTGTGAAGATATCGAGCAATGCGAAAGTTACAAAAAAACCAGCCAAGAAACGAGCTGAGGCACGCATCGAGACTGCAGCGCCGCCATTGGCCACGCTGGCCGAGGCTCAGACAACGCAGCAGTCACCTGAACAGCTGCAACCCCGGAGACAGCCGCCTGCATCGAGTACTGCTCCAGATGCCAATGTCGACTATGAACTAGACATGTGCCTGAGCACCTGTCTTATGGCCAACACATACAGCTTTTCCTATTTCCACAGCGGCAGCAAACCGGTGCAACCTTTGCCACGTCAGCCGTCCGCGTTCTTTAAGAATTTTCAAATGCGCATCATGGTCGACAGTGAAATGCATACCGTACGCATAACGAGTCAACAGTTACTTTATCAGTCACTGGGCACCAGTGCTGAGGACTATTCAAGCCCCAGTTGCATACGCAACATACCCAAGAAACGCATCATTCGATTCACCAGCGGTGGCGGTACCAACCAGGAGCTGGCAGCGTCCCAAGATATGCCCATAGCGTCATCTACGCCGTTAGCCAGGAATACGCAGGGTGAGAAGCACGATGACAACGACATGGAAGTGGCGTCCATGTAAGTGAATAACAATCGGAAGTATTGTCATAAATTATTTATAAATACCAATATATATATATATATATCTATATATATATATCATATACGCATATATATATATCCCATGGCATTATGATTATGTTAAAATATATATAACATATGGAAGGAGGCGTTAAAATTTGCAGCGATGCGCGTCGCTGAGAAGCCCCAGGTTCGGAGCCTGGTAATGTAAGCATATTTTTTTTTATACCCTGTACCCATTGAAAAAGGGTAATCAGAGTATAATGAGTTTGTTAAATGTATGTAACAGACAGAATGAGGCATGGCACACCCCACTAAGGATATATATTCTTGATTAGAGCGACGAGCTGAGTTGATTATGCCCTACCCCTATCTTTGCACGCGTCGATTACAGAAATTAGACGAACTAGAGAGAGACTGAAAATCTTGTGTAGGTCCGTGTATAACACACGCGGGTCAAGTTTGTTGAAAAAATACGGTATCGATTTCAATCCTTATCAGAAATACGTTTTAAAATTATATCTCATAAATTTTTAGAGCTAGAGCATCGACATTTTTCGTATAGATTCATGTGAATTTTATGCAATTTTGATTTTTGTTAAATCATGGATACCGGCTCCAAATTTTAAAAAACTTTCTATTGAAGGTCAGTTGCAAATATAATTATGTGAATGAGTTGGAACTTGTATAAAATGTAAAAAATGCACTAGAATCATAAGCTTAAAGTTTCATCAGCTTCCGTTAAGTTAGTTCCAATTTATAAAAGAAATTGTTTAGCCAATTCACACACGCTCGAGGCAAGCAGCGACGAGCAGCGTGCACACATACACATGTATACGTTAATGTGTGTGCATTCAGCATATTCTAAGAATCAGAATTTTGAATGACTTGTGTTTGTAGTGTTTGCATTTTCAGCCGCTTTTTATAACCTGAGCCCATTGAAAATGGGAAATCAGGGTATATCGGTATTGTGAGCCTAGAGACTTGAAATTTTACATGAATACTCGTTAATACCATACGCTGCATAAGTTTATAATTTTTAATTTGGATAACTCATTCCATTTCGATTTTATGAGCATTTGTCGATCATTTTAATTTGCTGTGTACTTGCGTGTAGTGAATACGGAAATGACGTTATCTTTAGATTTTGGATGCCACGCCCCAATCGACCCCTATTTGCAAAAAGCGCAAATCAAATACTATATACTTTTGCCTTGGCAAATACACACATATGAATACCATTAAAAAGTTGTGAAAGTTTGAAGTTAGTCCATCGCTAAAAAAAGTTATTAAACAATTAAGTTCCCATATTAATGCTCATATTGTTACCCAAGCGCAGTCGTTGGCAGAGCGCGCGATTATGCATGCGTGCATATGTGTGTGTGTGTATGTGTTATTTGTATGTATGCATAAAAAAAGCGTAGAATGATTTGATATTTGGCTCTTCACAGGGGTCAGGGTATCCCATAGTCGAGCAGTCTCGACTAGAGCACTCTTACTTGTTTTTTAGTTCGAGCTCGAAAATGTATACCACACACAGGAAAATGTAAAAACGTAGGCAATGTTCGGAGAATATCCTAGAAAAGCATCACTAACTTTGCTCCGAGACCATTGAAAATAGGAAATCAGTAAATTAGCTAGAAACTTTATCTTTGTTTTGTTGGTACCCGTGTAGCAGTCGCGGGTTACGTTTGCTTAAAAAAACGATAACTATTTATACCCTGAGCCCATTGAAAATGGGAAATCAGGGTATAATGGTTTTGTGAAAATGTATGTGACAGGCAGAAGGAGGCGTGCCACACCCCATAAAGTATATATATTCTTGATCAGCGCGACAAGACGAGTCGATATAGCCCTGTCCGTCTGTCCGTCCGTCCGTCCGTCCGTCTGTCCGTCCGTCCGTCCGTGTGAACGCCGAGATATTTTTAAGTACGCAACGTAGAGACTTGAAATTTTACATGAATACTCGATAATACCATACGCTGCACAAGTTTATAAAATTTTTCCGATAACTCATTCCATTTCGATTTTATGAGCATTTATCGATAATTTTAAAGTGTTTTTAAGGCGTGGTTGGTACATCGTTTGGGCTAGAGATTTCAAATTTGCTGTGTAGTTGCGTGCAATGAATACAGAGATTACGTAATCTTTAGATTTTGGATGCCACGCCCCATTCGCCCCCAATAGCCCCCTATTTGTAAAAAGCGCAAATCAAATACTAGAGACTTGTGCTTTGGCAAATACATACATATGAATGCCATTAATAAGTTGTGAAAGTTTGATGCACTTAGTCCAACGCTAAGAAAAGTTATTAAACAATTAAGTTCCCATAGCAATGCCCACATTGCAGCCCAAGCGCAGTCGCTGCGTCAACTGCGCAGTTGGCAGAGCGCGCGTTTATGCTTGCGTGCATATATGTGTGTGTGTATGTGTTGTTTATATGCATGCATAAAAGATGCGTAGAATGATTTGATATTTGGATCTTCACAGGGCTCAGGGTATCCCCTAGTCGAGCAGTCTCGACTAGAGCACTCTTACTTGTTTTGTTGTAATGTTATGGATTTTAAGCCTTATTGAAAACAGGTTTTAATATTATATCTCCTACTTCTTTAGAGTTAGAGCTTCCAAATTTTCCATATAGATTCATATCAATTTTATGCAATTTTTATTTTTGTTATTTTTTGGATATCGCCTTTTACCAATCCATCATTTGAAGGCCAGTTCCAAATATAGCTATGTGAATAAGTTGGAATTATTATAAAATGTAAACAATTCACTAGAATCATATATTAAAAGTTTCATTAAGTTCCGTTAAGCTAGTCTTAATTTATTATACAACTTGTTTTGCACGGAGCAAGCAGCGAAGAACAGTGTAAAACATTATTCCTATACACCAGATGTTGACCGTTTGAAACACTCTGCACATAACCTTTTCTCGCTGACCCTTTCGAAAAATTCAGCGCGCAACCGTTTGTCGCGATCGCTCAACGATTACGCTCGCGTTGAAACGGAAACCGTTTTCTTTGGGTTTTTTTTCGTATCGGTTGCGGCGGGATTTTTATGATGCGCTCGCCAAAAATAAGCCTATTGTAGGCATGAATGGACATACGCACTAGGGTTGTTTCGGTAGTAGGTTAATTAAACCTAATGTATAATATTTATTAAACATATTCTTATAAACAAAATACATAATAAATTAGAAATCATTTATTTTTCCTTACAAAAGAAATTAATGCAAAGACGGGGCTCAGGGGATCGCCTAGTCGAGCACTCCCAAATAGAGCTTTCTTACTTAATTCTTCATTGTTTAATAGTGAAGAGGTTCAATTGTCCAAATATAATATGTACATACTACATACATATGTATGCTGCAGCGTAGATGTTGCCGTTACAATATTTCACAACAATGCGAAATTTCACATCTTATTTGTTGTTGTGCATAACTAGCATCTTTGTGGTAAGAACCGTTAGTTCGTGGTGACAAGGTGTCGCCGAGTGTGGTTCGGAGCTGGCTAGATTTAGTCGAATTTTGAGTGAAGCCTGCGCACCGAAACTTTACATACATACATACGTATGTATGTACAGTTTGTCAAGAAACACTATACACACTGACAAAAAAATTCATTTTTTGACTTTAAAGGCAAAAAATACCTATTTATGCGAATTTTTCAACATGTTTAGTGCTAAGCTATTTAATAATGAATTTAGAGTTAAAAAAAGAAGACAAAACTCAAAATGTGTAACATAATAATCAACAAAAACTAACGTTACTCATTTTTCAAGCTGTCAAGAAACTGTTTACGCATTGCGTTTCCCATTCCAAATTTTGCTGATTGGCATCTAAAATTGATTTACTTTAATTTTTTAAATGGCTGGTAAGGAAATAAGCTTTGACGTGTTCCAATGGGTTTATTATCAATATATACATATTAGGCAAATTTTTTGCTAAATTTTGTTGAAAAGTTTTCCATTTAAAAAAAATCAGCTTAGCATAAACAAATTTTAAAAATTCGCATAAATGGTTATTATTTTTGCACCTAAAGGTAAAAAATTAATTTTTTTTTTCAGTGTGTGTGTGTGTTGACAAACTATATACAGTGGTTCACAGCTTATTTCAACAAGCACTTTAAAAAAAGTTTGTTGGGCTATAAAATCTAAACTATTGGCAATATCCAAAAAATTTAAACGCAGGTTGTTAGTGTGATGTTTTAAATATTACAAAACCAATTCATTTATTTTTTAAATATTTTTTCATTATTTAATAATGTTTAAAAACTAAAAAATGAGACCAAGATAGTTCCACAGCTTATTTCAACCACAAACTTTGCAGCTGATGAAAGACCCGTTATTTTACAATGCAACGGTAGATTCTTGTTCTATGCTTTATACACTGATTTCGCAATGTGATGAAATAAGTTTGTGCTGAATTTTGAAAGCAGAACTTGCAGAAGAATTTAATTTAGCAAAATGGGACCACGTACACCTATTGAACAGCTGGAACTTGTTCTGAAACACTATAAAAATGGCCATTCCCGTAGAAAAATTACTGATATGGTTGGACTGAGTAATTCTACAGTTCAAAGCATCATATACCGTTTTGTTCGTGAAAATAGAACCCACGATAAAGGTAGAAATGCTCCAAACAAAATTTTTAATCCCACGGACGAGCGCTATATTGTAAGAAAAATCCGGTATAACCCAAGGCTATCTGCTAGACAAGTAGCCAATGATGTTAAGGAGGAGTTGGGCAAGTCATGCCACCCAGAAACTATTCGCCGTGTGCTTCGGGAACATGACTTTAATGGTAGAGTACCACGCAAGAAGCCTTTTATTAGCGACAAAAACAAAAAGTGTCGCTTAAAATTTGCACAGGAGCACTTGCACAAGGACATTGGATTCTGGAACACAGTTTTATTTTGTGATGAGTCCAAATTTAATTTGTTTGAGTCGGATGGGCCCTCATATGTGTAGCGTAGGTCTAACGCAAAAAATTTGAGGGCTACTGTAAAGCACGGCGGAGGCAGCGTTATGGTTTGGGCCTGTATGTCAGCAGCCGGGGTTGGGAACTTGGAGTTCATCGAGACTACGATGGATAAACTTAAATATCTAGATGTTTCGAAGTCAAATTTAATCCAAAGTGCTCAGAAACTGGGCATAAAGGAGGACTTCAGGTTTTACCAAGATAATGACCCGAAACACACTGCGGGAATTGTCCAGACTTGGCTGATCTGGAAATGTCCGCACGTTATGAAACCATCAGCCCAATCATCAGATTTAAATGTAATCGAAAATTTGTGGTCAATTTTGGAAACAAACATTCGCAAACACAAAATTTCAAACAAATCGGACCCAAAATCTGCATTGGTTGAGGAATGGGAAAAAATTACTCCAGAAGTCACCAAAAAGTTGGTGGAATCTATCCCAAAAAGGCTTAAAATGGTAGTTAGCCAAAAGGGTGGTCACACCAAGTATTAATTTGTTGTTATTTTAAGTTTTTATAATGTTAAATAATGTTATTTCATAAGTGGTTGAAATAAGCTGTGGAACTGTCTTGGTCTCATTTTTTAGTTTTTAAACATTATTAAATAATGAAAAAATATTTAAAAAATAAATGAATTGGTTTTGTAATATTTAAAACATCACACTAACAACCTGCGTTTAAATTTTTTAGATATTGCCAATAGTTTAGATTTTATAGCCCAACAAACTTTTTTTAAAGTGCTGGTTGAAATAAGCTATGAACCACTGTAGGTATGTATACACTAGGAACTTAATGTAGATGCAATTGGTTGACCTTTTGTAAAGCGAGAAAGTTACTGTGTTGAAGAGCATTCCTATGCTATACTCTCTCACTCTGATCGATAGATTAAGCCTAAAAGTCTCTGTTGCTAACCTGTTTTATCATATCATTAATAATACTTTTCTTTCATTTTTATGCAGTAGCACGCCACTGAAAGCCAACACGAGTGTGGAGCAGCAAATGGAGGGGCATGATGCTGGCGTTCAAATCGAGGATATTGAATCTATACTCTCGCATTTGCATGGAACATAATACCAGCGGTTCCTATATGGAATATATATTAAATATGAATATATTATTTAACACATTTTTTTGTTTTTGTTTTCTTTTTAATTTCCAAATACATTGAAATAATTTTGATTAATAATTACCTAGAGTTATATATGTTGTAATCACGTATTGTTCGGTACGAATGTTCGTTAAAGATTAAGTTTAATAAATTATCGGCTATTCTAATTCAGCGGCCCTCATATTTAATTGTGGAAATAATCATAATTACTGCTAAAATAAAATAGCTTTATGAAAGTTTTTAAATAGTAATCAGTCTGAATTTTTAAATCGGATAACTGTTAGAAACAGATTATATAAGAGAATGTCTTAGCAAAACACATATTACGCCCCACGTCCCTATTCGAAACAAGTAAGAGTGCTCTAGTCCAGACTGCTCGACTAGGGGATACCCTGAGCCCTGTGAAGAGCCAAATATCAAATCATTCTACGCATTTTTTATGCATGCATATAAACAACACATACACACACACACATATGCACGCAAGCATAAGCGCGCGCAGTTGACGCAGCGACTGCGCTTGGGCTGCAATGTGGGCATTACTATGGGAACTTAATTGTTTAATAACTTTTCTTAGCGATGGACTAAGTGCATCAAACTTTCACAACTTATTATTGGCATTCATATGTGTGTATATGCTAAAGCACAGTATTTGATTTGCACTTTTTACAAATAGGGGGCTATTGGGGGCGAAAGGGGCGTGGCATCCAAAATCTAAAGATAACGTCATTTCCGTATTCATTACACGCAACTACACAGCAAATTTGAAGTGTCTAGCTCAAACGATGTACAAACCACGGCTTAAAAGCTCTTTTAAATGATCGATAAATGCTCATAAAATCGAAATGGAATGAGTTATCGGAAAAATTTTATAAACTTGTGCAGCGTATGGTATTATCGAGTATTCATGTAAAATTTCAAGTCTCTACGTTGAGTACTTAAAAATATATCATAATGATCAAGAGTATATATACTTCATGGGGTGTGGCACGCCTCCTTCTGCCTGTTACATACATTTTCACAAAACCATTATACCCTGATTTCCCATTTTCAATGGGCTCAGGGTATAAAAAGTTGCCCATGTGAGCAAACGGTCCGCGCACACAGGACACTCATTGTCACGAGCGGAAGCATGGTAAGATTCTTCTTTGATAGAATCATCTTTGATATGATGGCAATCGGCTGATAATTGGCTAATTGATCACTCAATTACGAAGTGGCAATACATAAGCTGACAGAGATGTTAACCTTCAGACTGTGGGGAGTGGTATTGATTTATGCCCAGTTTATAGTTTTGCATTTATTTTGAGCGTTTTCTATAAATAATAATAAGTATGAGGGAACATATAGAACAGATTCTAAATATATTGGCTTCCGTTAGCAGTTTGTATCTTCTTGGTTAAATACAGAGTATATTCGGGCCGTTCATATTTGACTTTGGAGCTCGTTCAATTGTTTCGCTTTAAGTATTTTATATAATTTTCTCATTATACAATCAGATGATGGTGGCATCGGTTGGTGACAGCATTTAAATTTAATGCGCCTTTTGAATTAACGACGGAACGACTGGACTGAGAGCTACTTGGAAATGCATATTGTCTTGACGGCTGTCCAATCGATGTGCGCAAATTATGCGCAATTATTCGAGGGGCACGAGCTTGCTTCAAGTCAATTGGCCAGGACTCTGGCTCGGACAATCGGCCAATTTACGGTTAGCACTTGTAGTTGATGGACAGAATGGATTGGTCGAATATTATAAGGCTCTGGTTGTGCATTGGCATTAGCCTGGCCAGCGTTAAGGAGCTCAAGATAAGTATGCAAACTCCTTGTATGAATATTCTCTTCAAAATGGGGTAAACTTAACTCTTCTTCGACTTTTTGGCAGCCTTTTGGATCGATCCAGTACAACGAGCAGAATTTGAAACCGATATTGCAGCTGTTCTAAAAGAGCTGGAAGCATTACAGTTAGATATACGGATCAGCGATGCGACGGTGCAACGAAGCCATGCCGACGACCAGCAGGACATGGACAGCTGTGAGTAGAGGAGGCTAGATATAGTCAATTTTTCAATCACAATATCCCCACTCGGGCCTACCACAGTTTGCGAGATTCTGGGTAGCGTAGGCAGCTCGGTGATTATCGATCTGAGCTACAGTTGCTGGTCACAGGGCTACGAGATGGCTCGTACGCATGGCATTGTTTACGTGCGTTTCGACCGGATAATTCGTCCCTTTCTGAACATGTTTGCCGACTTTATGAGCCAAAAGCGGGCCAATAATGTCGCCATGATCTTTCAAAATGCTCGGGACACCATGGAGGCCATGAAGCAGCTAATGACGGGGTATCCATTTCGCATTCTCATTTTGGATGCCAGCGATGAACAATCAGAGGACTTTGTTGAGCGACTGGATCGGCTGCGGCCTGGGCCCAATTACTATGCAGTGTTTGCCCGCGGCGCTGCCATGAATGGTATCTTTGAGCGCGTGAGTAAAATCAAAGGTAGTTCGCAAACAGCTTGAAAGTGCTTAAGATGTTTTTAGATAAATAAGGGCAAGCTTTTTCGGCGTCCTACCGAATGGCATTTGGTTTTTCTCGATACCAGAGATCGTGTTTTCAAGTACAAACAACAGGTGGAGTTTGCTACGCGGTTCACCTTAAACGCACGTTCCATCTGCCGATCGATGCAAATGCGAGATATTTACTGTGGTAGCGGATTCACGGTGAGTATTGAATAAACTAATTTGATTTTATTACTGCTTGAAAGGCCCAAAGAGGTTATCCCAATCCAATCCTATTCACATGCATAAATATGTAAATTTTAAATTGATTATATAGTACTAGCCATACATAACGTGATTCAAATAAGTATTTTGTGTGTCCTAACTATGCAGTTTGAGCATTACAAATCGAATTCTGCTTTTAGATATTACAACTATGTACGGGAATTTTCTTTAAATGACATTAAGCAAATTTCACAATATTTTTGATTGAATAAATTTAAAAAAATACATAACTTAAAAAATACAACAAGAAACCATATTTGACATGGAACTCTATGCAGATCTAATTTTGATTCAATTTAAGATTCTCGTCATGCATTCATAATTATTCATTATTATTAGCTCAAAAAAATAATAATACTCGGAAAGCTTACAAAGCAAAAGTGCTTTTAAGCAAGAGAGAGAGAGAGAGAGAGAGAGAGAGAGAGAGAGAGAGAGAGAGAGAGCAAATATTTTCCAAAATGCGATTGAAGATACTTGTTGGAATCAACACATGTTCTAGTTGGACTTTCACGTATGTAATACAGATCTGCATGATTACATTCATTTCTTACCGCATAGTACTGTACAGTAGTAAAATGTTCCTAAAATACTGCACCTATTTAATTTCTGTACAGTATTGTCAAGTTTACAGAAGAATCGAGTACAACATTTCTACTGTTCTCACTCTAGGTGAGAACAGTAAAATGGAGTACACTTCGTTTCTACATGTTGTACACCCACTGTTAAAAGACACCAGGTTATGCAAAGAATTGTTCCGTTACTTTTAATGTTAACTAACAGCTCTACTATGACGTCACAGATAACTCATGTTAAAATTTAGTATGCGCGTGTGTGGAATTTTGATGATATTACCAACTATAAACAAGTAAGAAAACTCTAGTCGGAGGTGCCCGACTAGGAGATACCCTGAGCCCCTTCCGATTTGCATTGTTTAATACGCTATATAGCTTGCATATAATATTAAATTTTCCAAAATTAAATTATAATTTTGAAATTTTATTCAACTAGAATTTATGTAAATAAAAAATAAATAAATAATTAAATAAATAAACAAATTATAAAAAACAAAAGAAGTTAAACAAACATCACCGCACCTGGACTCGAACCTGCATCTATTTACTACATATGTAACGTTAAAGCGCGTCGTCTCAACTAGCACGGCCACCTCATGTTTATAGATTTAAAAAAAAAATTCAAAAAGTAACGCTGTCGTCAACGAGTTGCGAACTCGGGACCTCTCGTTCACGCGCTTCGCGTCTACCCACTACACCACACCAGTATTGTGGCGCTTGTTGGCAAAACGCAAAGTAGTACTACAAGGGCGATATGTGACAAATATAAAACTAAAGAAGCTAAAGAAGCAGATCAATCGCAATTGTGATTCTTAGAAAAAAGCTGCTGAAAAGCGCGCATATGAATGTATGAATTGTGTACATAAAAAAACGGTGGTCTGTTTGAATGTATGCGTGTAAAGGGCGATATATGACAAATACAAAACTACAGAAGCGGCTGAAAATGCTCAGAAGCGGCTGTGCACATGCATAAGCAGACGCGCTTGCACGCTTCAATGTAAATGTGTAAATGTTTTTTGCTGCGCGTCGCTGCTTGCCACGTGCGTGTGATAATTGGCCAAACGTTTTGTTTAATAACTCGGGACTGACCTAACGGAATTTGATGAAACTTTCGGCATATGATTCTATTGAATTTTTTACATTTTATAAAAATGCTAATTATAACCTATTTTCGATAACAAAACAACAAAAATAGATATCGTTTTTTGGTAATAAACTTGACCTGCGCGTGCTATCCACGGACCCAACAAAAAAAAATTCAAGTCTCTAGGTCAACTACGTTCTGAGATCGACGCGTTCAAACATACGGACAGACGGACATACGGACGGACGGACGGACAGGGCTAAATCGACTCAGCTCGTCGCCCTGATCAAGAATATATATACTTTGTGGGGTCTGACACGCCTCCTTCTGCCTGTTACATACATTTAACAAAACCATTATACCCTGATTTCCCATTTTCAATGGGCTCAGGGTATAATTATCAATTAATCAACCGAAAAGTTAAATATACCTTTTAATACTATTTTGTTTAGTACATTTAAACTTTGGAAAATAAAATTTAAGTTACTCAACAAGAATGTCACGGCAGTCAACGAACATCACTCAATCGCCATGGAGTCTGCGAGCAATAACAGCTTAAAAACGGTATTCATGAATGAAAAGTAGTAAAGCCCTTATATTGTCCGATTCTTGAATCTATATAGAGCTTGTAATTAGAAGCGTTGCTAGTTATATTTTGGATAACAGTATCAAAATTGCTGAAATTTCATACAAAATTTAAACGCACGCCAACATTTGACATGTCTGTGACGTTTCACTGTTAAAATAACAGGGGTATTTGCATAACCTCCTAGTCAGTGTTGCCAGATTTTGAGCCATGAAAATAGCAAAATCGCCTCTCAAAAATAGCTGGAAATAGCTAAAAAAAATAAAAAATAGCTTACAAAATAGCTGAATTCTATGCATTATGCATTAACTTTATATTGCATTTGCAGTATATTGCATATACCCGCGTGTTGTCCGACTTGCCCTCTCTTATCCAAGCTTTAAATTCTGTGATTTTTGTCCACGAATCACGAAATTTTTGCTTATCTATTTTATCCATTTCGTAATACACCCTTTCAGACAATTAATTTCGAGAATTACTGGTGGTGTAAATTCACCACTATTGATGATATAAGTACAATAATGTAGTGGTGGTAGTATCGCACAGATCATTACGTACAATTTTGGAGTTAACCGAACGTTTTTTTCTTTCTTTAAGTACTAATATAAGTTTAACAATATTCTTTTGTAAAATAGCTAGATTTATAGCTAATAGCATTTCCAAAATTTTCGTAGCATTTAGTATTTTAAAATAGCTAGAAATGCTATTAAATAGCTAAAATGGGAACACTGCTCCTAGTCTCTCAATCGTGAGCAGAATCATTCTGTTTCAAGACATCGGCCGAACGACAGCGGACAAAAATTGAAATTTACTGTCATGCGATTCCATTTCTTTGCTGCTGAATGAAGAGTATGCCGATTCTTGAAAGCGTTTGCCATGCTCATGCAAAATGTTCGCTTTTTCATGCTTTTTTGTTACGCAGGCTATGAAAGCGTTGGTGCGCTTAACAATATGATTTCACGATAAGCATTCACACATTCTTACAGTCCCTTACTACATATGTGTGTATTCATGTATGCGAATATGTGTGTTCATATTACATGAGAATTGGCGTGCGCCTACCACGGGTTTTTAATTGCGTGAATGATTTTGCATTAGAATTGCAGAGGGAGTATTAAAGAAGCATTGAAGCCCTTTTTGTTCAAAACTTTCAACTTTAGATAGTAAATGGATTTCCTCCGCCCACCCTTGTTTTCCAAATAGAAGATTAATTCATAATCAATTTGTTTTAATTTTGATCCGAATTATTATTGGCAAACAGAGAAAATGGTTGGTAATAATATTAATAATTTAATATATAATTTATAATTTAAAGCATGAAAAAGCGAGCATTTTGCATGAGCATGGCAAACGCTTTCAAGAATCGGCATACTCTTCATTCAGCAGCAAAGAAATGGAATCGCATGACAGTAAATTTCAATTTTTGTCCGCTGTCGTTCGGCCGATGTATTGAAACAGAATGATTCTTTCCGCGCAATTTTTTTTTTTTTTAGAACCTACAGTAACCGAGCCGAGCAAATACGAAGTTGTCTGGGACCCACGACCAGTGTTCCTATTTTGGCTTATTTTAAGCTAGATCTGGCTTATTTCGAAATGAAATAGCTTAGAAAGTGGTTGAAATGCTTATAGCTTGAAATCTAGCTTATTTCAAATATCATAAAGCTTATTTTTTTTAGTGGTTGTAAAGTATTTTAATGGTAATTTTAGGGGGCAAATCATACTAAATTAGTATTTTTCGGTGAATTTTGGTATCTTATGCAATTTTCTGCATAAATTTATGTTAATATTATTTGGTCACACTACAGTAATATTAGGCGCTTTAAATTTATGTGAAAAATGCCAAAAGTTATTTATAAACAAAATTTTTGCAAATCGTGGATAAATTTTGATGAATTTAAGGAGTGGCTTCGCAAAGTCCCAACAGACTCCACAAAATCATATTGCTGTTTTTGTAAAGCAACAATTGGGGCTAAATTATGCGAATTACGGCAGCATGCCGCTACCAAAAACATGTCGCGTGCATGCAAGGCAATACGCAAACAAACAAAATTAATTTTGTTCCAAAGTCGTTTAAAACAGAGGAAATTGATGATATAATTTCATTTATATATTAATATATAAATATTATTAAAATTTCTATTAAAAATTATACATTATACAAGTGGTTTTATCGTTAGCTTATTTTTAAGAATTTTTTTTGTTCAATTTTAGCTTATTCTAGCTTATTTTTTTCTTCAATCTACTTATGGAGGCTCTGAAAATCTGGCACCACTGCCTACGACACAATTTTGTACCGATGTCCACGATTGAGGGACTACCAGGTTACGCAAATACCCCTGTTATTTTAACAGTGAAACGTCACAGACATGTCAAAAGTTGGCGCGCGTTTAAATTTTGTATGAAAATCCAGCAATTTTGACACTGTTATCTGTCTTGCAGCCAGAAGCCAAAATAAAACTTGCAACGCTTCTAATTACAAGTTCTATATAGATTCAAGAATCGGACAATATAAGGGTTACTACTTTTACTACTACTTTTCATTCATGAATACCGTTTTTAAGCTGTTATTGCTCACAGACTCCATGGCGATTGAGTGATGTTCGTTGACTGCCGTGACATTCTTGTTGAGTAACTTAAATTTTATTTTCCAAAGTTTAAATGTACTAAACAAAATAGTATTAAAAGGTATTTTTAACTTTTCGGTTGATTAATTGATAATTTATAGTTGGTAATATCATCAAAATTCCACACACGCGCATACTAAATTTTAACATGAGTTATCTGTGACGTCACAGAGAGCTGTTAGTTAACATTAAAAGTAACGGAACATTTTTTTGCATAACCTGGTGTCTTTTAACAGTGACCGATGTCCAGTCTATGTGTTGTATGTTTAGTGGTAAAAAGCACTGAACACTAGATTTAAGGGGCCCATCCACTTGCGAACATGTTCGCCGAACATGTTGTGTTCGGCGAACATGTTCGCAAGTGGATGGGCCCCTTTAATGTACTCATAAGGTGCTGTACAGCATGAAAAATTTGTACAACATTCAATTACACCCATTTAAACTGTATACAAAAAAAGTGTACAGGTTTTTATACTGAATGATTCATTTGCCCATTTGGATGCAGTCATGCAGATGTCTAGTATGTATGTTATAGAGTTTAATAAATGAATCTTTGCAGTTACATCGTGCCTTGCTCTTAAGTGTGCTAAAAAGTCTGATTGATTCGGCGCAGCTGAGTCCAGAGTTTCCAAAGCCTGTCCACCTCGATTGCAACAGCAGCACTGAAGTATATATCGCAGATACCGAGAAAACCCTTTGGCAGGAAAATGTACAGTGGAGCAACTTTGTGGGATATGTGCCGACCAGCGAGGACTCCTATAACAGCGGGGCGCTGACTAAGGGGACTGAAGAGGAGTCGGTGCCACACTTGACATTTGTGGCCAACATTTCGGTTGGTTACTATTCTAGTGAGCACGAAGCTAAGACGGATCTGGCCATTTGGGCATCGGGCTCACTACGACTGCTCAATGAGACAATTACTCCAACTAGGCGTTTTTTTCGAATTGGCACCGCTGAGAGCGTACCGTGGAGCTATTATCGCCGGAACCCGAACACCGGTGAGCTGATCCGTTCCAGAAGTGGTGCTCCCATCTGGGATGGTTACTGCATAGATTTTGTAAAACGGTTAGCAGAGAAGCTCAACTTTGAGTACGAAATCGTTGCACCCACACATGGACACATGGGCGAGCGCAACGAACGGGGAGAGTGGGATGGTGTCATTGGCGATTTGGTAAGTGGTGAAACTGACTTGGCCATCGCTGCACTTAAGATGTACTCGGAGCGTGAGGAAGTAGTTGATTTTCTGCCACCTTACTACGAGCAGACTGGCATATCCATAGTGATGCGAAAACCGATGCGACGCACCTCGCTCTTTAAGTTTATGACGGTGCTGCGATTCGAGGTGTGGGTGAGCATCGTTGCCGCCCTGCTGGGCACAGCGTTGATGATCTGGTTCATGGATAAGTATTCACCTTATAGCTCGCGCAACAATCGCGAAGCCTATCCATATGAATGCCGCGAGTTTACACTCCGCGAAAGTTTCTGGTTCGCTTTGACCTCATTCACCCCGCAAGGCGGCGGCGAAGCCCCGAAGGCCGTTTCTGGACGCCTGCTTGTCGCTGCGTATTGGCTGTTCGTCGTGCTCATGCTCGCCACGTTTACGGCAAACTTGGCAGCGTTCCTTACCGTGGAGCGCATGCAGACGCCTGTGCAGTCGCTGGAGCAGTTGGCGCGTCAATCGCGGATTAACTATACGGTGGTAAGAGACTCCGACACGCATCAGTACTTTATAAATATGAAGTTCGCCGAGGATACGTTGTATCGCATGTGGAAGGAGCTCGCGCTGAATGCATCCAAAGATTTTCGAAAATTTCGGATTTGGGACTATCCCATTAAGGAACAATTTGGACATATTTTGCTAGCCATCAATAGCTCGTTGCCAGTTGCAAATGCGACAGAGGGATTTAAAAACGTGGATGCTCACGGCAATGCGGACTACGCTTTCATACACGACTCAGCCGAGATCAAATACGAGGTGACCAGAAACTGCAATTTAACAGAGGTTGGTGAGGTCTTTGCCGAGCAACCCTATGCCGTTGCCGTGCAGCAGGGAAGCCATCTGGGCGTAAGTATTAAATTATTTTCCCATTATGCTCTTTTTACATCAATTTCTTGAACAGGATGAGCTGAGCTATGCGATTTTGGAACTGCAGAAGGAACGCTTTTTCGAAGAGCTGAAAGGCAAATATTGGAATCAATCGAATTTGCGCCACTGCCCGCTGTCTGATGATCAGGAAGGTATCACCCTACAAAGCTTAGGCGGTGTTTTCATAGCCACCTTGTTTGGTCTTATTTTGGCCATGATTACGCTCCTCATTGAGATAATGTACTACCAGAAAAAGCAAAAATCATTAGCGATGGTGATCCAGGTCAAGCCGCTGGATGAGAACGAACCCCCAAAATTTGCCTGGTTTAGCACAAAAGGCAAAGATAACAACATGGATAAAAAACTGAAAGCAAAACCCAAGAAGCCAGCTAAACTGACACCACCACCTTCATTTGAGATAGCCGCATTTGGAGACAAGAAAGCAGCGGCCACTATAACGCCTGGCATTCGAAAGTTCAAGCCCAGCATTCGCGATCATGGGCGACACTATTGTCGCGACCAGGCCGACAACCAGCGTCACATTGCTTATATGGAATAAGTACATGATATTTGTCGCAATCGATATTAGCTGTACCATACCATAATGTTTATCTGTGACTAGCCTTTGTATTACCCATTTCCTGATGTGAAATGAGTATATTGGTTTTGTGCAATCTTTCTATCCGACCGTTTGTTTGTTATGAACCCATACCATTTTGCCGTTTTTGAAGCGATTGGGGACCCTTGTCTGATAAAGTGTTAAGAAATGCCTGATATACCCACACGGTATCTCAGAAACCTGGTCATTTGAAGTTGCTATAGAGTTTAAAATTGGAATCGCGTTGACAACCAAAATTCAAAAACTCATTACAGATACATATATCAGCGCCCATAGGAGCATATAGTACAAAGTACATTCAAAATTTGATAATTAGTTACTGTTGACCTCCTGTATCAATGGTCTAAACATTGTTTTTACGCCTCTGTGAGGGTTGCATATCTAAAAATCTCTACAGCTTTAGAGCGTAAGTCTCGAAATTTCTCTAAACTTCGAAAGACAGTTTTATAGTTAAAAACTAAATTTCATGATTATTCTACTGTTAATTTTCTATTTTGCCAAATTTAAAATAAATATATATCAATTGGGGGGCATGGCAAAAAGGAAAATTTATTTTGCTAGTTTTAAGAAATGAGTCTTTTACCATAAATTTGTATTTTGCAGTCGGTAACGCACAAGTCCTACATTCTTGTTTCTGTTTATAAACTTTTAATAGCTTAAATAAATGTCTTGGTCTGGCACAAGTCCTACATTCTTCTTGTTTCTGTTTATAAACTTTTAATAGCTTAAATAAATGTCTTGGTCTGCCTTACTATATACATTTTAATTGAAATAGTAGTTTGCTCTCTTCTCAATGTCAAAAACCAAAAGTTGTTAAAATTTATCTATTTTGTCTAATGATTTATTATTGGGTTGATATATATATTTGGATTAATTCCAATTTGCAAGCAAGATTAAAGTTCTCAATGGTTGGAAGTGATTTGTATCTAAATTGATTTGTCATTCACAATAATCATAATAGAATTAATTTATTCGGACTTAAATTTGGGCTGAAAACAATTAGACAAAAATAGGCTTATGCGAGTTACAGCTCCGCTTCTAAATAAAATCGAATAGTCGATAAATATCGCATCGCTAGCAGCTCTAATGTATTTGCTGCAACTTTTTTATTGTGCGCAACAAGACGAGAAATACGAAATTAAGATATCGCTTAGCTGTGGACAATTGTGATTGCAACACCAAAGGCAGTGGACCAAGCGCAGCAAATCGATCCTCATTAATTAAAATTATCAAACTCACGCAACATTCGTTTCCAACACACCCATCGCTTTCGATAGGTGCATAAAGTGCCACACAGGCTACTGGCACTGCAAGACAAACAAACAAGGGCAGGAAGAATGCGTGCGCTAACGACAGCGCATATATTAAAGATTAAATCAATAATAGTTACACTAATCGCGGTGTTAATCATTTGTCCAAATGTTGTTATATCCCGTAAACATCACTTAGAAGTTCGCGTAAGTAATTGCGGTCTGTCATTAACTGATAAATATATAAATATATATATACAGTACCGTGCAAAAGTGAGTGGATGGTTACAAATTTGACTTTCGCCGTTCATAAAAAAGAAACTGTACATGCAAATCAGATAATTTTTTTTTAATTTTTTGTTAATTATAGTATTCTTAATAAATAGAAAAAAACTGCATGAAAAAATCTGCTGAATTCAAAGAGTTAGAAAGAAAAAAGTAAAATAACCCACATAAACTCACTTTTGCACGTTTCAAAAAAGTGACATATTTTCGCTTTCTACCGCTGTTCCATGACAAAATCTTAGAGACACGGTTATTTTAGCTCTTTTCATATTTCTTTTATTCCTAAATTTATTTGAAACGGGGTTATTGCAATTGAAACGAAACTTATTCCATTTTGAACATATTTAAAAATGATTGCTATAAATTGTTGAATAATGATACAAATTTCAACCGAAATTAAAAATATTTTTGTGTGCCTGTCCTTTATGGTCCGTTCTTCAAGTACTATTGCCGAAAAGCTTGATATTAGCCAATTTGCAATAATTGCTGTTCAAAGGATACGAATTTTGACCCCAAACCACATGTGAAAGTTCGCAATAATTTATGTTTGGACTCAGATGGTCCACTAATTATGTCGGAAATGAGGAAAAACAAGTTGCTATAACCAAAGGCTGCTTCTCTAGCAATTGAAAAAACTGTTAGCGTATTGCATATTCCTCATGCCTTAAAAAGAAAGCAAAACTCCATTGTCCGAAAACAAAGCTAAAGCGTGTTTCAAATTTGCAAGGATACATAAAAACTGGAGCATTGATGATTGAAAACGAGTGTTTAGTATGATAAACCTTAATTTAACCGTTTGAAGTCAGATGGTCAGCCATACTGCTGGCTTAGACCCGAGAAACGCATTCAAAGACACCATATGAAGCAAACTGTCAAATATGGTGGTGGAGACATCATGGTCTGTTGATGCTTTGCATGGTGGAACATTGGTCCTTTGCATTTTATAGAAGGTGTAATGCGCAAAAAGCATTATTCAAGTATTATGTTACCCCACCTGCCCAATTTTACGGGGAAATGTGCACAGACCGAAAAAAAATTGTTTTTGAACAAGATTGTCCTCCAAAGCATACAGCCGAAATAGTTATGGAATGGATTGGAAATGAAAATTTTTAGCTAATGGAGTGACCAACACAGAGTCATGACCTTAATCCAATTCAATATCTTATTAGCTCAATCGTGCAAAGACCGCTGGGACAGTACAAGGTAGCCCCAATGCACATGGACAATCTGTGGTATGGCGTAGAAGGAGAATGGAATAAAATTTCAAAAGAATTTTTCAAAGTTTAGTAGAGAGAAATCCAATAAGAGCACACCAAATTACTACAAATAAGGTTTATGGACGAAAAGTTAAACAAAAATGTTTAAAAATGTTAAAAAAAAAAAAAAATCCGATTTGCTTGTATAGTTTCTTTTTTATGAGCGACGAAAGTCAAATTGGTAAACATATATATATATATATATATATATATATATATATATATATATATATATATATATATATATATATATATATATATATATATATATATATATATATATATATATATATATATATATATATATTTATATTTATATATGTGTGTTTTTCTTTGTGCCTTTGCAGAATGATATGCGTCCGTATATTGCGTTGAGCACTTTCGGCTTTTACACAAACGGCCATTTAGACGTCCAGCTTAGTCAGCTAACCGTGGATGATGAGCAGTCAACCGATTTGGTGCGTATGATAATGAAATAACTGCATTCCTACGACAATACCTTATATCACACATAAATGATTATATATTTTGGGAGTACAGTTTGGTCTGTCGTTGGATAAGACAACTATTGATCAGCTCAATCCGTACCTGGACTCACACCAAAATAAGTGCATACTAGAAGAGCCGCCATCCAAACAGAATAGTGGTCCAATACTCTTTTTTCTGCTCGATCTAAAGGAGCTGAAGTAAGTTTTTAATACTAGAGTATTTCTATTATGAGTTTGTATTTATAGCTACGCACTTTTAGAGTACGTGTACAATGCTCACCGGAGTGGGTAAATAAACACGTTTACAAGGATGTGATGTACCGCCACAAACGCAACTCACATCTGACTAAAGTCAGCGACTCAGCACTATTTATGCAGAAGCGTAGACGTCGTGCAGTGATGCCTATTGATTTCGAGGAAGCTGTTGATGACATGGATGATCATTCGGTTGAGGAGCCCATACAGCCAGAAACTGATGGAGGAGGGGCTAAGACAAATTCAAATGTTGAGCAGCCAAAGTTGTCGTCGCCCATTATGACTGGTAAAATTGGCGTAACATCTAAGGTGTATGTGGCTGATGTTAAAGAACCGAGAGAGCCGGGAGGGCTTGAACACAAACATGTTTCCGTTTCGCAACCAAAGGTGAAAGCAACAACAAGTGTATCCTCTGTTCTAGCCGTTCTGCCCGCTATTACCAAAGCGGTCGTGGTAGGTGGCAACAGTGGGTCAGAAATTGACGCCGGTGCTAATGGCGACGTCAATGTCGATGATGGTGCATCGATCTCATCTACTAGCAGCAATACGAAGATCTTAAATGATGATGATGCTGAAGTGCAGCCAGCAATGCCTGCCGTCAGTTCTCGCGTCTCGGTGTCTAACTTTTACGACTCCAACTCTTACAGGCAGTCACAAGAGGAGCTGTGCAGAAACTTCACTCTACCGCTCAACAAGCTAACAGTTGACGGTACCAACTACTACAACTTTACGTTCTCTATGTTTGTAGCAACGCAGCATGACGAGGGATTATATAATTTGTACTTCCATGCTTGCCCCAACTATCATCGCCCCAAGATGCTGTCGTTTAATGTGAGCTCTTCTACGAAATGTCTAGCGCTAATAGGCAAATAATTTGCTTTTTTTTTAGGTGGACATTGAGGAGAACAACAATGGCAACTATTTGTCAGCTGGAGAAATGCCTCTGCCAGCTTTGTACTTTATGATGAGTCTGCTATTCTTTTTGTCTGGTCTATTCTGGGTGTTCATTCTGAAAAAGAGCAAGTGAGTAGGAATCGAATAGATGATTTTAATTTTGTCCATAATATTTTTTTTTCTTTTTGCATTGCAGGCACACCGTGTACAAGATACACTTCCTGATGGCTGTACTTGTGTTCTTAAAGTCGCTCTCTCTTATGTTCCATTCCATCAATTATCATTTTATTGAGAAACGTGGCGAACATGTCGAAACATGGGCCATTCTGTACTACATTGCGCATCTACTAAAGGGTGCCGTCCTGTTTATAACTATTGTGCTCATTGGTACTGGCTGGACATTCATCAAACATATACTCTCCGATAAAGATAAAAAGATCTTTATGATTGTCATTCCGCTCCAGGTTGGCTACCAATTGTTTTATGATTATATGGTTTTATAATTAAATTTTAATTTTTAATTCCTCTCCAGGTACTGGCCAATGTAGCACAAATAATAACGGACGAATCTGATCAAAGCGACGCTGAATTTCGCACCTGGCACAATATTTTCTTCTTTGTAGACTTGCTCTGCTGCGGCGCTATACTTTTTCCTATTGTGTGGTCTATTCGTCATTTGCATGAGGCATCTGCCACGGACGGCAAGGCGGCAATAAATCTGCGCAAGCTAAAACTCTTTCGCCAGTTCTACATTATGATCGTCTGCTATATTTACTTTACGCGCATTATTGTGGACTTGCTGCAGATGACAGTAGTTTTTCAGTATGCCTGGTTGGACGATATGTTCCGAGAGATGGCCACATACGTGTTTTTTGTGCTTACGGGCTACAAGTTTCGTCCAGTCTCATCGCATCCTTATTTCACAGTGCCCGACGACGATGAAAACGACGATGTGGAGGTGGTTACCGAATCTGGCCTTACCGCATCGGTGCATCGTGTCAAACACCTTAATCGCTCGGTCCAATCCAACACTATTACCATAATCGAGGGGAATGATGATGAGCGCGAAAATCTGATTGCAAAGCGAGAATCAAGCCATGAATACGATTAGATATTTGGGTAAAATTAAACACACACACTCACACACATACACACATATACATAAAATCTAAAGTGATGTATATGTATATTTGTATTTATATAGGATATATAAGATACGCACTTAACTGCAATCGTACTTTAAACAAGACGAGTTACAAGTCTCGCCAAGTAATATTTAGTTGGAATAAGTGCCCGTCCATCCCAAACGCACGTGTAAATACAGAGCGACTCACACACTGTCCCTCAAGACACATACAAATAACACATACATCGATCCTTATACCCATTCGTTTTAGATATAATTTTATAGTATATTTTATAAATAATATATATAATATATATACATGCATAGAGCTTTAATATATTTTGCAATAGAAAACTCGCACTATAAATAAGCCCCATTAAATTTAGGCATCAGCTGAACGATAAAGATCATATAGGTGCAAACGGCGTAAGCAATCTGAAACCGTTGAGCGTGAATTAGCAGAAAGTTTCGGCTCTTGCTGTTGTTTCACTCACCTGTGTTAGCAGATGATTGTCTAAAATAACTATGCCTAGACAATCAATATGCATCTGTTCGTGTAAAATTTGTAGTGAAAAGTTTTGGACCTGTGAAAGCAATTGGCAATTCGGATGTAACGACTCAATATAGAGATCAGTTCAGCACCTGCAGGGAAACCAGCGAACAGCCGCTCACAATATTGTGCAGCCGGTAGGCAATCCGAGGCACTATTTGCATGCAGTTCTGTGAGGCGTAGAGAAAGGCAGGTACGTGTAGGATTGCTGGCAACAGTAGGTAGTAGTCTATAAGAAAGACGAGACGGAGAGAGAGAGAGAGTATAAAAGAGAAAGAGAGGGAGAAAATACTTACCTAAGTTGATGATGTTACTAAACGTGGTATACAAAAAAAAATAACAATCAACTGTGATGCGAATGTATATCATAAGGAGCACGGTAAGCATGGAGTAGCTGAAGCCTCTTCTGAAACAGGTGCACAATTCGTAAATGCGTTCGTAAATCATCTGCTTCTCGTGCAGACGACGCCTGATATATTCATCGAAGCCGGAAAATCTGGCTGAGTCGCTGGCAAAGCCCGAGTATTCGACAAGCAGTATCAGTTCGCGCTCCAGCTGCAGTAGCTCCTGGCGCAACAGATCCAGGTGCAGTACAAACTGGGTATTGCGCAGGTGGACCACCAAGATGAATGGCTGAAAAGTGATCCAGAAGAGCACAAGGTGACGGGAACTCTCCTGCATTAACACGTACGCACACAACAGCACCAGCTCCAGCAAGAACGTCCCATAAAATATGGCAAGGAAGCGCCAGTGTTGTAGCAGCTGCTGCCGCAGAGCTCGAGTTGATGGCGGTGCCATGCGCGTAGCTGCTAAAGCTTCATACAGCTGCCAAAAACGCGCCAGGTGAGCTCGTTGCGAAGACAGTGTCTCCCAGTAGATGCTCAGTATGGCAATTTCGGCAAAGCCAAACTTCATTGCATCATTAAAATAGCTAAAATCGTCGCCCTGGTAGAGGAAGTCATCGTCGCTGCTCAAGCACATGTAAAAAACTCCACTAAATCCCATCAATAGGCATCCGGCCCAGAGATTCAGTAGTCTTGCCTTCTGCCGCGGATGCACGTCGCATGGTAGCGGAAGTCCGTGCATGCCCATCAGCTGATAGCAGCGCAGGTGAAAGTGCAGCACCCGGTCGATGCTATAGTCCATCATCGTTTAACCTCGGCTCCACCACCTGCAAACTCCCGTGGACACGTGGCACAAGAATGAAATAACCTCATGCACTACACATGCTCAAATGACGCGGACAGGCGTTATTATATATGCTTCATCATATATGCCGATAACTTAATGAACAGTTATAGCTATAACATATATAAAGTACCGTGCAAAAGTGAGTGGATGTTCACAAATTTGCACTTTCAGTGTCATATATATATATATATATATATATATATATATATATATATATATATATATATATATATATATATATATATATATATATATATATATATATATATATATATATATATATATATATATATATATATATATATATATATATATATATATATATATAAATAGTCAATAAAGAAGTAAGAGTGCATTAATCGACTCTGCTCGACTAGGAGACACCTTGATCCCAACCCAAAGTATGAGAAATTCAATTGTAGTTCTGTGGATTCCTGTGAATTCACATATTTGGAATAAATAGAGGCTTGTGATACCCCTTCCCCTTGACATACACAATTTAAAAGTGGTTTTTAATCAACTTAAAATTAGTTTTAAAAAAGAAAATAAAAAAATTTGGATTACATTACGATTAAGTAATTAATAATAATTAGGATTAGAGGTGCGGTTCGGGATATTGGTATCCGTTGCTGCCCACTCCCTGGACGTGTCCAACGTTGTAGCTGTCGACGCCGCTGTACGTTTCGGCGGCAACATGTTTATATCCTGTGCGACTTGGCCAATCCACCGGACTGGGGCGACGACGGCGCGATTGGAGTGGAGCAGCGTATGTATTTATGTCTTCGAAGTATACATCCGGCTGGTCTGTCAGTTGAGGCGATGGTCGGAAGCTGCTACTGCTACTTTTGCTGCCAAAGTCAAACTGATAGGGACTATCCAGAGGGGACTCCTCTGGTGCCACCAGTGTGTGGGCAGTCGCACGAGCTGACTTTACGTGAGTAGGTGGAGAATAGCTGTAGCCTTGCTCCAGATCCAATGGCTCCTTAACCGGCGCCGGCTCTGCATATCCTGCGCCTTGATACAATGAGGAGGAGGATGGCTTGTGGCGATGTTGGCTCGCTGGTGGGACATAGTGATAGCCCACAGCGACGTCACTGTCGTCCAGCTGATGTGAGTCCTTGTGATGATGAGATGAGTAATGCTGTTGAGGTCGGCTGTCAATCATGCGATACATATCCACAACGTGGTCAAGAGATTTGTAGTCATAGCTAATGGGTCGATGCTTCTCCTCGATGATTGTATAGGTATTCTTCACCTTCTTTTGAGGCGGTGGTGGAGGTGGCTTTTTGAACGCATAAGATTCACTAAGATGCTCAGCAAGTTCCTTGGCATGATTAAGATAATCCGCATGCTCACTCATGTGCAGTGGCTTATCAAGATCCGACAGTATGACGCTTTCCAGCAGTGGGCTTGTTTTGGGCTTTAAGGGAGCTCGTCCGCGTGATATTTGATGTGGTGGCGCATGGTGGTGAAAGTGATGGATGACCTTGTGTTGCTGCTCCTTAACGAGACCAATGCTCGGCACCTGATCTCTAGGCACATGTACCTTAATATGAACATATTCGTTACCAAAGCCAGCCACCAGCGGAGTCAATAGCAATGCAAGCACCGTCAGCAGCAAAGCTGGAATCACATTTGACTCTGTCGTGGAATACATCGGACTGCGTTTGGCTATCTGTTATTTTGGTAAGGCCTAGTCTAGTCCGGTCTGATATGATCTGTTCTGCTCTGCTCTGCTTTCGCACTGTCACTTGTTGGCCCCGTGTATCGCCAAAATTGGTTTAAACCGTGGTCTTTCCATTGTCAAAATTTATATACCATCTGCGACTGCACAGATCAAACGGGAAAAGTGGAATTATACCTTTGAAGTGGCGACCATGCGATGCGCTGTAATTTTCACATAAATATAAGTTAATGTAAATTAAAAATATTAAATAATACAAAACTATTTTAGTTTTTAAATTCTGTCACCTTTGAATACTTTACAAGTTTAAGTTACTTTACGGGAACAAGCTATAGCTATGAAAGTATCAATAATAAATATTTAGATGTATTTTAATTTTATTATATTAATTTAGCTATCAAATTTTGTATATATTTTTCAAAAAGCCTTTTTTATAAAAATATTTTTATGTTTTATATATTAATAGAAATATATTAATTGAAGTTACCTCGAACATTATTTAAGTTCATCCAAGATGGAAATCTGTAAAATCGGCATGCATTCATAAGGTAGTGTATTAAGAAACAACTGTAAACTGTCTATGCCATAGTTTTGCTGGGGAGTTGGGTAGCTACTTTTCGTAATCGGGCCCCTGGCTCTCGCCATCTCCCTCTAACTGACCAAAATTGTTCTCTTCTCTGCCTCTGACACTGCCACGCACAACTAGCGGTTGATTTTTATACCCTGAGCCCACTGGAAATGGGAAATCAGGGTATAATAGTTTTGTAAAAATGTATGTAACATGCAGTAGGAGGCGTGCCACACCCCATTAAGTATATATATTCTTGATCAGCGCGACAAGACGAGTCGATATAGCCTTGTCCGTCTGTCCGTCTATCCGTCCGTCCGTCCGTGTGAACGCTGAGATATTTTTAAGTACGTAACGTAGAGACTTGAAATTTTACATGAATACTCGATAATACCATACGCTGCACAAGTTTATAAATTTCGATAACTCATTCTATTTCGATTTTATGAGCATTTATCGAAAATTTTAATGTGTTTTTAAGGCGTGGTTTGTACATCGTTTAAGCTGGAGTCTTTAAATTTTCTGTGTAGTTGCGTGTAATGAATACGAAGATTATGTAATCTTTAGATTTTGGATGCCACGCCTCATTCGCCTCAAATAGCCCCCTGTTTATAAAAACTTGTGCTTTGGCAAATACACACATGTGAATGTCATTAATAAGTTGTGAAAGTTTAATGAGGTTAGTTCATTGCTAAGAAAAGTTACCAGAGCGCCCGCTTATGCTTACATGCATATGAAAGTGGATATGTGTTGTTTGTATGTATGCATAAAAAAAACGTAGAATGATTTGATATTTGCTCCTCACAGGACTCTGGGTATCTCCTAGTCGAGCAGTCTCGACTAGAGCACTCTTGTTTAACTTTTGTTTTCATTATTATTGAAATGATATGTGCTGCAGACGACCAGACACATACACGCATATACACATACCTGCGTACAAATATACATACATACACATATTTTTCTAGCCGCGAGCAACAAAAACTGTTGTCAAACGAAAGTTCGCGATGAAAGTGTCTTTCGATACGAATTCGACATCGAAACCTTTTAAGATCAAATGGGGACTTGATTGATGATGTTATAACATACAACATTGCTGACTCGAAAATACCCAGATTGATTCTAATATCTAAACATAATCTGATTAAAGTTGATTAAAACTTATTGAGGCTTTTTTGTGAAGTTTCACTCAACATTTTATTAGAAGCAAACATTTAATTGTTAAGCAAATGCTTGATACGAGGACTGAGAAAGTTGGCAAGAAATTTAGCGCTTTCATCATCACCATCAACATTATCAATCTGAATTTACTAATATGCCATCTCATTTAAAACTCTCTATATAAATATTTGTTGTTATACATTAGTATGTGTGAATTAAAATACCAATTAAAATTACAAAAAACAAGTAAGATTTGATATTTGGCTCTTCACAGGGCTCAGGGTATCCCCTAGTCGAGCAGTCTCGACTAGAGCACTCTTACTTGTTTTATGCATATAAACAACATATATGCGCGCATCCATAGGCGCGCGCTCTGCCAACTGCGCAGTTGACGCAGCGACTGCGCTTGGGCTGCAATGTGGGCATTACTATGGGAAATGAATTGTTTAATAACTTTTCTTAGCGATGGACTAACTGCATCAAACTTTCACAGCTTATTAATGGCATTCATATGTATGTATGTATTTGCGAAAGCACAAGTCTCTAGTATTTGATTTGCGCATTTTACAAATAGGGGGCGATTGTGTGCGAATGGGGCATGGCATACAAAATCTAAAGATTACGTAATCTCCGTATTCATTACACGCAACTACACAAAAATTTGAAGTCTCTAGCTCAAACGATGTACAAACTACGCCTTAAAAACACATTAAAATTATCGATAAATGCTCATAAAATGGAAATGGAATGAGTTATCGAAATGGAATGATAAACTTGTGCAGCGTATGGTATTATCGAGTATTCATGTAAAATTTTAAGTCTCTACGTTGCGTACTTAAAAATATCTCAGCGTTCACACGGACAGACAGACAGGGCTATATCGACTCGTCTTGTCGCGCTGATCAAGAATATATATACTTTATGGGGTGTGGCACGCCTCCTTCTGCCTGTTCCATACATTTTCACAAAACCATTATACCCTGATTTCCCATTTTCAATGGGCTCAGCGTATAAAAACTACAAAGCATTTTCTTAAAATTGTTTTAAAAAATTGCAAACTTCAAGTATGGATTAATGTTGCTTAGTTCGAATATGTTAATTTTTTTATACCTCGAACTTATTGAAAATGGAAAACTAGATATATCCATGGTTTTGCGCACGATTGAGTGACTTCCGTGACTTTTTAAGGTGTATTTAATTATTCACCATTAGATTAATTTATAGTTTTATTATTTTTACTCTAATTAAATTTAGAAGTATATCTTAAACTTAATTATTTTATTATTAATCTTTATTATTAATCTTAAAGATGACTAGATAAACGATAAAAATATAAGAATTCATTAAACAAACTTTTTTTTAAAGTACTCATACTAAGAAGTGGAATTAATATCTAAAAAACTTAGCTTCTCAGGATTGCTTTTATAATTGTATTTTATTTTTTCAATAACAAGTGTTGACAATATTTGGCATTAGGTAGAAACGAAAAGGGACAACCACCGCAATTGTAACGACCAAAATGCAAAAAATCCCAGACCCTTCAATAAACGTTTTGCCGTCGGCAAATCTACGTACTGCATGCAGTCTAGCTCCTAAATTATTAATCATAATAATATACATTTTCTCTTATTATGTTAAAAATATATCAATATTTCCAAAGATACCAAAACATCAACAATTTGTTCAATATTTTTCTTGCAATTCAATTGAAAAGTGGAACATTTTTATAAAATTGCTCTGTTTGGTTAAATTTTGCAAATTGACCCCATTTTGAAGGCTCATAACTATGCTAAAAATTCATCTATTTTCATTCTTGGATTCTTCATCTAAGGGTAATTTCCAATCATTTGACACCAAGAAATCAAAAATCTGTGTTAATCACTTTACTTATTTTTGCCACGCTCTGACGGCAGAGGCTCTACTATGCGACGCGACAAATCCATCGGGGGACTATCAATAGTATCGATGGATTTGAACTCTCAGGATATATAGAGACACATGTAAGTATTTTCTACTATTTAATTTTGTGATTAGCTTTTATAGCAATATTTTAATGATATTTGGTGGTTCTTCTTAGGAAGGAAGTATGGACAAATTTTTAAAACCATCAAGTAAGCATGAAACTGAAATTTAAAGTGCAAACGTCTTTTTTATACCCTGAGCCCATTGAAAATGGGAAATCAGGGTATAATGGTTTTGTTAAATGTATGTAACAGGCAGAAGGAGGCGTGTCAGACCCCACAAAGTATATATATTCTTGATCAGGGCGACGAGCTGAGTCGACTTAGCCCTGTCCGTCTGTCTGTCCGTCCGTCCGTCCGTATGTTTGAACGCGTCGATTGAAGCATCTAGACAAGCTAGAGACTTGAATTTTTTTTTGTTGGGTCCGTGGATAGCACGCGCGGGTCAAGTTTGTTACCAAAAACCGATATCTATTTTTGTTGTTTTGTTATCGATTTTAAGCCTTATCGAAAACAGATTACAAAAATATAATTTGGGTACCGGCTCTTTTTACAAATTAACCCCCCCCCCCCCCCATGCCATCAAACACCCATTGAGAGTCTGTTGCAAATATAACCATGTGAATAAATTAGCATTTTTAAAAAATGTAAAAAATTCAATAGAATCATATGCTGAAAGTTTCATCAAATTCCGTTAAGTCAGGCCCGATTTATTAAACAAAACGTTTAGCCAATTATCACACGCACGTGGCCAGCAGCGACGCGCAGCAAAAAACATTTACACATACACATACATTGAAACGTGCAAGCGCGTCTGCTATGCATGTGCACAAATACATTCAAGGCCTTTCGTTCTAGCATATTCTTCAACCAAATGTGTGTTTGAATTGTGTTTGCATTTTCAGCCGCTTCTGTAGTTTTGTATTTGTCATATATCGCCCTTTACACGCATACATTCAAACAGACCACCGTTTTTGTATGTACACATACTCATACGTTCATATGCGCGCATTTCAGCATATTCTAAGAATTACAATTGCGATTGATCTCCTTCTTTAGGTTCTCTAGTTTTGTATTTGTCACATATCGCCCTTGCAGTAGTACTCTACGTTTTGCCAACAAGAAACGCAATACTGGTGTGGCGTAGTGGGTATACGCAAAGCGCATAAACGAAAGGTCCCGAGTTCGAAACTCAGTGACAACAGCGTAACTTTTTTAATTTTTTTTTAAATTATAAACATGATGTGGTTGTGCTAGTTGAGATGATGCGCTTTAACGTTACATATGTAGTAAATAGATGCAGGTTCGAGTCCAGGTGCGGTGATGTGTGTTTTTCTTCTTTTTATACTCGTTTCCCAAAAAGGGAAAAAGAGTATATTGGTTTTGTGAAATGTCCGTCTTGCTGTTCGTCCGTCTGTCCGTATGAATGCAATATTTTTCTACGCTATTGAAGCTAGAGACTTGAAATTTGGAACATATACTCGTGTATACCCTCGAATTGTAAAGTGTCAAGATTTTCCGGATACGCCCACTAGGGGCGTGGCAAATCGGAATATGGTTGCGCCCTTAGTTAAGAAATCATATTAGTTGAAGAGCTAGAGAGCTGAAATTTGGAATGTATACTTGCGTTGACCACCCAAGCTCAAAAAGATATGGCGGATATATCTACGCCCATTGGGGGCGTGGCAAATCGGGAAAACTGTAACTTCTACAGTTTTAAAGCTAGAATGCTGAAATTTGGCACGTATCTTAACGCTACGATTCTAAATAGATTGATGAAAAGATTTTATGTCGACGTCCGCTGTGGGCGTGGCAAATCGGATCAGAATATATAGTGATTTTACAAGATCAGCTATATTTTGAGCACTATTGATGCTAAAGACTTGAAATTTGATATATATATACTCGGATAAGCAACCCAAGATCAAAAAGATATGGCGGACATACCTACGCCTTCAGGGGGCGTGGCAAATCGCAAAAAGCTTATAGCTCCTACAGTTTTAGAGCTAGACGATTCCAAATTGGATGTTTGTGTTATTGGAGGCCTCCTCTATTGATTCCCTAAAAATAAATCTTACGCCCCTTTGGGGGCGTGGTATATCGAAAAAAATACCCTGTAACTTTCACATTGTTGGAGTGTAAGCATCCAAACTTTACAGTTACGTTACCCTCGACACCTTCTAGGAACTTGCCAAATATGATATGTCTACGCCTACTGGGGGCGTGGCAAATTGGCAGAAAAATTTGTAACGCCCAGCTGCAAAATTCATATGCCTGTGCCATCTATATAAATAAGCTTAATAACAATTGCTAAGTCGACAAACGGCATTTCTGAGAAATATTAAGAAATATATGTAATTCGATTTAATGTTGAAGTTCTGCAAATAATTTATCTGTTAAAATTATCATTTTTCGTATAGCCTAGGTCAGTTATGTTATTTTCTTTTTGTGTGTTTAACCCTGACAAAAAATGTAAATATCAAATACCGGCATTTGTGTAATCGACTTAGTCTGAACAAAATTATTCCACACAAAAAAATTGACGGTAGGACCCATCATGTATGTACATATGTATGTAGGCACGAACAGCAGCGCAACTATTTTCATGCCGTCGCCGCCGCGTCTCGAACGCGGACCCTTTTGCTTACACGCTTTTCATCTACCTGCTGCGCCACATCAGTTTTGCATTGCCTGTTGGCAAATCCGAAATTACTTCACTACAAGGGCGATTTTTGAAAAAAATACAAAACTATAGAAGCTGCTGTTAATGCAAATACAATATAAACATTAAACAATCGCAATTGTGATTCTTAGAAAAAGCTGAAATGCGCGCATATGAACGTATATATTTATATGTGTACATACAAAAACGGTGGTCGGTTTGAATGAATGCGTATAAACGGCGATATTTGACAAATACAAAGCTAACGAAGCGGCTGAAAATGCGAACACAACTCAATAACAATTTTGTTTGAAGAATATGCTAGAATGAATGGCGTTGAATTTATTTGTGACCATGCATAAGCAAACGCGCTTGCACGTTTCAATGTACGTACATATGTGTAAATGTAAATATATTTTGCTGTCGCTGCTTAACGCGTGCGTGTCATAATTGGCCAAACGTTTTGTTTAATAGATTGCGACTGACTTAACGGAACTTGATGAAACTTTCAGCATATGATTCTATTGAATTTTTTACATTTTATAAAAATGCTAATTCATTCACATAGTTATATTTGCAAAAATTGAAATTGCATAAAATTCACATGAATCTACATAAATGCAAAATTTGAGAAAAATTATTAAATTTAAAATACCAGATGCCCCTGTGGGAAACGAGTATCACGCATTAGGTCTCGCCCTAAGGCAACGTTCTTACTTGTTTTTATACCCTGGGCCCATTGAAAATGGGAAATCAGGGTATAATGGTTTCGTTAAATGTATGTAACAGGCAGAAGGAGGCCTGTCAGACCCCACAAAGTATATTTATTCTTGATCAGGGCGACGAGCTGAGTCGATTTAGCCCTGTCCGTCAAGTTTGTTACCAAAAAACGATATCAATTTTTGTTGTTCTGTTATCGATTTTAAACCTTATCGAAAATAGGTTATAAAATGATATCTCCCACATCTTTAGAGCTAGACCCCTCAAATGTAGCATATAGATTCATGTGAGTTTTATGCAATTTCTATTTTTTTATTTTTTGGATACCGGCTCGTTTTAAGAATATATACATACATACTCATGCGTTCATATGCGCGCATTTCAGCATATTCTAAGAATTACAATTGCGATTGATCTCCATCTTTAGGTTCTCTAGTTTTGTATTTGTCACATATCGCCTTGTAGTACTACTTTGCGTTTTGCCAACAAGCAAGGCAATACTGGTGTGGCGTAGTGGGTAGACGCAAAGCGCATAAACGAAAGGTCCACGGTTCGAAACTCAGTGACAACAGCATAACTTTATAAATTTTTTTTTAGTTTTAATTTATAAACATGAAGTGGTTGTGCTAGTTGAGATGATGCGCTTTAACGTTACATATGTAGTAAATAGATGCAGGTTCGAGTCCAGGTGCGGTGATGTGTGTTTTTCTTCTTTTTATACCCTGAGCCCATTGAAAATGGGAAATCAGGGTATAATGGTTTTGTTAAATGTATGTAACAGGCAGAAGGAGGCGTGTCAGACCCCACAAAGTATATATATTCTTGATCAGGGCGACGAGCTGAGTCGACTTAGCCCTGTCCGTCTGTCTGTCCGTCCGTCCGTCCGTATGTTTGAACGCGTCGATTGAAGCATCTAGACAAGCTAGAGACTTGAATTTTTTTTTGTTGGGTCCGTGGATAGCACGCGCGGGTCAAGTTTGTTACCAAAAACCGATATCTATTTTTGTTGTTTTGTTATCGATTTTAAGCCTTATCGAAAACAGATTACAAAAATATAATTTGGGTACCGGCTCTTTTTACAAATTAACCCCCCCCCCCCCATGCCATCAAACACCCATTGAGAGTCTGTTGCAAATATAACCATGTGAATAAATCAGCATTTTTAAAAAATGTAAAAAATTCAATAGAATCATATGCTGAAAGTTTCATCAAATTCCGTTAAGTCAGGCCCGATTTATTAAACAAAACGTTTAGCCAATTATCACACGCACGTGGCCAGCAGCGACGCGCAGCAAAAAACATTTACACATACACATACATTGAAACGTGCAAGCGCGTCTGCTATGCATGTGCACAAATACATTCAAGGTCATTCGTTCTAGCATATTCTTCAACCAAATCTGTGTTTGAATTCTGTTTGCATTTTCAGCCGCTTCTGTAGTTTTGTATTTGTCATATATCGCCCTTTACACGCATACATTGAAACAGACCACCGTTTTTGTATGTACACATACTCATACGTTCATATGCGCGCATTTCAGCATATTCTAAGAATTACAATTGCGATTGATCTCCTTCTTTAGGTTCTCTAGTTTTGTATTTGTCACATATCGCCCTTGCAGTAGTACTCTACGTTTTGCCAACAAGAAACGCAATACTGGTGTGGCGTAGTGGGTATACGCAAAGCGCATAAACGAAAGGTCCCGAGTTCGAAACTCAGTGACAACAGCGTAACTTTTTTAATTTTTTTTTAAATTATAAACATGATGTGGTTGTGCTAGTTGAGATGATGCGCTTTAACGTTACATATGTAGTAAATAGATGCAGGTTCGAGTCCAGGTGCGGTGATGTGTGTTTTTCTTCTTTTTATACTCGTTTCCCAAAGGGAAAAAGAGTATATTGGTTTTGTGAAATGTCCGTCTTGCTGTTCGTCCGTCTGTCCGTATGAATGCAATATTTTTCTACGCTATTGAAGCTAGAGACTTGAAATTTGGAACATATACCCGTGTATACCCTCGAATTGTAAAGTGTCAAGATTTTCCGGATACGCCCACTAGGGGCGTGGCAAATCGGAATATGGTTGCGCCCTTAGTTAAGAAATCATATTAGTTGAAGAGCTAGAGAGCTGAAATTTGGAATGTATACTTGCGTTGACCACCCAAGCTCAAAAAGATATGGCGGATATATCTACGCCCATTGGGGGCGTGGCAAATCGGGAAAACTGTAACTTCTACAGTTTTAAAGCTAGAATGCTGAAATTTGGCACGTATCTTAACGCTACGATTCTAAATAGATTGATGAAAAGATTTTATGTCGACGTCCGCTGTGGGCGTGGCAAATCGGATCAGAATATATAGTGATTTTACAAGATCAGCTATATTTTGAGCACTATTGATGCTAAAGACTTGAAATTTGATATATATATACTCGGATAAGCAACCCAAGATCAAAAAGATATGGCGGACATACCTACGCCTTCAGGGGGCGTGGCAAATCGCAAAAAGCTTATAGCTCCTACAGTTTTAGAGCTAGACGATTCCAAAGTGGATGTTTGTGTTATTGGAGGCCTCCTCTATTGATTCCCTAAAAATAAATCTTACGCCCCTTTGGGGGCGTGGTATATCGAAAAAAATACCCTGTAACTTTCACATTGTTGGAGTGTAAGCATCCAAACTTTACAGTTACGTTACCCTCGACACCTTCTAGGAACTTGCCAAATATGATATGTCTACGCCTACTGGGGGCGTGGCAAATTGGCAGAAAAATTTGTAACGCCCAGCTGCAAAATTCATATGCCTGTGCCACCTATATAAATAAGCTTAATAACAATTGCTAAGTCGACAAACGGCATTTCTGAGAAATATTAAGAAATATATGTAATTCGATTTAATGTTGAAGTTCTGCAAATAATTTATCTGTTAAAATTATCATTTTTCGTATAGCCTAGGTCAGTTATGTTATTTTCTTTTTGTGTGTTTGACCCTGACAAAAAATGTAAATATCAAATACCGGCATTTGTGTAATCGACTTAGTCTGAACAAAATTATTCCACACAAAAAAATTGACGGTAGGACCCATCATGTATGTACATATGTATGTAGGCACGAACAGCAGCGCAACTATTTTCATGCCGTCGCCGCCGCGTCTCGAACGCGGACCCTTTTGCTTACACGCTTTTCATCTACCTGCTGCGCCACATCAGTTTTGCATTGCCTGTTGGCAAATCCGAAACTATTTCACTACAAGGGCGACTTTTGACAAATACAAAACTATAGAAGCTGCTGTTAATGCAAATACAATATAAACATTAAACAATCGCAATTGTGATTCTTAGAAAAAGCTGAAATGCGCGCATATGAACGTATATATTTATATGTGTACATACAAAAACGGTGGTCGGTTTGAATGAATGCGTATAAACGGCGATATTTGACAAATACAAAGCTAACGAAGCGGCTGAAAATGCGAACACAACTCAATGACAATTTTGTTTGAAGAATATGCTAGAATGAATGGCGTTGAATTTATTTGTGACCATGCATAAGCAAACGCGCTTGCACGTTTCAATGTACGTACATATGTGTAAATGTAAATATATTTTGCTGTCGCTGCTTAACGCGTGCGTGTCATAATTGGCCAAACGTTTTGTTTAATAGATTGCGACTGACTTAACGGAACTTGATGAAACTTTCAGCATATGATTCTATTGAATTTTTTACATTTTATAAAAATGCTAATTCATTCACATAGGTATATTTGCAAAAATTGAAATTGCATAAAATTCACATGAATCTACATAAATGCAAAATTTGAGAAAAATTATTAAATTTAAAATACCAGATGCCCCTGTGGGAAACGAGTATCACGCATTAGGTCTCGCCCTAAGGCAACGTTCTTACTTGTTTTTATACCCTGGGCCCATTGAAAATGGGAAATCAGGGTATAATGGTTTCGTTAAATGTATGTAACAGGCAGAAGGAGGCCTGTCAGACCCCACAAAGTATATTTATTCTTGATCAGGGCGACGAGCTGAGTCGATTTAGCCCTGTCCGTCAAGTTTGTTACCAAAAAACGATATCTATTTTTGTTGTTCTGTTATCGATTTTAAACCTTATCGAAAATAGGTTATAAAATGATATCTCCCACATCTTTAGAGCTAGACCCCTCAAATGTAGCATATAGATTCATGTGAGTTTTATGCAATTTTTTTTTTTTTATTTTTTGGATACCGGCTCGTTTTAAGAATATATACATACATACTCATGCGTTCATATGCGCGCATTTCAGCATATTCTAAGAATTACAATTGCGATTGATCTCCTTCTTTAGGTTCTCTAGTTTTGTATTTGTCACATATCGCCTTGTAGTACTACTTTGCGTTTTGCCAACAAGCAAGGCAATACTGGTGTGGCGTAGTGGGTAGACGCAAAGCGCATAAACGAAAGGTCCACGGTTCGAAACTCAGTGACAACAGCATAACTTTATAAATTTTTTTTTTTTTTTAATTTATAAACATGAAGTGGTTGTGCTAGTTGAGATGATGCGCTTTAACGTTACATATGTAGTAAATAGATGCAGGTTCGAGTCCAGGTGCGGTGATGTGTGTTTTTCTTCTTTTTTTTTGTTGATTTATTTATTTATTTAATTATTTATTTATTTTTGATTTACATACATTTACATACATTCTAGTTGAATAAAATTTCAAAATTATAATTTAATTTTGGAAAATTTAACGCTATATGCAAGCTATGTAGCATATTAAACAATGCAAATCGGACTGGGCTCAGGGGATCTTGTAGTCGGGCACCTCCGACTAGAATTTTCTTTTTTAATTTTTAAGACGAAACTGCTTTAAATTACCATAAAACAATAATAAAAACAGCATGAAGCATATCAAAAAGAATTTAATTTTTTGCATTGATTGACATATTTATCCATATTTAATAAAATATATATTTTATTGGATATACAACCATCACATTAAGATCCGATTACTTTTGTATTGTATTCATATACAAAATTGCACGAATCATTTTTGTGCTTGATGTATGATTGAAACTATTGTAAATTTATTTTTTTCTAAGAACTTAAAATTTTCGACGGAATTATCGATAGTATCGATGGTTCATTCCATTGATGATCGAGGGGAGCATCTATTGATGGTTTTGCAGCCCTAGTCCACAGGCACTGATTTTCAGAGCCACCATAAGCTAGATTGAAGAAAAACTAAGCTAGAATAAGCTAAAATTGAAAAAAAATTCTTAAAAATAAGCTAACTATAAAACCATAATATATAATTTTTAATAGAAATTTTAATATTATTATTATATTAATATATAAATGAAATTATATCATCAGTTTCCTCTGTTTTAAACGACTTTGGAACAAAATTAATTTTGTTTGTTTTCGTATTGCCTTGCAGGCACGTGACATGTTTTTGGTAGAGGCATGCTGCCACAATTCGCATAATTTAGCCCCAATTATTGCTTTTCAAAATCAACAATATGATTTTGTGGAATCTGTTGGGACTTTGTGATGCCACTCCTTGAATTCATCAAAATTTATCCACGGTTCGCAAAAATTCTGTTTATAAATAACTTTTGGCATTTTTCACATAAATTTAAAGCGCCTAATATTACTGTAGTGTGACCAAATAATATTAACATTAATTTATGCAGAAAATTGCATAAGATACTAATTTAGTTTGATTTGCCCCTTAAAATTACCATTAAAATACTTTACAACCACTAAAAAAAATAAGCTTTATGATATTTGAAATAAGCTAGATTTCAAGCTATAAGCATTTCAACCATTTTCTAAGCTATTTAATTTCGAAATAAGCCAATTATAAATGAGGAGAACCGAAATACTGACATTTTTCCTATATTAAATATTCCTATGGGAAAAATGTCGTTGTTGCAGAAGAGGTGGCAAAAAACCTATATAGGGGAGTGGAACAATGCTGCCTATGTTGTTTTAACATAAACAGAAACTGTGACGTTACAACAGAGCTGGCTATACAAATATAGCCTCATGTCTTTTAACAGTGGGTTTTGCAAAAATGTATATAACCACTAACCATACATATCATTAGTGATATAACGGAAGGAGACGTGGCAGGCTCCATAAACTATATATATTCTATAAGAGCGCGACGAGCTGAGTCGATATAGCCCTGTCCGTTTGTATAAACATAGAGACTTAAAATTTTAAATGTATACTCGTGTATACCACGATTGAGGGACTACCAGGTTACGCAAATACCCCTGTTATTTTAACAGTGGAACGTCACAGACATGTCAAAAGTTGGCGCGCGTTTAAATTTTGTATGAAAATCCAGCAATTTTGACACTGTTATCTGTCTTGCAGCCAGAAGCCAAAATAAAACTTGCAACGCTTCCAATTACAAGTTCTATATAGATTCAAGAATCGGACAATATAAGGGTTACTACTTTTACTACTACTTTTCATTCATGAATACCGTTTTTAAGCTGTTATTGCTCACAGACTCCATGGCGATTGAGTGATGTTCGTTGACTGCCGTGACATTCTTGTTAAGTAACTTAAATTTTATTTTCCAAAGTTTAAATGTACTAAACAAAACAGTATTAAAAGATATATTTAACTTTTCGGTTGATTAATTGATAATTTATAGTTGGTAATATCATCAAAATTCCACACACGCGCATACTAAATTTTAACATGAGTTCTCTGTGACGTCAGAGCGAGCTGTTATTTAACATTAAAAGTAACGGAACATTACTTTGCATAACCTGGTGTCTTTTAACAGTGCGTGTATACGAACGCAGTACTCCTAGTGCTTTTTTGTTAAATAGACTGAAAATGTGACGTAACAAATGGCCTGTTAATTAACATCAAAGTAAAGTGGCGTTTTTATACCCTGTGCCCATTGCAAATGGGAAGTCAGAGTATAATGGGTTTCTGAAAATGTATGTAACAGGCAGGACGCGTGCCACACCAACGATTTTATGAGCATTTATCGATAATATTAATGTGTTTTTAAGGCGTGGTTTGTACATCGTTTGAGCTGGAGACAAATTTGCTGTGTAGTTGCGTGTAATAAATACGAAGATTATGTAACCTTTAGATTTTGTATGCCACGCCCCATTCGCCCACAATCGGCCCCTATTTGTAAAAAGCGCAAATCAAATACTAAAGACTTGTGCTTTGGTAAATACATACATATGAATGCCATTAATAAGTTGTGAAAATTTGATGCACTTAGTCCATCGCTAAGAAAAGTGATTAAACAATTAAATTCCCATAGTAATGCCCACATTGCAGTCCAAGCGCAGTCGCTGCGTCAACTGCGTAGTTGGCAGAGCGCCCGCTTATGCGTACATGCATATGAAAGTGGATATGTTTTTTTTCTGCATGCATAAAAAAGCGTAGAATGATTTGATCTATGGCTATTCACAGGGTGTCTCCTAGTCAACCAGTCTCGACTAGAGCACTCTTACTTGTTCACTGTTAAAAGACACCAGGTTATGCAAAGAATTGTTCCGTTACTTTTAATGTTAACTAACAGCTCTACTGTGACGTCACAGATAACTCATGATAAAATTTAGTATGCGCGTGTGTGGAATTTTGATGATATTACCAACTATAAATTATCAATTAATCAACCGAAAAGTTAAATATATCTTTTAATACTGTTTTGTTTAGTACATTTAAACTTTGGAAAATAAAATTTAAGTTACTTAACAAGAATGTCACGGCAGTCAACGAACATCACTCAATCGCCATGGAGTCTGTGAGCAATAACAGCTTAAAAACGGTATTCATGAATGAAAAGTAGTAGTAAAAGTAGTAACCCTTATATTGTCCGATTCTTGAATCTATATAGAACTTGTAATTGGAAGCGTTGCAAGTTTTATTTTGGCTTCTGGCTGCAAGACAGATAACAGTGTCAAAATTGCTGGATTTTCATACAAAATTTAAACGCGCGCCAACTTTTGACATGTCTGTGACGTTTCACTGTTAAAATAACAGGGGTATTTGCGTAACCTGGTAGTCCCTCAATCGTGGATTTTCATACAAAATTTAAACGTGCGCCAACATTTGACATGTCTGTGACGTTTCACTGTTAAAAATAACAGGGGTATTTGCATAACCTCCTAGTCTCTCAATGGTGATACTTGTTTGGCAGTGTCAATGTGTTGAATGGTTAGTGTTGCAATGAAAAATTAAATCGATAATGAGGGTTGGTGTTGTTATAATATCGATAAAAAGTGGCAGCTTGAAGTCAAAATACAAACGATTATCTGACAGCACTACAAACAGCTGATGCTTCTTCTATAATTGCTCTTTGCATTTCACCGGGCTCTAAAATAAGTTAGAAATTATTACTAAAGGCCGCGAATTGATGAAGTAAAGATATAGATGTTGTCAACAACAAGATGCGTGCTACGAAGCTTGGTCGTTGCACGGCGATCGCCCTGCCAGCTTATACATCGTTGTATACGTAACATGCCGGCGCTGCCTGCAAAGGTTTTTGTTGACTTTGAGAACCAATACGCACACAGCATTTTATCGGATTCTCTGAAGCCGTACCAGATTGTGCGCCCCAGCGATTGGTTAAAAACAACTTCAACTCGTACTCATTTTGAGACGCCTTCGCGAGTGCTGGACCCCGAAAAGAATGCGCAACCAGCTGAATTGTATGCGGACTTCCAGTCGTTGGTCCAGTACTGTGCGCACACGTGCATACAAATCAGCGAGGATAACTATGCTGATTTCATAACTTACTACTGCGGAGAGCTACATAAGTTTAACGATGAGCAACTGCTAGGAACGCTGATTTGCTTACAGCAATTGCCGACGCCAGCTTCTACAAAGGTGGCCAACTATATGGAGCTGTGGAACACACTAGACGTTGAGTGCTGTCGTCGCATCGAACGCTGGTCCAGTGCGCAATTGTTGCTGGTGAGCGATGCCTGGTATCAGCTCGGACTTGCGCGCATTGGTGAATTTGTGTGGCACGCGCTGCGTAGGCTTGGCCGCAAGGTACGTAAGATGCCGCTGGAGCAGCTGGTTCAGTCCATGTTTCTGTGCAATTTGCTACGTCGGCCCGTGATCGAGATGTTTGACTTTGAGGTGAATCTGGCACATTGCGTTGAAGAAATGACGATCAAGGAGCTCGGCGTGATGGCCATGGGCTTCTTTAAAACACAGACGCCCATACGCAGTCCCGAGTTGCTGCAGCAGCTCTACAATCGCCTGGAAGCACAGCTGGATAGTGTCGAAGACATTACTCTAGTCGCTATGCTCAAGGTGTTGCGCTACAGCAGCAAATTGCCACAAGAAGCTGCACTCTCTCACCTTCAAGTGGCGTTGCAGCCGCAAGTAGAGCGCGTATCGTTGCTGACCTGCTTGCATATGGCTCTACTTGGTTGTGAGCTGCAGACCTACAATGATGAGCTTGTGGAGCGTATTCTGCTACGTTTCGACCGCGAGCTGGATGCTGCCCGTCTTAAGGATTTGGAGCGTATTTGTCTGGTCGTAGCACTGTTTAATATAAAAACAGTCAGCGGCGTTGAATGCCGCCTAGTTGACCGTTTTCCGGAAATGCTGCGAGGCCGCATTAATGAGATCTTGCGCTATCCACGCTGCTACACCAACTGCTTGCAATTTCTCAGCATGCGCGGCATTTACGATGTTGAGCAGCTGGGCGTTGTATTGGAGCCGCGCTTCTTACGCCACGCCTATCGTAGTGGCCTTGCAGGCCGTGAATACTTCCACCTAGATAGTTTTGTCCAGCTATTGGGCTCTGAATATGAAGGACCTCGGCTCACAGAACGGCAACGTAAGCAAATGGGCAAGCTGTATACACAGTATATACCTGATCGTACAGACAGCCGCTTTAAGCTTAACAGCACCGATCGCATTCTGTTGGAGATTCGCGATGCTGTCGGCAGTCTGCTGCGGACCACAGTTAGTCTTAAGCATATTCTACCGCATTACGATCGCTGCGATATAATCGTATGCTTTGATCAGCAACTGCAGCGACCTGTGCCATTGAATGCCAAGTGCCCAGAGGACTACAGCGGCATCTTGCTCACACGGGAGCACCTGCTTGGCTTCAAGGAGGCTTCACACATAGATACGCTGGTAATTACGGTCGCTGGCTGGAATAATGTTATACGTGAAAAGGAGCGCTATACGGGACAATTTGCCATGAAGCTAAAACAGCTGCAGCAGCTAGGACACAAGCCAGTAGTGGTAAGTACTTTTAAATTACGTCTAAAAACGTAGAACCATTCCTTCTGATTTAACCGTTAACGCTAGCCTTAATGCATTGAAATCTGATGCTTATATTTTCCTTCTGCTCATGGTGTATAAAGTAAAGTAGAATAATTGGGCTGACATTACAATTATTTTATTATTATACAAAAACGTCGTACATAAAATAGCAAACTATTTTCAACAATTCTTGTACCTCTTCACTCACAGATTCTTTGGCATGAATGGCGGGAACTTGAAACATCAGCGGATCGACAAGATTTCTTAAAACGTCGTCTGCGGCAAGCGGCCAATATCTGATTGGTGATACGGTGAGCGGACAGGACTAGCTCGATGACCGTGAATCGTTATTGCTGTTCTAATCATAGTACTAACAGTAATAATAGTTAATACTAATAATAAAAATAATAATAATAACAAATAAGGCAACAACTCAGTAGTGGGTAGTTTTATAATAGAAATCCAGAAACATGGGCTAATTTATAATAACCGCCCGCGGTCACGCCCACCCCTGTCACGATTGCTACAAGTTACTGTGATATCGTTCCATGTAAAGCCTTTTTAGTATATTCGTAGACAACGAACAGGGTGGCAGTCGCCGGAATGGTTCGCAGAACAGATGGCAACAGTCCACGATATAATGCCAATACGCCTTCGCGTTTCACAATATCTGCGCCGACACTGAACATGCCTTCATTCAAATTTTTCACCTGAATACGACTCTTAATGACATCAGCTGGGAATGTTGATGTCCACAGACAGACACCACCAGTGGCCCCAGCAATCATTGTACGAACCGGACCAATTTCATCCTTTGTTTGATCCTTACTGTTTATAATTAATACAATTAAGAATGTATATATATATATATATATATATATATATATATATATATATATATAATGCAAAAATCATCATTAATTCTGTACTCACTTACGCAACAGCTCACGTGTACCCTCATAGCTACCAAAGAAAAAGAAATATCCAGGCATTTCGCGTACGAATGTGGAGCCCAAACCTCGATAAAAGCCGCGTATGCCTGCAGAGACAGAGAGAGAGAGGGAGAGAGATAGAGAGAGAGAGATACAGAGATTGAGCATTAAACAGAATAAAAGAGATCTAGACATAGAGAGATAGAATGCACATGAACTGACTCTGTCAAGTGCATAGACTATACTATGTGACCCCCATGTGGATTGACCTTGGTCGTGATGCTCCTTATCTACAACTGCCAGCGTGCCAGGCGCGAATGAATAGTATGCGAAATAAAACAATATTGAAAACAGAATCAACAAGTTGTTAATCCGTCAACTCTATGGTAACAAGGGGATACGTTTGCGTAGATATGTATGTACATACATACATACATATGTACATATTTATGTATGTAGAATAGCATCATCCAAATAAATATGTATTGCAAATTATTGTTGCCAATACGATTCTCATTTTAAATTCACTATTTATTTATAGATGTCTTTAATAATAAATAATACTAGAGAATTTTAAACTAAAAGTCTTACGGTAAAAGTAAAAATGTTATGCATGTTAATTTTGGTAGAAATATACATATGTGATTGATGATATGGATCAAGGCGTTTTCATTTAAATTTCTATGTTTTTTGAATGTACATATGATGAATATCGAGGCATGTACATACATACAGTGGTTCACAGCTTATTTCAACCAGCACTTTAAAAAAAGTTTGTTGGGCTATAAAATCTAAACTATTGGCAATATCCAAAAAATTTAAACGCAGGTTGTTAGTGTGATGTTTTAAATATTACAAAATCAATTCATTTATTTTTTAAATATTTTTTCATTATTTAATATTGTTTAAAAACAAAAAAATGAGACCAAGACAGTTCCACAGCTTATTTCAACCACAAACTTTGAAGCTGATGAAAGACCCGTTATTTTGCAATGCAACGGTAGATTCTTGTTCTATGCTTTATACACTGATTTTGCAATGTGATGAAATAAGTTTGTGCTGAATTTTGAAAGCAGAACTTGCAGAAAATTTAATTTAGCAAAATGGGACCACGTACACCTATTGAACAGCAGGAACTTGTTCTGAAACACTATAAAAATGGCCATTCCCGTAGAAAAATTGTTGATATGGTTGGACTGAGTGATTCTACAGTTCAAAGCATCATATACCGTTTTGTTCATGAAAATAGAACCCACGATAAAGGTAGAAATGCTCCAAACTGAATTTTTAATCCCAGGGACGAACGCTATATTGTAACAAAAAACCGGGATAACCCAAGGCTATCTACTAGACAAGTAGCCAATGATGTTAAGGAGGAGTTGGGCAAGTCATGCCACCCAGAAACTATTCGCCGTGTGCTTCGGGAACATGACTTTAATGGTAGAGTACCACGCAAGAAGCCTTTTATAAGCGACAAAAACAAAAAGTGTCGCTTAAAATTTGCACATGAGCACTTGCACAAGGACATTGGATTCTGGAACACAGTTTTACTTTGTGATGAGTCAAAATTTAATTTGTTTGGGTCGGATGGGCCCTCATATGTGTGGCGTAGGCCTAACACAGAGCTTGACGTAAAAAATTTGAGGGCTACTGTAAAGCATGGCGGAGGCAGCGTTATGGTTTGGGCCTGTATGTCAGCAGCCGGGGTTGGGAACTTGGAGTTCATCGAGACTACGATGGATAAACTTAAATATTTAGATGTTTTTAAGTCAAATTTAATCCGAAGTGCTCAGAAACTGGGCATAAAGGAGGACTTCAGGTTTTACCAAGATAATGACCCGGAACACACTGCGGGAATTGTCCAGACTTGGCTGATCTGGAAATGTCCGCACGTTATGAAACCACCAGCCCAATCACCAGATTTAAATGTAATCGAAAATTTGTGGTCGATTTTGGAAACAAACATTCGCAAACACAAAATTTCAAACAAATCGTACCTAAAAACTGCATTGGTTGAGGAATGGGAAAAAATTACTCCAGAAGTCACTAAAAAGTTGGTGGAATCTATCCCAAAAAGGCTTAAAATGATAGTTAGCCAAAAGGGTGGTCACACCAAGTATTAATTTGTTGTTATTTTAAGTTTTTATAATGTTAAATAATGTTATTTCATAAGTGGTTGAAATAAGCTGTGGAACTGTCTTGGTCTCATTTTTTAGTTTTTGAACATTATTAAATAATGAAAAAATATTTAAAAAATAAATGAATTGATTTTGTAATATTTAAAACATCACACTAACAACCTGCGTTTAAATTTTTTGGATATTGCCAATAGTTTAGATTTTATAGCCCAACAAACTTTTTTTAAAGTGCTGGTTGAAATAAGCTGTGAACCACTGTATGTATCAACCGACCATTAAAAGTCGATAAAAACAGGCATTTTGAACTCAGAGGTCGTCCTTTTCTTTCCATTCAATAAGAGAGTAATTAAAACGAGATAGTAGAGAAAAAATTAAACAATCTGGCAATATGAATTGAAGTGATGCATAGTTTGTGATATAAAGAAAAGCGGTTATAACAATGGTTGCATAGCAAGCGACTAGATACGCATGATTAGAAATAATTGAAACAGTCTGTCACCGCCGAACGCACTGAAGTAAACAGGCATTCACTTGATATTTCTGATTTTTTTTTTGACAGCGCGCCTGAAGCACTCGCGATTAAATGTGAATTGTGAAGAAACGGAAAGTAAAAACAAGAGTGCTCTAGTCGAGACTGCTCGACTAGGCGATACCCTGAGTCCTGTGCAGAGCCAAATATAAAATCATTCTACGCTTTTCTGATGCATACATACAAACAACACATACACACACACACACACACACACACACACACACACACACACACACACACACACACACACACACACACACACACACACACACACACACACACACACACACACACACACACACACACACACATATATATATATATATATATATATATATATATATATATATATATGTGCAGTTGACGCAGCGACTGTGCTTGGGCTGCAATGTGGGCATTACTATGGGAACTTAATTGTTTAATAACTTTTCTTAGCGATGGACTAACTTCATCAAACTTTCACAACTTATAAATGTGTGCATTTGCAAAAGCAGAAGTCTCTAGTATTTAATTTGCGCTTTTTACAAATAGGGGCGAGTGGGGCGTGGCTTCCATAATATAAAGATTTTATAATCTAAGGATTACAAAATCTTTGTTTTTATTACACGCAACTACACAACATCGATTCCATTTCGATTTTATGAGCATTTATTGATAATTTCAATGTGTTTTTAAGGCGTAGTTTGTGTATCGTTTGAGCTAGAGACTTCAAATTTGCTGTGTAGTTACATCTAATGAATACGGAGATTACGTGATCTTTAAATTTTTGATGCCACGCCCCATTCGCCCCCAATAACCCTTATTTGTGAAAGGCGCAAATTAAATACTAGAGACTTGTGCTTTGGCAAATACAAATATATGAATGCCATTAATAAGTTGTGAAAGTTTGATGTACTTAGTCTATCGCTAAGAAAAGTTATTAAGGAATTAAGTTCCCACAGTAATGCCCACATTGCAGCCCAAGCGCAGTCGCTGCGTCAACTGCGTAGTTGGCAGAGCGCGCGCTTATGCGGGCGTGCATATGTGTGTGTATGTGTTGTTTGTATGTATAACAAAAGCGTAGAATGATTTGATATTTGGCTCTTCACAGGGCTCAGGGTATCCCCTAGTCGAGCAGTCTCGACTAGAGCCCTTTTACTTGTTAAAATGTAAAGTTTCAAGTCTCTACATTGCGTACTTAAGAATATCTAAGCGTTCACAAGGAGGACGGAAGGACAAACGGACAGACGGACGGACGGAAGGATAGCGTCTCGTCTTATCGCGCTGATCAAGAATATATATATACTTTATGGGGTGTGGCACGCCTTCTTCTGTCTGTTACATATGTACGTTTTCACAAAACCATTATACCCTGATTTCTTATTTTCAATGGGCTCAGGGTATAAAAAATAATAATAATAATAATAAACTCGTTCAGCGTGTAGTATACACGAGTATATATGTAAAATGAAAAGTCTCTAGTTTTCGTGCCTTTGAAGATCTCAACGTTCACTCGGACGGACAGGCATATATCGACTCGTATTGTCGCGCTGATCAAGAATATAAAAATTTGTTGGGGTGTGGAACACCTCCTTTTGCCTGTTACATATATTTTTACATAACCATTATACCTTATTTCCAATCTTCAATGAGTTTAATGGGTATAACAAGCGAGATATGTGCTTAATCTAATCAACATAGCTTGAAAAATAATCAAGTAAAATGTCAACACTCACCTTCTGTGCGCCAGATGTAACGTGTTAATGTCCATGGAGTACGAATGTCTGCCGTCTGGGTGGGTTCCACAAAGTGTTTCATTTCGCGTAGCGCCTGTAGCTTGCATTTGATTAGTTCGGTGGGGCAAAGGGTGAGCGTGGAGAAGCAAGCGGCCAATGAACCCGCGCAAGCATTTTCCGTGGTGGTTAATTCGCTTGTCAATTCCTTGTCCACAACGTAGGTGACAAACTTCTGGCAGCCACCGTATGCAGCAAAGAGCACCGAGTTTTCTGCCACATTTGCAAATACCGCCGGCAAAGAGCCGGCATACAGACCCCGCATGATCCCATCTTTTCTGTAGGTACTGAGAAAGCAATCCAGCATGCCTTTATAGGCTTCTGGAAATGTTTGCAGTTTTACCTTGACAGTGTCTAATGGCTGCGAAACATAGACCTGAGCGGCACCGCCTAAGAGAATTCCATGCAATAACATTATATTACAAATATGTATGTACAGTTGCCGCGAGAACTCACCCAATGAGCCAGCTAAAAAGTCTATAAGACCCCCGACGAAATTGATGTTGTTACCGGTCGTGCCCCCATGCATGTCTAAATGTAAAATGAATCTCAAAATTTTACCGACTATCAGCAAGAGTCTATCTCGAAAGGCGGTAGGCGCATTCCGAATATTGAGCTTACGAAAGAACCAACTGCGCTCTTCGGCTTTTGCTCTCTTTCTCTCTTCCTCTTGCACAGTTTTTTCATATGCCTCAGCAATTTGCTCCGGCGTCATTATCAGCATTTCGCTGCCCACGCTCGTGCTGCCAATATCGGGTGCTGACGCTGCCGACTTTGCTGCTTCGGCAGCGAAAAACGAAACCTTGTCCGTGTCGCTGCTTTTGGTTGCCGCGTTCGCTGCCGCCGTCGTCTCCTCCCCATTATGTTCATTGTTATTGTGCTTTCTTTGCGGCGTCGACGTCGCTACTACAATCTCTACTGGGGTCGGCGTCATATGTATTTGCTTAGTGTTTGGTTTCAACAATTGTCTATTTGCTATTTCATTCATTGGATAGCAATTCCGTCATGTTAGTATGCTCGCACGTGTTCTCTCTCTCGCTCTCGCTCTCTTACTCTCACGTTTACTCTTTCTCTCTCTTTATCTTAAAAATGTTCATTTGCGGTTTAGCACTCTTTGGTATCGCAATCGTTTTTGACTCCAGCTTTTATCGTTCTTTTCGTTTGAATGTGTTGCTTGCTTGTTGAAATTGTCGTTTCGTATGGTTATGAAAACTCGCGATGTCGCCTCACTATTAACTGTGCACTGCATATGAAAACAAAACTTGTGCATTTTGTTCAACAAAATTTGGAAGGAAATGCCAAAGTTATAAACATCATATCATAACAAACATATATGTATATATAAATATATTTATTTATGTATGCATATATACTTGTATATCTGTTAATATGTAAGTATGTATGTCAATTATATATATACTCACATATAAGAATACACAAACAATTTTAATAGAATTTGAATAAATGTTCAATGACTTTGCTACATTTCAAAGTTAAAAATTAAAGTTGAATATAAAAGTTTACTTAAATACAAAAGTAACAGGAAAATGAAAGTATACAGTTCTCATAGTTTATCAAATGAGATATGTTCAACTGATATTTAACTTGATTATAATGTTACCTGAAGTCCCTTGATTGCCTCCACTTACTACAAAATATAAATTTCTCATATTGGAGATAAATGATCAATCAATCAATTAGTCATGTATTGTAATGTAAAACAAGTAAGAAAACTGTAGTCGGAGGTCCCCGACTAGGAGATACCCTGAGCACCGTCCGATTTGCATATTTTAATACGCTCCATAGCTGGCATATAATATTAAATTTTCCAAAACTCAATTATATTTTTAAAATTTTTTTTAAACTTCAATGTATGTCAATCAAAAATAAATAAATAATTAAATAAATAAAGAAACAAATAAAAAAACATTATGCCCTGATTTCCCATTTTCAATGGGCTCAGGGTATAAAAAAAAGAAGAAAAAGAAACATAATCGCACCTGCACTCGAACTTGCGTCTATTTACTATATTTGTAACATTAAAGAGCATCATCTCAATTAGTACAACCACTTCATTTTTATAAATTAAAAAAATAAAAAAAAAATTAAAAACAGTTACGCCGCACCACTGAGTTTCGAACTCGGAACCTTTCGTTTACGCGCTTTGCGTCTATCCACTACGCCACACCAGTACTGAATTACCTGATGGCAAATCCCACAGTAGTTCTACAAGGGCGATATGCGATATATACAAAACTAAAGAAGCTAAAGAAGTAGATCAATCGCAATTGTGATTCTTAGAATATACTGAAAAGCGCGTATATGAACGTATGTGTATGTGTACATGCAAAAACGGTATTCTGTTAGAATGTATGCGTGTAAAGGGCGATATTCGACAAATACAAAAGTAGAGAAGCGGCTGTAAATGCAAACACAACTCAATCACATTAATTAATAAAAAGAGCCGGTATCAAAAATATAAACAAATATAAATTGCATAATATTCACATGAATCAATATGCAAAATTTGAGGGGTCTAGCTCTAAAGATGTGGGAGATATAATTTTATAACCTGTTTTCGATTCAGTTTAAAATCGATAATATTACAACAAAAATTACTATCGATCATACGAAGTAAACTTGACCTGCACGTGCTATACACGGACCCAACAAAAAAATTCAAGTCTCTAGGTCGACTACGTTCTGAGAGCGACGCGTTCATATATACGGACAGACGGACGGAGAGACAGACGCTTAAAGCTAAATCGCCTCAGCTCGTCGCCCTGATCAAGAATATACATACTTTGTGGGGTCTACCACGCCTCCTTCTTCCTGTTACATACATTTAACAGAACCATTATACCCTGATTTCCCATTTTCAATGGGTTCAGGGTATAAACAGAGTGCCTCTATTACTGTAATGACATTTTGTTAGTGGTTCTTTTAAATTCATTTGGTTGTGTTATCGACAAAAGCAAATTAAATTCAGAATTATCGAATTTGTTTTTATTCTAATAATTTAAATTTTTATTCATATTCGATCATTTAATTACTCCACATTTAAATTTCATTAGTTTTTAGCAGCATTTTTAATATGCTCATTGCCAAATTAGCAGATCAGCTTTACATACATATGTATATGTTATACACACGCACTCATGTTTGCACTGTATATTCACTCACGCATTAGTACGCGCTAAGCTAACTGCGCAATTAACGCATATTTGTAAAAGAATATAAAAACAAAGAAATATATTAAAAGCTAACGGTTCGAGTTTAAGACCAGTCGCTACTGCTATCTTAAACTCGAACCCTTTCGGTTACGCGCATTAGGCCTACCGATCACGCTATGCCAGCGTTACACTAACCATTGGCAAATCCGAAACTAGTTCGTTACAAGAGCGCCACAAAGCAAATACAAAACTAAAGAAGCTGCTGAAAATCCAAACTCAATTTAATCACAATTTTTCGTTCAAGAATATGCGAGAATGACGGACTTAAATATATTACTCATTGCACGTTTCAATGTTTGTGTGAATGTATGTAAATGTTTTTTTGTTGTTCTTCGTTGCTTGCCACGTGCGTGTGATAATTGGACAATCATTTTGTTTAATAACGGAATTTAATGAAACTTTCAGCATACGATGCTATTGTATTTTAAACATTTTATAAAAATTATCTACTCATTCTTAGGGCTACATTTGAAGCTCAATGGAGGTTTTGCGAAATTTGGAGCCGGTATCCAAAATTTACCAAAAATTAAAATTGTATAAAATTCACATAAACTTGTAGGCCGTAGATCGAAAGATGTAGGATATATAATTTTAAAACGTATATTGATAAAACATAATTTGAAAATCGATAGCATTACAACAAAAATAGTTATCGAATAAATGAAACAAATTTACTGTACACGGACGTACAAAACAGAATTCAAGTCTATAGCTCGTCTAGTTTCAGAAATCTGAAATCAATGCGTTCAAGCATACGAATTGACAGTCGGACAGGATAAATTAACTCGGCTCGTCTCCCTGATCAAGAATATATAGATATATTTTGTGGGGTTTGAAACGCTCTTTGCCTGTAACATATATTTAAAAAACCATTATACCGTGATTTCACATTTTCAATGGGTTCAAAGTAGCTTGAGCTATGTTTCTGATCTTTCAAACTCTTCCGTACATATATAGTATATACATATAAATATATATATATATATATATATATATATATATATATATATATATATATATATATATATATATATATATATATGTATTTATATATATAGTTTGCCAGCTTTAGCGAAAAAAAAATGTACACCTAAACATGTTGGCACACTTATTTATTTATTTATTTTTTTTTTATAATGTACTTTTATTTTCTATATTTTTCCCATAATTTTATTTTAATTCATAAAATAAGTCTACACATATAATTTAAATAGTAGTTAGGAAAACTGAACGTAATGCGACATTTTTGTATTGGCTTTCTCGTATATCTTATAATATAGAATAGAAACGAGGAACCTAATATTGTTACGTTGGAAACATGTACTCACATATATACATATATACATACATATATATATATATATATATATATATATATATATATATATATATATATATATAAAGTGCGTATATAAATTTATGCATGATGATATAAACTGATCTGGGTTGACTAGAACTAGTTGTGCCTGTTTATTGGGACCGATTATTTCTTAATTTTCTGTCCTAATGGATTATTCAAATGGCGACCGATAGATGAAGAATGCTTATTAATAGTAAGCGGGAAATGGATGATGAAGTATGATGATTGGCCGATGGCAGGACCGGCGGCGGCCTTACACCCGGATGATAATTGCTGGAAGCCACCTGATGATAGGCTCCAAAGCTCCTAGCCATGTGTCGGTTCTGGGCAGCTGCTGCTGCCGATTCGCCAAGGAGACGTGATTGATCCGCAGTACCTAGCAATCTATTATTTTGTTCCATTAGCAGATGAGCAGTGGGATCGACGAGAAGCCGATGCTGATCAGCGGCCGCATTTGAGGCGGCTAATATGCGATGTTGTTCGACCGTCGAGAGCAGTCGATGATGCTCTAGGCTCTCGCGACTCTGATATTGCATCTGAGAGGACAGAAACGAACGATTGTTTCCAACCGCCATGTTGGCCGTATTGGGGGTTAGGTCCAGGGAGGCCATGCGCAGCATATCGTGATGTGGATGATTGTAGGGCAGCTGCGGCGGCGACGACACCACGTAGTTGGCGGTGCGACTAAGATCCACCGATGTGGTCTGATCGTGTTCCTGCTCGCCCAACTGCTCGCTGAGCATATTGTGCATCGCCGCCGACTGATGTTGCTGCATGGCCAGTTGACTACTGTGTCCCCCATGACTGGCATGCTCTTGCTGCACCACCGATGCCGGTCCCTGTTGCTGCGCCTGCGCTTGCTGATTTTGCTCCCGATCCGAGAGTATATCGTAGATGTGATGATGGTAGCGGCTGCTCGGCAGCTGGAAGTTATGATGATAGTTGCTTGACGTATTCGAGCGTGAGCTCATATCCAGCCCTTGAAGATCTGACATGTCGTTTGCAGCGCTTGCAGCAGCTACGGCTGCAGCTGCAGCATTTGCCGCATTGCTATTGCTGCTCTGCCGATACTCGACCGGTGAGTCCAGGTCTTGGCTGTACTTCAGATTGCTAGCGATGTTCTCATATTTGGAGTACATGAGATCGATCTGTGATTGCGGGAACTTCATGCGCATGTCCTGTCCAGCGCTGCACGATAACAGAGATTAGTTGGAGCTTCTGTTCGATCACCCGGATCATTGGACTTACCTGTTCTGTGGCATAATGCTGTTCTCTTCATCACTAGACATTTGGTTGTGTCGTGAAATATTGTGGCGTCGCTCTTGCTGCTCATGCTCCTGGACGGCACGCTTGTGGCGCATCATGTCGTCGTTGAAGTTGTATCGTGGTATGCTTGGCGAGGACGCGGGCGAGATAAGCTCGTGCTCGGGATAGGTGCTGCCCACGCTAGAAGCGTTGCGTCGCTGTGGTTGCAGAGCTGCTGGTAGAGGCGACGAGGCGGACAAATTGTTGACAGCCGTTGGCGCACCACCACCTCCGCTGGAGCTGCCCGCTGGTGTGCTATTGGAGCCGGGTCCGGTAGCACCGGATCCAAACATACCGCCATAGTCGCGACCCGGTGATATGGGCGGTGGCGAAGGCGGTGTCCGATGGTGTGACGATGAAAAGCCATCAGAGTCCGGATGTTGGCGACGCGGCGTGCTATCAGCATCCACATCTACATCATTCTGGTTTTGATTGCTTTGCGGATTTGTGGGCGTTGAAGCATTCGGCGAAATGTTGCACGCTCCCTGAAACATAGGCGATGGTGGTATCTGCATAGGAAAACTGCCCAGGTTCTTCATCATCTTCAGTTCGTTCTCCAAATTGTCCATGGTGGCGCCAATGCCAGCACTATTCGTTCCATTTCCGCTGCCACCACCACCAACCCCGCCGCTACCAAAGCGTTGGGCCTCCGGATCCACATGCGCGCTCAACGGACTATCGCTATTTATGTGGTTCTCGGTGGGTACCTAATCAAGTACAATAGGGCACGTGATCAATTGTACTTAGCACAAGTATAAGGGCACTCTTTCTGGCTATAATTATGTTTATATTAACTAGTACGAACGTTGCATTCGGGCATAACCGACTAATTAATACTCTGTTCCCATGTGCACATCTGGAATATTAAATTTAAGCGAGTTGCTGTAAACTTTGTTACCGCTTTGTCACGCCCTCAGTGGGTGTAGACATATCATATTTGGAAAATTCTTATAAGTTGTTGAAGAAGACGCTTTACCCGATTTGCCACGCAAAGATATATCCGCAAATAATGCGCCGGAAAAGGAATTTTCTAATTTGCAACGCCCCTAGCCTTTATAGGCTTCTGGAAATGTTTGCAGTTTTACCTTGACAGTGTCTAATGGCTGCGAAACATAGACCTGAGCGGCACCGCCTAAAAGAATTCCATGCAATAACATTATATTACAAATATGTATGTACAGTTGCCGCGAGAACTCACCCAATGAGCCAGCTAAAAAGTCTATAAGACCCCCGACGAAATTGATGTTGTTACCGGTCGTGCCCCCATGCATGTCTAAATGTAAAATGAATCTCAAAATTTTACCGACTATCAGCAAGAGTCTATCTCGAAAGGCGGTAGGCGCATTTCGAATATTGAGCTTACGAAAGAACCAACTGCGCTCTTCGGCTTTTGCTCTCTTTCTCTCTTCCTCTTGCACAGTTTTTTCATATGCCTCAGCAATTTGCTCCGGCGTCATTATCAGCATTTCGCTGCCCACGCTCGTGCTGCCAATATCGGGTGCTGACGCTGCCGACTTTGCTGCTTCGGCAGCGAAAAACGAAACCTTGTCCGTGTCGCTGCTTTTGGTTGCCGCGTTCGCTGCCGCCGTCGTCTCCTCCCCATTATGTTCATTGTTATTGTGCTTTCTTTGCGGCGTCGACGTCGCTACTACAATCTCTACTGGGGTCGGCGTCATATGTATTTGCTTAGTGTTTGGTTTCAACAATTGTCTATTTGCTATTTCATTCATTGGATAGCAATTCCGTCATGTTAGTATGCTCGCACGTGTTCTCTCTCTCGCTCTCGCTCTCTTACTCTCACGTTTACTCTTTCTCTCTCTTTATCTTAAAAATGTTCATTTGCGGTTTAGCACTCTTTGGTATCGCAATCGTTTTTGACTCCAGCTTTTATCGTTCTTTTCGTTTGAATGTGTTGCTTGCTTGTTGAAATTGTCGTTTCGTATGGTTATGAAAACTCGCGATGTCGCCTCACTATTAACTGTGCACTGCATATGAAAACAAAACTTGTGCATTTTGTTCAACAAAATTTGGAAGGAAATGCCAAAGTTATAAACATCATATCATAACAAACATATATGTATATATAAATATATTTATTTATGTATGCATATATACTTGTATATCTGTTAATATGTAAGTATGTATGCCAATTATATATATACTCACATATAAGAATACACAAACAATTTTAATAGAATTTGAATAAATGTTCAATGACTTTGCTACATTTCAAAGTTAAAAATTAAAGTTGAATATAAAAGTTTACTTAAATACAAAAGTAACAAGAAAATGAAAGTATACAGTTCTCATAGTTTATCAAATGAGATATGTTCAACTGATATTTAACTTGATTATAATGTTACCTGAAGTCCCTTGATTGCCTCCACTTACTACAAAATATAAATTTCTCATATTGGAGATAAATGATCAATCAATCAATTAGTCATGTATTGTAATGTAAAACAAGAAAGAAAACTATAGTCGGAGGTCCCCGACTAGGATATACCCTGAGCACCGTCCGATTTGCATTTTTTAATACGCTCCATAGCTGGCATATAATATTAAATTTTCCAAAACTCAATTATATTTTTAAAATTTTTTTTAAACTTCAATGTATGTCAATCAAAAATAAATAAATAATTAAATAAATAAAGAAACAAATAAAAAAACATTATGCCCTGATTTCCCATTTTCAATGGGCTCAGGGTATAAAAAAAGAAGAAAAAGAAACATAATCGCACCTGCACTCGAACTTGCGTCTATTTACTATATTTGTAACATTAAAGAGCATCATCTCAATTAGTACAACCACTTCATTTTTATAAATTACAAAAATAAAAAAAAAATTAAAAACAGTTACGCCGCACCACTGAGTTTCGAACTCGGAACCTTTCGTTTACGCGCTTTGCGTCTATCCACTACGCCACACCAGTACTGAATTACCTGATGGCAAATCCCACACTAGTTCTACAAGGGCGATATGCGATATATACAAAACTAAAGAAGCTAAAGAAGTAGATCAATCGCAATTGTGATTCTTAGAATATACTGAAAAGCGCGTATATGAACGTATGTGTATGTGTACATGCAAAAACGGTATTCTGTTAGAATGTATGCGTGTAAAGGGCGATATTTGACAAATACAAAAGTAGAGAAGCGGCTGTAAATGCAAACACAACTCAATCACATTAATTAATAAAAAGAGCCGGTATCAAAAATATAAACAAATATAAATTGCATAATATTCACATGAATCAATATGCAAAATTTGAGGGGTCTAGCTCTAAAGATGTGGGAGATATAATTTTATAACCTGTTTTCGATTCAGTTTAAAATCGATAATATTACAACAAAAATTACTATCGATCATACGAAGTAAACTTGACCTGCACGTGCTATACACGGACCCAACAAAAAAATTCAAGTCTCTAGGTCGACTACGTTCTGAGAGCGACGCGTTCATATATACGGACAGACGGACGGAGAGACAGACGCTTAAAGCTAAATCGCCTCAGCTCGTCGCCCTGATCAAGAATATACATACTTTGTGGGGTCTACCACGCCTCCTTCTTCCTGTTACATACATTTAACAGAACCATTATACCCTGATTTCCCATTTTCAATGGGTTCAGGGTATAAACAGAGTGCCTCTATTACTGTAATGACATTTTGTTAGTGGTTCTTTTAAATTCATTTGGTTGTGTTATCGACAAAAGCAAATTAAATTCAGAATTATCGAATTTGTTTTTATTCTAATAATTTAAATTTTTATTCATATTCGATCATTTAATTACTCCACATATAAATTTCATTAGTTTTTAGCAGCATTTTTAATATGCTCATTGCCAAATTAGCAGATCAGCTTTACATACATATGTATATGTTATACACACGCACTCATGTTTGCACTGTATATTCACTCACGCATTAGTACGCGCTAAGCTAACTGCGCAATTAACGCATATTTGTAAAAGAATATAAAAACAAAGAAATATATTAAAAGCTAAGGGTTCGAGTTTAAGACCAGTCGCTACTGCTATCTTAAACTCGAACCCTTTCGGTTACGCGCATTAGGCCTACCGATCACGCTATGCCAGCGTTACACTAACCATTGGCAAATCCGAAACTAGTTCGTTACAAGAGCGCCACAAAGCAAATACAAAACTAAAGAAGCTGCTGAAAATCCAAACTCAATTTAATCACAATTTTTCGTTCAAGAATATGCGAGAATGACGGACTTAAATATATTACTCATTGCACGTTTCAATATTTGTGTGAATGTATGTAAATGTTTTTTTTGTTGTTCTTCGTTGCTTGCCACGTGCGTGTGATAATTGGACAATCATTTTGTTTAATAACGGAATTTAATGAAACTTTCAGCATACGATGCTATTGTATTTTAAACATTTTATCAAAATTATCTACTCATTCACAGGGCTACATCTGAAGCTCAATGGAGGTTTTGCGAAATTTGGAGCCGGTATCCAAAATTTACCAAAAATTAAAATTGTATAAAATTCACATAAACTTGTAGGCCGTAGATCGAAAGATGTAGGATATATAATTTTAAAACGTATATTGATAAAACATAATTTGAAAATCGATAGCATTACAACAAAAATAGTTATCGAATAAATGAAACAAATTTACTGTACACGGACGTACAAAACAGAATTCAAGTCTATAGCTCGTCTAGTTTCAGAAATCTGAAATCAATGCGTTCAAGCATACGAATTGACATTCGGACAGGATAAATTAACTCGGCTCGTCTCCCTGATCAAGAATATATAGATATATTTTGTGGGGTTTGAAACGCCTCTCTTTGCCTGTAACATATATTTAAAAAACCATTATACCGTGATTTCACATTTTCAATGGGTTCAAAGTAGCTTGAGCTATGTTTCTGATCTTTCAAACTCTTCCGTACATATATAGTATATACATATAAATATATATATATATATATATATATATATATATATATATATATATATATATATATATATATATATATATATATATATATATATATATATATGTAAATTATAAAGTGTTTAATTTAACTTATGGTATTCTATGATTACTATTCATTATTAATCACATATTCCATTTTGTTTCATCGCTGAGTTTGCTTCGGGGTCCGGTTTTGGCAACAAAGTTTCTTAATTTATTCTTAGTTCTTAGTTCATATTGCTGAATTGCCCGATCAACACTTTGTACTCGTTTATACATTTACAAGTAAAAATAGCAATGCATGTTTGTTTTAATATAATTTCTATCTTTTACAAACTCAGCGGAAAATAGTTATTAATTTTTTAAAATTATCATTTATTCGTTATTTAGTTATTTTATTTTTATACAACTATACATAATATTGTTATTATTGATACAAAATCTATTTTATTAAATATATATATATATATATATATATATATATATATATATATATATATATATATATATATATATATATATATATATATGTATTTATATATATAGTTTGCCAGCTTTAGCGAAAAAAAAATGTACACCTAAACATGTTGGCACACTTATTTATTTATTTATTTTTTTTTTTATAATGTACTTTTATTTTCTATATTTTTCCCATAATTTTATTTTAATTCATAAAATAAGTCTACACATATAATTTAAATAGTAGTTAGGAGAACTGAACGTAATGCGACATTTTTGTATTGGCTTTCTCGTATATCTTATTGGTTAGTAGATATAGATGTGAATAGAAACGAGGAACCTAATATTGTTACGTTGGAAACATGTACTCACATATATACATATATACATATATATATATATATATATATATATATATATATATATATATATATATATATATATATATATATATATATATATATATATATATATATATATATATATATATATATATATATATATATATATATATATATATATTTGCTTTTGAAAGTGAACTATTGCAGCAAGATAGTAAACGCACATAGGTAACTGCCAGACGATATCTGATGGAAAATATGTATGTAAGTATATCTTATATTTAAATCGCACATAGTCCCGATTAGCTATATGTGCTATATATACGTCAGTTTGCAATAAATTATTTAAAAAAAAATCGTATATAAGCGTTTATATCATTAGATATATGTATATATATATATATATATATATATATATATATATATATAAAGTGCGTCGGAGTGAGAGATATATAAATTTATGCATGAAGATATAAACTGATCTGGGTTGACTAGAACTAGTTGTGCCTGTTTATTGGGACCGATTATTTCTTAATTTTCTGTCTTAATGGATTATTCAAATGGCGACCGATAGATGAAGAATGCTTATTAATAGTAAGCGGGAAATGGATGATAGTTAGACGGATTGGAAGTATGATGATTGGCCGATGGCAGGACCGGCGGCGGCCTTACACCCGGATGATAATTGGTGGAAGCCACCTGATGATAGGCTCCAAAGCTCCTAGCCATGTGTCGGTTCTGGGCAGCTGCTGCTGCCGATTCGCCAAGGAGACGTGATTGATCCGCAGTACCTAGCAATCTATTATTTTGTTCCATTAGCAGATGAGCAGTGGGATCGACGAGAAGCCGATGCTGATCAGCGGCCGCATTTGAGGCGGCTAATATGCGATGTTGTTCGACCGTCGAGAGCAGTCGATGATGCTCTAGGCTCTCGCGACTCTGATGTTGCATCTGAGAGGACAGAAACGAACGATTGTTTCCAACCGCCATGTTGGCCGTATTGGGGGTTAGGTCCAGGGAGGCCATGCGCAGCATATCGTGATGTGGATGATTGTAGGGCAGCTGCGGCGGCGACGACACCACGTAGTTGGCGGTGCGACTAAGATCCACCGATGTGGTCTGATCGTGTTCCTGCTCGCCCAACTGCTCGCTGAGCATATTGTGCATCGCCGCCGACTGATGTTGCTGCATGGCCAGTTGACTACTGTGTCCCCCATGACTGGCATGCTCTTGCTGCACCACCGATGCCGGTCCCTGTTGCTGCGCCTGCGCTTGCTGATTTTGCTCCCGATCCGAGAGTATATCGTAGATGTGATGATGGTAGCGGCTGCTCGGCAGCTGGAAGTTATGATGATAGTTGCTTGACGTATTCGAGCGTGAGCTCATATCCAGCCCTTGAAGATCTGACATGTCGTTTGCAGCGCTTGCAGCAGCTACGGCTGCAGCTGCAGCATTTGCCGCATTGCTATTGCTGCTCTGCCGATACTCGACCGGTGAGTCCAGGTCTTGGCTGTACTTCAGATTGCTAGCGATGTTCTCATATTTGGAGTACATGAGATCGATCTGTGATTGCGGGAACTTCATGCGCATGTCCTGTCCAGCGCTGCACGATAACAGAGATTAGTTGGAGCTTCTGTTCGATCACCCGGATCATTGGACTTACCTGTTCTGTGGCATAATGCTGTTCTCTTCATCACTAGACATTTGGTTGTGTCGTGAAATATTGTGGCGTCGCTCTTGCTGCTCATGCTCCTGGACGGCACGCTTGTGGCGCATCATGTCGTCGTTGAAGTTGTATCGTGGTATGCTTGGCGAGGACGCGGGCGAGATAAGCTCGTGCTCGGGATAGGTGCTGCCCACGCTAGAAGCGTTGCGTCGCTGTGGTTGCAGAGCTGCTGGTAGAGGCGACGAGGCGGACAAATTGTTGACAGCCGTTGGCGCACCACCACCTCCGCTGGAGCTGCCCGCTGGTGTGCTATTGGAGCCGGGTCCGGTAGCACCGGATCCAAACATACCGCCATAGTCGCGACCCGGTGATATGGGCGGTGGCGAAGGCGGTGTCCGATGGTGTGACGATGAAAAGCCATCAGAGTCCGGATGTTGGCGACGCGGCGTGCTATCAGCATCCACATCTACATCATTCTGGTTTTGATTGCTTTGCGGATTTGTGGGCGTTGAAGCATTCGGCGAAATGTTGCACGCTCCCTGAAACATAGGCAATGGTGGTATCTGCATAGGAAAGCTGCCCAGGTTCTTCATCATCTTCAGTTCGTTCTCCAAATTGTCCATGGTGGCGCCAATGCCAGCACTATTCGTTCCATTTCCGCTGCCACCACCACCAACCCCGCCGCTACCAAAGCGTTGGGCCTCCGGATCCACATGCGCGCTCAACGGACTATCGCTATTTATGTGGTTCTCGGTGGGTACCTAGTCAAGTACAATAGGGCACGTGATCAATTGTACTTAGCACAAGTATAAGGGCACTCTTTCTGGCTATAATTATGTTTATATTAACTAGTACGAACGTTGCATTCGGGCATAACCGACTAATTAATACTCTGTTCCCATGTGCACATCTGGAATATTAAATTTAAGCGAGTTGCTGTAAACTTTGTTACCGATTTGTCACGCCCTCAGTGGGTGTAGACATATCATATTTGGAAAATTCTTATAAGTTGTTGAAGAAGACGCTTTACCCGATTTGCCACGCAAAGATATATCCGCAAATAATGCACCGGAAAAGGAATTTTCTAATTTGCAACGCCCCTAGCGGGCGTACCGGGAAAATTTTTGACACTTTATAATTCAAGGGTATACCATGAGTATATGTTCCAAATTTCAGCTCTCTAGCTGCAATAGCATTCAGTTGTATTCATATGGACATTCGAACATACGGCTGGATAGCAAGACGAACATTGTACAAAACCAATATTGTCTTTTTCTCTTTGGGAACAGAGATCAAAATAGGTGTCTTTTTGACAAATTGAGATAGCAGCACCCATCATATTTCGCCAGGGAAGGATGAAAATCTCGCTCCCGTGTGCACATATACATAAGAGAAACTTATTCATAAATAGTTCAGTCAGTCATTCACTTATTTAGTCTTAAAGCCTTAGTCTAAGTTGTTAGTTACGAAGTGAATGAACAATACTTGAAAAAATATCTGATATGTCCCATCGTCTTATGTAGTATGACGATTATTTCTATGCTTTCACCGAGGCCCTGGCAATTAGAAAAATGTTGCATATATTTTTTTATAATTAAAGATATACTAGAGGACTCGTCGCCCAGCAAATATACATATATCTACTGTGACTGTCGGCCTTTTCTATAGTTGATCGCAAATGTCATTGAATATTTAGTTCCTCGTATACCTGTAGATCGAAAATGAGCATTGTCTGATTAAGTTTGATTGTATTGTTTATTTATTCCCATTGGTTTTCTCTTGCGTTTACATTAAGTAACCGTAAGCTAATTGCATTAAATAGTTTATTTTTAGCTCTTATCGCACAGTTTCGAGCAACTAGTTAAACTGGCACAAGCTGTGCGAACCCAGCGAATCGACATCTGCAAACAGAAGCAGACCATTTTTAGATGAGGAATAAAAGAAGCTAAATCCTCGTTTCACACAAATTTATCACAAATTCCCTTACAAAACTTAAAACATTCTCTAATATGTTGAATCGTTTCGTTTTGGTGGACTCACCTTTAGATCACTGCTTTCGCTGTCAATCATATTGCCAACAGAATTGAGGGCTGCCTCCACTAGCATGCTGGCCGAGGAGGAGTTGGCGCCGACGCCAACTCCAACATTGACGCCAGCACCGGCACCGCTAAGTCTTGCGTTGGCGTTGTTGTAGAAGGAGCTCATGAATGACTGCGAGTGGCTAAGCGAACTCATTTGCATTTGCGGCGGCTCCCCACTGCTAGGCGCAGTAGGTGTACCGGTCGGCGTATGACTGCCAGCACCACCACCAACACTGCCAGCACCACCAGCGCCCGCTGTTCCGCCATTGGCCGTGGCACTGTGGTGGTACTGAGACATGGCTGCGGCAGCAGCGGCTGCAGCTGCAGCCGCATTATTATTGGACTCGACGACATCCAGAAAGGAGCTGTTCTCATCTTCCTCGCGGCTGTGCGCGCTATTCTGATGCTGGTGGCTGGAATGGCTGGCTGAGGCGTTGCTCATGAGTCTTGCCAAAAAATCACGATTCTGGCCCAGCAGCTTGCTATGCTCATCCACGGTGCTGGGCGGCACTGCGAACGCAAGATCTTGGCCAACGTTGACGTCGCCTGATAATTGACCACAGCCAGTAACACCACCACCACCAGCGCCACTGCCAACAGCCGCATCGTTGGCCACATCGCCGCTATCGCTCAAATGGCGGTCGTCAGCGCCGATCCACTTCTTGCTGCCTTTGCTGACGACCAGGTTCTGGCCTAGAGCCGCGTTCATGGCGGTCGCATGGCGATACCCGGTGTCGTTGTGCGGTTGCTGCGCCGAATGCTGTGCGTGCTGGTGGGGATGTGTGTGACCGTGGTGATGCGAGTGATGTTGTTGCTGGTGTTGTTGCTGTTGCTGCTGTTGTTGATGGTGCAAATGATGCGCTGTGGCATCCTCATCATCCTCATCATCGTCATCGTCCTCGTCCAGGCCCACGCCCACGCCCACGCCACCCATGTGGCTCATCATGTGGCCAAGCTTGGCGGGATCCTCGCCGGCGCCGGCCATTGCGGAAACGGCCGCTGCCGCAGCAACTACTTGCTGCACTTGCTGCTGCGCACTCAGACGCTGAGCCGTGGTGGTCAGAAACGATTCGACCAGGCTAAGTTGAGCGTTTTGCTTGCGTCGCACCTGCTCCAGACGTGAGCTCTCTTCCTCCACGTTGGCATCGTGCAGCTGCTGTTGATGCTGGTGATGCGTGCCTGCCTGCTGCTGCTGTTGTTGTTGTTGTTGTTGCTGCTGGTGGGTGTGTGTGTGTGAATGAGCGTGTGCATGGACGTGACTATGGACATGATAGTGGGGTTGCTGCTGTTGATGCTGCTGTTGATGCTGCTGCTGGTGTGACAAATGCGAAGGCGACTGATCTATATGGACGCCATGCAACTGTTGCTGCTGTTGGTGGCATTGCTGAGCGTGTTGCTGGTGCTGCAGCTGTTGCTGCTGGTTATGTTGTTGATGCTGCTGTTGCTGTTGCTGCTGTTGTTGCTGCTGGCCGACATGCGCCGAGGTCGGATCCTTCTTTCTCTTACGCTTACGCCCACTGCCAGTCGCTGTGCCGCCCACCAGGGCCGCCTGCTGCACGGGAGGCACTTTCTCGGCAAATATGCTGGAAATCTTGGAGCTGAGCAGTGAGAGATTTGGTTCGTTGCGGCATAGATCCTTTATCGATTTGCCGCTCTTCTTGATGGCTTCGAAGATGTTGTCATCGCTATATTCCGTGTCGCTCTGCATGGAGCTGCTTAGCATTGAGTTTTGGTTCTGATCTTCAAGGCTCTTGCGTCGCCGACGCGGTGCTTGCTCTGTGAAGGAGACGGCAGCGTTAGGGCGTGGCGCTTGTGGTGCACCCAACAGCGCCTGCCCCATTGGCTTACCCAAAAAGTCCACCTTCATGCCGCCCGAATAGGCATCGAAGGTATAGGCCACACTCCGCTCTATCTTCGGCATCTGCTCTTGCGTATAGTTGTGCACCTTTTTATAATGGAACTGCAGGCACTGCTTTGTGGTAAAGGCGGCATTGCACTCTGGTTCCGCACACCTGCAAATGACACTCAGATAATTAATATATTTTTTACTTAAGTTACTAAATAAATAAAAAAAAGCTTGTTCAGGTAAAACTATACTCGATATATTACCACAATCACATAATACTTTATCCATAGAAAAAGTCTTCGAGACAGAAATCAAACTCACAACTGGACTTTTGGGTCCTGTTTCATTCTACTCACTGACATTTGTACAAATAATTATAGAATTAACTTTAAACGACTTCTAGTGTACAATTGAAAGGTAAGATATTTTGAAATAACTCTAGCTTTTAAGAGGTATGAATCGTTTGTGCGGTAACAAGGATACTGATCCACCTACATATAATATGTCAAGAGTCTAGTCCTTATATTACTGACGTACGGTAAAACAAACGAACGAAGCTGGACTGACTGTTAAATCCCTTTTAACAAAGACATTTTCTAGTGAGTTTCGATTTTCAAGGTATTCAAGTTGTTGGAAAAGAAAGGAAAAGGAAAAACAAATAAGTGTGTGAGTTGAGACTGCTCCACTTGACATACTTTGAACTCTGTGAGGAGCCAATTTTCTAATCATTCTACGCTTCTTTTGTGCATACATATAAACAACACATGTAGACGCACAAACACATAAGCACGCAAAAGCGCACGCTCTGCTAACTGCGCAATTGACGCAGCGACTACACTTGGGCTGCACTTTGAGCATTACTATGGGAATTTAATTTTTGAATAACCTCTCTTTTAAAATGACTATCTTCATCAAACTTTCAGAACTTATTAATAACATTCATATGAGTGTGTTTGGTTAAGCACAAGTCTTGAGTATTTGAATATGTTTTTGGAAAACTATTCGAAATCTACAAATTAAATAATCTCCGTCTTCATTCAAATTATCGATTAATGCCGATAAAAAGAAATGTTATTAGTTATCGAAAAAATAGTATAAACTCGTACTGCATATAGCATACATATGAAATTTAAAATATCTAGCTTTTGTGTTTTGCGAAATCTCTGATGGACGAACGGACAGACCGGCGCACAAGGCTAACTAGACTCAGTTCGTCGCACTGATCAAGAATATACACCTTGTGGGGTCTCCCACGCCTCCTTCTGCCTATAACATTTAACAAAACCATTATACTTTGATTTTCTATTTCCAATGGGTTCATGGTATAACAAATAAAACAAGTAAGAGTGCTCTAGTCGAGACTGCTCGACTAGGAGATACCCTGAGCCCTGTGAAGAGCCAAATATCAAATCGTTCTACGCTTTTTTTATGCACACATGCAAACAACACATACACACATACATATACATGCACGCATATGCGCGAGCTCTGCCAGCTGCGCAGTTGGCGCAGCGACTGCGCTTGGGCAGCATTGTGGGCATTACTATGGGCACCTAATTACCTAATAACTAACGTAAGTAGAAAATTTGAAGTTTCTAATCAAACGATGTACAAACCACGCCTTAAAAACATATTAAAATTATCGATAAATGCTCATAAAATAGAAATGGAATGAGTTATCGAAAAAAATTTATAAACTTGTGCAGCGTATGGTATTAAATATCGCAGCGTATGGTATTAAATATCTCACCGTTCACACGGACGGACGGACGGATGGACGGATAGACGGACAGGGCTATATCGACTCGCCTTGTCGCGCTGATCAGGAATATATATACTTTATGAATGTTACATTTTCACAAAACCATTATACCCTGATTTCCCATTTTCATTAATTACCCTTAGGTTTATTGGGACAGATTTAATTATATGAATGCGATGTAAGAAATTTGGATGGCATAATAACAATAGAAACTTAAATGAAACTTTGGAACTGAAAATGCAAGGAGTCTAAGGGTTCTGATTTATGGATAAGAGACATCTTATTCTATTACACTTTCCCATTTTCAATGGGCTCAGGGTATAATGGTTTTGTTAAATGTATGTAACAGAAGGAGGCGTATTCTTGATCAGGGCGACGAGCTGAGTCGATTTAGCCCTGTCCGTCTGTCCGTCCGTCCGTATGTTTGAGCGCGTCGATTGAAGCATCTAGACAAGCTAGAGACTTGAATTTTTTTTTGGGTCCGTGGATAGCACGCGCAGGTCAAGTTTGTTACCAAAAAACGATATCTATTTTGGTTGTTTAGTTATCGATTTTAAACCTTATCGAAAACAGGTTTTAAAATTATATCTCCCACACCTTTAGAGCTAGACTCCTCAAATTTTGCACATAGATTAATGTGAATTTTATGCAATTTCTATTTGTTCATTTTTTGGATACCGGCTCTTTTTACTAATTAACCGATTTATTAAACAAAACGTTTGGCCAATAATCACACGCACGTGGCAAGCAGCATCGCGCAGCAAAAAACATTTACACATACACATACATTGAAACGTGCAAGCGCCTCTGCTATGATGCGCACAAATACATTCAAGGCCTTTCGTTCTAGCATATTCTTCAACCAAATGTGTGTTTGAATTGTGTTTGCATTTTCAGCCGCTTCTGTAGTTTTGTATTTGTCATATATCGCCCTTTACACGCATACATTCAAACAGACCACCGTTTTTGTATGTACACATACTTATACATTCATATGTGCGCTTTTCAGCATATTCTAAGAATCACAATTTGTCACATATCGCCCTTGTAGTACTACTTTGCGTTTTGCCAACAAGCAACGCAATAATGGTGTGGCGTAGTGGGTAGACGCAAAGCGCGGAAACGAAAGGTCCCGAGTTCGAAATTCAGTGACAACAGCGTAACTTTTTTAATTTTTTTTAAATTCATAAACATGAAGTGGTTGAGCTAGTTGAGATGATGCGCTCTAACGATACATATGTAGTAAATAGATGTGGTTCGAGTCCAGGTGCGGTGATGTTTGTTTTTCTTTTCTTTTTTGTTTGTTAATTTGTTTATTTATTTAATTTTTAATTTATTTTTGATTTACATACATTCTAGTTGAATAAAATTTCAAAATTATAATTTAATTTTGCAAAATTTAATGTTATATGCAAGCTATACAGCGTATTAAACAATGCAAATCGGACGGGGCTCAGGGAATCTCCTAGTCGGGCACCTCCGACTAGAGTTTTCTTACTTGTTTAACTATATAATTAAGAGAGTTGACAGGTTTACTCACTTGAAAGGCCGCACGCCGGAGTGCGTGAGCATGTGTATCTTCAGGTTGCTGCGATTCTGGAAGAGTTTCTGGCAGCGCGGACAACTGACCACGGTCGAGTTGCGGCTGTGCACCTCCTTCGAGTGGCGCTGCAGTGCCGCACGCGATCCTAGAAGTTTTGAACATAATTTACACTGAAAATCTCGTAAAACTTCAGCCATATCTAAAATGAAATTGTATGAAGAAAATGAAATTTTCGGATTGTGGTGATTTTGAAAGAAAATTAGTGAGTACAGAAATATAATTTATAGGTAACTCGATAAACACAACTAATCAAAACAAGAAACGAACCAAATCGTATATAAGAATAAAAGTAAATTTGTCCAATCACTGCTAAAACTGAAGATCAAAGACCAAATACCTAAGACAAGGCAAATCATTTGCTAAAAGCGATAATACAATGATGCGATTTAGGAATGTATTTTCTAATAATGATTTCCTTAATGTTGGACTTACACTCAAAGTAAATCTGTAGTATGTTATGACATTATAGCAATGTATCTGTTTACAATTGTTTTATGTAGCTGCTAAGTAGTCTGGCTGCTTTATGATAAAAGGAATTTTGAATCTTGAAGATTTGTAAACATGAGAGAGCTTATGTGTTAGCTCCATCGTAGTGAAAATGCAAATCAATTCGAAAACTGTTTTGAAAAAATATTTTCCATTCCACTTTGAAACAAGTAAGAGTGCTCTAGTCGAGACTGCTCGACTACGGGATACCCTGAGCTATGTGAAGAGCCAAATATCAAATCATTCTATGCTTTTTTATGCATAAATACAAACAACACATACACACAAACATATGCACGCACGCATAAGCACGCGCTTTGCCAACTGCGCAGTTGACGCAGCGACTGCGCTTAGGCTGCGATGTGGGCACTACCATGGGAATTTAGTTGTTTAATAACTTTTCTTGGCGATGCATTAACTTTATCAAACTTTCACAACTCATTAATGCCATTCATATGTGTGTATTCTCTGGTATTTGATTTGCTCTTTTTTACAAATAGGGGGCGATTGGGGCGAATGGGGCGTGGCATCCAAAATCTAAAGATTACGTAATCTCCGTATTCATTAAACGCAACTACACAACAAATTTGAGTCTCAAGCTTTAACGATGTACAAACTACGCATTAAAAACGCATTGAAATTACCGATAAATGCTCATAAAATCAAAATGGAATGAGTTATCGGAAAAATTTTATAAATTTATTCTGCGTATGATATTAAGGAGTATTAATGTAATTTTTCAAGTCTCTACGTTGCGTATTTTAAAATATTTCAGCGTTCACGCGGAGGGACGGACGGACGGACGGAAGACTATATCGACTCGTCTTGTCGCGCTCATCAAGAATATATATACTTATGGGGTATGGCACGCCTCCGCCTGTTACATACATTTTCACAAAATCATTATACCCTGATTTCCCATTTTCTACAATATGATTCTTGAACTGATTGATAGGTGTGCCTATATATCTCTTATTTGAAAAGAACGTGCATAGTTCGTATCCAATAGATTTCTGTACTTACATCAAAGTTTCCATTCTGACAATTAAATATTTTTTGGATATACTGAGTGCTATTTCATACTTTATCCTCATGTTGTTATTACACATACTTAATCGAATAATCAAGTTTTGATAGCATATAAATAGATCATGTACATTGTGATGTGTATCAACTAAATAAGGTAAAGAAAGTGAACCAAGCTCATAAAAATGGTTTCGATCATTTCGGCATTCAACTGAAAAAGCATGATGGGCGATCATAGATGTGTCTGTGTGTGTGTGATGACTGATAATGGTCAGTGTCAGTGCACTTGCATGATTAGTTAGTAGTTACGACTAAGCAGGTTGCGTAATTTCACAATATTAGTACATACGATACGATATTTGTTAGTGTGAGGGTATATTTATAGGAGAGGGGATAACGACGTTGTGGTATATTTTTTATTACAATACGAGCTTACGATATACAATTTAAGATTTAGGATATATGCCGCTAGTCTTGCATATGCTTACGATATAAAGGTATCTACGATTTATGTGGATTAGAAGCGGGATTGGGGAAAGGGATTGCGGTTGGGGTTGGGGTTGAGACAGGTAAGGTGAGGGCCATTGCATGCCCGACTTACCACTGTGCACACATTTAATATGCGCCTTTAGCTTCTGCGGCTGGCAGAATTTGCGACCACAGAAATCGCAAACGGGTCGTGAACGATTTGGATTCGAGGCACAGCCATACGTGCGATGCATCTCCAGATAGTTAAGCCGTAAAAAAAACTTGTTACAGAACTGACACTGATATGCCCCTTTGCCGTCGTGCTTCTCGGACGCATGCTTCATAATGTTGTCCTTGCCCAAAACCGCTTCGCCGCACACTTTGCAGTGGTACTTCCGTATCGTGAGGCTCATCGATGGATCATGAAAGACTGAGCAGTGCGTGCGATAGTAGAGTGGGTGCTCAAACTTCAAATTGCAACCGCCGCAGTCTGTTTTATAATAATAGAATAAAATCGCCAAGCCTATGAGTTGAATGTTGAGTCAACACATAAAAAAAATTTCGATAAAGTTTTAAATCGATAACATTGAAACAAGTAAGACTGCTGTTGTCGAGACTGGAGATACCCTGAGCCCTGTGAAGAGCCAAATATCAAATCATTCTTCGCTTCTTTAATGCGTACATTCAAACAACACAGATACACACACAGATATTCTCGCACGCATAAGTGCGAGCTCTGCCAATTGCGCAGTTGACGCAGCGACTGCGCTTAGGCTGCAATGTGGGCACTACCATGGGAATTTAGTAGCTTAATAAATTTTCTTGGTGATGCACTAACTTTCACAACTCAATAATGCCATTTATATGTGTGTATTTGCTAAAGAACAAGTCTCTGGTATTTGATTTGCTCTTTTTTACAAATAGGATGCGATTGGGGCGAATGGGGCGTGGCATACAAAATCTAAAGATTACGTTATCTCCGTATTCATTACACGCAACTACACAGAAATTTGAAGTCTCTAACGATGTACAAACCACGCCTTAAAAACACATTAAAATTATCGATAAATGCTCAAAAAATGGAAATGGAATTAGTTATCGAAATGGAATGATAAACTTGTGCAGCGTATGATATTAACGAGAATTAATGTAAAATTTCAAGTCTCTTCGTTGCGTACTTTAAAATATCTCAGCGTTCACATGGACGGACAGACGGACTCGATGTGACTCGTCTTGTAGCGCTGATCAATAATATATATACTTTATGGGGTGTGGCACGCCTCCTTCTGCCTGTTACATACATTTTCACAATACCAATATACCCTGATTCCCCATTTTCAATGGGCTCAGGGTATAACAACACTATCTATCGATTTTTATTAATTGACTTGACCTGCTTACTATATAAAAATTTCAGTCTCAAGCTCTTATATTTTCTGAGATCGACGCGTTAAAACAGACTCACTGATGGACGGGCGGACAAACAGATGGACAGGGCTGGGGTCTGCCATGCTTCGATCTGCCTGTTACATACATTTCCCTGATTTCCCATTGACAGTGGGTTCAGGGTATAGAAAAAGTAAAATTCATATGCTGAGTTGCTTACTTGTCTTCTCGGTATGCTTCTTGCGCCACATGGTGTTGCAGTCGTCACTCCAGTAGAGCAGCTCCATGCCATTGCGTAGATCACGACAGCTCACAAAGTACGCTTGACGATCGATAGAGACGAGATTTACGTTGCGCTCCTCGTAGCTGGACGCTGGGCGGATGAAGCGCAGCCAGTTAGATGCATTAGGGTTATCGCAGCAGAGCAGATAGGATTTATCGGCGCCGGCCTCGCACATTTCGAATATCCATTTCATGTCGCTTCCCTCTCGCACCTCTCCAGTCTGCACCGGCTGTCCGATGAGTGGCCCCAACTTGGTGTAGGCTCGTACCTCGGTACGGGCAAATACACCGGTGACATTCGGCTCGACATTATGAAGCTCGAATTCGGCAGGCACCGAAGCTTCGGCGAAGGTAATCAGTGGCTTGGTCTCCAGTTCAGATAATTGCGACGATTCGTCCATGCCCATGTCCTCCATGTCATCCTCGTCGTCAACTTGACGTGGCCTGCCAACCTTTGCCTGCCGCTGGGCATCAGCCTTCAGTTTGGCCAGCGCCTCTAGATTGCGACGCTCAATCCATTCGGCTAAGTCCACTGCGTCCGTCACATTGCCACTGGCATTGCGTAATGGACACAGTTTCTGGTCATGTGAGATTGAGCATTCGCGACACGACTGTTGCGATCTGAATGCAATATCATGCTCATCCTCTTCTTCCACAAAGTTTTGCTCTAGTTTCATTTCTCGTGCCAGTGTCTCCTCATCGAGCTCTTCGTCGTCATCGTCATCGTCGTCGCCTGCCCCAGCAGCCGAATCGTCTTCCGGTTCGTCATAGCTATTCGGTGGCATCATAGCCGCCACTGCAGCAGCAGTAGCTACTGGTTTTGCGGAATGAGACTTCTTGATGCTGGTTAGGCTCTTTGAGCGCACTTGAAAACTGCCAAGCTGGCCGTTGCTGGCGCTGCTTGCATCTACCGTGTCCACATTGGCCAGTATCGTCGGTACAGTTGTGGTTGGATGTGCGAGCGCTGCTGGTGATGCGGTCACTGCTGCTGCTATCTGTTGTTGTTGCTGTTGGGGCTGAAGCTCCTCCGCCTCGTCATCATCTTCGTCACTGTGTTGTTTCGCCGCTGCAGCAGCAGCAGCTGATGACGCTTTCTTGAGACAAAGTGCACTTGGGAGCGACTCTTTACTGCATGCTTCCAGCTCGCTTTTAATCTTCTCTGCGATTCGGCAGTCGAGCACCTCAGGCAGCGCTGACGAGGCAGCTGCTGCTGCGGCGGCAGCTGCTACTGTTACTGTACCTGTTTTCAGAGCAGCAGCTGCTGCTTTTGCTTCCTGCTTCTTCGTTTTAGCTGTGCTTGCGAAGTTGTTGTTGTTGTTGTAACCAGCACTTGGACCCACTTTACTCTTAGCGCCCGCATAGCCATTGAGGGCGTTGGTCGTGAACTGGACTCTCTTCTTGTAGCGCTTACGCTGCGGTTGCGTCGGGGTAGCCATGACAACAGCCACGCTAGCAACTGACTCTAGGCTGACATTACCATTGCCATTTTCAGGCGGTATCGCAAACTCTTTGGTGCTCAGATTAGGCTCCAGCTTGAAGTTGCCATCGAATCCCTTGGTAGGTGTGTGCGCCGGCGACGGTGGAGGCAAACTGCAAGAACAAAGAGAGATGTAGAGGTAAAGAATTTGTTTATTAGCGAATATGGGTAGACCAAATGCGTTATTATTTATGAATGGTATCCCGTTCACGCCTGCTACTCTAACCACATTGTCAACACCAGCAGCGGTAGCATTCGCATCCGCTCGAACCCACCGTGCCCATATTGTAGGTGTGCACAATTATCGCTGTCACTGGGTGCCCCAGTGGTCAGGAATGTGTTACATATCTGAATACATAAATTTCGTTTTTGTTGTGATACTCAAGCGATGCAAGTCCAATTTTAAAAAGTAAGAGTGCTCTAGTCGAGAATGCTCGACTACGGGATACCCTGAGCCCTGTGAAGAGCCAAATATCAAATCATTCTACGAGTCTTCTATGCATAAATATAAACCACACATACACACACACACACAAATATGCACGCGCGCGCTCTACCGACTGCGCAGTTGACGCAGCGACTGCGATTGGACAGCAATGTGGGCATTACTATGGGAACTTAATTGTTTATTAACTTTTCTTAGCGATGGACTAAGTGCATCAAACTTTCAAAGCTTATAAATGGCATTCTTATGTATGTATTTGCCAAAGCACAAGTCTCTAGTATTTGATTTGCGCATTTTACAAATAGGTGGCGATTAGGGCGAATGGGGCGTGACATACAAAATCTAAAGATTATGTAATCTCCGTATTCATTACACGCAACTACACAGAAATTTGAAGTCTCTAGCTCAAACGATGTACAAACTACGCCTTAAAAACACATTAAAATTATCGATAAATGCTCATAAAATGGAAATGGAATGAGTTATCGAAATGGAATGATAAACTTGTACAGCGTATGGTATTATCGAGTATTCATGTCAAATTTCAAGTCTCTATGTTGCGACGGACGGACGGACTCGTCGACTCGTCTTGTCGCGCTGATCAAGAATATATATACTTTATGGGGTGTGGCACGCCTCCTTCTGCCTGTTACATACATTTTCACAAAATCATTATGCCCTGTTTTCCCATTTTCAATGGGCTCAGGGTATAATAAGCATATGGTAAGTAGTGACTAGGTCAACCAAGTACAACATCTATTTATGCTAAAAGCCTTCGGGAGAGTTTCAAGGCTAAAACAAAACTAATTAAGATTCAATTCATTGTGTTTCGAGTGATGGAATATCAGATTAAGTGTATGGGTTGTACTGAATAGTGGATTGATTGATTTATAACACTTATTATCTGATGATTTAATGATTGACTTGCAATTGTCTAATGAAACAGTGAAATAACTGATTAATTTATTGATTGATCGACGGATTGATTGAGTGGTAGACAGTGGTGAGACGATTGATGGAATGGTCAATGAGTGATGGATTGACTGACTGACTGATTGACAAATTGAAACAATTAGTGAATAATGGATGTGTTGGACTTTTGACAAACCGACAGAATTATTGATGGATTGTTTGATTGATTTGTCGACAACGTAACAACTAGAAAGCCCACAAAAAATTCTACTCGCTAGTGTGGAAATTGAGTGAAAACTGTAGTCTTGTGTGTTTATCGATACGTTAACTTTTATATAAATCTATAATCCATGTATTTAATCATTATGCTATTTGTATGATGTTTTCGTATGATTGGTATTATTGCGCTTTCTTAAATTCATAATGTGGATTTTAGCCCTGCAAATTAGTGTACCTACAAAATTTGTAAAAATGTATCTTAAATTCTAGAGACTTGCTTTGGCAAATATACACATATAAATGTCATTATTAACCTCTGAAGGATTAATGAAGATAGTAATTTTAGAAGAGAACTTAGTCAACAATTAAATTTTAATAGTAAAGCTTAAACTGCAGCCAAAACGCAGTCGCTGTGTCAACTGCGCATCTAGCAGAACGCATGCTGATGCGTGCGTGCGTATGTGTTTGTGTATATGTGTGTGCATGTGTTGTTTTGTATGCATAAAATAAGTGTAGATTGTCTGGTCTTCATTGAGCTCAGTGTATCCCTAGTCGAGCAATCTCGACTAATGCACTCTTACTTGTTTAAAATTAAATGTGTTCAATTTTCTCGCTCTAATGGTTAAGTCAGCGATTAATTGTATTTACTTTTTTATTTGAGCAGAACATTTTTTAATGTACAGTGGCATGTTGAAACGGTTCTATCTCCTCACATAATTGGCATATTCTATGTTTATAGTGCTTTACATTCCTTATGAAAAGAGTGTAGCGGCCAGTCAAGTCAGTATGTCATATGGACGCCACTTGGTCGCTATAATTACCTTGGCACATTCATATATTGCATTTGTATATCTAAACCCACATTTTACTATCCTCCTTACCCCTCTCTACTCCAGGAGCATTAAGCATATTCTTTGCTATATTTGCTCACAGGAATTTTGTCAACAGTACGCTAAACGTTGAGTATAGTATGGCAATATTGTTATTGTTGCTATTTTAGTTTTTGTTATTGTTGCTCTTGCTTTCTCTGAAAAGTGCTTTCGCTCTCTCTTTCTCTCTTGTTCCTCCTCTTATACTCTCTTCCCGTGACTGTGTGTTTGTGTTACCCTTCATTAAATTCTCCACCATAAGACCTTAACAACAATATCGAAACAGCGTCAGTCAGTCAGCTGCCCCATCTATCCACACATGCACATACATGTGAAAACAGTAATATACACAGGCACTATGCATTAGTATAGCAGCCATATCTAGCCATCTCTCGCACCACTTATCCTGGTGGCTCACACATCAAACACCCCGAGCCCCAGTCAAAATAAATGTCCCCTTTCCCATTCTGCCTTCTACCTTCACCATTTGCTTTCGACTTCGCCTGCTGCCTCGGCCTAACTGAATTTACAGTTTGCTGTTGGTGTTCTATTCCTATTTCTGCTGAGCTCGGTTCTTTTTATACCCCGAACTCATTAAAAATAGGATATTAGGTATAATGGTTTTGTGAAAATGCGTGTAACAGGCAGAAGGAGGCGTGGCAGATCCTACATAGTATATATATTCCTGATCAGCGCGACAAGATGAGTCGATATAATCCTGTCTGTTTGTCCGTCCGTTCGTCGTGTGAATGCTGAGATCTCCGAAAGTACATAAGTACATAATTGAAAATATTGATGAATCTTCCTGAATTCCACACGTTGAACGAATTCATTTTTGTTCGATAACTCATCCCATTTCTTTTTATCGGTATTTATTTGAATTCGTTATTTTCAAATATCATATTTGCTGTGTAGTTGCGTATAATGAATACGGAGATTATGTTTTTGGATACCACGCCCGCTACTTGTAAAAAACGTATTTCAAATGCTAGAGACTTGTGATTTGACAAATGCACACATACGAATATGATTAAGAAGTTTTAAAAGATTGATGAAGATAGTTCATTGTTATTCAACAATTAAGTTCCCATAGTAATGCCCACGCTGGAGCCTAAGTGCAGTCGTTGTGTCAACTGCGCAGTTAGTAGAACGCGCGCTTATGCGAGCGGGCATATATGTGTGTGTGTTGTTTATATGTATGCCTAAAAGAAGCGTAGGGGTATCTCCTAGTCGAGCAATTTTGACTAGAGCACTCTTACTTATTTTATTTGCCAGTGCTCGTTTGGGTCTGTGTGTTTGTATGTGTGTGTTGCTACTGCTGCTTTGCTATTAATGTAATGCTTGAGGGTGTCCAATTTGTTGGTCCCACTGCGTTGGTTATGGGCTATGGGCTATGTGCTGTGGGCTGTGAGCAGATGCGTTTCAATGGGGGCTGATTCAGCTTCTGGCATTTCGTTTGTGTGCGTTACTCGTTGGCGCATTAACTACACTCAGCCTTGCACAAATACTAATGCTATCGCATATACACGCACACACTCACTGTGGGCTTTGTTATTTGGCAAAATGTTGAAAATGCGCAGAAATTGGTGACATGAGCGAGGAAACGGCATGCCACACCCCATAAACTATATATTCTTAATTACCGCAACAAAACGAGTCGATATAGCCATGTCCATCTGTACGTCCGGTCGTTCGTGTGAACGCTGAGATCTTTGAAAGCACATAAGCTAAAGCTGGGCATGAATACTCGTGTATACCATACGCTGAACGAGTTTATGAAATTTTTTGGGTAACTCATTCCATTTCGTTTTTAAGGCGTGGTTTGTACATCGTTTGAGCTAGAGGTTACAAATCTGCTGTGTAGTTGCGCATAACGAATACGGATGATTGTGTAATCTTTAGATTTTGGGTGCCACGCCCCATTTGCCTCCAATTTGCAAAAAACGGAAACCAAATACTAGAGACTTGTGCTTTAGCGAATACACACATAAGAATGTCAATAATAAGTTATGAATGTTTGATGAAGATAGTTCATCTCTAAGAAAATATATTCAACGATTAAGTTCCCATAGTAATGCCCACATTGCAGCCCAAGTGAAGTCGCTGCGTCAACTGCGTATTTACCAGCGCGTGTGCTTATGCGTGCGTTCATATGTGTGTGCGTGTATGCGTCTGCATGTGTTGTTTGCATGTATGCGTAAAAGGAGCGTAGAATGATTGAAAAAGTGGCTCCTCACAGGGTTCAGGGTATCTACTAGTCGAGCAGTCTTCACTAGAGCACTCTTACTTGTTAAAATTACTATGTATAGTTAGTTACAAAATTGCACAAAAATATCCCAGAATGCAAATTACTTAGCTTGTCAAGAAATCATCTAACGGTATTTCGTGTGTATCCTGCAGGGGAAACATCGAGCGGTCCATGGAACAAAGGGAAAGGTAAATCAATTTAACCATTGCCGCCTACATATATGTACATACATATATTTTATATGTGGGATTATGTGAGACTTCAGACAGCAACGCTGCTACTCCAGGGGCAGTAACTTCACGAAAACCATGCCGCGCATTTCGTTGCCTGTTTGTGTTTTTATGGATGAATGACTTGGATGAGGACGGTTGGGTGAGTGCGGTAGAAGAGCAGCTGATGGTATCGCCATGAAATGCAGACACATACACAGACATTCGCTCATGCAGGGAATTGGCCACATGGCATGCATATGCATGCAAAACGCTGTTGCAACAACAATGTTACTTGAGTTTCTGGTAGAGTGTGCGTGCATGTTGCACTGTTTGCTGAGTTCATGTGTGTTGCTTTTTCCGCTTCCGCTGACATCATGGCGACTGCAGAGACGTCGGTGTCGTTGTTGTCTAACACACACACTTGCACATAATACAGCGGGCACCGACTCAGGCTCAGGCGCGGACTCCGGCTGCGGCTTAGGCAGCGACATATGCAGCATGAAAGCGCCGTTGTATGCAACCACACGAATGCACCATTTGTGCTTTCGTAGCTGCCTGGCACACAGGGTGCAGAGCAGTCGATTGTAGATTTCTGTGGAGCTCTGGCTGGGAGGGGATGGTTGTGTTGGTGGGTATGAGAATGGCTATGGGGAGGGGCATGGTTGAGCTACCATTTATAGTCGGCAATGAACCACTTTACCGTGGCTTGGTTTTGTGCCGCGACGCACGCCACCCTGACACCCCAACATCAAAGTTCGCAGAACGTGTAGTGCCAAGCAGTGCCTTAAATCTTCTCTCTCTTGCTCTCTCTCTCTCTCTTTTTCTCTCTTTCTCTCTCGTGCACATAACCCTGCTTATACTTTTCCTTTGGTTTTTCTGTTCAGCGCCGACCACGTCATCTAGTTACCTCGAACAAAGCTTTTTTTTGGGACATCAAAGCAAATACTTTGCACTGCGTATGCAAATGCAATCGTAACCAAGAGGAAATGAAATTTTTCTTGACAAAGAGAAAGTAAGCGAAAGGATAAGAAAGACACTGACTTTAAGCTCGCAAGTAATAAATTATATGTCGACTGTTTGCAGGTCATATATGAAAAACTTACTGTAAACAGTTCTCTTTCTACACTAGCGGATTTTAATCAGAGGTCGCAAATAAATGTCGACCGTTTTCAATGTTCTACAAATAACTATTTTTTACTGACCCTTTGAAAAAAACTCAAAGATCAACCGGTTCTTGAACGCGCTCGTTGCGCCCGTTGAAAGTAAGCCTTGTACCTATGCATTGTTATGCATGCGAGGGTTTTTTTCGCTTAGCATATCAGTTGCGTTCTTGCAGAATAATTGCAAGTTTCAACTTGTCAATCTATAAACTACGCCTTAAAACAAATTAAAACAAGTAAGAAGACTCTAGTCGGAGGTGCCCGACTAGGAGATACCCTGAGCCCCGTCCGATTCGCATTGTTTAATACACTATATAGGTTGCATATAACATTAAATTTTCCAAAATAAAATTATAATTTTGAAATTTTATTCCACTAGAGTGTATGTAAAAATTTGAGGGGTCTAGCTCTAAAGGTGTGGGAGATATAAATTTTATAACCTGTTTTCGATAAGGTTTAAAATCGATAACAAAACAACAAAAATAGATATCGTTTTTTGGTAATAAACTTGACCTGCGCGTGCTATCCACGGACCCAACAAAAAAAATTCAAGTCTCTAGCTTGTCTAGATGCTTCAATCGACACGTTCAAACATACGGACGGACGGACAGACGGACAGACGGACGGACGGACGGACAGACAGACGGACAGGGCTAAATCGACTCAGCTCGTCGCCCTGATCAAGAATATATATACTTTGTGGGGTCTGACACGCCTCCTTCTGCCTGTTACATACATTTAACAAAACCATTATACCCTGATTTCCCATTTTCAATGGGCTCAGGGTATAATGATCGAAAAAGGCCGATAAAAACGAAATGGAATGAATTATCGGAAAAATTTTATAAACTTTGTATGTGTGAATGAAAATGTTTTTTGCTAGGCGTCGCTGCTTGATATGTGTGTGTGACAATTGGCCAAACATTTTGTTTTATAAATTGGGACTGACTTAACGGAATTTTGTATATGATTGTATTGAATTTTGTTCATTTTATAAGATTGCCAACTCATTCACATGGTTATATTTCTAACTGACCTTTAATGGGGCGTTTTAAGAAATTTGGAACTAGTATAAAAAATGTAACAAAATCAAAATTGTATAAAACTCATATGAATATCAATAAAGTTCTAAAGATGTAGGAGATATAATTTGAAAACGTAACTCCGACAATTAAGCCTTAATCGATAACATTACAACAAAAATATTTATTGAATATATGAAACAAATTTGACCTGCGCGTGCTATATACGGACCTACCAAACAAATTTAGTCTGTGGCTCCTCTATTGAAAATGGGGAGTTGGGGTATAAGGTTTTCTGAAAATGTATGTGACAGGCAGAAGGATGCCTGCCACACCCCATAAAGTATATATTCTTGATCAGCGCGACAAGAAGAGTCTATATTAGCATATATAGTAGTGTACACCTAAATCTGTTTTTACACGGTAGATTGGTTCCAGAAGAAGCCGTGTAAAAACAAGTAAGAAAACTCTAGTCGGAGGTGCCCGACTAGGAGATCCCCTGAGCCCCGTCCGATTTGCATTGTTTAATACGCTATATAGCTTGCATATAACATTAAATTTTCCAAAATTAAATTATAATTTTGAAATTTTATTCAACTAGAATGTATGTAAATCAAAAATAAATAAATAATTAAATAAATAAATAAAAAAAAAACAAAAAACAAACATCACCGAACCTGGACTCGAACCTGCATCTATTTACTACATATGTAACGTTATAGAGCATCATATCAACTAGCACGACCATCTCATGTTTATAGATTTAAAAAAAAATTAAAAAAGTTACGTTGTCGTCACTGAGTTTCGAACTCGATACCTTTCGTTTACGCGCCTTGCGTCTATGCACTACGCCACACCAGTATTGCATAGCTTGTTGGCAAAACGCAAAGTAGTACTACAAGGCGATATGTGACAAATACAAAACTAAAGAAACTAAAAAAGCAGATCAATCGCAATTGTGATTCTTAGAATATGCTGAAATGCGCGCATATGAACGTATGAGTATGTGTACATACAAAAACGGTGGTCTGTTTCAATGTATGCGTGTAAAGGGTGATATATGACAAATACAAATACAATTCAAACACAGATTTGGTTGAAGAATAAGCTAGAATTGAATTTATTTGTGCAAGTTAATAATTAAAATAATTCCACATTGCAACAAAATCCAATGGGAATTATTGCAACACAAATAAGACATAACAAACTGACCAAAACAACAAGCCAAATCTGCTGACACCACGTCTAGCGGACTTCCTGCACACGCCAACCAGAGCTGCAGCAATTCTAAGAAGAATTGCACAACGGGTTAACAACACCATGAGCGACGCCGCTGCCAGCACCGTCGACTGAACCACAGCTTAGCTAGGGATAGAATTGATTTAAGTAATTAGTTGCAAAATTCGATTTGAATGAGACGGACTTGTTTCGTTTAAATAAATAAAACCTTTTTTTTATCATTCAAATAAAAGAAGAATTTAACTGGCACCCGAGCAGGGACCGACTTCGTGCGCAATACAGCAAAACGTTTAGTACGTGCGTGATACTGCAATATAAAAGCAGAGTCGGTTAAAGAGTGAAAATTCGATCGCGTTACAACATAGCAAAACGCCTGTACGAACGCGACGGTGTGATCACAAAATATATAGAAATCGGTTAAAAGGGAAAATTCGATCGCGTTACAACACAGCAAAACGCCTGTACGAGCGCGACGGATGGCCTTCAGAGTCGATCAATTCAGACAGTGTGATACGAGAGAGTGACGATACTCTAAGTGCACGCAACTGTAAAAGAACGCAGCGACTGCGCTTGGGCTGCAATGTGGGCATTACTATGGGAATTTAATTGTTTAATAACTTTTCTTAGCGATGGACTAAGTGCATCAAACTTTCACAACTTATTAATGGCATTCATATGTGTGTATGTGCCAAAGCAAAAGTCTACAGTATTTGATTTGCGCTTTTTACAAATAGGGGGCTATTGTGGGCGAATGGGGCGTGGCATCCAAAATCTAAAGATAACGTTATCTCCGTATTCATTACACGCAACTACACAGCAAATTTGAAGTCTCTAGCTCAAACGATGTACAAACCACGCCTTAAAAACACATTAAAATTATCGATAAATGCTCCTAAAATCGAAATGGAATGAGTTATCGGAAAAATTTTATAAACTTGTGCAGCGTATGGTATTATCGAGTATTCATGTAAAATTTCAAGTCTCTACGTTGCGTACTTACAAATATCTCAGCGTTCACACGGACGGACGGACAGACGGACAGGGCTATATCGACTCGTCTTGTCGCGCTGATCAAGAATATATATACTTTATGGGGTGTGGCACGCCTCCTTCTGCCTGTTACATACATTTTCACAAAACCATTATACCCTGATTTCCCATTTTCAATGGGCTCAGGGTATAAAAAGATATGCACTCTAATCTTAAAAGTACATAATATAAATAAAATGAATGACAAGTTCAGGAACTAAACAACTATGTTGTGAACGAAAAGAATAGGTTATTCAATTTTTAAGGTAAAAAATAAAATAAAATAAAATAAGTGATAATCATAAATACAGCATAATCGCTGAGATTTTAAAGCTCAGTATTCTCCTATTACCTATACTCTCGCTGCGGTTGTAATTCCCAATGTTCGTGTTTTATACATACTTATCCTATCGCTAAGGTTGTAAGGGCTCATCTGCCTATTTTTAAAATTCATACATGTGGCCTTTATCTATCTATCGCGCTGCATGCTAGTCGTTGAACGCGTAGAAATCATGTTTACATTTATGTATACTTTATGTTCATGCTTGAAGTGCGGAACCCAGAAAATATGATAGCCAGGTAAACTGAGTACTAAGTTGCTTCCTTGGACTTTTGTGCCTGTGGCGGTGCCCATTCTAAGTTAAGTCAAATCTCTTTAAAGTACGTGCGCCACGTCAGGGTATAATGGTTTTGTGAAAATGTATGTGACAGGTAGAGGGAGGCGTGGCAGACCCCAGGGCGAGGAGCTGAGTGGATTTATCCCTGTTCATCTGTATGTCCGTCCGTTTGTACGTATGTTTACACGCGTCGATTTCAGAAAATAGAAGAGCATGAAAATTGATTTGTGTTAATCATTGTGTTTGCATCTTATACCCTGAGCTGATGGGAAATCAGGGTATAATGGTTTTGTTAAATGTATGTAACAGGCAGAAGGAGGCGTGACAGACCCCACAAAGTATTCTTGATCAGGGGGACGAGCTGTGTCGATTTAGCATTGTCCGTCCGTCCGTCTGTTCGTATGTTTGAAAGCGTCGATTTCATAAACTTGACGAGCTAGACAGCTGAAATTTTGTTGTAGATTCGCAGTCGTTCGGAAACTATTTTTGTTGTAATGTTATCGATTTTAATGCTTATCGAAAATAGGTTTTTAAGGCGTAGTTTGTACATTGTTTGAGTTAGACACTTCAAATTTGCGTTTAATGAATACGGAGATTACGTAATTTTTAGATTTTAGATGCCACTCCCCATTCGCGCCCAATAGCCCCCTATTTGTAAAAAGCGCAAATCGAATACTAGAGACTTGTGCAATACAGACATATGAATACTATTAATATGTTGTGAAAGTTTCGTGAATTAAGTCCATCGCTAAGTAAAGTTATTCTACAATTAAGTTCCCATAGTAATGCCCAAGCGCAGTCGCTGCGTTGCCTGCGCAGTCGGCAGAGCGCGCGCTTATGCGTGCGTGCACATGTGTGTATGTAAGTGTTGTTTGTATACATGCATAAAAGAAGAGTAGAATTATTGAAATATTGGATCTTCACAGGACTCAGAGTATCTCCTAGTCGAGCAGTCTCGACTAGTGCACTCTTATTTGTTTTGTTGTTATGTCGATTTTTAAGTTTTAAATGATTTTTATACTCTGTTCGCAAAAGGAAAAAGAGTATATCGGGTTTGTGTGATGTCCGTCTGTTTGTATGAATGCAATATTTTAGCTAGAGACTTGAAATTTGGAACGTATACTTGTGTATATCTAAGATTTTCCCGATACGCCCAATAGGGGCGTGGCAAATCGGAAAATGCTTGCGCTCATAGGCGAGAGATCGTATTAGTTGAAAACTACAAAGTTGCAATTTGGATTGGTTACTCGCGTCAAAAGTTTATATCTCCTACAGTTTAAACGCTAAAAGTCCAGATTCTCCAAAAATACCCTGTAATTTTCACATGTACAGTTACATTACCCTAGACTTCATCTAAGAACTTGCCATAGATTATATGTCTACACCTGATGGGGAGAGTGGCAAATCGGCAACAAAATAAGTAGCGCCAAGCTGCAAAATTCATAAGCCTGTGTAACCTATATAAATAAGCTTAATAAGAATTGCTAAGACGGCAGAAAGCATTTATAAGAAATATTAAGAAATAAAAATTAATAATAAATCATTAAATAATACAATTAAGTTCTGCAATAATTTAGCTGCTAAAATTTTCATTCCGCATATACTCAGGTATGTTGTTCTCTTTTTTGTATGTGTAGCCATACTGTCAAAAATTGTATTCACCGACTGCGCAGAACTGTGATTTCGAATATCGATAATTTAATAAATGAATTTAATTATTAAAAAAATTAAATATATAAATTATTTAATTTTGTTTTCTTAGAATAAACAATATATATATATATATATATATATATATATATATATATATATATATATATATATATATATATATATATATATATATATATATATATATATATATATATATTAAAAATTTTGTAATTCGGCGAGTGTGACGACTTAATATATATTATTAAATTTAATATACCATGCCCCTATGCCCCTATGAGAACAAGAGAAATTTTACATGAATACTCGATAATACCATACGCTGCACAAGTTTATAAAATTTTTCCGATAACTCATTCCATTTCGATTTTATGAGCATTTATCGATAATTTCAATGTGTTTTTAAGGCGTGGTTTGTACATCATTTGAGCTAGAGACGCAAATCAAATACTAGAGACTTGTGCTTTGGCACATACACACATATGAATGCCTTTAATAAGTTGTGAAAGTTTGATGAAGTTAGTCCATCGCTAAGAAAAGTTATTAAACAATTAAGTTCCCATAGTAATGTCCACATTGCTGCCCAAGCGCAGTCGCTGCGTCAACTGCGCAGTCGGCAGAGCGCGCGCTTATGCGTGCATGTATATATATGTGTATGTGTTTTTTGTATGTATGCATAAAAAAATCGTAGAATGATTTGATATTTGGCTCTTCACAGGGCTCAGGGTATCCCCTAGTTGAGCAGTCTCGACTAGAGCACTCTTACTTGTTTTTGTTTGTATTAATCACTTTCACATTATAGTATTCAAGGATAAGCATTAATTTTCTTATAACGTGCGAAAAAATTGAACTGTCAACTTTGCATCATTAGTTGATCCTTCATAGTGAAATTAGCTTATCGAGATGATAAAAACTCAATTTCTAATGCACGTCTTTTAACACGCTGTACTACAGCTGCCAACTCTCAATTAGCAAGCTTTGACTCGATTTTTTATTCATAAAAAAAAAATTGAATTGATATATTACTTTTGTATAGTTTTGGTATAGTTAAAACTTGTGTTGCACAAAATTTGAAGTACAGAGTGTGGTAATAAAAAAAAATAAATAAATATGGTTGCATTAAGTGGTCAGACGATAGTTATGTTTGGTCTGGCAGCACTCGCATTTGTGAGTTATTGCATTTACTTCGATCACAAGCGGCGAACGGATCCACGTTATAAGCGGTGTGTACACGAGCGACGGCAGCGCGAACGTTCACAGTGCACCTTACGCAAGCCACAATTAAGCGCTGAGGTGGTTGAATACTTTTTACGACACGTGTATCTGGGCGAGATCTGTGTGCGCAAAAAGGACTGGGATGGAGCTGTGAACTATTTTGCCAACGCGATCATATTCTGTGCTGATCCGCATATATTATTATGCAAACTGCAAGAAGCGGTGCCCGTTGAGCTCTACGATAAGATCATAGCCAAAGTTCGGCTGCTTGTCAGTACATCCAACAATTGGGGCCAGCTTTCGAGCTCAACAAGTAACGCGGATAGCACCCTGGAGTCAGCGGAGTCGCGCACAATGTGCATTAGATTCTCAACTGAGCTCAACTCAGATTAGCTTCAAAAGCGTTTTGGTTTCCTCTCTTGTTATTTTTCTAGCCACTGAGATCCCTCCAACAAAGTCGTTACAAATCATTATCTATGGGAGAGAAATCTATTTTGGCGTTTGGCTCTACCAAATAAATCGAGCTCATAGAGTATGTAAATTGGGTTTAGATTTTATAATAATTTTGATGATGTCAATTAAAAAAGCTTTGCTGGAAAAAATTGTTGACTTTAGTATGCCGATCTGTATGAATTGTATATATATACAATTCATACAGATCGGTATACTAAAGTCAATAATTTTTTTTGTTTGATTTTAGTTTGACTTACTTGTTTAGCCGATCCGTGTCGTTGTCGGCCAGGTTGAGGAGATAGGCCACGAACTCGACGTCGTTCTTGAATTGCAGTCGGGTGCGCATGTGCTCCCATTTCTCGGCGTTCTTTGTGCCAATATAAATGTTTTTGCTGTAATTCTGATGACGGTATTTGCGTCGTTCGCTGGCAGCGCTGCCGCTACCGCAGCCGCTGCTCGTCTGCTGCTGGTGCAACTGTTGCTGGTGTTGCTGCTGTAAATGGTGTTGGTGGTCGTGTTGCTGCTGGTGATGGTGATGCGAGTTGCTGTGTCGGGAAAACTGCTGCTGCTGATCATTGATGGCGCTGCCGAGTGTCGAGCTGATAGCATGATTGCTATTGTTGTTGGTGGAGAAGCTAGTGTTGCTGTTGCCGCCAATTAGGCTACTGCTCGGTGCTGGTATGCTATTGCTGGCGCTCCCGCTGCCACCACTAGCCAGGCCGAGATTGGCAGCACTGCTAGCCATGTCCAACGCTGTGACATTCTCCATTTGGGCAGCTCCCACATTTGTCGCGTTTAGCTTGGCTGCAGTTGCTGCTGCTGCTGCGGCGGCTGCTGCTGCAGCTGCCGCGGCAGCGGCCACAGCACTCATATGTAGATCGGTGCTCTCGGCGGCAGCGGCGCTGCTTAGATGTCCCGAAGTCAATTCTGTACGGCTGTCCACATCCTCATCTTCATCGTCGTCTTCATCCTCGTCTTCATCCTCGTCATCGTAGTCCGGCTGTTCCATTTGGCTGAGATCGTGCGAGTGAAGTCCATGGCGCAAATCGGTGGTCAATATAGGTGGTCCTGGGGTGGCGGCTAGGCTATGTATATTGTTCATGTTATTGTTGTTGCTATTAATGTTGTTACTGCTAACGTTGTTGCTGCAGATATTATTATTGGATAATTGCTGATCTATAGCATCCTCATTATCATCGTCCTCATCATCGTAATCATCGTCGACCTCGTCCACCAACTGCTCCTCGTCTTCCTCCTCCTCATCCATTTCATGATCGCGGTGCTTATTGCTGGTGCTGCTATTATCGTTATTGTTGTTATTATTGTTGTTATTGTTATTGTGATGATGTTGATGCTGCTGCTGTTGGTGTTGCTGTTTGCCATTGTGTAATGCATTGACAGCGGCAACAACAGCCCTCGTTGTGACCGCTGCCTGTACTGCGTCTGCTGCTGTTGCTTGCGCTGCTGTTGCATCGCTATTGTCGTCGTCGCTGCTTTGCGAGCTGCTGCTGCTGCTGCTTCGCCTTCTGATGTTATTGTTGTTGCTGTTGTTCTGTAAGCTATTTCCATTGCCATCGTTGTTGTTGATAGTGTTGCTATTGTTGTTGCTGTTTGTGATTTTATTGTTGCGCGTATTATTGTTGCTGCTGCTACTGCTATTGCTACCGCTGCTGGCGCTAAGCGCAGCTGCTGCAGCCGCTGCTGCCGCGGCGCGATTGAGAAAAGGCGCGCGTGGCACTAAAGGCGTGTCGGAATTATCGGAGCTATCATTAAAATCGAATGCACTAAAATCGGCCGCATTGCTACTGCTGGCTGCTGCTACTGGTGCCGCTATTGCTGATGATGCTGACGGCGTTGTCGTTGCTTTCGACATATTTGCATCGGCATTCAGCTTACTGCTGTTTTGATTGTTGTTGTTGCTGCTGCTGGCAATACTGTTGCTGCATGTGCTGCTGGTGCTGCTACTGCGACTGCTGCTGCTGCCGGCGCTAAGTAGCGTGCCGGTCTGGCAGCGCTTTAAAGCTGTAGTTGTTGTAGCCGTTGATGATATTGACGTTGTTCTTGCTGTTAGTATTGCGCTTTGCCGAACGCTGCTCAGTTTTTGCTATTTGTTGTTGTTGCTGCTGCTGCTGCGGCGCGAGGCACTGCTGCTGCTAACGATGCCTCTCTCTGCCTCTACTAACGTCACTGTCGCTACTCTTGGCGCCTCTCTTTGCCTCTGCTGCTGTTTTTGCTTCTGCTTCTTCTTCATTATTCACACACACAAGTCGCGTGCGAGCTGCACACACACACGTGTACACGCACGTAAAGAGAGACTTACACACACACACACTAAACTTGCTGTTGTTGCATTGTCGCTGCTGCTGCTGCGGTTTTTATTATTATTATTATTACTACTATAATTATTATTATTATTACTTTACTTGAATTCCTGTTACTGTTATCTTGTTTTTGCAATTGTTGCTAATTGCCTGTTTTTATTAATAGATGATGTAGAGAGAAAATGTTAAAGGTAATTTGAAGAGTTGTTTTATCTACACAAGCGTACATCAGCACGACGGCGTTGAGGCTAACGCTGACAGTGCAACGTAAGCGAGCGAGCAGCAGAAGAAGAGCAAATTAGCGAGCGCAAAAGAACAAAAAAAAAAAAAAAAAAACGAAATGAAATCAAAGAAAACGCAGAAGCTCGTTGATAATTAAGTCCCGTTACTCGCTGCAGCTTTCACGCTGCCTGTCTGAGTTTTGTGGCGCCGTGTGGCAACGTTGTGCGTCAACGTCACTAGCGAGCACCTTTTTGCTGGTCCTGCTGTTACTGCAGCTTTTTTCTTTCAGTTGCTTGCTTTTCTTTCACTCTAATTACTTATCTTGTGTGCTTGCGCAAGTGAGTTTATAGCATATTTATGAATTGTTTTGTCAGGCAGTTACATTTGCCAATCGCAGTAGTAAAATACAGAATGTGACCAAAGAAAACAAGAAAAAGAGCAAAAGAAGGAAAACAATATAAATGAAAGAACATTTGCACGCAAAAAAAAAATAACAAGGATATTATGAATGGGGTAAGGGACAGTTGAGAGGGGCCCAATCTCTGTGTTATTTGTTGTTATTGTCGTTATTGTTGTATGCGAAAATTTTTTCGTCTTATTTTATTTTTCTGTCTTTCCTTTTGCTTTCCTTTAGACTGCGTGATTGTGTGTGAGTGTGTCTGGGAGTGTAACACCCCACCAGTATGTGGTTAATGTGTTGGGTAGCGGAGTTATAGACTCTTTGCCATCGCTGCGACTGCACTTTTTGTTATTTGCTTACTTTTCAAATACAATTCTTTTTTTTTTTTTTTGTAGTTCACTTTTCACTTGATTCTGCACTTGAAAAGAATTTATTTAAAAAAAATAATTAAAGTAATTTTTTAGCTTCTTTCTTCTACTTCTTTTTGTTTAATAATTGAACTTTTGTTTTTGCTGTTATTTTGGTATATTTATTTAATGCTATTTTTGTTGTTTGATAATCTGACGTTTAATGCCTGTTTCCAGTGTTTTCTCCGCAGCGTTCATATGCCGTTACTCGCTGGTCGCGTCGGAATGAAGGACTTTTTATTTATGTGTATGTCCTCGTCGCAGTCATCGTCGTCGTCACTGTCGCCGCCGCAGTCGCGTCGCTGCCGCAGCTCCAGCACTTTCTCTATGTCTATGATTGTTCCTGCGCGCGCTTGCTCTGGTTATATATATGCATATATGCATATATATATATATATATATATATATATATATATATATATATATATATATATATATATATATATATATATATGTATATGTATATGTATATATAAGTGTGTTATTAGGTGTATGCGCTTTATAGGAGTGTGAAAAACTTCTGAGAGCAACAACTTCAAAACGCCACATAGAGAGAGCCCGCTAGTGTGTGTGTGTGTGTGTGACGCGAATTGAGATGACGACAACAGCGACAACAGCGACAACAACACTGACTGCGAGGACGAGGATATTGCTGACAACACTGCAAGATAAAGCGTAATGATAGATGAATCACCGCTCAATGTCATTTATATTTATATGCCCACTATGAAAGCTTTAGATGTGACATGTGTATATATGTATATGTAGATGCTTATCTAGTATTGTGAGTAGCTTCAATTTGTATATTAATACTTTTCAACAATTTTGTTTAGTGCATTCATTTGCCGCCTGACATCGCCACATACATTGTCATCTGCGCTATGTACTGTATAGTCGCTATTCGTGCTCGATTTTCCTTTGCCTGTGTCACCGTGTCTACGCTACGCTTGCCGTTATTGCCACAATGGGCCCGTTGCTGTCACAGTCAGCTCCGAATGGTATAGTGGTTGGCAAATACAACCAAATGGCGCCACCCCCAAAAAAGAGACTGTACCGAAGCCGAGTCGAGCTCGAGTCGGAGGTGGAGACGGACACGGGGTGGTGTTGACCCGCCCCACGTTCTCAGTGGTCATAAATCGAATTTTTGTTTATATAGGGATAGAGTTGCGCTGAAGAGCGAAGCTATTGAGGATCTCCGAGCTGCTTTCCACTGCGCCCATGGCCTACAGCTCACATCCTGGCTGCTTACCATGCCACTGCTGACGCTGACAGTGGCAGCGCCTGTGACTGCAACTGCGGCTGCGGCTGCGACAGCGACCCCACGCGACGTGGCGCGAATGTTTTACGGTTTGTTGTGTTTTGCGATACCTCTCCTGCAACTGGGTGGGTCACTGTCTCTCTGTATTGGTGTGTGTGTACGGGTGGTTGTTCTGCCGGCGTCGTTATGGGCAGCAGGCAGCACGTCGCTCTCGTATATGTGGGCGGTGGGAAGGCTGCTATGCTTTTATGCGCCTGCTCCTGCTCGCAGCTCGCAGTTTTGACGACGCTCGTTACTTTTGGAGTGCCTCAGCCGTATGCAATGCTTTTTTCTTTCGAGTTTCCTTCTCTGTGCACTAGGGGGTTGCAAAATTAAAATTGCTTCCTGCCTGCGTGTGGGAGTGTGTGTGTGGGTGTATGTGAGAAAATGTTGTGAAAACAATATATGTATGTGCGAGGGAGATATCTCTATATGTGTGTGCATTACTCGATTTCTCTACTCGTTGCCAATGTTCACTCGTTGCATTTTCATAAATTACTGTTATGATTTAATACCAACATACAAATAGATAAAAATTAACTTATTATTTAATAATAAACTGAGTATATGTGGAAAAAAGATAAGTAAGGCTAAATTAATTTATTTATAAATGTACTCGTTCACGGTTCAAAAATATCAAAGTTTTTTTTTTGCAATATCTACATTTTCGGAAATGTCATGCCCAAAAATTTTTTCCCGATACGGCCACTAGGGGTGTGACAAATAGAGCAAAACTGTATATTATACGGTTTTAAAAGTAGAGCACTAAAATTTGTACTTTACTCCAGACAACTTCTATAAACTGTCCAAATCGGCCATAAAGTTTCTCTCGTCCTAATGCAAAATGTATATGCGTGTGTCGCCTATATAATTAAGTTTAATAGGAATTGCTAAGACGACAGGAAGAAGCGTATGGTATTATCGAGTATTCATGTAAAATTTCAAGTCTCTACGTTGCGTACTTAAAAATATCTCAGCGTTCACACGGACGGACAGACGGACAGACGGACAGGGCTATATCGACTCGTCTTGTCTCGCTGATCAAGAATATACATACTTTATAGGGTGTGGCACGCCTCTTTCTGCCTGTTACATACATTTTCACAAAACCATTATTCCCTGATTTCCCATTTTCAATGGGCTCGGGGTATAAATATATATAAATATATAAACATGCCTTCTCCGCACTCAACGACTAGCATGCAGTGCGATAGATAGATAAAGGCCACATGTGTGGAATCTAAAAATAGCCAGATGAACGCTGACCCTTACAACCTCAGCGATTGGATAAGAATATGTAAGAGATCAACGCTGACACTTGCAACCTCACCGATTGGTTAAGAATATGTAATAGACCAATCCCGACCCTTGCAAACACACAGTCAGTGTATTAATTTATTCAGTTTCACTTTAAACATACGGACAGACAGGCGGACAGGACTAAATCGACTCAGCTGTCTCCTTATTCAAGAAAATACATACATCTGCCATGCCTCCTTTTGCCTGTTACATATATTTAAACAATATAATTTTTAAACCTGTTTTCGATTAGGTTTAAAATCGATTACTTTACAACAGTTATCGTTTTTCTTTATGAAACTTGACATGCGCGTGCTATACACAGACTTCCAAACAGAAATTTCAAGTCTCTAGCTTGTCTAAGTTCATGTCTCGTCGCTTTCACACATACGGACAGACGGGCGGATGGACGGACAGACAGACGGTCAGGGCCAAATTAACTTAGCTCGTCGTCATGATAAAGAATATATATACTTTATGGGGTCTGCCTCTTCATACATTTAACAAAAGCATTATACTGTGATTTCCCATTTTTAATGAGTTCAGGGTATAACAAGCAAGAGTGCTCTAGTCGAGACTGCTTGACTAGGAGACACCTTGAGCCCTGTGAGAAGCCAATACTCCATACTTTTTGTGCTTTTTTATGTAAACGTATAAATACATACAAACACATTTATTTGCAAACACGCATAAGCGCGCGTTGCGCTACCTGCGCAGTTGACGCAGCAACTGTGCTTGGGTTGCAGTGTGGGCATTACTATGCGAAGTTAATCGTTGAATAACTAAAAATATGATAAACTCGTTCAGCTATGGTATTCTCGAGTATTCATGTAATATTTCAAGTCTCTAGTTTTTGTACTTTCGAAGATCTCAGCGTTCATTCGGACGGACGGACGAATGGACAGGGGAATAACGATTTGTCTTGTCGCGCTGATCAAGAATATATGTTTATACTTCATGGGGCCCTGATTTCCTATTTTCATTGGACTCACGGTATAGTAAGCCCTATATAAAGTTCTGGTGCTCTTCTGGCATTTAAATTAATGCGGTAGTTTAATTTATTTTCTTAAAGCTCAAAGCTACGACAAGGACAAGAAAGTTTATATAAGAGCTTTTTATTTTGCTTTGAAACACCTTTATCAAAAAGCTGAGCTACAAAACACGCCCCCTAGCGTTCTTACTCATAACTCTGCATATTCTATAACGCAACTGAGGGTTGGAAATGACTAAGCAAGACGCATGCTCCCTTTTTCACTCTCTTTGTCTTCCTTTCTAACATACTCTTTTTCTATATTTTGGACGCTCTCTGATATTATCCATTTGCTTCGTTTGTCGTTTTGAGGTTAAAGGGATGAAAATATTAAAGGCATGACTTCAGTTTCAATTTCAGTTTTAGTGCGTTATCTGCGTTGGGACCACTTCACAGCGTATATAAATCCCCCCTAAACGGTATTTCTGAAACTAGACGAAGTATATTGAAACGGTAACTTTATTACAGAAACTTGAAAACAAACAAAAAGTGTTGAAACATATTAAAATAAAAAAACACGAATTCCTATTTATTGTAAATATTTTTTACGGATACTTTTTTTTTGTGTAAAATGTGTCAAGCTGATCGTCATAAAATTTCCACGCTGTTCACAATGCGCGCGTGTTCGCCCGACTGGTTGTGTGTGCATAATTGTATGAGTGTATGTGTGTGCGTGTATGCCTGACTGTTGGTTGAGTATGGCGTACTTATTATATAAGGTGATTTTTCTATTGGTAGCAGACATTCGTTGACTATTGGCAGCTGAGTTAATTTCCATACTCATTAACTTGCTGTTCAGCGCTAAGCCTTAAAAGCGCGCACAGGAATTTTAATTAAATAAATGAACACCCATAAGTATGCTACAACATCACGCGCATACACTCACACTTACATGTGCCAATGTAACGAACACATACACAGATGTCGCCTGTGGGGGCGTCGTGACGCGTCTAGCAACATGTCTTTGACTAATATACGATACGATACTCGCAACCGCACTCGTACTTTTTGCCTATTACTAACAGTTCCACATTGACACACACACACATACTAAGAGACATGGGAGTGTGCACTTATAAATTTATGATTTTGACTGAATCATTAACGTTCTTATGGTTCGTCATTCTCTCTCCCTTACTTTTTCTCCCTCTTCCACTCTTTTGCCCTTCGAAATGTCAAAATATTGCGGAAATAAAATTGTTGGATTCGTGTTCTCAGCTTCGCGAACCTTCGCGACGTTGCCAGCTGAAATTTCCCTTTTCATACCAAAGTCACATGTTTTTGAGCTTTCTAATTTAAGCAAATGCAGCAGCGTAGTTTTCAGCACTGAAACATATGCTTTGTAAGCTTTCTACTGCACGAAACCCAAACTTATTATTATTACTATTTGTGCAAAATCCAAACTTATTCCTACATTCCAAATAGTGCATTTATAACGAATCTCGAAATCTTTAATGGAAATCCGAAATTGTGAAGCTCACTTTTTATTCATATTCATTTTCACTTTAACGCCTTGCGCCTTGTGAGCTGCAATGCTAAAAACTTACAGCTGGCACCGCTGCTCTAACGCTCTCTGTCACGCTCATTCTTTCTCTCTGGTACAAACGTTCTCTCGTTATGTTGCGCTCGCTCTTACGCTCTCTCACCGTCATCGGTGGCAAGCAGACGAAATGGAAATCCAATTGGTATGTCGCCTGTAAGTTTAGTCCAGACTCACACGTGTAGGTGAAAAGTCCTTCGAATTGTCTTTTTCAAGTGCGCTAATAAAACTTATTTTTTTCCAGTGTTTTGTTTCTCTGTGTATGTGCGTTCTCTCTCTATATAAATATATATATATTTATATCTTTGCGTGTTTTGTGTGTATATGTTTGTCATCGTGAATGTCAATGTGTGTATGTGTGTGTATGCGTGCGTAGTTGTTCCGCGCGCTGGCATAAGCAAACGATTCAACACCATTAACAATAAAAAAAAGAAAGAGCATTGATGGTGTAAATTTACAACCTCAAGCCAAGCAATAAAGCGCATGGTAAAAAGAAAAGAAAACATACACACTCTTACAGCTTTACACACCCACGCACAAGTAAAGATAAAGTTTGAGCTAAGCAAAGACAAGGAAAAAGCTGTAATTCTAAGCCAAAGTCGCGAAGGTGCTGAACCAAGCAAAAACAATACACAATTAACGGCAATGTCGCTTGTTGATTTTGCTGTTGTTGTGATTTTCTTTTTCTCTTAAGCTTCTATTGTTATTATATTCGATCTAGTGACACTATCTAAAGGCGCCGAAATGAAATCATGAATGAGGCTTGATGTAGTGCGCGGCAGAGTGATCACACACAAAAAAAACTAACAAAGACAATGTGAAAGTTGACTTCAACCAAACCGATTCGCAAATCGAGAGCCAATTAATTTGTGGGCCGCAGATTTTTTGCGTTGTCCGCTTTGGTCGCTTCATTTACGGCGAACTGCTTGTGAGTTCATTATTGCTATTGGATACTTTCTTTTGCTGTTTCCAAAGTACCGATTATGGTTCGCAGTTGTTCATTGTTTCAGTCACAGTCCACATCTAGTTCGACGTTACGCAGAGGGTAGTTTGTGTGTGTTTATATATAAATATATATTTTTATACTCGTTTCCCTAAGGGAAAAAGAGTTTATTGGTTTTGTGAAATGACCGTCTTGCTGTTCGCCCGTCTGTCCGTATGAATGCAATATTTTTCTACGCTATTGAAGCTAGAGACTTGAAATTTGGAACATATACTCGAATTATAAAGTGTCAAGATACGCCCACTAGGAGCGTGGCAAATCGGAAAATGCTTGCGCCCATAGTCAAGAAATCATATTAGTTGAAGAGCTAGAGAGTTGAAATTTGGAATGTATACTTGCGTTGAGCACCCAAGCTCAAAAAGATATGACGGATACATCTACACCCATTGGGGGCGTGGCAAATCGGGAAAACTGAATCTTCTACAGTTTTAAAGCTAGAATGCTGAAATTTGGCACGTATCTTAACGCTTCGATTCTATAAAGATTGATAAAAAGATTTGATGTCTACGCCCACTGGGGGCGTGGCAAATCGGATCAGAATATATAGTGATTTTACAAGATCAGCTATATTTTCAGCACTATTGATGCTAGAGACTTGAAATTTGATATATATACTCGGATAAGCAACCCAAGATCAAAAAGATATGGCGGACATACCTACGCCTTCAGGGGGCGTGGCAAATCGCAAAAAGTTTATAGCTCCTACAGTTTTAGAGCTAGACGATTCAAAATTGGATGTTTGTGTTACTGGGGCCTCCTCTATTGATTCCCCAAAAATAAATCTTACGCCCCTTTGGGGCGTGGTATATCGAAAAAATACCCTGTAACTTTCACATTTTTGGAGTGTAAGCATCCAAACAGTTACGTTACCCTCGACTCCTTCTAGGAACTTGCCAAATATGATATGTCTACGCCTACTGGGGGTGTGGCAAATTGGCAACAAAATTTGTAACGCCCAGCTGCAAAATGCATATGCTTGTGCCACCTATATAAATAAGCTTAATAACAATTGCTAAGTCGACAAACGGCATTTCTGAGAAATATTAAGAAATATATGTAATTCGATTTAATGTTGAAGTTCTGCAAATAATTTATCTGCTAAAATTATCATTTTTCGTATAGCCTAGGTCAGTTATGTTATTTTCTTTTTGTGACAAAAAATGTAAATATCATCTATCGATTACAAAAATATCGACTTAGTCCGAACAAAATTATTCCACACAAAAAAATTAACGATAGGACTCATCATGTATGTACATATGTATGTAGGCACGAACAGCAGCGCAACTATTTTCATGCCGTCGCCGCCGCGTCTCGAACGCGGACCCTGTTGCTTACACGCTTTTCATCTACCTGCTGCGCCACATCAGTTTTGCATTGCCTGTTGGCAAATCCGAAACTACTTCACTACTAGGGCGACTATTGACAAATACAAAACTATAGAAGCTGCTGTTAATGCAAACATAATATAAACATAAATCAATCGTAATTGTGATTCTTAGAAAATGATGAAATGCGCGCATATGTATGTATGTATTTATATGTGTACATACAAAAACGGTGGTCGGTTTGAATGCATGCGTATAAACGGCGATATTTGACAAATACAAAACTAAAGAAGCGGCTGAAAATGCAAACACAACTCAATAACAATTTTGGTTGAAGAATATGCTAGAATGAATGGCGTTGAATTTATTTGTGCACATGCATAGTAGACGCACTTACACGTTTCAATGTATGATTAAATGTTAATGTATTTTGCTGTCGCTGCTTAACACGTGCGTGTCATAATTGGCCAAACGTTTTGTTTAATAGATTGCGACTGACTTAACGGAACTTGATGAACTTTCAGCATATGATTCTATTGAATTTTTTACATTTTATAAAAATGTTAATTCATTCACATTGTTATATTTGCAAAAATTGAAATTGCATAAAATTCACATGAATCTACATAAATGCAAAATTTGAGATAAATTATTAAATTTAATATACCAGATGCCCCTATGGGAAACGAGTATCACGCATTAGGTTTCGTTCTAAGGCAACGTTCTTACTTGTTTTTTTATACCCTGAGCCCATTGAAAATAAAAAATCGGAGTATATGTAATGGTTTTGTGAAAATGTATGTAACGGGCAGAAGGAGGCTTGATACACCCAATAAAGTATATATATTCTTGATCAGCGTGACAAGACGAATCGATATAGCGCTGTACGTCTGTCCGTGTGAACGTTCAAATCTTCGGAAGTACGAAAGCTAAAGAAATTTTCAATGTTTACTCGTACTAGTATACGCAGTAAGAGTTTATCATTTTTTTCGATAAGTCATCCCATTTCTTTTTGATCGGTATTTATCGATAATTTGAAATCGTTTTGTAAGAGTGGTTTGTACATCGTTGAAGCTAGAGATTTCAATTGGCAATGTAGTGCTTAATAACTACGGACTTTATGTAATCTTTGGATTTTGGATGCCACGCCCTCTTCGCCCTTATTTGCAAAAAAACCTATATTAAAGTCTATTTAAAGAAGAAGCACATGGTTTAGGGTGTCTCTTAGTCGAGCAGACCTGATTAAATCACTCTCACTTGTTTCAATAGTTTTCGCCACGTTTCACATTCAACATCAACCACTTGCCGCCCCTGGCGTCGCTGATATTGTTAAGGTCGTCAACATCGCATCCTTGCCGGTGCTGCGGATGCAGGTGCTACTGCAGCTGCTCTTACTGCTGCTGCCCCAGCCGCTACTACTGCAAGTGCGGGGCAGCCATACAACAGGAAAGGAAAGTGTCATTGGCACTCTCTTTTTTTGTGTGTGAGGGAGTGAGTGAGTGAGAGAGAGGAAGAGGGTGAGTGAGAAAAAGGGGAAGAGCGAGTGAGAGAGACGGTGAAGGCGTTTCACGATATGAACGAACAACTTGTGAAGCTGGCAAGAACAACAACCGCAAAAACAATAACAATAGCAACAGCTGCTAAAGGGCAGGCAAAGAAAAACGCAAAAATCCATATGATACTAAATCAAAAATATTTCATTTAATTAAAAAATAGAGGAATTAGAAAAAATACCTCCATATATAGTTTCATTATTATAAGATTCCACAATGTTGCACTATTTACTGCTCATCGCTCACCGCTAACGCAACTGCTTTACGATCCCATCACCAATAACCACTAACACTTCAAAATCACCACCATCACAAATAACCAACCAATTCAGTAACTTACTATGTAGCTATAAGAACCACCCACCAAGCAACCAAGCACAACTCAACTCTGGTTTGAGCCTCAAATATCGTCTCAACTTAACGCTCCACAACTTAATTTGAACCAGTTGGAACAGAGACAGCGTGTTCTTCGGTGGCGTTTCTCAAAATGTCGGCAACGTTTTCATTTGCAAAATGTGAGCGTTTATTTACAGTTATAACTTACTTCATACATATCTACTAGATGCATAGATAAACATACATCCTATATGCATATGGACAATTCCATTCCCATATAACTTTTTTCTTACCAAGTGCTACTCTATGCGCTTCTCAAATATATTTGTCATATGTTCCATTTTTTTTTCTTAATTTTTACTGATTTTTTAAAATGCCCATATAAAAATGCGTTTTAGTTGTTGTTCTTGTTTTCGCACTCACTTTTAATTAAAAAACCTTTTTAACTAGAGTAGCCTATCCGCACACTTCTTACCTTACCTTATACTCCCGAATCTTATATTCCGGTAATCCGGAAAAATTGTTTATTTAGCCAAATAGTAGCATTATTTTGTGTTATGTTCCATGCATCATTTATGCTACCTTTAGTTAGGTAGACTGAAACAGTATTCTTATATCCACATATTCCGAATTCGAGTTCCGGTGCATTTTATTTTCAAGAATATCAACCAACCCAAGCTCTTCTCTCTCTAGGTCGTCTATCTCTATAACGAGCTTGCCTTACTTCCACAATTGTTTTATTGCGCATAAACGCATAACTGCCACACATTATCTGTAGTTATAGTTATGCTCAAGTTTGCCAAATGAATTTGACATTGCACAAACAATCTGTAAATACATTTCTGCGCTACTTGCTTTCAAATATTCTACAAAAATTAAATAACACTATCTTTAAATGCAGCATTTGGAGAATGCCCCTTACCAAATCATATTATAAAGTCACGCTATTACATAAGTCTTGTCAGCTTTTGCCAATGGCTTCATACTCTGTTCATAATCACAAATTTAAACAAATAATATTAGAATACATATTCATTATAATGAAGCGTACCGTAAAAGTGTTTGAAATCTTTCAATTTTAAAAACATTTCCAGAATATTCTATTAAATTTGAAAACGTTTATTAATTTAAATCAATTAAATATATGAGCTCGTATATATCAGAATAAAAATAATTCTGATAAAAAACCGAAAATATGTCAAAAATATCAAATTTAAATTTGTATCTGTTTCGCTTCAACTCAGTTTTAGTCTTGAATTCTTGCTAAATAATGGAACAAATACGAAGGCAAAAGAGAAAAGAGAGATGAAAAATCAATTTAATTTTCCTGAAGAGAGTATTTATAAAAAATCATAAGTATGTAAATTATATTGTAATAATTTGAAAGAGTTCTGGAGTTCTTGTCATAATGCTAATGCTTTAAATGCGCTTTGTACAACTGATACGCAGGTTTCAATACAATATTAACCTTAATCAAATACATCTTAGCTCTAAGTTTAAAAAGCGAATTGAAAACAATTGGAACTCTAGTTAACTTTTCAATAATTATTACTTTGCTGAAATATTTCCTTTTTTTTGTAGTTTAGTAGTTAGTAATTAATTAGTTAGTAATATATATATATATATATATATATATATATATATATATATATATATATATATATATATATATATATATATATATATATATATATATATATATATAAATATAATACCTAAAGTATTTCCTAAAATAAGTTCTTCAGATTCTTTCTTAATCACAACACACTCAAAACACATACGAAAATAAACAAGAAAAACCCCTAATTTAACAATCATCTATCTTAATGCACGCAGCCCAATCAGAGCTATCTATTCATTCCAAAGTGTATGAGCTTTTCCTACGAGGTAAGTGAAAATTAACAAATATTATTGAAAAACAAAACTAATAATTATGTGTTTAAATGTCTTACTAATAACAGTATTCTATATGAGTCAAAAGAATATATATTAAATATCTAGACAGCTAAAAAATTAATTATGCTGGATCAGATCGAACCCATTCAATTATTTCAATTTTATTCGTAAATCTTAAAATTATGTGAAAGATGAATCAAGTATTCCCGCTTGGGCAGCAATGTAGGCATTACTATGGGTAATTAATTGTTTAAAACCTTTTCCTCACGATGGACTTAATAGCAATCATATGTGTGTATTTGTCAAAGCACAAGTCTCTAGTATTTGATTTGCGCTTTTTACAATTAGGGGCGATTGGGGGCGAAGGGGGCGTGGCATCCAAAATATAAAGATCACGTAATCTCCATATTAAAAAAAAAAACAAGTAAGAAAACTCTAGTCGGAGGTGCCCGACTAGAAGATCCCCTGAGCCCAGTCCGATTTGCATTGTTTAATATGCTATATAGCTTGCATATAACATTAAATTTTGCAAAATTAAATTATAATTTTTAAATTGTATTCAACTAGAATGTATGTAAATCAAAAATAAATAAATAATTAAATAAATAAACAAATCAACAAAAAAAGAATAAGAAAAACAAACATCACCGCACCTGGCCTCGAACCTGCATCTATTTACTACATATGTAACGTTAAAGCGCATAATCTCAGCTAGCACAATCACTTCATGTTTATAAATTAAAAAACAAAAAAAAAAAAATTTAAAAAGTTACGCTGTTGTCACTGAGTTTCGAACCCGGGACCTTTCGTTTATGCGCTTTGCGTCTACGTGTAAAGGGCGATATATAACAAATACAAATACAATTCAAACACAGATTTGGTTAAAGAATATGCTAGAATTGAATTTATTTGTGCACATGCATAAGCAGACGCGCTTGCTCGTTTCAATGTGTGTATGTGAGAATATAAGTGAATGTTTTTTGCTGCGCGTCGCTGCTTGCCACGTGCAGCTAAACGTTTTGTTTAATAAATCGGTACTGACTTAACGGAATTCGATGAAACTTTCAGCATATGATTTTATTGATTTTTTTACATTTTATAAAAATGCTAATTTACTCACATGGTTACTCTCAATGAGTAGTGAAGGGGTGGGTGGAGGGGGGAGGGTTAATTAGTAAAAAGAGCCGGTATCCAATAAATAAAAAAGTAGAAATTTCATAAAATTCACATTAATCTATATGCAAAATTTGAGGGGTCTACCTCTAAAGGTGTGGAAGATATAATTTTATAACCTGTTTTCGATAAGGCTTAAAATCGATAACAAAACAACAAAAATAGATATCGTTTTTTGGTAACAAACTTGACCTGCGTGTGCAATCCACGGACCCAACAAAAAAAAGTTCAAGTCTCTAGCTTGTCTAGATGCTTTAATCGACGCGTTCAAACATACGGACGGACGGACGGACGGACGGACGTACAGACAGACAGACGGACAAGGCTAAATCGACTCACCTCGCCCTGATCAAGAATATATATACTTTGTGGGGTCTGACACGTCTCCTTCTGCCTGTTACATACATTTAACAAAACCATTATACCCTGATTTCCCATTTTCAATGGGCTCAGGGTATAAATATTTGAAGTATCTAGCTCAAACGATGTACAAACCAGGCCTTATCGAAAAAAATTTTATAAACTTGTGCAGCGTATGGTATTTACGAGTATTCATGTAAAATTTCAAATCTATACGTTGTTTTTTAATATTCTGCCACTTCTTTAGTTTCCTATTTGCTAGATTTTGCCTTATGGAAATGCTTCGAATATCAGTGCAGGTTTTCGGTTATTGCATAATATAGGTTGGTTCTTATAACCAAAATCGAATAATTTAAATATTAAAACCCCAAATCCTATTCAGGTTTTACAAATGGCATATTCAATAATATGTATATATATATATATATATATATATATATATATATATATATATATATACGTACTGTTGTCCTACTTTTGGGTCCTTGGTGGGCTGGGCTTAGGCGCCTGGCTTTGCTACGCGCACAAATAACTCTCATTCAACGCAATTGTTTTTGTCTGCTGCTGTGGCTGGTACTATTAATATCGGCCTATGTTTTCGTCTATGAGTTTAAGGATATCCAATTTTTTACCTCGCGTCACACATGGCAGCAGAAAGTATACATTGAACACGCATGGAGACACGCATGGGGTGACTAAAGTACATGATATATATGTATGTTATACTTTTTGAATGGTCGTTGATTGCATGCTACCACAATGAAATATTTAGGTGAGGCCTGATATGATGGCCTGATGGTTTGATGGCCTTCGCCTTCAGATGAGTCACTTGGACTTGGCGTGTAATCGAAACCAAATTGCCGTTCTCCTGGTAGCTGCCAGGTGGCAACTGTCGCAGGCAAGAAGCCAACAATGACAATACACTTTGGCCAAATATAATTTTTGCTCGCTTAACTTGCCGGCTATGCAGCTGCTTTTGATGTCAAAAACACACAACTGAAGCGCTAAACGCATTATGAACCCATTTCATTTTCATTACGCCATCTTTATATACATATGAAACGCACAGCTTGACGTTCTTTGTGTGTCCAAGCCAGAGTATGTTCAAACTTATGGCTATTACTAATATCAATTGGAATTTGAATATCAGAACACTTAAGTAGTCAGCTTTAAAGCTCGACTAAGCCGAAAGAGATGATAATGTAACTAAATTGGAGATTTGCTTACGCTGCCCAAGTATGCAGACTTCAAGAGACTTGATTTTCATTAAAGTCTGTTAGTTTGGGACAAGAAAATCAAAGAATCTTGAAGATTGAACTTTGTCCAATACAAAATTTATTTTTCGTTGTAGTTCTAAGATATAATAAATGTAACAGGCAGAAGGAGGCGTGCCACACCCAATATATATATATATTCTTGATCAGCGCTACAAAGACGAGTCGATGTAGTCTGTCTATCTGTCCTTCCGGCCATGCGTCTGTATTTCCGTATATTAGATCGCGTTGATTTAAGTAACTCGTACTCGTGTAGCCGTTAGTATACGAGTTCGAGCAGTGGTGGCCGCTGCGGCGTGATTATTTATTTAATTTTCTTTTCTTTTTTTCTTTTATAAATATGAAGTGACTCTGCTGGTTGAGATGATACGTTTTAACATTTGTAGTAGATGTAGGTTCGAGTCAAGGTGCGATGATTTTTGTTTTTGATCTCTTTATTTTATTTATTTATATAAATATATAAATAAACAAAATAAAGAGATCAAAAACAACATTGACATTCATTCTAGTTGAATAAAAGCTCAAAAGAATAATATAATTTTGTAAAGTTATATGTTATATGCTATATGTTAAATGCAAGCTATAGAGTACATTAAGCAAGTAAGAGTGTTCTAGTGGAGACTGCTCGATTAGGAGATACCCCGAACCCTTTGAAGAGAAAATTTCAAACCATTCTATGCTTATTTTATGCATACCTACAAACAACACAAATACACACACACATATGCTCGCACGCATAAGCGCGCGCGCTGCCAACTGCGCAGTTGACGCAGTGACTGCGCTTGGGCTGCAATGTGGTCATTACTATGGGAACTTAATTGTTGAATAAGTTTTTTTAGCGGTGGACTTTTTTAATCAAACTCTCACAACTTATTAATGGCATTCATATGTGTGTATTTGCCAAAGCACAAGTCTCTAGTATTTGATTTGCGGTTTTTTACAAATAGGGGGCTATTGTGTATTTGCCAAAGCACAAGTCTCTCGTATTTGATTTGCGGTTTTTTACAAATAGGGGGCGATTGTGGGCGAATGGGGCGTGGCATCCAAAATCGAATACAGAATCTCCCTATTCATTACATGTAACTACACAGCTACAATTTAAATTTGAAGTCTCTGACTCAAACAATGTACAAACTACGCTTTATAAATACATTAAAATGATCGAATAATGCTCAAAGAATCAAAATGAAATGAGTTATCGATAGCATTAGATAAACTTCTGCACTGTATGGTATTAACAAGTATTCAGGTAAAATTCCAAGTGTCTACGTTGCACAATACGTAGATTATGTAGTCTTTAGATTTTGGATGCCACGCCCCATTCGCCCACAATCGCCCTCTATTTGTAAAAAACCGCAAATCAAATACGAGAGACTTGTACTTTGGCAAATACACACATATGAATGCCATTAATAAGTTGTGAGAGTTTGATGAAAAAAGTCCACCGCTAAAAAAACTTATTCAACAATTAACTGCGCAGTTGGCGAAGCGCGCACTTATGCGTGCGAGCATATTTGTGTTTGTGTCTGTGTTGTTTGTATTTATGCATAAAAAAATTGTAGAATGATTTGATATTTGGCTCTTCACAGGGCTCAGGGTATCTCCTAGTCGAGCAGTCTAGACTAGAGCAATCTTACTTGTTTTTATATATATTTATATTTATATTTTTCTAAGAAAAGAAAATTAAATAATTAATATGTTTAATGTTTTAAATAAAACAATTTATATTATTAATTATCGATATTCGTAATAATAACTGAGCTGTCGATAAAAAAGAATAAATACCGTATGAATGCAATGTATTTTGGAATGTTCAATTTTTTGACGGTGTGGCAACACACACAAAAAAGAAAACAACATATCTCACCTAGACTATCCGAAACGCACTTAAACAATAAATCGAATTACATGTATTTCTAAAAATATCTGAGAAATGTTTTTTGCCGTCTTAGCAACCCTTATTTATCCTATTTATATAGGTGGGACAGGTTTATGTATTTTGCTGTTTGGCGCTATAAAATGCTTGGCTGAGTTGCCACAGGCGTTGACATATAATATTTCACAAGTTTTTGAAAGGTGTCTAGGGTAATGTAACTGTAAAATTTGCCACGCCTCAAGTGGGCATATCGGGAAAATTTTGACACGTTATAATTCGAGGGTATTCGTTGTGTGATTTATTAAGAACTAAAACGAAGAGAACCGCGCGCAGGCAGGCTTGATCATTCAATTGCGTGTGTTCCTCGCATGCAACACTTATACGCGTATAAGAGTACGCTTATCTTGAAGAGGCAATGTTACACTACTAAATATTTATTTCCAATACTCCTTTTCATTATTGCTTGATCTTTACATTCATTTTATCAAGCAATTGCATACCCATCATGTTCACAAATTTTTCATGTTTAATCTTACTTAAGGTTTTAGTCAAGACATCAGCAATCATATTCTGTGTCTACATATTCAATATCAACATTTTTCTTAAACAAGTCTCTTATATGATGGTACTTTATATCGATATGTTTACTACATGCATGGAATCTTGCATCCTTGACCAACCATTGGGCACTCTGACTGTCACTAAAAATCTTCATAGAGGGGTCGTCACATTCGCCGATTTCATGCAGTAATCCCTGGATGTATACTGCCTCTTTCGCTGCGGTTGAAAGTGCGACATACTCGGCCTCTGTAGTACTGAGGGCCACCACGCCTTGTTTCTTCGACTCCCAGGAGAATGCGGCGCTCGCTGCAAATAGTGCCCAGCCGCTGAATGACTTGCGGTCTGTACTATCGCCAGCCCAGTCCGCATCTACATAGCAACGTATTGGCTGTCCAGGTCTGTAATGGAGGCCCAGCAGTGTGGTGCCCTTCAGATATCTCAATATCCGCTTTGCACCCATCTCGTGCTCACAATGCGGATTTGCCAGATTCGGGAGTGACCCGATCAATGATTGGGATCTAGTTTGGTTCACTCGCTCACAATTATCGTTGGTGCACTTCGTCTGGATGCCCACTTCCAAAGGGGTTACATTGGCTTTACAGCAAGACATGTCATACTCTAGCAGAAGACCCTCGACGAACTGCTGGTGACCAATGTAAACATCACCTGTAGCACCGTTGCGCTCTATTTCCATCCCCAGGAAATCCTTCAGCTCTCCTCCATCAACGACATCGAATTCGTTGGCAATGCTGACCTTTACGTAGTTTAGCTCGTCTTTGTACGAGCTCGCCAAAATCAAGTCGTCCACGTACAGCACAATGATGCTCATCTTGCCGTCCCTTCGGCGCGTGTACAGGGAGGGTTCACTGGGGCATGGTACAAACTCCATGCTCAGAAGGACGGAGTTCAGCTTATCGTTCTATTCGCGTCCACTTCGATTCAGCCCATAAAGCGATTTATGCAGCTTTAAGACGTGCTTCGGGTTGCTCGAGTTAACAAACCTTTCAGGTTGTTTCATGTACACCTCGTCCTGAAGAGCTGGAGAGTTGAAATTTTGAATGTATACTTGCGTTGACCACCCTAGCTCAAAAAGATATGGCGGATATATCTACGCCCAATGGGGGCGGGGCAACTCGGGAAAACTGTATCTTCTACAGTTTTAAAGCAAGAATGCTGAAATTTGGCATGTAACTTAACCCTACGATCTATAAAGATTGATGAAAAGATTTAATATACACGCCAACTAGGGGTGTGGCAAATCGGATCAGAATATATAGTAATTTTACAAGATCAGCTATATTTTGAGCACTATTGATGCTAGAGACTTGAAATTTGATATATATACTCGGATAAGCAACCCAAGATCAAAAAGATATGGCGTACATATGGCTTATAGCTCCTACAGTTTTAGAGCTAGACGATTCAAAATTGGATGTTTGTGTTACTGGGGGCCTCCTCTATTGATTCCCCAAAAATAAATCTTTCGCCCCTTTGGGGTCGTGGTATATCGAAAAAATACCCTGTAACTTTCACATTTTTGGAGTGTAGGCATCCAAACTTTACGGTTACGTTACCCTCGACTCCTTCTAGGAACTTGCCGAATATGATATGTCTACGCCTACTGGGGGCGTGGCAAATTGGCAACAAAATTTGTAACGCCCAGCTGCAAAATTCATATGCCTGTGCCACCTATATAAATAAGCTTAATAACAATTGCTAAGATGACAAACGGCATTTCTGAGAAATTTATGTAATTCGATTTGAATGTTGAAGATCTGCAAATAATTTATCTGCTAAAATTATCATTTTTCGTATAGCCTAGGTCAGTTATGTTATTTTCTTTTTGCGACAAAAAATGTAAATATCAACTATCGATTACGCTCATTGGGGGCGTGGCAAATCAGGAAAACTGTAACTTCTACAGTTTTAAAGCTAGAACTCTGAAATTTGGTACGTAACTTAACGCCACGATTCTATAAAGATTCATAAAAAGATTTGATGTCTACGCCCACTGGGGGCGTGGCAAATCGGATCAGAATATATAGTGATTTTACAAGATCAGCTATATTTTGAGCACTATTGATGCTAGAGATTTGAAATTTGATATATATACTCGGATAAGCAACCCAAGATAAAAAAATGGCAGACATACCTACGCCTTCAGGGGGCGTGGCAAATCGGAAAAAGTTTATAGCTCCTACAGTTTTAGAGCTAGACGCTTAAAAATTTGATGTTTGTGTTATTGGAGGCCTCCCCTATCGATTACCCAAAAATCTTTCGCCCCTTTGGGGGCGTGGTATGTCGAAAAATACCCCTGTAACTTTCACATTTTTGAAGTGTAAGCATTCAAGTTTTACAGTTATGTTACCCTCAACTCCTTCTAGGAACTTGCCAAATATGATATGTCTACGCCTACTGGGGGCGTGGCAAATTGGCAACAAAATTTGTAACGCCCAGCTGCAAAATTCACATGTCTGTGCCACCTATATAAATAAGCTTAGTAAGAATTGGCAAGACGACAAACGGCATTTCAAAGAAATAGTATGAAATATAAGTAATTTCTGCCCATGTGCGAAACGCTTCAGCAAGTCTTGCAATATGTTATACTTAATGTTTCAGTATAATGTATAAGTAAAAAAGCTCTAGTCGGGGGTGCCCAACTAGGAGATCAATAAAAAATAATTATATAATTTAGTAAACAAAATAAAGAGAAGAAAAACAAAATTCACTGCCGCTGGATTTGAACCTATATCTACTACATATGTATCGTTAAAGCACACCATCTCAACTATCAACGCCAATTCATGTTTATTAAGGGAAAAAAAAAAGAAAAAAAACTATTTTCATGCCGTCGCCGCCACGTCTTGAACTCGGACCCTTTTTGCTTACGCGCTTTGCATCTACCTTCTGCGCCAAATCAGCTTTTCATTGCCAGTTGGCAAATCCGACTAGAGTTCACTACAAGGGCGACTTTTGACAAATATAAAACTATAGAAGCTGCTGTTAATGCAAACACAATATAAACACAAATCAATCGCAATTGTGATTCTTAGAAAATGCTAAAATGCGCGCATATGAACGTATGTATGTGTATGTGTACATACAATAACCTTGGTCTGTTTGCATGTATGCGTGTAAAGGGCGATATTTGACAAATACAAAACTAAAGAAGCGGCTGAAAATGCAAACAGAACTCAATAACAATTTTAGTTGAAGAATATGCTAGAATGAATGGCGTTGAATTTATTTGTGCACATGCATAGTAGACGCACTTACACGTTTCAATGTATGTGTAAATGTAAATGTATTTTGCTGTCGCTGCTTAACACGTGCATGTGATAATTGACTGACTTAACGGAACTTGATGAAACTTTCAGTATATGATTCTATTGAATATTTTACATTTTATAAAAATGCTAACTCATGCACATGGTTATATTTGCAACAGACCTTCAATTGGCAGTGTATGAGGGGGGAGGTAATTTGTAAAAAGAGCCGGTATCCAAAATGTAACAAAAATTGAAATTGCATAAAATTCACATGAATATACATAAATGCAAAATTTGAAATATATTATTAAATTTAATATACCAGATGTCTCTATGGGAAACGAGTATCACGCATTAGGTTTCGCCCTAATACAACGTTCTTACTTCTTTTAAGATAAAGGAGATAATCGCAAATATTCTCAAATGAAATTTATTATTTTATTATCTCTTAATGCTAAGAAATATATTAAAATAAGTTTGATTGTTAACTTCGAATAACTTCATAACTAAACGTCTGCATGAAGTTTATATCTACACACGAATTAATATTAGAATAGGGCTTCAGTTACATAAAAAAAATAAAAATAAACAAACCAATCTTAGACGTTGTAAATTATATAAAATAATAGTTAATACCTTTCTTTAATATTTTAAAATCTTCCATTGTACCAGCAATATTAATTAAAATTGCGTTCGACATTAGTTTGAGACCTTCACTTGCAAGTTTTGCGAGCCTTATAACAAACAAAATTGCATGCTCTGCTTTTAGCACTTATTCTTAAAGCGGACAGCAGGCATAAAAACCAAAACACTTTGAAAAAATTTAATTTATTTTGAGATAAGGTTGCCACATATCTTATGCAAATTTTTAGTTTAATTCTTTTATTTTCGGCCAATGGGCCAGACCACTGTGGAACGTGTCAGTGTAATAGCGCACAACTTCACCAGACACCGCAAATACCCCTTTGCTCTCGCTTGCTCTTTTACCAGGCGGGAGATCCACCAATGACTAAGTTTTGTTTGTCTGCAGACTGTCCATCTCCGCCTGCATTGATTCTCTCCAGAATTCGGCTTCATTCGCTTCCAAAGCCTGCTTGACGCTCTGAGGAATAGTGACATCATTTGTTGTTATAACATTCAGTATGTTGTACTGCTTGCGCGGCCGCCCGCGTCTGTCCGTGTGAATCATCTTTGGACGTCCAGGGCCCTTCTTGCTGCTGGTGCCAATCTCGTTTCCAACGATTGTCGATTGCCATCTCAATCAGCGTACGATTAGCTCGCTCGGCGACTCCGTTTTGCTGTGAATTTTGCCGTTTTATTCCATTATCTTTCAAGAATTTCTCAAACGCGCCGCTTAAATATTCGCGCCCATTATCGTTCCGCAGACTCTTTATTTGTTTGCCAGTTTGCTTCTCTGCGAACGCCTTAAAGTCTTTGAATTTGTCGAATATCTCGTCTCGCGCTTTAAGGAAACATCATGAACGTAACGCGAGCTGTCATCAATAAATGTGGAAAAATACTTGCGCCTCCTCGAAACGCGAAACTCATTGGACCATAAATATCTGTGCGTATCAAATCGAGCACGCCCTTGCTGCAATTCTCTGATGCGTTCGGGAATTTCTGTACGCAAATTTTTCCTTTGCACATGTCTCACACACAATGTTACTTGCATTTGTATACTGGGCAATTTTGAGTCCGTGCATCACGTCATCCTTGACAAACAAAAAACAAAAATCACCTCACCGTCCCGATCTTTTTTATACTCGTTTCCCAAAGGGAAAAAGAGTATATTGGTTTTTTGAAATGTCCGTCTTGCTGTCCGTCTGTCCGTCTGGCCGTCTGTTCGTATGAATGCAATATTTTTCTACGCTATTGAAGCTAGAGACTTGAAATTTGGAACATATACTCGTGTATACCCTCGAATTATAAAGTATCAAGATTTTCCGGATACGCCCACTAGGGGCGTGGAAAATCGGAAAATGCTTGCGCCCATAGTCAAGAAATCATATTAGTTGAAGAGCTAGAGAGTTGAAAGATATGGCGGATATATCTACGCCCATTGGGGGCGTGGCAACTCGGGAAAACTGTATCTTCTACAGTTTTAAAGCAAGAATGCTGAAATTTGGCATGTAACTTAACCCTAAAATTGGATGTTTGTGTTACTGGGGGCCTCCTCTATTGATTCCCCAAAAATAAATCTTTCGCCCCTTTGGGGTCGTGGTATATCGAAAAAATACCCTGTAACTTTCACATTTTTGGAGTGTAGGCATCCAAACTTTACGGTTACGTTACCCTCGACTCCTTCTAGGAACTTGCCAAATATGATATGTCTACGCCTACTGGGGGCGTGGCAAATTGGCAACAAAATTTGTAACGCCCAGCTGCAAAATTCATATGCCTGTGCCACCTATATAAATAAGCTTAGTAACAATTGCTAAGACGACAAACGGCATTTCTGAGAAATATAAGTAATTCGATTTGAATGTTGAAGTTCTGCAAATAATTTATCTGCTAAAATTATCATTTTTCGTATAGCCTAGGTCAGTTATGTTATTTTCTTTTTGTGACAAAAAATGTAAATATCAACTATCGATTACAAAAATATCGACTTAGTCCGAACAAAATTATTCCACACAAAAAAATTAACGATAGGACTCATCATGTATGTACATATGTATGTAGGCACGAACAGCAACTATTTTCATGCCGTCGCCGCCGCGTCTCGAACGCGGACCCTGTTGCTTACACGCTTTTCATCTACCTGCTGCGCCACATCAGTTTTGCATTGCCTGTTGGCAAATCCGAAACTACTTAACTACAAGGACGACTATTGACAAATATAAAACTATAGAAGCTGCTGTTAATGCAAACACAATATAAACATAAATCAATCGTAATTGTGATTCTTAGAAAATGCTGAAATGCGCGCATATGTATGTATTTATATGTGTACATACAAAAACGGTGGTCGGTTTGAATGCATGCGTATAAAGGGCGATATTTGACAAATACAAAACTAAAGAAGCGGCTGAAAATGCAAACACAACTCAATAACAATTTTGGTTGAAGAATATGCTAGAATGAATGGCGTTGAATTTATGTGTGCACATGCATAGTAGACGCACTTACACGTTTCAATGTATGTGTAAATGTTAATGTATTTTGCTGTCGCTGCTTAACGTGCGTGTCATAATTGGCCAAACGTTTTGTTTAATAGATTGCGACTGACTTAACGGAACTTGATGAAACTTTCAGCATATGATTCTATTGAATTTTTTACATTTTATAAAAATGCTAATTCATTCACATGGTTATATTTGCAAAAATTGAAATTGCATAAAATTCACATGAATCTACATAAATGCAAAATTTGAGATAAATTATTAAATTTAATATACCAGATGCCCCTATGGGAAACGAGTATCACGCATTAGGTTTCGCCCTAAGGCAACGTTCTTACTTGTTTATTCTCGAACTTGACATGAAATCACTTTTGGACAGCTTTTAAATCTTTTACATATAACACGTTATTTAATTGAATCGGACCTTCGCAAATATTTATCTTAACTGTTCCGCATAAATGTGCAGTGGTGCCACTGTCCAGACACCAAACTGTGTTCGCGAGTTTGGTTGTGTTGTAATTTGTAGAAGTGAATACCAAAAAATTCTTCTTTTCATCTTCTTTGTTTTCTTTTGCTTCTTTGCGCTACCGGCAATTTGCAGCAGTGTGACCAACTCGGCCACACGTCCAGCACGCGCCTCTTATTTTTCTTTCTTGTGTATTTGATTTTTGGTTACCGTTGCTTCGACTCACGCTGCTGTTACCATGCCGCTTTTGCGCTCGAGACGAGAACATTCTTGCATCTCCGTTATTTTCTATGGCCGCCGACTGGCGCTTCTCGCCTTCTTCCAGCAATTTTACTTTCAATGCGTTGACCGTTGGAAGGGTATTGCGAGTTCCAATCGCCACCTCAAAATTTTCATATTCCTCAGACAAGCTCGACAACAGTATCGACAAACACTCATCTGGCATTGAAACTCCAACCTCCCTTAGTTTCTCCAAAAGTCAGTAAAATTGTTCAAATGTTCTGCCATCGCGCCGGCGTCCCCCATTGTCATATGGAGTAACTGTTTTAATAAACTAACCCGGCGCGCGGAGCCCATCAACATATGCATTTCCTTTAACTTTGTCCATGCTGCACGCGACGTCTCACAATTTTTAATGTTATTTATTTGTGACGCTTTTATGCACAATAATATTATTTTACTGATTTTTGGAGAAATTTCCTTTAACTTTGTAAATGCTTCACGCGATGTCTCACAATTTTTAATGTTATTTATTTGTGGCGCTTTTATGCACAATAAAATACTTGCCAGAGCCTTTTCGGATTTGGCATCAAACGCAGCTTTTCTCTCTGCACTGTCGCTCTCGTTTTTCACTATGCGACCACATACTGTTGCCCACAAATCAGCATCACACTTTTCATTTGTACTGCCCACGCACTATAATTCTGATCGTCCAGTTTTTCGATCAATAGCATTGCTGAAATCATTTAGGGGCGCAGGCAGGCTTGATCATTCAATTGCGAGTGTTGCTCGCAGATAAAACTTATACGCGTATAAGAGTACGCTTATGTTGAAGAGGCAATGTTGCGCTACTAAATATTTATTTCCAACAGAGGGTATACATGAGTATAGGTTCCAAATTTTAAGTCTCTAGTTTCAACAACGTGGAAATATATTGTATTCATACGGACAGACTGAAATTGCACAAAACTAATATACTATATTTCCTTTGGGAATAGAGTACAAAAATCATTTATAAGTTAAAAAAAGTATATTATTTCATACAAAAGTACGCATTATGTGATTAAAAACACATTTGTCGCCTTTAAGATAAAAATGTGAAGCACACTGTTATCCTGCATATAGTATTATTTTAAAGCTTAAAAAATTCTCTAAATACCTTGCTTGAATCAAAAGTTATGATTTTTGCAACGCATAATGAGCAAAGACCCCACTGTGTGGCGCTTGGGTCGAAAATGTAAACAAAACAAAAACACAAATCAATCCCAATTGGAGCCGGTATCCAAAATGTAACAAAAATCAATCTTGTATAAAATTCGCTCACTATACTTTGTCTGGACTGCGTGCCTCCTTCCGCCTGTTACATAGATTTAATAAAATAATTATACCCTGAATTACCCTTTTCAAGGTTCAAGGGTTCAAGGTATAAAAATCTCCGGATCATGATTGGTGAACTACATAAGACAACTCTCTCTTTCTCTCAGCCACAACCCCTTCCTCTCCCTCTCTATGTTATGCGGCACATGTCTTTCTCCACTTGTTTGTCGTCTTTCTAACTATTTATCACTCTTGGTCGCAAGTAGTTAAATCATTTTGCAAAAATTCTTGCTATGCACTTATAGTAACTTTGCTTGTTGGCTTGTCATTTGACCCGGAACGATTCTTGGCCAGGCCCAAATACGATTATTTTGGCTCCCTTATGGGTGCCGGAAAGTGGGAGCAGCATTAACATTACAATCAAAGCAAATCCAAGCATTTTCCAAGCTGTCGTGTTAATGAGTGCGTTAACATTATCAAATGAGCTGACGGGGGAGGACGGCGCGGCATTCTGAGCATGGAGCTTGATGAGCATGGTGCTCTAGTCGAGACTGCTCGACTAGGAGAGCAGAATCTCAAATCATCCTACGCTCTTTTTAAGCATGCATAAAAACAACATATACACACACACACACACATATATATGCACGCACGCATAGGCGCGCGCTCTGCCAACTGCTCAGTTGACGCAGCGACTGCGCTTGGGCTGCAATGTGGGTATTATTATGGAAAATTAATTGTTTAATAACTTTTCTTAGCGCTGGACTTTTTTCATCAAGCTTTCACAAATTATTAATGGCATTCATATGTGCGTATTTGCCAAAGCACAAGAATCTAGCATTTGAATTGCGCTTTTTACATATAGAGGGCTATTGTGGGCGAATGGGGCGTGGCAACCAAAATCTAAAGAATACGTTATCTCCGTATTCATTACATGCAATTACACAGCAATTACACTAGCTCAAATGATGAACAAACTACGTCTCAAAAACTTATTTTCGATAAGCATTAAAATCGATAATATTACAAAAAAAATAGTTATCGTTCATTTGCAGTTAACTTGACCTGCGCGTGTTATACACGGACTCAACAAAAAAAATTAAAGTCTATAGCTCCTCTACGGTCTGTGAACGACGCGTTCAAACATACGGACAGATGGACAGACGGACGGACAGACAGACGGACAGGGTTAAATCGACTCAGCTCATCGCCCTGATCAAGAATATATATACTTTGTGGGGTCTGAAATGCCTCCTTCTGCCTGTTACATACATTTAACAAAACCATTATGCCCTGATTTCCCATTTTCAATGGGCTCAGGGTATAAAAATGCAGATCAAATGGGGTTGAGGGTGTCTCCTAGTCGGGCACCCCCGACGAGAGCTTTCTTACATGTTTAGTGACGTATTTATTAATTTTCTGCCATTCTTCAATAAGAGCTTGCTTTGGATCGCCATTTTTTGTTATTGCCAGTTTTGAGATCAGCCTATCCAATTCGTCACACAAGAATTAAGTCTGGAGATTGTGGTGGGTGCGGTATCGTATGCCAGCCATATCTTGGCGATAAGGGCAGAATGCCTGGGTCGTTGTCATGTTGAAATGTGAACGATCTTGGAACTTGTAGCTTTTCGGCACTTTTATTAGGTTCTCTTTCAAAATATTTAAATACAAATGTATTAACATATGCTTTATATCGTCTACGAATACCATATCGCCCACACCTGCAGCAGACATGCAACCCCAGACCATCCCCCACCACCACCATGTTTAACTGTTGGTGTAATATTGTTTTGCAGTATTCGGCTTTCTCCAAACAGTTTGGCGCCCGTCCGATCGAAATATGTTGAATTTACTCTCATCAGAAAACAAGACTTGACACCAGTAATCAGATGGCTTGCTAACATAGTCTTTAGCGTAGTTTTCGTCTGGCCACACACGCTTTCTAGTTGGTCCTGTGCAGTACTCTGCGTATCGTAATCGGGTGCACATCCTTCCCCATTTCTTTTTTAATTTCAATAGAAATCTATGTTGATGATATTTTAAGATTCACTTGCACCTTTCCAACGATTTTCCTTCATTTATGGCTGTTTAACAACTTTAGGCAACATGTATGTTTTGAACTTTGCAGGTTTCGGGCTGCCATGAAGCACATTACGATGCTTCGAATAGTGAATCGATTACTTTCCATTATCAAGCCAATTTCTGCATAAAATTTGCTCGTGCAAATACAGGATAATTTTCCTCTGAGCTACCGATGTCTCTTTTATTTTGATGTCATTATTAAAAAAGTTAAAAAATATACTCAATTGTTGCAATATTTTCTATATTAGAATTCGAATTTGCGAAAATCATTTTGGCAATTTCACCATCTGTTATATTAGGGCAACAGATATTGAAATTGCCAAAATGATATTTCCCAATCGGTCAAATTAAAAAAAAAAAAACGATAAACTACTAAGTGTGCCAAAAATTTTTTTTGGCGAAATTTTGTTTTATTTTTTTTGTTTATTTTATTTTTATTATTAAAAATAAAAATAGTACGTTGAAGTTTTTATTCAATTTAAAATACCCCATTCTGTTTAGATTTTTTTTTTTTATTAAAAACCTTTTAAGATAAAAAATTGATATAAAGTTTAAAAAACTTGCTGTATATCTATACAAAACAAGTAAGAGTGCTCTAGTCGAGACTGCTTGACAAGGAGATACCATGAGCCCTGTGAAAAAGCAAATATCAAATCATTCTATGCTCTTTTTAAGCATGCATAAAAACAACATATACACAAGTTCTTAAGCAGAAATGCTTAGGCATCGTGAGGGTCTTTAATGCGGCGACTCTTGTCTTTAAACAGAGTAAATGAACCTCAACAGCATTTTTCTTCGCTGAACGAACATATACACAAGAGCCGTAGGCCTGAAGATTGACATCGCAAAAGACATGTAGCTTGACCCTTGCTTTGAGTTGGGGTACATAACGAGGAAATATTGCATTGCGCACTCGAGTTTCCAAATGAGTCCAAGTGCCTTGATTACGTCGCTGCCGTCATCGAGTTTGAGAAAACTTTCCTGTTCAGTTTCTAGAACTCCGCGAAGTGCGTCTTTTGAATGGGAGCGCCATTTTCTCAACTGGATGTAACTAATGACTACTGGGAGTCTTCGAATCGGAGTCTTCAAAGCTTTTCTTAAATGAGTACTCATGATCTTCCTTGACTTGGCAACCTGACCATCCTGCAACATTTTCAAGAATTGGACACCGTCCTTGCAAAAATTCTGACAATTTCGACCAAGATGGCAACTCATTAGTAAATGAGCTTTCCTCCCATTTAGCTTGAGTAGACTTGTTCAGTTTTTGCAACACTTTTTTGCACGATGATACAATCAGTAACTTCTTCCGTCGATGCTAAAGAATCTATAGCGCGAATGTGAGACGTAACTTTATCCACCAACTGCCTCAGCCTGCCTACAGATGTATCATCTTTCTCCAGCTGGAATATAGCTCTGATGTGTGTCTGTACAATAAAACGTTTATTATCAAATCGACGTTGAAGATTCTTTCTTGATTTCCAATGAGCTGATGGTATTCAACCTAGAACCACTTTAGCAGGATCGAAGATTCTGGATCTTCTCAATAGGGCTGAGATCCGGATCAGCATCTATGATTTGTCTGTGTATATTCCACTAAATTTTGGCAGCTCCATCTGCGGCAAACGGGATTGATTAGCCCTAACGATGGACATTTGTACAACTTGTATTAAGCGTCGAAGAAAGCTGTTGATACGGCCAACTTCTTAGTTCACGTTGAAGCAAGGCCTTAAGCTTTAGCAGAGTTGATTCAAATTCAAAGTTAGATTCCTTTAAGCTAGTGTGGACTGACCTAAAATTTGACTCCAACTAGGTTAGCGAATCCAAAAGCATATGCATATCACATCAATCCATATGGCTTAGTTCGTCAATGTCCATATCGGAACATAACCTTTCAAGTCTATCGAAAAGTGCCTTTGTTTTAAGTCTTAAAAATGTAACCTGAGATGCAGACACTTGTTAACCATTAGACCCTGAGTTATTAATTTTATTCACACCCTGAGTTATTAATTATATTCACTCGCGAAAAACACGCGTCGTTATAAAGTTAATGTACAACTTGTTGAAAATGTCATCTTTAGCAATGCGATATGTGTCGATAAGTACGTGTACCATATCTATGTCATAGGTACCATATCTAAGTTAGTCACAAATAAACCATTGTTGTGAAAGCACACAGGCGCGGTTTTTTATCTTTCAATTTAAATATAACTTCCGTCCATTTTGGGTAGAAAAAGGTTTTCTATCCAACAAAGGTTATGGGCCCAGGCGCGGATATTTAATTGAAATATAAAGTGTTTGTTTTTAGTTATGACCTATTAACATCGGTGTGACTCAGGAACTAATTGGTAATAGCTATGAGCGGAATTTATCAAATAGAAAAGTCGAACGAAGGCAATTATGAAACCTAGCGTGTTCAAATGCGGAGTGTGTTGGTGCACCAGGAGATGTGGATTGTAGCATCAGGTGGATTGCTACCAACGGATACTCCTGAGAATGTGAATTGGCAGGCAATAGATGAGAAGGCGCTGTCAGTGATCACATTAAGTGTGATACCTTCACAATTGGGCTATTTGAAGGATTGCAAGACGTCGTCCGAGGCATGGAATCAGCTAAGGGATGTCCATCAGCCGAGTGGACCAACACGTAAGGTTCAGCTGTACAATAAATTGCTTTTCAAGCGCATGGAGCAAGGGCAAAGCAATTCGAGTTATATAAATAAATTCGTTGGAATTCTGGATAGCCTCGGGACAGTAGGAATTAAGCTATGCGACGAATTGCGCACAATTATTTTGCTGTCGAGTCTTCCAGAAAGTTACGAAAATTTCGTTGTCGCCATAGAGACGCGCGTCAGTCTGCTGCCCTTCAACGCTCTATGCATCAAAGTGAGGGAAGAGATCCAGCGGAGGGAGAACGCAGAAGAAAAGAACGAATGCGTAAAAGCATTTTGTGCAACACACAAGCCAGCCGAGCAGAGAGCGAAAAAGCAGGGAAACAAAAATATGATATGTTTCAAGTGTGGCGAGCGCGGGCATATGAAGGCTGAGTGTAAGAAAGAGAGCGCTAATGAGAAAAAGGCTAGTAGAAGAGAGAACACGCAGTGCAGTTTATTAAATACGTTGAGCGCAGATCATTTGAAAAAGAGTATGTGGTGTTTGGATAGTGGCGCAACAAGCCACATGTGTTGTGATAAAAAGTTATTCACAAAGTTTGTTAAACACACAGAAATGATTAGTCTGGCTGACTCTGGTCTCCTGAGAGCAGAAGGAAAAGGAGAAGTAAAGCTGGTGACAGAATTATGTACGTTGCTGTTAAAAGATGTTCTCTATGTGCCGAAAATGAGCGGAAACTTTTTCTCAGTGAGCAGCGCTGTGAAACATAATTGCTTTATAGCTTTTGGGCAAGAGTATGCAAAAGTAATGCAAAAAGGTTTTTGCATGGTAAAAGCAAACAAGGTGGAAGACTTGTATATGTTTCAAGGAAAGCAAAATAGCTGCTATGCTGCAGCTAAGACAGATGGTGTGCTGTGGCATAAACGGTATGGCCATTTGAATGTCAAAAGCTTGAAAGACCTGATCAAGAAAGGAATGGAACATGAATTGTAAAATTTGCATGCTAAGCTAAATTCATGTGCAGCCATTTCCTGATGCAACTGCCAATAGAGCGCGAGGCATCTTGGAGTTGGTTCATGCTGATGTGTGCGGGCCTTTTACCACTCAGTCTTTAGCTGGATCGAGGTATTTCTTAACCTTTATTGACGACAAGTCAAGGCGGATCTTCGTATATTTTTTTCGGAGAAAGGATGAAGTCTTCAAGATGTTCGTCGAGTTCAAAACGTTGGTTGAACGGCAAACAGGAAAGTGTCCCAAATGTATCCGGAGCGACAATGGAGGTGAATTCGTCAATAAGCCGTTTGACGAATACCTGAAGAGTCAAGGGATCAAGCAGCTGACAGTAGCATACACTCCTCAGCAAAATGGCGTGGCTGAGAGGGCAAACCGCACTCTGGTGGAGATGTCAAGGTGTATGTTGATGCAATCAGGATTGGGCGAATCTTTGTGGGCTGAAGCAGTCAACGCAGCCGTATATGTACGGAATCGATCGCCAACCAGTGCTTTAGGCAGTATGACGCCTATGGAAGCGTGGACTGGTAAGAAACCTTTTGTTGCCCATCTAAAAGTTTTTAGTTCAATTGCAGTAGCTTTGGACAAGGGTCCAAGGAAGAGCAAACTGCAAGCAAAGGGCAAAGAATACCGCATTATTGGGTATTCGGTAGCAAGCAAAGGCTATCGTTTGTACGAACCAGTATCTCGTCAGGTGACTGAGAGGCGAGATGTTCTTTTCAATGAGGACGGAGATGACAACTATTCATCTGTAACTGAGCTGCCAACATCTAAAGTTACCATGCATCCTGGTAACGAGAGTGAGGGTTCTGGCAGCAGCGAGGGACGCAGCAGCGATCAGGACAGCAGCGAGGGAGCCAGCAGCGATCGGGACAGCAGCGAGGGAGTCAGCAGCCATCGGGACAGCATCGTTGGAGGCAGCAGCGAGAGACGCAGCAGCAAGGGACGCAGCAGCAACGGAGGTAGCAAGAACAAAGGAAGCGAGGACGCAACTGTGAAGGTTGAGCATGACACAGTTCCCCGCATTGGTCCAGGCAGACCAAGGCTGATTCGAACTGGCAAGCCAGGCTGGCCTCGAAAGCAGCACAACGTTCTTGGGGCTCTGGTTGCTACCAACGTGAAGGTGCCATCATCCTATGAGGAGACGTTGAGGAGTGTTCATGCATCAGATTGGTGTGATGCGATGAAACGGGAATATGACGCACTAATGGCGAACCAGACATGGCAGTTAGCAGATTTGCCGGAAGGACAGCGGGCTGTAGGATGCAAATGCGCATACAGCCTGAAACGTGACAAAGATGGACATGTTGAACGATTCAAGGCACAATGGCAAAAGGTTGCTCCCAGCGGTATGGCATTAACTATGCGGAAACTTTTTCTCCGGTGTGCAGACTGGAGAGCGTGCGATTCATCGTTGCACTGGCAGCGAAATTGAAATTGTATGTGCACCAAATGGATGTATGCACGGCATACCTCAATAGTGATCTGATCGATACTGTGTATATGAAGCAACCTCAAGAATACACTGATCGAGATCAACCAGCTAAGGCTTTGCTATTGAAGAAGGCGATATATGGATTGAAACAATCAGGAAGGGAATGGAACACCAAACTAAATGATGTCCTGAGTAGTTTGGATTTTGTGGCCTGTGAAAACGAGTCCTGTCTCTACAAACATATGGGAAAGGATAATTTGTCGTTAATCCTGGTATATGTTGACGATTTGCTTATAGCATGTCAATCCAAGGAGGACCTGGTTAGCATCAAAGCGGCGATTTCAAATGCTTTGGAATTTGTCGACAAACTGAACTGTTTTTGGGCATGGAGGTGCAGCATGAAGATGAGCTTGGACCTATCACCATAGGCCATTCGCAATATATCAAGGAATTATTGCGAACTCACGGTATGGACAAATGGCACTTGCAGCACGGAGGCAGAATACATGTCACTGTAAGGAATCTATATTCTTACGTCGATGAATAATCGAGATTGGAGGTGGAGATGAATCTACATCAACTATTCAACAACTATTCGTCAAGTAGTAGACGAAGTTCAAATTAACTTAAAGTATGCTTGTACAACAGACATGATTGCAGATATCATGACTAAGAATCTTTGTAAGAACAAGCATGTTAAATTTACTGAAATGTTAAGTTTAAAATTAATTATGTTAATTTGAATTTGAAACCATGATCGCATTGAGGAAGGGTGTTGAAAATGTTATCTTTAGCAATGCGATATGTATCGATAAGTACGTGTACCATATCTATGTCATAGGTACCATATCTAAGTTAGTCACAAATAAACCATTATTGTGAAAGCACACAGGCGCGATTTTTTATCTTTCAATTTAAATATAACTTCCGTCCATTTTGGGTAGAAAAAGGTTTTCTATCCAACACAACCTAATATACCCTCTAATGCACTTCCAGCTTAGCTGCTCTAATATACACTGTTTCACTGCTTATGTTTGTATGTGTGTGATCGTCACAGCTATTTTTTGATTAGCGGGCCTTTTATGCAGACGCTGCACAAAAGGAGCCAAACGTAACGAACAACCGACGAAAAGATAGATGTTAAAGATAGGCACTACGCAAGCGCGACCGCATGCAAGCTTATCTGAGTTTTTATTTATGCATGTACATATGTATGTGTCTTCTATGATTGAGATAGCTTTTCGGATTAGCGGGGCTTCTATGCAGACTATGTAAAATAGGGCCCCAAACGCGACGAACGAAACCGACGATTATAGACGAAAAACAACTTTGATAATGCACTCCCAATTTCATACACTATTGTATGCACTTTGAACTAAATAGTTTGTGCACAAATGTTAATGTTTTACGCTGTTGTGTTATAACGAAATTGACTCTTAATTTGAATACACTATTTTGCACAAATGTTAATGTTTTACACTGTTGTGTACGACTTAGTAGAGTACTAACTTGATGCACTAAACGAATACAACGGAGTGTATACTCACGTCTGGGTCACGAAAGTATTGGAAGCTGCCGAGCTTTTTCGGCAACTCTGGCTCCAATCAATTACGAAAGCAAATAATAATAGCACGATTTAAGTTATTTTATTATTTATTAGTTTAATGCCTGGTACGACTACCACGGACCAGGCATTAAACTAAAGGCAAAGTTAATATGTATGTAATGGAGGGTTACATTGTATGTAGGTGTTGCGCGCTTGAAGGTGATTGTCGAACAGATCTTAAGGAATAGCATTTACAAGTGATAAGCAAGCGATAAAGCGGCCGAAATTTACATATGTATGTGTGTTATAGTCTCTTATGTGCGTAACTGCACTATAAGCGAATGAGATTAAGATAAAGAACAGATGGCTTAAGAGAACACACAACACGCTGAGCACACAACTACACCGAAAATTTGAAATCTCTAGCTCCAACAATGTACAAACCACGCTCATAAGCCGAATTAAAATTATCGAAAAATACCGATAAAAAGGATATAGAATGCATTTTCGAAAAATATAATAAACTCGTGCTGAGCATTGTACACGCAAGTATACATGTACACTTATGTCTCTAGCTTTTGTACAGACGGACAGAGCTAAATCGACTCACCTTGTCGTCCTGATCAAGAATATGTAGACTTTATGGGGTCAGCCACACTTCCTCCTGCCTGTTATACATTGTACATTTCACAAAACCATTATTAGTTCGATTTAATCAGTCAAGCAGAGCAGACATGTCCACGCTTATCTCACTTAACTTGTAAAACGAACAACTCAAAACAAAACACAAAAAAACTTACAAAAACAAAGGCACAGTGCTAAACATTTTACTGCTAACTATATAACGGAAAAAAAAACAATAACCTAACTAAAATTACAACAACAACTGCAGCATGCGAGAGCCACCAGACCTGTCTAGCAGGTCAAATACCCTACAATTTAAAATTGACAAATTAAAAATGCCAACTAATCAATGTATCGGCCCCAAATATTTAATAATGAAAAGCACCGACGAAGGCAAAACACTTGCAAATTATTCGCCTCTCCAAATTAAAAAAAACTATAGACAACTTGTGCAGTGGTGAAGTGGAAGAGTGCAAACTCTTAGCAAACGGATCGTATGAAATTAAAACAAAAACAATGACACAAGCCATGAAACTCATACAACTCATCGCATTAGACAATACAACAAATGTAGAAGTGTCTGAACATAATATACGAAATTATTCCAAAGGTGTCATATATTGTATCAATCTCCGCGAAGTTCATGAAGAAGTAATACTGCAAGAACTCAAACAAGACAAAGTTATCGAAGTTAAAAAAATACTAAAACGACAACAAGATAAACTACCAGAAACTGGCTTAATAATTCTTACTTTCGGCACAATTACCCTACCAACAGACATTAAAATCGGCTATCAAAAAGTCAACATACGCCCGTACATTCCACTACCCTACCGATGCCGCAATTGCGGTCGAATTGGACACCCAACTAAATTCTGTAAAAGCGACAAAATGTGCCTAGACTGCGGAACCACCGAACACAAGCAAACAGAAGAAGAGAAATGCACCAACAGTAAAACCTGTTTAAACTGCAAGAGAGCAATAAAGAAATTCAAGCCATACGCACAATCGAAAAGACAACAATTAAAGAAGCTCTACAAATGTACAGTGAATGACTCAGACTCCCACAATCATCCTTCGCCGAAACAGCTAAATTACCATCCCAACAAAACCATGCGCAGCAACCCCAAAGAAAACTCGTACAATACGAAGAAGACATCAACTTAAGCGCCTCAACATCAACAAAAACTCAAGCAACAAAATTAAACACACCATCTCAATTAAGCTCCCAAATAATCAACGAATCTAGAATAAGAATATTTAAAAAAAACAACAAAAATCCAACACTAGCAACTACACTCAAACCTAAAAAGCCCAAAAAAACTACAATAAGCAACATTAAGTCTATACACAATTCAACCAGAATAGATAACGATTCCGACATGATTACTGAAGACATCTCAGAATAACAACTTCTATTCCGGCATACTGTCGCGGGCTGGGGTGCGGGCGCCCAATGGGCATGAGAGCCGCTGAACAGCGGTCAGTGTGCAAAAACCAATGCGCCGCAACACCCAATTGCCATTAAACAGCAAGAAGGCATTGCGGCAAAAAAAAAAATCTATACAATCCTCTCAAACAAAATAAACAATACAAAAAAAAAAAAAGTCATCCTTAAGTTATGATTAAGATAATACAATGAAACGTCACGGCTACCTCAACAACTACGATCAGTTACAACTATTAAAAAATTCTCCCCTCATATATTAAGCCTTCACGAAACTCATTTTAAAACCACCTCAACTATCCCTACCCCAATCAACTACACCATCTACACCAAGAACTCATATCCGACCGCTTCCGGAGGCGTGGCTCTACTCATTCACAATAGTCTAGAACACAAAGTAATCCCACTTAATCACGATTTCGACTCTATCGAAGTTGAAATCCTATCTAAAATCCCATTCAAAATAATATCATGCTACATACCGCCCCAAACAAAATTTACCACTTCCCAGCTAGAACTTTTCCTTCAAAACACAAATAAGCCAAAAATAATAACTGGTGACTTCAACAGCTGGCATCAAATGTGGAGTTCAAAAACCAACAACAAAAGAGGCAAAACGCTAGCCAATTTTATAACTTCCTCCAACCTTATCCTTCTCAATGACGGCACCCCAACACACCTCAGTACACACAACACACTCACTCACCTAGACCTCACCCTCTGCTCTCCCGAACTAATGCTCGAAAGCATCTGGGAAGTGTTAGAAGACCTCCACGGTAGCGACCACGCGCCCATAATTATTAGACTATTCACACCAAACCCCACCGACAGACCCAATTACAGAACACGATTCAAAACCGACTGCGCAGACTGGCCGCTATTTTCAAAATATACTCAAAAACTAACTGAAACAATTCCAAGCAGTAACCACATAAACAAAGAAACAGACAACATTCAAAAAATCATTCGAACCGCAGCTCACTTTGCAATCCCCCTATCATCCCACCGAAAACACCAACAAAACGTTCAAACAGTCAACTCCAATTGCTACGTAACAACAAGGTACGATCGTGGAGAAAACTAAAACGCAACATTAACACAGAAAACATAATTAAATATAAATATGACAATTCCATATTCCGACGCGCGCTAAAAACAGCAAAAACAGCAAGCATACTTTTACAGCACAAATCAATCCACAAACCTCATCACAAACAAGTAAGAGGGCTCTAGTCGAGACTGCTCGACTAGGGGATACCCTGAGCCCTGTGAAGAGCCAAATATCAAATCATTCTACGCTTTTGTTATACATACAAACAACACAAAAACACACATACGCACGCACGCATAAGCGCGCGCTCTGCCAACTGCGCAGTTGACGCAGCGACTGAGCTTGGGCTGCAATGTGGGCATTATTATGGATATAGGGGGCTATCGGGGGCGAATGGGGCGTGGTATCCAAAACCTAAAGATAACATTATCTCCGTATTCATTTCACGCAATTACACAGCAAATTTGAAGTCTCTAGCTCAAACGATACACAAACTACGCCTTAAAAACGTATTTTCGATAAGCATTAAAATCGATAACATTACAACAAAAATAGTTATCGTTCATACGAAATAAACTTGACCTGCGCGTGCTATCCACGGACCCAACAAAAAAATTCAAGTCTCTAGCTTGTCTAGATGCTTCAATCGACGCGTTCAAGCATACGGACAGACGGACGGACGGACAGACGGACGGACGGACGGACAGACAGACAGACGGACAGGGCTAAATCGACTATGCTCGTCACCCTGATCAAGAATATATATACTTTGTGGGGTCTGAAATGCCTCCTTCTGCCTGTTACATACATTTAACAAAACCATTATACCCTGATTTCCCATTTTCAATGGGCTCAGGGTATAACAAGTAAGAGGGCTCTAGTCGAGACTGCTCGACTAGGGGATACCCTGAGCCCTGTGAAGAGCCAAATATCAAATCATTCTACGCTTTTGTTATGCATACATACAAACAACAAATATGCACGCACGCATAAGCGCGCGCTCTGCCAACTACGCAGTTGACGCAGCGACTGCGCTTGGACTGCAATGTGGGCATTACTATGGGAACTTTATTGTTTAATAACTTTTTTTAGCGATAGACTAACTTCATCAAACTTTCACAACTTATCGATGGAATTCATATGTGTGTATGTGCCAAAGCACAAGTCTCTAGTATTTAATTTGCGCTTTTTACAAATAGGGGGCTATTGGGGATGAATGGGGCGTGGCATTAAAAATCTAATGATTACGTAATCTCCGTTTTTATTGAACGCAATTACGCAGCAAATTTGAAGTCTCTAGCTCAAACGATACACAAACTACGCCTTAAAAACGTATTTTCGATAAGCATTAAAATCGATAACATTACAACAAAAATAGTTATCGTTCATACGAAATAAACTTGACCTGCGCGTGCTATCCACGGACCCAACAAAAAAAATTCAAGTCTCTAGCTTGTCTAGATGCTTCAATCGACGCGTTCAAACATACGGACAGACGGACGGACGGACAGATAGACAGACGGACAGGGCTAAATCGACTCAGCTCGTCGCCCTGATCAAGAATATATATACTTTGTGGGGTCTGACACGCCTCCTTCTGCCTGTTACATACATTTAACAAAACCATTATACCCTGATTTCCCATTTTCAATGGGCTCAGGGTATAAAAATATGGCACAACATTCGACGTTTTTGCGGCCTCAATCCCTCCAAAAAAATCCACTGCATCCTCAACCTAACCTCATCTCAGGACACCACAGACAGATCGGAAATCGCGAACATCTTTTTTTGCAAAAACTGGTCAGACGCAGCCAACGACAACAACTTCCCTACAAACTGTTCTTCAGCTAAACGCACTACATTAGCATTGACTCCCACAACCACAGTTAAAAAAAAGCATTAGCCATAGAAAATGATATTTCAATATTAGAATCCAACGCAGCAATCAAATCACTAACTGGCAAAACACCTGGCCAAGACAGAATCAACTATGCTATGATAAAGAACATAGACAACAAAACTAAGACCCGCATAATAAATCTTCAAAATTTAATCCTTAAAAATTTTATCCCACAATCGTACAAGACTAGCATAATTATCCCAACACTTAAACCATCCTCACCAAAATCCGAATAAAACTCTTACCGACCAATTTCATTAAACCCCTGCTTATCAAAAGTTCTTGATAAAATTGTTGCAAAAAGACTGTGGTGGTTTATCAACAACAGCAAACTTATACACAACAGTCAAGTCGGCTTCAAAAAAGGCAAATCTACTATAGATAGTCTACTTTTTCTAGACCATCACACATGTAGAACGCTCTCAAAAAGAAAACACGCATCAATCGTCTCCCTTGACTTCACAAAAGCATTCGACAGAATAGGACTACACACGATACTCGACCAACTCAAAGCATGAAGCATCGGACCCAATATCTTCAGCTACGTAAAAAACTTTATGACAAACTGAAAAATCATAATAAAACAAGTAAGAAAACTCTAGTCGGAGGTGCCCGACTAGGAGATACCCTGAGCCCCGTCCGATTTGCATTGTTTAATACGCTATATAGCTTGCATATAACATTCAATTTTCCAAAACTGAATTATAATTTTAAAATTTTATTCATCTAGAAAATATTTAAATCAAAACTAAATAAATAATTAAATAAATTAACAAATTAACAAAAAAAAAAAAAGAAGAAAAACAAACATCACCACACCTGGACTCGAACCTGCGTCTATTTACTACATATGTAACGTTAAAGCGCATCATCTCAACTAGCACAACCACTTCATATTTATAAATTTAAAAAAAAAGTTACGCCGTCGTCGTCTCTGAGTTTCGAACTCGAGACCTTTTGCTTACGCGCTTTGCGTCTATCCACTACGCCACACCAGCATTTCGTTGGCTGTTGGCAAGACCAAAAGTAGTACTACAAGGGCGATATGTGACAAATACAAAACTACAGAAGCGCTTGAAAATTAATTAGTAAAAAGAGCCGGTATCCAAAAAATAAAAAAATAGAAATTGCATAAAATTCACATGAATCTATATGCAAAATTTGAGGGGTCTAGGTCTAAAGGTGTGGGAGATATAATTTTATATCCTGTTTTCGATAAGGTTTAAAATCGATAACAAAACAACAAAAATAGATATCGTTTTTTGGTAACAAACTTGACCTGCGCGTGCTATCCACGGACCCAACAAAAAAAAATTCAAGTCTCTAGCTTGTCTAGATGCTTCAATCGACGCGTTCAAACATACGGACGGACGGACGGACGGACAGACGGACAGACGGACAGACAGACAGACGGACAGGGCTAAATCGACTCAGCTCGTCGCCCTGATCAAGAATATATATACTTTGTGGGGTCTGACACGCCTCCTTCTGCCTGTTACATACATTTAACAAAACCATTATACCCTGATTTCCCATTTTCAATGGGCTCAGGGTATAAATAGGAAACAACTACTCAACGGCACGCTCTTTACATAATGGTATTCCACAAGGCTCCCCCCTCTCGGTTATCCTCTTCATCATCGCTTTCAACAAACTCAACTCAATCATATCCCTTCACAAAAAAACAAACATCCAAGTAAACGCATATGCTGACGACTTTAATCTTCATAAATATCCCTAATACCAACAAGTAAGAAAACTCTAGTCGGAGGCTCCCGACTAGGAGATACCCTGAGCCCCGTCCGATTTGCATTGTTTAATACGCTATATAGCTTGCATATAACATTAAATTATAATTTTGAAATTTTATTCAACTAGAATGTATGTAAATCAAAAATAAATAAATAATTAAATAAATAAACAAATTATCAAAAAAAAAGAAGAAAAACAAACATCACCGCACTTGGACTCGAACCTACATCTATTTACTACATACATATGTCACGTTAAAGCGCGTCATCTCAATTAGCACGACCACCTCATGTTTATAGATTTAAAAAAAAAATTAAAAAAGTTACACGCTGACGTCACCGAGTTTCGAACTCGCGACCTTTCGTTCACGCGCTTTGCGCCTACCCACTACGCCACACCAGTATTGCGTCGCTTGTTGGCAAAACGCAAAGTAGTACTACAAGGCGATATGTGACAAATACAAAACTAAAGAAGCAGATCAATCACAATTGTGATTCTTAGAATGTGATGAAATGCGCGTATATGAATGTATGTGTATGTGTACATACAAAAACGGTGGTCTGTTTCAATGTACGCGTGTAAAGGGCGATATATGACAAACACAAAACTACAGAAGCGGCTGAAAATGCTCAGAAGCGGCTGTGCACATATGTATAAGCAGACGCGCTTGCACGGTTCAATGTATGTATATGTGTAAATGTTTTTTGCTGCGCGTCGCTGCTTGCCACGTGCGTGTGATAATTGGCTAAACGTTTTGTTTAATAAATCGAAACTGACTTAACGGAATTTGATGAAACTTTCGGCATATGATTCTATTGAATTTTTTACATTTTATAAAAATGCTAATTTATTTACTTGGTTACATTTGGAACAGACTCTCAATGGGTTGAGTAAGGCGAGGGGGGGGGGGTAATTAGTAAGAAGAGCCGGTATCCAAAAAATAAACAAGTAAGAACGTTGCCTTAGGGCGAAACCTAATGCGTGATACTCGTTTCCCATAGGGGCATCTGGTATATTAAATTTAATAATTTATCTCAAATTTTGCATTTATGTAGATTCATGTGAATTTTATGCAATTTCAATTTTTGCAAATATAACCATGTGAATGAATTAGCATTTTTATAAAATGTGAAAAATTCAATAGAATCATATGCTGAAAGTTTCATCAAGTTCCGTTAAGTCAGTCGCAATCTATTAAACAAAACGTTTGGCCAATTATGACACGCACGTTAAGCAGCGACAGCAAAATACATTAACATTTACACATACATTGAAACGTGTAAGTGCGTCTACTATGCATGTGCACAAATAAATTCAACGCCATTCATTCTAGCATATTCTTCACCCAAAATTGTTATTGAGTTGTGTTTGCATTTTCAGCCGCTTCTTTAGTTTTGTATTTGTCAAATATCGCCCTTTATACGCATGCATTCAAACCGACCACCGTTTTTGTATGTACACATATAAATACATACATACATATGCGCGCATTTCAGCATTTTCTAAGAATCACAATTACGATTGATTTATGTTTATATTGTGTTTGCATTAACAGCAGCTTCTATAGTTTTATATTTGTCAATAGTCGTCCTTGTAGTTAAGTAGTTTCGGATTTGCCAACAGGCAATGCAAAACTGATGTGGCGCAGCAGGTAGATGAAAAGCGTGTAAGCAGCAGGGTCCGCGTTCGAGACGCGGCGGCGACGGCATGAAAATAGTTGCGCTGCTGTTCGTGCCTACATACATATGTACATACATGATGAGTCCTATCGTTAATTTTTTTGTGTGGAATAATTTTGTTCGGACTAAGTCGATATTTTTGTAATCGATAGTTGATATTTACATTTTTTGTCACAAAAAGAAAATAACATAACTGACCTAGGCTATACGAAAAATGATAATTTTAGCAGATAAATTATTTGCAGAACTTCAACATTCAAATCGAATTACTTATATTTCTCAGAAATGCCGTTTGTCGTCTTAGCAATTGTTACTAAGCTTATTTATATAGGTGGCACAGGCATATGAATTTTGCAGCTGGGCGTTACAAATTTTGTTGCCAATTTGCCACGCCCCCAGTAGGCGTAGACATATCATATTTGGCAAGTTCCTAGAAGGAGTCGAGGGTAACGTAACCGTAAAGTTTGGATGCCTACAATCCAAAAATGTAAAAGTTACAGGGTATTTTTTCGATATACCACGACCCCAAAGGGGCGAAAGATTTATTTTTGGGGAATCAATAGAGGAGGCCCCCAGTAACACAAACATCCAATTTTAGGGTTAAGTTACATGCCAAATTTCAGCATTCTTGCTTTAAAACTGTAGAAGATACAGTTTTCCCGAGTTGCCACGCCCCCAATGGGCGTAGATATATCCGCCATATCTTTTTGAACTTGGGTGGTCAACGCAAGTATACATTCCAAATTTCAACTCTCTAGCTCTTCAACTAATATGATTTCTTGACTATGGGCGCAAGCATTTTCCGATTTTCCACGCCCCTAGTGGGCGTATCCGGAAAATCTTGATACTTTATAATTCGAGGGTATACACGAGTATATGTTCCAAATTTCAAGTCTATAGCTTCAATAGCGTAGAAAAATATTGCATTCATACGGACAGACGGCCAGACGGACAGACGGACAGCAAGACGGACATTTCAAAAAACCAATATACTCTTTTTCCCTTTGGGAAACGAGTATAAAAAAATATAAATTGCATAAAATTCACATTGATATATATGCAAAATTTGAGGAGTCTAGCTCTAAAAGTGTGGGAGATATAATTTTATAACCTGTTTTCGATAGGGTTTAAAATCGATAACAAAACAACCAAAATAGATATCGTTTTTTGGTAACAAACTTGACCTGCGCGTGCTATCCACGGACCCAACAAAAAAAATTCAAGTCTCTAGCTTGTCTAGATGCTTCAATCGACGCGTTCAAACATACGGACGGACGGACAGACGGACGGACAGACAGAGGGACAGGGCTAAATCGACTCAGCTCGTCGCCCTGATCAAGAATATATATACTTTGTGGGGTCTGACACACCTCCTTCTGCCTGTTACATACATTTAACAAAACCATTATACCCTGATATCCCATTTTCAATGGGCTCAGGGTATAAAAACAAAAACATAGACCTAACCACACTATTCACACAAATATCAGAATGGTGCGATTACTCTGGAGCGCAATTATTCCCTACAAAATGCAAACACCTACACATCTGTCGCAAACACAACTGCTCATGCCACATCCTTACAACTAACTATCAGTTAACAAATGTTAACTGCCTGAAACTCTTAGGCATCCACATCAACAACAAATACAACTTTCACGACCACATAAAATCACTAAAATCCCTTCGTTAGAGAAAAAAATCAATATTTTAAAATGCCTATCGAACCACAAATTCAACTGTCACACCTCCTCATCATCCTCTATCAAAAATTGACTGTTGCCTCCCCCTGTTTGGACCTGGCCCTCAATCTACCATCCGACCCCTTAATTCAATCGCCAATTCTGCAATAAGAATATCACTCGGTGCCTTCAGAACCAGTCCTGTCAACAATATGCTTCATGAAGCCCAAATACCCCCACTACACATACGAAATCAAATTGCCACAGCTAAACTCTGCAAATCACTAATAAACTCCCACAACTCTCCAATCATCACAAATTAAAAAACTATAAATATAATAAGAAAGTTAGATACCTATCAACTAAAGACAGAATCTCAGAAACCCAATAATACATACCCCACCATGGCACCTAAACACTCTATTAACGGATTCCTCTCTCAGAAAGTATCTAACCCCAACTCCTCCTCTCATATACAACAAATTATTTAAACAAATCCTTGACTACAACAAAAAATACAAAACCATATTCACAGACGGCTCCCAAATAAACAAAATCACATCTTACGCCATAGCCAACGAACACAACATAATAAAATCAGGCTTAATACTATTTTACATAACAGTTTTCTCAGCTGAAATCATCGCGATCACAGAAGCCCTGAATACTTTTAAAAACAAGCCCGGCAAATATGCCATATACACCGACTCCCTCTCAACCATAGACGCAATAGAAAACATCAACAACTCATCTTATTATCCATCCCTCATCCGAAACATCCTCACCAAATACCAACCAACATTTAAAATCATCTGGATCCCCGGCCATGTAGGCATTAAGGGTAACGAGTTAGCTGATCTAGCTGCGAAAGATGCAACCGATCTCCCACTCATCCTAACCCCAAATCATAACTTTCAAGACATAAACAAATATTTAAAAAACTCCCTCAAAACACTTACAAGAAACACAATATACAACACATCAAACTGGTACCAAACTCTTGACCCGCAGGAATACAAAGCCCCAAAAAACACGTCAAGATCCCAACAGATTAAAATCACAAGACTTAGACTTGGCCACACCAACATTACCCACCAACACTACCTCGACCCAACATTAAACTCTGCATGCCCATTCTGCAATGATACAAAAATAACATACGCCATATCCTAAAAGAATGTCAATCCCTAAAAACCTCTTACAATAAAATATTCAAAAATCTTGACCCAATTTAATTCCTATCCCAACCAACACCAAAGAATGTAAATATTATCCTTAAGTTCCTCACCCAAACAAAAATTGTTAATCTAATATAGTCACAACAAGAGAGTCGAAGGCCCTAGCAGCCAGCACTCTATAATTAAGTTAGCTATATAATTTTACATTGTAAGCTAACTGTACATAAATAAATAAAATAAAAACAAAACCTGTTCGGCGCAGCAGCTAATAATTGCTCTTAAATAAGCTTCTCTTAAGCCATCTGCTTTTTATCACATTCTCATTCGCTCATAGTGCAGTTAGGCACAAAAAGAAACTGTAACACACATACATATGTAAATTTATGCTGCTCGGTCACTTGCTTATCATTTTGTATTCTATTCTTTAAGTTCGAAATTCACCTTCAAGCGAGCAACACCTACATCTCTCTATTGTAAACTGTATTAACTTTGCCTACACGATCATCGCGGACTAGGCATTAAACTAATAAATAATAAGCTAAATTAAATCGTGGTTTTATTATTTTGCCTTCGTAAATGATTGGAGCCAGAGTTGCCGAAAAAGCTCGGCAGCTTCCAACAAAACCATTATACTCTTATTTTCCATTTTCAATGGGTTCAGGGTATAAAAACTTAGAAAGTAAAAGATTCTAGGCCAGACTGCTCAACTTGGAGATACCCTGAACCCTGTGAAGCGCCACAATTATTCTGCGCTTCTTTTAGGCAAAAAACATATACACACATATATGCACGCACACATAAGCGCACGATATGCTGACTGCGCAGTTAACGTAGCGACTGCGCTTAGGCTACAATATGGGCATTACTATGATAACTTAATTGTTAAATAAGTTTTCTTTGCGAAGAACTAATTTCATCAAACTTTCGGAACGTATTAATGAAATTCATATGTGTATCTTTGACAAACCACAAGGCTCTAGTATTTGATTTGCGTTTTTTGCAAATTGGTGGCGATTTCGGTTTGGGCGTGGCATCCAAAATCTAGAGATAACATAATCTCTGCATTTATTGCACGCAACTACACAGTAAATTTGAAGTCTCTAGTTGAAACGATGTACAATCCACGTTTTAAAAACGAATTCAAATGATCAATAACTGCGATAAAAGCGATATGGGGTTAGTTAAAAAAAAAAAAATCGTTCCGCGTATGGTATACACGAGTATTTACGTACGAGTGTTAAAATTCTCTAAGGGAACTAAATTGTTGAATAAGTTTTGTTGTAGTTGGACTTTATTGATAAATATTTTACAACTTACCAATAGCATCTATACTTGTGTAATTTCCAAAGTCTCCATTTCTCCATTAAAAATCTCGATATACATTTTAAATTGCCACTCTCTAGGTCTTCAAGTAACATGATTTCTGATTTGCCAAGGGACATGGGAAAAACTTGTTCCGCGTATGGTATACACGAGTATTTACGTAAAATTAAAATTCTCTAAGGGAACTAAATTGTTGAATAAGTTTTGTTGTAATTGGACTTTATTGATAAATATTTTACAACTTACCAATAGCATCTATACTTGTGTAATTTCCAAAGTCTCCATTTCTCCATTAAAAATCTCGATATACATTTCAAATTGCCACTCTCTAGGTCTTCAAGTAACATGATTTCTGACATACAGGAAATTCTTTTTCCGATTTGCCATGTCCCTTATGGGCGTGTTGGGAAAAACTTGACCCTTTGTAATTCGAGGCTACATATTATATACCCAAAATTTCAAGTCTCTAGCTTCAATAGCGTAGAATTAGTTTGCATTCATACGGACCATAGCTCGTAAATAATTGTTAACAGTTTGGACTCACGCGCTTTGATCATGAGATCAGCCAAAACAAGTAAGAAAGCACAAGTCGGGAGTGCCTGACTAGGAGATTCCTTGAGCCCCGTCCAATTTGCGTTTTTGGTTCACTACAAGGGCGCCATCTATCATTTACAAAACTAAAGAAGCGACTGAAAATGTGAGCACTATATAAACACAAATGAATCTCAATTGTGATTTCATATACAGTCTGTCAAGAAACACTTCACACAGTGGAAAAAAGCTCAATTTTTTTACTTTATGTACAAAAATAAAGAGTTTTTGTTTAATTTAGCTAATTTTTTTGAATGGGTAACTGTTTAATAGGTATTTTTAAATCAAATTATAAAAAACAGAAACAAAAACAATAAGGGTGAAACTTAAAAAACAACAAAAACTTAGATTACTCATATTTGATACTTTCAAGAAACTCTTTACACATTATGTTCTCTTCATCTGTTTTGCTCTCATTCTAAGAAATAACGGGGCTTTACCGTTACCTATGCTTTAAGAATCTCTTTATGCATCTCTATTTATGTGTTTATTTTTCACTTTGTGCGAAATTTGGCTGAGTACAAATGAAAAAATCAATAACAATTTTGATTAACAATGCCCGGAAAGAGATTAAGTTTCGATGTTGACCAATTGATCTTCTGTAAAAATAAAACACGTCTTCTTTTGTTTAAGTGTTAATCGAGAGTGTTTTTCTGTTTTTATTCAATTATATATTAGTCTTATTACATACAATAGTCTAGGTGAGCTCTGCCGCTAAAAGCGTCGACAGAGAGAGAGAGAGAGAGAGAGAGAGAGAGAGAGAGAGAGAGAGAGAGAGAGAGAGAGAGAGAGAGAGAGAGAGAGAGAGAGAGAGAGAGAGAGAGAGAGAGAGAGAGAGAGAGAGAGAGAGAGAGAGTTGCAGTACATATGTGCCAATATGCTTATGTATATATACATATATATGTACAGACGGTACATACTCAAGAAGTGCTTGGACTAGCGTTCTGACGCTTCGGCCCGTCCGCATAAGCGACGGATCGTATTACTGCACTTATATATATATATTTATGATTGTATAAGCATAACAACAAAGTGTCATTGACATGAAATTTAAGCTGGGCATATGACCACTTGTTATATTGTATACTCTACAATACTGTGGGCATATGCTCATTTGGCATGCAACATACTACACCTCCCTTTTTAAAAAAATGACGTAATATATTGTAATTATTTAATATAAACATTATTATTAGTATTATTTTTTTATACCCTGAGCCCCTTGAAAATGGGAAATCAGGGTATAATGGTTTTGTTAAATGTATGTAACAGGCAGAAGGAGGCGTGTCAGACTCCACAAAGTATATATATTCTTGATCAGGGCGACGAGCTGAGTCGATTTAGCCCTGTCCGTCTGTCTGTCCGTCCGTCTGTCCGTCTGTCCGACTGTCCGTATGTTTGAACGCGTCGATTGAAGCATCTAGACAAGCTAGAGACTTGAATTTTTTTTGTTGGGTCCGTGGATAGCACGCGCAAGTCAAGTTTGTTACCAAAAAACGATCGATTTTAAACCTTATCGAAAACAGGTTATAAAATTATATCTCCCACACCTTTAAAGCTAGACCCCTCAAATTTTGCATATAGATTAATGTGAATTTATGCAATTTCTATTTTTTTTATTTCTTGGATACCGGCTCTTCTTACTAATTACCCCCCCTCCCCTCGCCTTACTCGACCCATTGAGAGTCTGTTCCAAATGTAACCAAGTAAATAAATTAGCATTTTTATAAAATGTAAAAAATTCAATAGAATCATATGCCGAAAGTTTCATCAAATTCCGTTAAGTCAGTTCCGATTTATTAAACAAAACGTTTAGCCAATTATCACACGCACGTGGCAAGCAGCGACGCGCAGCAAAAAACATTTACACATATACATACATTGAAGCGTGCAAGCGCGTCTGCTTATGTATAGTGCACAGCCGCTTCTGAGCATTTTCAGCCGCTTCTGTAGTTTTGTATTTGTCATATAATGCCCTTTACACGCATACATTGAAACAGACCACCGTTTTTGTATGTACACATACACATACATTCATATACGCGCATTTCAGCACATTCTAAGAATCACAATTGTGATTGATCTGCTTCTTTAGTTTTGTATTTGTCACATATCGCCTTGTAGTACTATTTTGCGTTTTGCCAACAAGCGACGCAATACTGGTGTGGCGTAGTGGGTAGGCGCAAAGCGCGTGAACGAAAGGTCGCGAGTTCGAAACTCGGTGACGACAGCGTGTAACTCTTTTAATTTTTGTTTTAAATCTATAAACATGAGGTGGTCGTGCTAGTTGAGATGACGCGCTTTAACGTTACATATGTATGTAGTAAATAGATGTAGGTTCGAGTCCAGGTGCGGTGATGTTTGTTTTTCTTCTTTTTTTTTGATAATTCGTTTATTTATTTAATTATTTCTTTATTTTTGATTTACATACATTCTAGTTGAATAAAATTTCAATGCAAATCGGACGGGGCTCAGGGTATCTCCTAGTCGGGAACCTCCGACTAGAGTTTTCTTACTTGTTTATATTTTATTTACTATGTTGTATACAAAAATATTTTTTTTTTTATACCCTGAGCCCATTGAAAATGGGAAATCAGGGTATATTGGTATTGTTAAATGTATGTAACAGGCAGAAGGAGGCGTGTCAGACCCCACAAAGTATATATATTCTTGATGAGGGCGACGAGCTGAGTCGATTTAGCCCTGTCCGTCTGTCTGTCCGTCCGTCCGTCCGTCTGTCCGTCTGTCCGTCTGTCCGTCCGTCCGTATGTTTGAACGCGTCGATTGAAGCATATAGACAAGCTAGAGACTTGAATTTTTTTTGTTGGGTCCGTGGATAGCACGCGCAGGTCAAGTTTATTTCGTATGAACGATAACTATTTTTGTTGTAATGTTATCGATTTTAATGCTTATCGAAAATACGTTTTTAAGGCGTAGTTTGTGTATCGTTTGAGCTAGAGCCTTCAAATTTGCTGTGTACTTACGTCTAATGAATACGGAGATTACGTAATCTTTAAATTTTTGATGCCACGCCCCATTCGCCCCCAATAGCCCCTATTTTTGAAAGGCGCAAATTAAATACTAGAGACTCGTGCTTTGGAAAATACAAATATATGAATGCCATTAATAAGTTGTGAAAGTTTGATGCACTTAGTTCATCGCTAAGAAAAATTATTTAACAATTAAGTTCCCATAGTAATGCCCACATTGCAGTCCAAGCGCAGTCGCTGCGTCAACTGCGCAGTTGGCAGAGCGCGCGCTTATGCGTGCGTGCATGTGTATGTGTGTATGTGTTGTTTGTATGTATGCATAACAAAAGCGTAGAATGATTTGATATTTGGCTCTTCACAGGGCTCAGGGTATCCCCTAGTCGAGCAGTCTCGACTATAGCCCTCTTACTTGTTTATTATTATTATTATTATTTTTTTTTAAATATATATATATATATATTCTTCTTCTTTTTTTTTCATTTATTAATCCTTTTTAGCCTATCCTTATGAACTTTTTGTTCCTTATTTTTCGTGTTCTTTATAATTATATTATTATTGTTTTCTACACTAATGACCTCAAATGGTCCTATATATGAAGGTTCTAATTTGTGACCAGTTTCGTTTTTTAACAAAACTTGGTCTCCAATTTCTATATTAAAATTATTTATTTTCTCATCTTTGTATTTCTTATTTTTAACCTTATGTTTTTCTAGCATAATACGAGCTCTCTTATACGCGTTTTCTAATCTAAACTTTACTTCCTTAGCATAATCATCTATATTATATAGTGGATCTACCGTATTTATATTATTAAAATCTATGAACTGTTTTGGTAGTCTGCCAAAAACTAGTTCGTATGGACAATAATTAATTGCTACCGAGGGTGTCGTATTGAAACAGTAAGTGAAATATTGTATCCAAACATCCCAATCGGTCTTATCTGCAGAGATGTAAGAACGAACGTATTCATTGAATGTTTGATGACTTCGTTCTACTGTACCTAATGTTTGGTGATGATGTGCTGTAGACGTTATATTATCAATCTTAAGATATTTGCACAAGTCATTTATAATAGAATTCTTATATTCTGTTCCCATGTCCGTTATGAACGTCTTCATTGGATCGTACTTTAGAAAAAAAGATTCAAATATGGCTTTTGCGACAGTTGTTGCGCTTTTGTTTGCAACCGGAATAGCTACTAAATACTTGGTCAAATCACATATTAAAGTGACTGCGTATTCATTTCCATTTTCCGAACGTGGTAGTGGACCAATTGTGTCTACTATCACTCTGTCGAAAGCGTATATGGGAGTGTTTGTTATTGTCATTGGGGTCTTTGTATGTAATGTCGTTTTTGACATTTGGCATTTTTGACATTTACGTATGTACTCTTTTATATGACGACTCATATTTTTCCAATAGTAATGTCGCTTTACTTTGGCCAAAGTTTTTGTTATGCCTGTATGACCTCCTTGAACTGGATCGTTATGGTATGTAGACAATATTGCTTCTTTTTATACCCTGAGCCCATTGAAAATGGGAAATCAGGGTATAATGGTTTTGTTAAATGTATGTAACAGGCAGAAGGAGGCGTGTCAGACCCCACAAAGTATATATATTCTTGATCAGGGCGACGAGCTGAGTCGATTTAGCCCTGTCCGTCTGTCTGTCTGTCTGTCTGTCCGTCCGTCCGACTGTCCGTCTGTCCGTATGTTTGAACGCGTCGATTGAAGCATCTAGACAAGCTAGAGACTTGAATTTTTATACTCGTTTTCCAAGACTTGAAATTTGGAACATATACTCGTGTATACCCTCGCATTATAAAGTGTCAAGATTTTCCGGATACGCCCACTAGGGGCGTGGCAAATCGAAAAATGCTTGCGCCCATAGTCAAGAAATCATTAGTTGAAGAGCTAGAGAGTTGAAATTTGGAATGTATACTTGCGTTGACCACCCAAGCTCAAAAAGATATGACGGATATATCTACGCTCATTGGGGGCGTGGCAAATCGGAAAAACTGTAACTTCTACAGTTATAAAGCTAGAATGCTGAAATTTGGCACGTAACTTAACGCTACGATTCTATAAAGATTCATAAAAAGATTTGATGTCTACGCCCACTGGGGGCGTGGCAAATCGGATCTGAATATAGAGTGATTTTACAAGATCAGCTATATTTTGAGCACTATTGATGCTAGAGACTTGAAATTTGATATATATACTCGTATAAGCAACTCAAGATAAAAAAAAATGGCGGACATACCTACGCCTTTAGGGGGCGTGGCAAATCGCAAAAAGTTTATAGCTCCTACACTTTTAAAGCTAGACGATTCAAAATTTGATGTTTGTGTTACTGGGGCCTCCTCTATTAATTCCTCAAAAATAAATCTTACTCTCCTTTAGGGGCGTGGTATATCGAAAAAATACCCTGTAACTTTCACATTTTTGGAGTGTAAGCATCCAAACTTTACAGTTACGTTACCCTCGACTCCTTCTAGGAACTTGCCAAATATGATATTTCTACGCCTACTGGGGGCATGGCAAATTGGCAACAAAATTTGTAACGCCCAGCTGCAAAATTCATATGCCTGTGCCACCTATATAAATAAGCTTAATAACAATTGCTAAGACGACAAACGGCATTTCTGAGAAATATATATAATTCGATTTGAATGTTGAAGTTCTGCAAATAATTTATCTGCTAAAATTATCATTTTTCGTATAGCCTAGGTCAGTTATGTTATTTTCTTTTTGTGACAAAAATTGTAAATATCAAATATCGATTACAAAAATATCGACTTGGTCCGAACAAAATTATTCCACACAAAAAAATTGACGATAGGACCCATCAGGTATGTATGTATGTAGGCACGAACAGCAGCGCAACTATTTTCATGCCGTCGCCGCCGCGTCTCGAACGCGGACCCTGTTGCTTACACGCTTTTCATCTACCTGCTGCGCCACATCAGTTTTGCATTGCCTGTTGTATGTGTAAATGTAAATGTATTTTGCTGTCGCTGCTTAACGCGTGCGTGTCATAATTGGTCAAACGTTTTGTTTAATAGATTGCGACTGACTTAACGAAACTTGATGAAACTTTCAGCATATGATTCTATTGAATTTTTTACATTTTATAAAAATGCTAATTCATTCACATAGTTATATTTGCAAAAATTGAAATTGCATAAAATTCACATGAATCTACATAAATGCAAAATTTGAGATAAATTATTAAATTTAAAATTCGAGATGCCCTTGTGGGAAACGAGTATCACGCTTTAGGTTTCGTCCCAAGGCAACGTTCTTACTTGTTTTTTGTTGGGTCCGTTGATAGCACGCGCAGGTCAAGTTTATTTCGTATGAACGATAACTATTTTTGTTTTAATGTTATCGATTTTAATGCTTATCGAAAATATGTTTTTAAGGCGTAGTTTGTGTATCGTTTGAGCTAGAGACTTCAAATTTGCTGTGTATTTGCGTGTAATGAATACGGAGATAACATAATCTTTAGAATTTGGATGCCACGCCCCATTCGCCCCAATAGCCCCCTATTTGTAAAAAGCGCAAGTTAAATACTAGAGACTTCTGCTTTGGCAAATACACATATATGAATGCCATTAATAAGTTGTGAAAGTTTGATGAAGTTAGTCCAACGCTAAGAAAAGTTAATAAACAATTAAGTTCCCATAGTAATGCCCACATTGCAGTCCAAGCGCAGTCTCTGCGTCAACTGCGCAGTTGGCAGAGCGCGCGCTTATGCCTGCGTGCATATGTGTGTGTATGTGTTGTTTGTATGTATGCATAACAAAAGCGTAGAATGATTTGATATTTGGCTCTTCACAGGGCTCAGGGTATCCCCTAGTCGAGCAGTCTCGACTAGAGTCCTCTTACTTGTTTTTTGTTGGGTCCGTGGATAGCACGCGCAAGTCAAGTTTGTTACCAAAAAACGATATCTATTTTGGTTGTTTTGTTATCGATTTTAAAGCTTATCGAAAACAGATTATAAAATTATATCTCCCACACCTTTAGAGCTAGACCCCTCAAATTTTGCATATAGATTAATGTGAATTTATGCAATTTCTATTTTTTTTATTTTTTGGATACCGGCTCTTCTTACTAATTACCCCGCCCCCCCCTCGCCTTACTCGACCCATTGAGAGTCTGTTATAAATGTAACCAAGTAAATAAATTAGCATTTTTATAAAATGTAAAAAATTCAATAGAATCATATGCCGAAAGTTTCATCAAATTCCGTTAAGTCAGTCCCGATTTATTAAACAAAACGTTTAGCCAATTATCACACGCACGTGGCAAGCAGCGACGCGCAGCAGAAAACATTTACACATATACATACATTGAAGCGTGCAAGCGCGTCTGCTTATGCATATGTGCACAGCCGCTTCTGAGCATTTTCAGCCGCTTCTATAGTTTTGTATTTGTCATATATCGCCCTTTACACGCATACATTGAAACAGACCACCGTTTTTGTATGTACACATACACATACATTCATATACGCGCATTTCAGCACATTCTAAGAATCACAATTGTGATTGATCTGCTTCTTTAGTTTTGTATTTGTCACATATCGCCTTGTAGTACTACTTTGCGTTTTGCCAACAAGCGACGCAATACTGGTGTGGCGAAGTGGGTAGGCGCAAAGCGCGTGAACGAAAGGTCGCGAGTTCGAAACTCGGTGACGTCAGCGTGTAACTTTTTTAATTTTTTTTTTAAATCTATAAACATGAGGTGGTCGTGCTAATTGAGATGACGCGCTTTAACGTTACATATGTATGTAGTAAATAGATGTAGGTTCGAGTCCAGGTGCGGTGATGTTTGTTTTTCTTCTTTTTTTTTGATAATTCGTTTATTTATTTATTTTTGATTTACATACATTCTAGTTGAATAAAATTTCAAAAGTATAATTTAATTTTGGAAAATTTAATGTTATATGCAAGCTATATAGCATATTAAACAATGCAAATCGGACGGGGCTCAGGGTATCTCCTAGTCGGGAACCTCCGACTAGAGTTTTCTTACTTGTTCTTTCTCATTTTGAATGAGAGACACCGGCTTGTGTAGCGCTACTCTTAAGGATTTCAAATTTATATTGCCAAATTGCTTAAAAGTATCTATTGAAATGGATTCAAAGATCTTTTCGCTCGGTGCCACTTTTAGTTGGCTGATTTTAGATACACCGGCTTGCCATTCAAGCCTTTGGAAAAGCTGACATAAGTCGAGAATTCCATTGGAGTACAAATCGCTAACATTAATTCTTGTTATAACTTTTTTCCCACGTTTCAATAAACATGTCGAATGTGTTATTCGCAAGGTCACTACTTTTCGTACCTCGTCATTTGTGATGACTTCGTATACGTTGGGCTTAGAAGCTTTATCAAGACTTTGCTTTGGCAATAGTTCTTGTTTATTTTCTGCGCAGAAATTGTTTTGTCTACTTTGGTGCCTGGTAGTGACTTTCAGGACTTTTTTATTCATATCAATTAAGTCGGATATTGTTATCTTTGACAGGGCATCTGCCACAAAATTATCTTTCCCTCTCAGATACTCTACCGTAAAATCATATTCTTCTAATTCGAGTCGCATGCGTGTTAATTTGGAACTTGGGTTTACCATGGAAATCAGTTCTTACTGTAAAATGTTTGCCATATATATATGGTCGAAAATGTGTTATTGCCCAGTGTATAGTTCCGTAGTACTCTTATTGCTTTCACCTTTAGTGAATGCTCTTGATGCATATGCAACTGGGAGTTGGAGTCCATTATAGTTTTGAGTTAAAACTGCTCCACATGCTTGCTTGCTTGCATCTGTGATTATGCAAAATTCTTTGCTGAAATCTGGGTACTGCAATAAATTTGGTTGAACAAGTTGATTTTTTAGGTACTGGAATGCCTTTTCACAATCTGCTGTCCATTCAAATGGGACATTCTTTTTACATAATCTTGTTATGTGCCGTGAATATTCGGCGAAGTTTTTTATAAAACGTCTATAATAGTTGCAAAATGCAACGAATCTTCTAGAGCTGTCTGCGTCCGTAGAGACAGGATAGTTATTTATAACATCAAATTTTTTATCATCTGGTAAGATTCCTTTATCTGTGCATCTATGACCTAAAAACGTCACCTCGTGCATGAAAAATGAACATTTTTCTGGATATAATTTCAGATTGTGTTTTCTACAAAGTTTGAAAACATCTGTTAAATTTTTAATCATATGTTGTTCAGAACAACCAATAACAATTAAATCATCCATGTAAAGGAAAGCTTGTGAAGGCTCTAGGCCTGAGAATGCTATTGTCATCATTCTCTGAAATGAATTAGGCGCTATTTTTAAACCAAATTGTAATCGTGTGAAGCGATATGAGCCATTGCTCGTTGAAAAAGACGTTATATTTCTTGAGCTTTCCTCGAGCTCAATTTGGTGGAAACCTTACATTAAGTCAAGGCATGAAAAATATTTTGCTCTACCCAATTGATCAAGAATATCGTCAATTCTGGGGAGTGGAAATTTATCTGACAGCAATTTTTTATTTATTTGGCGATAGTCAATTACTAATCGCCATTTTTTCTCTTTAGAGCCCGGAAGAGATTTCTTCGGGACTAATAAGAGTGGGCTATTATAGGGTGATACAGACGGTTCAACAATATTTTGTTCAATTAACTTTCCAACTTGATGCTGGATTTCTTCTATTTGGCTATGCGGACATCGATAATTTTTTATGTATACTGGCTCATCATTCTTTAGTCTCAATTTTTGCTTATAGAAGTTGTTTGTTGTGATTGGTTCGGTTTCAAGTCCGAACACATCACTATACTCGGTGCATATTTCTTCAAGTTGTTTTTTAAACAAAATTGGAAAATGTTTCTTTAATTTATTAATTACAGACTCTTTTCTATTGTATTTTAGATGTTGAACTACATTGTAGTTCGAAAGTGATTCAAATTGTATGTTATTACTGCCTACTGTTTGGCATTTATCTGTGGTATTTAAGAATCGGACAAAACTATTTTTTGCTGTAGCAATAGTGTTTGTGTTGTTTGTATGGTGGATTTAATAAAACTGAAGAGAATTTCACAATGCATGTACTTATGTTGCTAACATAACATAACATAATAGGGATGCCAGATCATATTGAACTTACTGTTAATAATAATGTTAACGTACTATTTCAACACTTTTGCTTAAGTTTAATATTATCTGCAAAACTTAATTATTTTTCATTCCAAGAGAATCGACAAACTCGCAATGCTTTTGCTTACTTAAACATTTAGTTAATATGTCTGCTACATTCTTTTGTGTGCTTACGTATTCTAAGTTAATGTCATTATTATGAACTTTTTCTCGAATAAAATGAAACTTAACATCTATATGTTTAGTGCGCTTGTGGTGGACAGGATTTAGCGCAATTTGTTTAGCGCTAATGTTGTCGCAAAAGATAGTCATCGAGTCCAGATTTGCGTATCCAATCTCTTGAAGCAGCCTGCGCAGGTACACGGCTTCTTTTGCTGATGTTGACAAAGCTACGTACTCTGCTTCAGTACTACTTTGTGCGACGACGGATTGCTTTGCTGATGCCCACGAAAATGCACTTCCAGCCAAAAAGAACGCGTAGCCAGAATATGATTTCCTGTCAATCACATCGTTAGCCCAGTCTGCATCTGCAAATCCAACCACAGGATCCGCTGACTGTTTGTAAACCAATGCCATGTTCATGGTGCCGGCCAGATAACGCAACACATGCTTAGCTGCCGTTTGATGTTCCACATGAGGGTCGATGTTACTTTGTGACAGTTTACATATGGCGTGTAAAATGTCCGGACGGCTCAATACTGCTAAATACATGAGCGAACCGATTAATGACTGAAAACTTGTTATATTTACCTTAGCACATTCAGTCTTTGTGCAACCAGCTTGGAAACCAGGATCTAATGGTGTAGATACTGGACGGCAGCATTCCATACCATACGTCTTCAAAAGATCATTTATGTATTTGCGTTGACACACACGGATTGTGCCTTGCTTGCCTTCTCTTTGTACCTCCAAGCCAAGGAAGTAGTTTAGCTGGCCTCCATCTTTCATGTCGAACCTTGATTTGATTTGCTGCTTGATGTCTTCGACGTTTTCTTCAGTTGGACATAAGATAATCAAGTCATCAACGTAAACTGCGATGTAGCTGTACTGTTGCTCTTCCTTTTTGAAATATAGACAGGCTTCATTTTTGCTTCTCTGAAAGCCCATCGTCTGGAGAACCTCGTTGAGGGTGTCGTTCCATACTCTGCCAGACTGCTTCAGCCCGTAGATGGCTTTGCGTAGTTTGAGAACTTTGCCACTGTTCTCCTCATCTACAAAGTTTGGCGGTTGCTTTAGGTAAACGTCTTCGTCCAGCTTGCTATTCAAGTAAGCGTTTGAAATGTCGACTTGGTGCATGTGCAACTTCTTCTCAGCTGCAATGGCAAACAGCATCCTGATTGTTTCATATCGTATGACAGGTGAGTACGTTTCCCAATAGTTGATGCCGAACTGTTGTCCACATCCTTTGGCTACAAGTCGCGATTTGAACCTTTCAATCGTCCCATCCTTGTCTTTCTTCACCCGAAAAACCCATTTAGTGCCTATAGCTTTTGCATTTTCCGGTAGATCAACTAATGACCATGTATCATTTGCTATAAGGGCATCGAATTCGGACTGCATTGATTTTTGCCACTCAACTTTGTGTTGGCCGTCTAGTGCCTCTTGCACTGACTGGGGTGTCTCGATGTCATCTATCTGGTTTGAACTTTGGAGCATATGATATTCCTTTCTTGGTCTTCCTCGCATTCCTGTACGAATAATTTTAGGTCTTCCAGCCGCACGTTTTGGTTGCTCACTACCCTCATCGCTGCTTTCGTCATCTGTTGCGGTAACAAACTGCTCCCCATCATCGCTGCTGTCTACGCTGTCTCTTATTATAGACTGCTCTTCGGTTACAGATGGATCTGGAACTTCTCTTGTTGACTCAAAGCGAATGATGTTTGTTGCAAAGTCGTTATTGATGTCTTTATTGAGGTGGTGTGTTGTATTGCAAAACTCACCTTCGACAAACTTGACATCTCGGCGCTCAATAACTCCTTGCTTCTCTGGGTCATACAGGCGATATGCTTTTGCTCGAAAAGAGTAGCCCACAAAAGTGTACTGCTTTCCTTTAGCCTGGAACTTTGACTTCTTCGTTTTATCCAGCGCAAAAACTGTTGATCCAAATATTCGCAGGTGCTTGACCGATGGCTTGCGTTTGTTCCATACTTCGAATGGCGTCCGATTATTTATTGCTCGTGAAGGACATCGATTTCTCAAATAAGCTGCTGTGTGCACAGCGTCAGCCCATAGAAATTCATCTAAATTTGCATGTATTAGCAAACTTTTAGCCATTTCGACGATCGTACGGTTTGCCCGCTCAGCAACTCCGTTTTGCTGGGGTGTGTACGGAACGGTTAACTGGCGTCTAATGCCGCACAAACTTAAGAAATTGTCAAACTCTTTATTAACAAATTCTTTGCCATTGCCACTTTGCAAACATTTTATCTTTTTACCCGTTTGACATTCTACGTAACTTTTGAATATTTTGAACTTATCAAAAACTTCGCTTTTAGCTTTCAAAAAGTAGACATGTATTTTTCGCGAAAAATCGTCGATGAATGTTACGAAGTACCGATTACCAGCAAGTGATTTAATGTTCATTGGGCCGCACACGTCTGTGTGTATAAGCTCTAATATGCCTTTTGTAACACGATTTGTTTTCTTTGGGAACGGTAATGCGCATAGTTTAGCCTTGTTGCAGGTGTCACAATTTATTTCAGACTGAATTCCTGGAAAACACATTCCCTTCACTAATTGTTCCTGTTCAAGTTTTTTCAAGCTTTGAAAATTAAGGTGTCCGTACCGATTATGCCATTTTGCTGCACTTTCATTTAACAAATGAATCGAACTTGTTTGAGGTTTCATGTAATAAACATACAAATCGTTTTCGCGATGTGCTTTCAACATTATTTTTCCTCGTTTGTCTTTTATCACCGCTTCTTTATTTCCAAATGTTGTGAAATTCTGATGTTCAGCTGCTGTGCTGACTGACAAAAAATTCATTTGCAGTTCTGGGACGTACAAAACGTTCCGTAGTTCAATATTAACATCATTTTCCTTGAATTTCACTGTTCCTATGCCAGGTGACTCTATATATTTTTCTGCAGCTAACTTGACCATGGACTTTTTCTGTACATAATCTTTAAACAAACTTAGCTCACAACACATATGAGAAGTCGCTCCACTGTCAATACACCAAATATATTTGTTTTGCCTGGCAATGCTGTTGCATGTATGCATTACACAATTGTTCGCTCGCTCTTCTACTGCTTGCTGATTCGCTTTCTTGCTTCGACACTCGGCGGCTCGGTGTCCCGTCTTATTACAGTTATAGCATTTGCCGTTGAATTTCTTTGGCGCGTTGCTTTGTTTTTTGCGTTGCTTTTGATCGCCGTTTCTTTCTGCGTTTGTATGTGCGTACACAGCTTCTTCCAAACGTTCTTGCTCATCGAATTCCTCTTTACGCGCTCCTTCTTCAAGAAGCTTTGCTTTTAGTGCGTCGAAAGTAGGTAAATTGTCACGCGTTTCGATGGCCACAATAAAATTTTCGAAATTACTTGGGAGGCTTGTAAGCAACATTATCACTTTTAATTCGTCATTTAGGTGAATGTCTAATTCCGCTAGCTTGTCCATTATTTCGATAAATAAGTTTATATACTCGGACACTTTATCACCTTGTTTCATCTTTAGTCGAATTAGTTTCTGATACAATTGAACTTTTCGCACTGGCCCGACCTGCACATGTACTTGTTTTAAAGCATCCCATGCTCCCTTAGCTGTTGTGCACGCCTTAATGTGCATCAACTGGGACGGCTTTACGTTTAGTATTATGCACGCTAGCGCCTTTTGGTCACTTTTGACCCACTGTGCAGCAGCACTTGCTTCCTCTGGCTTAACCAGGGTGCCGTTTGTGATTTCCCACACATCTGCTGTCACCAATACGCTGCGCATAGTCATGCACCATGTCTCGTAATTGTCTTCGCCTAGTTTTTCAATTTGTAGTGTTACACTCATTTTGTAACGTGTTTCCAAATTAAAGTACACAACTAAAATTTGCGAATTTTATTAAATCCCGAACTGCGTAACCTGGGCCCATAACCTGTTGTTTGTATGGTGGATTTAATAAAACTGAAGAGAATTTCACAATGCATGTACTTATGTTGCTAACATAACATAACATAATAGGGATGCCAGATCATATTGAACTTACTGTTAATAATAATGTTAACGTACTATTTCAACAGTTTGCAACATAAACACCCGGTTTAATTTCCTGATTTGGAATTAAAATGTTTTCTTCTGCTGAAGACAACTCTATTTGGCGTATCATTTGTGATCTTGCTGGTAGAAGTGTAGAATTAGTACCAGAACTAAATGTTACGGGAACATAGATAGGATACGTTAGGTTTTGTGGTCTAAGTATAAACCAATCTTCGGAACTATTGTAATCTAATTGACAGTTAAATGTTTTTATGAAATCTAATCCTATTATTCCATCGCATGGGATTGCGAAATCTGAATGAATTAAATGAAATTTATATGGAATAATGTATTTGTCTGTTTGGAGCTCGATTGAGGCTAATCCTTTGGAGTTTATTACTCCTTCTCCTATGCCTTGTATGTCTATTATTTTGTTTGAATTAATGTCATGAAAGACATCGGAATTTTCTTTAATAATTGAAATATCTGCACCTGTATCAATCAAAAATGTTATTTGTTTATTTGTTGCGACATTTTTGAATGATACGAAATTGTTGAGACTAAGGTTGACGGTATATATTTTGTGATTTAATTTAGAGTATCTGGAGGTATCTGCGAGTTTTCCGAAATATCTTGGGTTACTCTTATATTATTGAAATTTTCCCTGTTGGAATTTCCACGGCCTCTAGAGCTTCCTCTATTTTGGCCTATATAACTACCTCTGTAATTATTGTTATTTTGGTAACCGGTGTTTTGGTAATTACCTCTTCCTCGGTATTTACCTCGGTTACCTCTATTATTGGCATATCTATGCTGCTGGTAGAACAGTACAGTATTTGCTTGACCTGTTGCTTCAGTACAGCTGTTTACAAATTTAGAAATTGCGTCGTTCATATTATTGAACGTGCCTGCCTGCATAATAAGTTTTACCTTATCTATTGAGTAGTTTTGGGTCATAGCCTTGACAGCAAGTATTGTACTGTATTTATTAGCTAATTCAGGTGTCAAACCATCATTGATATAAGCTCCTTCTAGAGACTTAGTCAATTTCTCTACCTCTTGGGTATATTGGTTTGCGGTTTTGCTCTTCTGTTGCAAGTTTAGGAGCTTAGCAGAAATAACTTCTACTGACTCTCCTTTTACAGACTTTTTCAATTGCGAGATAATATCGACAATTGTCTGCTCATTGCTAATTAGGTTTCGAGCATGACCTTTTAGTTTTGTCTTTATTAGGCTTATTGCGATATTTTCATAAGTTCCCTTTAGTGAATCAACTAGAACAAGTGAATCAAGGAAACTTTGCATGTTTTCAGCCTTACTATCAAAATCTGTCTTCAATGATGAGGCTAGTTTAAGAAAACTTTCTATCGTTTGTGCCATGTTTAGACTTGTATTAGTTTCTTTTTTTTACGAAAGGATTAACGTCTCCTAAGGGAGGAGACGTTAGTTTTAAATTTGAATTTTAGCATTATTTTTTTTAAATTTTGTCTAACTCCTGAGCCCTACTCATAAACTTTTTCTTTATGCATCTATTATGCAACTTATATATTTTTATTAAGGCATTCGCTAATAGCAAAATAACTATTATAATAAGTAGGAATGCTATTAACCTTAAGGCGATTGAAGCCGTTTCAACATTGTTAATAACATTTGCGGTGGAATCCGCTACTTTTGAATTGTGGTCTATCATTTTTTCTACTATTAGTATTGATGAATAATTAAACATATCTTTATTTTATTTGAACTATATCTGCCAAATGCCGGTACGCTCAACTTGTCCGTTCGTTTGCTTACTCAATACTTACATAATTGTATCGACTTAACCGATAATTGATCTTGATACAGCTGTTCATTCGCCGATAACAATTAAGGTTGCATATATACTAAAAAATCAAAAATATGCTAAATAATGAAAAATGTGCTAAATAATGACAAATGGTTCCTCAACATACCGGCCCCCCCTGAAACTCTGTTTCAGAATGTGGTAGGGCTGCAATCTTCGTGATGGGTCGTATAATCTCTCCAGAAACGACCTTGAGCTTAACTGCCCGTACTAATCCATCCTCTCCTGGGTACACCTCGATTACGCGTCCTAGATTCCATGTTGCTGGAGGAGTATTCGAATCCTTGATGAGTACAATGGTTTCAAGGGATATGTTAGGCATCTTAGTAGTCCATTTTGGTCGTTGCTGCAATGCTGTTAAATATTCCTGTTGCCAACGTTTCCAAAATCCTTGAAGCATTGCCTGAATATGTTGCCAATATCCCAAGCGATTGGTTGGTACCTCTGCGTAGCTCCCATCTGGAACTGCGGTGTACGTTCGTCCGATCAAAAAATGCGCTGGTGATAAGTATCCAATTTCTGTGTCCGAAGTTGCGCATAATGGGCGGGAGTTCACAACTGTTTCTATCTGTATAAGCAGTGTGCGCACCCGCTCAAAGGTAATCACTGTGTTTCCGATCACTCGTTGCAAGTGTAGCTTCACGGAACTCACAGCAGACTCCCATTTTCCGCCCAAAGGTGGAGTATATGGTGGAATGAAATTCCACTTGATACTCTGCTCCGCCAGTTTCCTTGCTACCACCTCATTATGTTCGCGTGAAGTGTGCAATTGCAACATCTCGTTTAATGTGCGCTTAGCACCGAAGAAGTTACGTCCATTGTCGCTATACATTTCGGCAGGCTTCCCACGGCGGGCCATAAAGCGTCTGAGGGCTGCCAGAAAGGTATCTGTGCTTAGGTCTGTTGCCAATTCCAGATGAAGTGCTGATGTCACCATACAAACAAAGAGACAAATGTAGCCCTTCTCCTTACGCGGGTTGCGTCCCCTGTGCACCTTTAGCGAGATAGGTCCAGCGTAATCGACTCCAGTGTGTTCAAATGTAAATGCCTGTCGCACACGAGTAGCAGGTAAGTTTGCCATAAGCTGTTGTGTAGTGTGATGACGCTGCTTGAAACAGTTTAGGCATCCATGCGTGATTCGTCGGATGAGATTTCGGGATCCAAGTACCCAGTACTTCTGACGAATTATGGCAAACATTGCTGAAACTCCAGAATGAAGGTTGAACTGATGCTCATGCTTCAGTAACAGCTCAACTAGTCGATTGTGGTTAGGCAGTACAATCGGGTGTTTGGCATCTCTAGGAAGGTAGGAGTTCTCTAAGCGTCCACCAACTCGAATAAGGCCATCCTGGTCAACAAATGGAGCTACCTTGCTTAACTTGGAACGGTGCTGTAGCGGTTGCCTCTTCAACAAGCGCTGCCGATCAACATCAAATGCGTTTTTTGCTTGTCCAAGACAAAACTTTCTTGCTGCGTCAATTTCATGGAACGTTAAGACTGCCGAGTGAAGTGGCTTCCTTGATCGGACGCGGTGTACAAAGCGCCGGACGTATGTGATGATTCGAATCAGTCGCAGCCATGATGATACTCTAGTGAGCAAAATGTCAAAGGGGGACGATGCCATTTCCTTCCTTGCCGTTAAAATATTGGCCTTGAATTCTGCTTCTGCTGCTGGCGGCACGATAGAGCAGCAGAATTTTGATTGTCGTAGCACCTCTAAACACTCCTGGGCATCATGTAGCCAGGACGGTCCCTTCCACCATAAGTCAAATTTAAGAAGGTCACCGGCAAGCATCCCTCGGGATGCACAATCCACAGGATTTTCCTTGGTACTCACATGCCTCCAAGCGTCTCGTGGGATTGTTTCAAGTATCTCTGCAGTGCGATTGGCTACGAACATCTTCAATTTACCGGGTTGATTGGACAGCCAGGACAACACGATTGTAGAATCGCACCATGCATATACCTTTACTTCCTTCTTGCCCAGACTAGCTTGGATTGCCTTAACAAGTCTAGTCAGTAGTAGAGCTCCACACAGTTCGAGGCGTGATAGCGTTGTTAGTTTTAAAGGTGCAACTCGAGTTTTAGCAGCAACAAGATATACTCCTATAGAGCCGTCACTATACTCAACTCTGCTGTAGACGACTGCAGAGTAAGCCTTAAGCGAAGCGTCTGAGAATGCATGTAACTCGATGTGATCCCTGTGACTGTCTATGAAGCGAGGTATCTTGAGCTGTTGTAGCGACGAAATATCCTTGCGATACATCTGCCAAGATTGTGCCTGTTTCATTGGGAGTTCCGAGTCCCAATTCAAATCTAGCAACCACAGTTCTTGCAGTAGAATCTTGAGCTGGACTACCACTGGCGCCAGAATGCCAAGAGGATTAAAAATACGTGCTACATCGGATAGCACTTGTCGTTTTGTACAGCTTGCAGTCTCCAATAATATAATGTTGTATGCAAGATTGTCTTCTCTAGGATCCCAGTGCAGTCCAAGTACCTTTGCTGTTGCTGTTGACATGCTGACTCTCTTACCTTGCACGGTGCTCAATCGTGTGCTATTTGAGATCCATTTTCCCAATTCCAACTGTGCACGTGACATGAGTGCAACTAACTCAGCTTGAATGTCAATGAGTTCTTCCTCTGTCATGGCTCCTGTTAATACATCATCCACGTAGAAGTCCTCAAGCAATATCCTAGCGGCTCTAGGAAACTCATGCTCGTGGTCCTTGGCGAGTTGCTCTAACACCCGGACTGCCAGGAATGGCGCAGACGCAGTCCCGTATGTAACTGTGCAGAGTCTGAAGTGCTGCAATGGTGCTGACGGATCTTCTCTCCATAATATTCGTTGGAAATCCTGATGCTTAGCTGCAACCAGAATCTGTCTAAACATCTTTACAATATCAGCCGAAAATACAAACTTGTGCATTCGAAACCTCATGCATACGCTGAACAGATTGCGTTGTATACATGGTCCAATATGAAGCGCATCGTTAAGAAACCGGCCATCTTGGTCTTGATATGAGCCATCAAATACCACACGTAGCTTTGCACCTAGCACCGGATGGTGCGGTATGTAGAAAATCTTCTTCGAAGTGGCGTCTTCTTCTACATCCACCTCCTTCATGTGGTCCAGTTGTATGTACTCCCTCATGAATTGTATATACCTTGATCGCAAAGCTGCATCCTTCATTAAACGACGTTCAACTGCCAAGAAGCGAGACTTGGCTCCATGAAAGGTGTCTGCGAACTCTGGGTTGTCCTGCTTGAACGGTAGCTCGACTATGTATCTCCCTTCAGCATTACGGGAGTGTGTTTGGACGAAATGAGTCTCCACTACATCATCTTCTGTATTTGCAGACGTAAGCGATGGAACTTCCTCCAGTTCCCAAAACCGTTGCAACAATGTGTTGATGTCCATGGTAGCTAAGAGTGACGTAGTTGTAGTTGTAGTTGCTCCTCCCACTGTTGTGATGATCCATCCAAATATGGAATCGATGGCGATTGTGTTGCCCTGGGCATTACGCAACTTATCTCCAGTAAGAATCGTCCTAATGTGATCGTTACCAATCAGAATGTCGATTGATGCGTTGGTATTGAATGCGGCATCTGCTAGGGTGTGGCCGCTAAATATAGAGAGGTCTGCTGCGTCTATAGTTTCTCTCATCAGTGTCGAAGTAATGTTTCCAAGCACGTGCGCCTTGACCTCAAGCGATGCATCTGACACTCGCGACTTGATATATAGTGAACAGAGCCCTCTTGTCGTTTCTGCCTTGATTGATGAGATTCCAGATATGGAAATGCGAGAGTGTGAACGGGCCAGACCCAATGTCTGGATGCAGCGTTCCGAAACGTAGGACAACTCCGAGCCGCAGTCCAGTAGTATGCGGCAAACAACGTCTTGACCTCGAGAATTGCGCACATACACCTGCGCCGTTGGCAGTGTACTTCTCATATTTGCTCCCTTGCCACATTTCGCAATGTTCATGGCGTTCGTCAGTGCTACTACTGTGCTAGCACCTGGTGCCTCATTTGACTCATCCTTCTGGTGCTGCTGTGGCTCACCCTTGTCTCTAGTGTTGCTTTGTTCGAAATGCAAAAGTGAGTGATGTCGGCGCTTGCAATACTTACATGATGACTTCGATGTACAAGTGCTCATTCCATGACCAAGTCTCAAGCAATTAAAACACATGTGTTTGGACTTTACAAAGTCATATCGTTGCTGAACAGATAGGTCCAAGAACTGTGTACATGTCATCAATACGCATTGATGACATGTACACAGTTCCTTGTTGCACTTAGCACAGCGCTCTGAAGTAGCGAGTAGCGCATGCGCGTTCCTGGTACCTCTGTCCTGTCTAGGTTTGCAACTTGTCTGAGTTACACCACTGTCAAATAGACCCTTAAACGCGTGCCCCTCCTTATAATCTCCATCAAATGGTGCGATATGAATCCGCGGCAGTTCCCAATCCTTCGTTAATGATCCTGCGACTTGTTGTGAGCCTGACGATGACTCGTTATTCACCTGCTGCGGTAGCAGTCGTTGCATTATGCGAGCCATAGCCTCCATTTGCGTCTGCTGCATTTGTTGCAAAATACATTGGATGGTCGATTCATTCCTTTCCCCGAGCACATTAGATGTAGTATTGGCCTCTTCCAGTTTGCGGAGTTTGTACTCAGTGTGTAGTGCCTTAAGAAGGGAGCGAGCTCGTTCAAAGCGCTCCTCGTATACATTGTTGTCACTTGCTGGATCCACATATCCCTGCACATCTTCATATTTAAAAAGTTCGTCTCCAAGATTGACAAACTGCTTCCAAGCCTGAACCAGCTTGTCCAATTTGGTATCAATATCGTAGAATGTGCAGCCATCAGGCGGGTGTTCCGCGTATACAGAAATACGCGTAATCGTTGCCTTCAATCTACTTCTGGCTCCCAGTAAAGTACGTATATTTTCCATTGCAGCTTGCTGCGTTGCCCGCAGTCAATTCAAGTTGTTGTCCAAAGTAGCCAGTAGCACTTTTCCAATAGTGCGTACTAGTAATTACGTATGATGCCAAATATCGATACGCAATTCCAAGAATGTGTAAATGCTGCGTCGCCAGCAGCAAAAACACGACAAGACAAAACACGCCACCTTTCCAATAGTGCGCGCCGTTTATTACGTATGATACCAAATATCGATACGTAATTCCAAGAATGTGTAAATGCTGCGTCGCCAGCAGCAAAAACACGACAAGAAAAAACCCGCAACTTTTCCAATAGTGCGCGCCGTTTATTACGTATGATGCCAAATATCGATACGTAATTCCAAGAATGTGCAAATGCTGCGTCGCCAGCAGCAAAAACACGACAAGAAAAAACACGCCACTTTTCCAATAGTGCGCGCCGTTTATTACGTATGATGCCAAATATCAATACGTAATTCCAAGAATGTGTAAATGCTGCGTCGCCAGCAGCAAAAACACGACAAGACAAAACAGGGCACTTTTCCAATAGTGCGCGCCGTTTATTACGTATGATGCCAAATATCAATACGTAATTCCAAGAATGTGTAAATGCTGCGTCGCCAGTAGCAAAAACACGACAAGACAAAACACGCCACTTTTCCAATAGTGCGCGCTGTTTATTACGTATGATGCCAAATATCAATACGTAATTCCAAGAATGTACAAATGCTGCGTCTCCAACAGCAAAAACACGACAAGACAAAACATGCCACATTTCCAATAGTGCGCGCTGTTTATTACGTATGATGTCAAATATCGATACGTAATTCCAAGAATGTGAAAATGCTGCGTCTCCAGCAGCAAAAACACGATAAGACAAAACACGGCACTTTTCCAATAGTGCGCGCTGTTTTCCAAAATCCAAAGTGAGTATTCAGTAGCAATGCCCAACGGCTCCGGCTCGAAGGACCAAATTTATGATGAATAATTAAACATGTTTTTATTTTATTTAAACTATATCAGCCAATTGCCGGTACGCTCAACTTGTCCGTTCGTTTGCTTACTCAATACTAACATAATTGTATCGACTTAACCGATAATTGATCTTGATACAGCTGTTCATTCGCCGATAACAATTAAGGTTGCATATATACTAAACAAGAGACTGCTCGACTAGGGGATACCCTGAGCCCTGTGAAGAGCCAAATATCAAATCATTCTACGCTTTTGTTATGCATACAAACAACACATACACACACATATGCACGCAAGCATAAGCGCGCGCTCTGCCAACTGCGCAGTTGACGCAGCGACTGCGCTTGGACTGCAATGTGGGCATTACTATGGGAACTTAATTGCTTAATAATTTTTCTTAGCGATGGACTAAGTGCATCAAACTTTCACAACTTATTAATGGCATTCATATATTTGTATTTGCCAAAGCACAAGTCTCTAGTATTTAATTTGCGCCTTTCACAAATAGGGGCTATTGGGGGAAAATGGGGCGTGGCATCAAAAATCTAAAGATTACGTAATCTCCGTATTCATTAGACGTAACTACACAGCAAATTTGAAGTCTCTAGCTCAAACGATACACAAACTACGCCTTAAAAACGTATTTTCGATAAGCATTAAAATCGATAACATTACAACAAAAATAGTTATCGTTCATACGAAATAAACTTGACCTGCGCGTGCTATCCACGGACCCAACAAAAAAAAATTCAAGTCTCTAGCTTGTCTAGATGCTACAATCGACGCGTTCAAACATACGGACAGACGGACAGACGGACGGACGGACGGACGGACGGACGGACAGACAGACAGACGGACAGGGTTAAATCGACTCAGCTCGTCGCCCTGATCAAGAATATATATACTTTGTGGGGTCTGACACGCCTCCTTCTGCCTGTTACATACATTTAACAAAACCATTATACCCTGATTTCCCATTTTCAATGGGCTCAGGGTATAAAAATCAAAAATATGCCAAATAATGAAAAATGTGCAAAATAATGACAAATGGTTCCTCAACAAGTATACTTTCGTATTTGGAAATAGCATTTGAAAGCATTAAATTGGAATTTTGGATTAACAAATTTTTGTTTTTAAAGAATATGTATATATATTTATATTTTATTAACTGTATTTATTTAATTTCATTCTCAATTAATTAAAATTATATGTATGTCTAAGTTATTTAGGAGTGGTAGCAGGTAGCTGAGGTGATCCCGCGTAGCTGCTAACTGTGAATTCCAGGTCCAGCGTTGCTTCCGTGAGGAATGTCGATCCAGGGTGAACACTTTTTTTTTTTGTTTACTTTGGACTTATTTATTAAGTGTAGAATCTGTACAATCATAATTTAGTACCTTAACAACACAATTGAATACAAGTTTAATTTGGACCAAACCTCGATTATAGTACGAGGAATTCAATGAAGGTTGTATCACTGACTTTGAATCGTCTTGGCAAAACCTTGCCGTTTGAGTCTTCTTAGAGGTCTGGCAGGAAGGAGACCTCTGGCGAGTAGGCTGCGGTGTCTCAGTAATCTTTCGCTGTACCTGCTTGTATGTCTTCCAATTTGCTCTTCTATTGTAAGTAGTTTGAGGTCTCTATGGAGTGTAGTACCGCGTACATACCAAGGGCAGTTAGTTATTTGTCTTAGCATCCGATTCTGCAAAACCTGTATCCGTTTGTAGTTGGATTTGGCTGCAATCCCCCAGATCTGCACTCCATAGAGCCATATCGGCAGAATACAGTGCACGTAGACAGCTCTTTTGCATCTCAGCGGCAACTTGCTCCTCTTATTGTTGAGCCATTTCAGTTGTTGCAGTCTGTGGCGACATTTTTTAACCGCAGTTTTTAGATGCGGTCCAAATGTTAGGCGCTTGTCCAGTGTGATGCCAAGATATTTTGCCTGTGCTGGTTGCTGTAGTGTTACTCCCTCCAGTTGGATTGAAGGTGTATGCATTATAATTCTTTTTAGGGTGAAACATGGATTTATTGTTTTGGCCGGGTTGACTTTCAAATTCCACCGTTTGCACCAAGCTGCCAGAGTATCAAGATACCCTTGTATTCCAGTGCTCGCTTCAACGTGACTTTTAGAGTTGTAGATGACTGCGATATCATCTGCATATGTCGCAATAATGGCCTTAGAGGGATCATCCATATGTTGAGAGGTAGGGCTGGGTATATCTGCGGTATACAAGGAATACAGCAGTGGACCAAGAACACTGCCCTGCGGTACTCCTGCTCTCATAGAATAAGTGGACGAGTATGTATCCCTTACTTTGACCTTAAACTCACGGTTTTCCAAATAAGACCTTAATAGGCCATAGTACGGTGCAGGTAGGAGGTTTTTTATTTTGCAGAGTAGCCCATCGTGCCACACCTTGTCGAACGCTTGCTGCATGTCAATACAGACAGCGTTGGAGTACTCCAAGTCGTCAAAAGCCTGCAGGATGTGTTTCACCAATCTGTGAACCTGTTCCACAGTGCCATGTCCTTCTCGAAATCCGAATTGGTGGTCCGGCAAGATATTGTCAAGCATTGTCTTATGATATCAGTTATCCGATTGGCAATGGTCCTTTCCCATAGTTTAGACAGACAGGGCAGAAGGCTAATTGGACGATAGGACTCTGGATCATATTCAGGTTTGCCCGGCTTATGAATCATTGTAATCGCAGCTAGTTTCCATTGCTTTGGAAAAACTTGGAGTCTAATTATAGCATTAAAAATTAAAACTATATAGAGGAGCGCTCTTTTAGGCAAGACCTTCAGTGTAGCATTACAAATCCTATCGATTCCAGGAGCTTTATTTTTCGGCAACAGTCGGATCGCTTCAGTCACTTCTTCAAATCGTATAGGCTTAATAGGCAGGGACATCTGCAGAGGACTCTGCAAACTTTCATGGGTCTCCCTGATCTGCTCTATCGTGGCAAACTCAAAAGAAGTAAAGCGAGCCTCTAAGTGAGATCCGAAGGCGTTAGCCTGTTCCCTTTCGCTTTTAGCAAGCTCGCCACTAGAACATCGGACTGGAACCTGTCTGAAAGGTTGTCGTTTGAGTGATTTTGTGCACTTCCATAGGGAGTAGTTTGCATCGATAGTGTAGTCCATGGAAGCTAGTTTTTGCTCGAAGAAATCACTTCTGAGTTCCCTTAAAAGGATACGTAGGTGTTTTGCTGCACGGTTCCACAGAATTCGGTCCCAAGGATCCTGAGATCGAATTGCTCTTCTCCGAAGGCGCCTCTTTGCTCTAATAAGCTCTTTAGCTTCCCTTGTGAGAACTATGCCATAACTAATGGGGCGTGGGTCAGGATTAGAATGCGTTGCAGCAGCTGCAGCTCTATATATGTTTTCTGAAAGAAAATCAACTGCGTTCTCGATGTCTTCTCCAGAGTCCAGATTCGAGTTTAATTGAAAAGCATCATCTAGGTGTTGTTTGAAGGCCATGATGTCAGTACGGTTGCTAATTAACCAGGAGCTTGATCTAATATAAGAACCATGGGTTTGCAAATTAACAACAAGTGCTAAATGGTCAGAATCTATGTCCCAGCATTGACAGATATTAGATTGAGAGTCCTGTATCCCATGGTATAATGCAAAATCAATGCAAGTGGGTGTATGACTGGATACATATGGGTATCTAGTTGGAGTTCCTGTTGCTAGAATTTTAGCTCCTCTGGCTGTAATGGCTTCGGCTAATTCTCTGCCCCTGGGTGAGTTATATGAATCTCCCCACAGCCAGTGTCTCGCATTCCAGTCACCACCAATTAGATACCTTTGGCCGCAAGAAGCTAGGATATTGCTGAAGTGTCTTTCCTCAATTATATTCCTTGGTGGACAATATATGGCGCAAAATTCCATGTTTCCCATTCCTGTGGCAACTTTTATTGAAGACAATTGTATGGTTGGAGTTTCAATAACCCTTTGTGGAAAATGGCGGAGAGAATTTCTCACGAATATCGCCGCCCCTCCCATGCCATAGTTGTGACTTGATGGCTTGTAAGCTGGATAAAAAGTATATCCGTATATTTTGACTATATCCCCTCTCTTAAGTCTGATCTCATTTAATAGGAGTATGTCGACGTTGTTGTTGTGCGCGAATAGCTCCACTTCTCTGGCTTTTCCTGCAATGCCATTGACATTCCAGATAAGAATCTTAAGGTTGGTCATTGTAAGTTGGGGCGTTGTTGTGTAGCTGGCGAGTTGATGTATCTCCAGTCCACTGTTTTAGCATGTTGGCCATTTCGTAGACCATTTTTTCGAGCCGTTCTAGCCGCTCATTGTTTTTCTTGTTTTGTTGTTGTTGTTCTCGTTGCTGCTCCTGAAGCCACAAGAGAAATTGCTGCTGCTGCTGTAGTTGCAGTTGTTGTTGCCATTTTAAAAATTGCTGTTGTTGTTCCAGTAGGGACTGAACGTCCAGTGGATCTCGTTCCTGCAATGTATTAACTCTAGGTTTAGACAACTGGGCTTGAGCTTGAATATTATGGATGCGACGCTGAGCAGGTGTGTTTCCATTTTTTGCTATTGAGGCGTATGATAATCCTCCGGCTGGGACTCTGGGAGTATTAGGGGTCTGTTGCGGTTGCTGTGGAGTTGGTTGATGTTGCTGTTGCTGCTTACGTTTTACTTGTTGCTGCCTTGCCACATTTTTATTTAGTAAAGAGCCCGTTATTCGTCGATGGTAATCCTGGTACCATTGGCATCCTTTGTAGCTTGCCATATGGTTTCCTCCACAGTGCAAACAGGTAGGTGATACATCTTGGGAACGTACACACTGCTTAGTAAAGTGGTCCTCTCCACATCGAGCACAGTTGGGATGACGACGGCAGTACTTGGCTGTGTGACCATATTCTTGGCATCGCTTGCATTGGGCGATTTCAGATGTTTTCCGCATCCTTTCTACTCTCACCTTTTGCCGGCAAAGTGTCTTTACATCATATATGTCATTAATTTTTGCGCACTGTTTTATATTAATGAAGAATATATTTAGCTTTTCATCCCTGTTAGACCTTGATCTTGGGTTATGAACTTGCAGAGCATCAAAACCATATTTTTTAAAATCGGCAATTATTTCCTGGTTCAAAGTGCTATGGTGCAGTCCCCTTACCACTATTCTATACGGTTTCTCTTCCTTAAGCTGGTATGTGTGGAACTCAATACCAACGCTATCAAAATGGCTAACAATGACTCTGTAAGTGTCACTGTCTTTTGGAAATATTCTGGCAGTTTCTCCTTGATTAACTTTGATTGACACGTTGTCAAGGCTAGTGACTTCCTTGATTATTGCAAGAAGATCATTAAGATCAGTGATGCTTATAACTATTTGAGGTGGCTTTGCAGAAGCTATACGCTGGTTGTTGTTTATAGGAGCTTGTTGTTGTTGATTGCTGGCTGTATCATTAACATCAGGAGTGTAATGTTGATCAACTGCAGAGGCAATACTAGGGTCTGCATTTGTATTTATTGAGCTTTCGACATGGCTTTCGCTGTTGACATCCACGTCCATGTCTAGCAAGCTAAATCTGTTGCATGTGCTTACCATGTTCGATGAAGCTGAGACCAAGGCAACTTCTCTGTGCCTCTTAAAGCTAGTAGTGGGAGATAATGGCTTCTTCCTCTTCATTTTTAATTTTTTTTGGGCTGCCGACAGGTTTGTAACAGCTTCGCTGAGCATTAGAGTGGCTACATGATTATCCATGCTTCCGCTAGGGATCGCACTGCTGATTGCTGCAGTTGGAGTAGTTGTTGTGGTTGTTGTGCTGAGATTCTGGGAGTCGCGATTGCTGTTGGTAAGTTCACCTCTAATCTCCAAAGGTGATTTTCCTGCTACTTGGCGCATTTTTTCGTAATCAATCGGCTTATTACTAAGCTGAGAGTTAGAAAAAACCATGCTATTCATTTTTATTACTTTGCAGAAATTGTTCAGGATTATTTGTTAGTCTGATTTTATTGCCCCTCTTGTGCGACTGCGCGCAGGGTGAGGGGTAATGTTTTGCCCAGATGGGCAACACGTGCAATCTTGTCTCACTTCACTTGTGTTTTGTTGTTTTTTTTGTTTATTTTTTATTATTTTTTTTTTTGGGTGCCGGCACTGCACGCGACAGCGCCCACTTTATCACTTGTGCAGATTGCAAGTAGAGAAATAGTTCAAAACATTCTTTGTCTATCCGCGACACAACTCATCAAATCTTCGCGACTGTCTCAAAAAATTGTAATTTTATTTATATATATTTTTTAGGAGAAAATTTTGAACGTCTACGTTTGACAAGCAGTGTTGTCGTTCATTGTTTTAGTATCGGTTGTTTATTTATAATAAAACCTGCATTAAAGGTATGCAACGGTTTTATTCTTATTGAGGGTATGCAATGGTTTTTTATTTTTTGTAAAAGTATGCAATTACTTTTTGTTTTTATATTGGGTAAAAGTATGCAACTGTTTTTTTCTAAAAGTATGCAATTATTATTTTTACTTAAGTAACAGTATGCAATTGTTCTCTTGGCAAAATATGTATTTGTTTTCGCAACTTATTCTCGTGTTTTTTTTTTTTTTTTTTTTTTTTTATGTTTTCTTATTTGAATTCACTTGGCAAACTTACATGTTTTGTGTTACTGCCTATGAACTCGGTGGGCGATAGGACGTTGGGCGCCAGTTATTTAGGAGTGGTAGCAGGTAGCTGAGGTGATCCCGCGTAGCTGCTAACTGTGAATTCCAGGTCCAGCGTTGCTTCCGTGAGGAATGTCGATCCAGGGTGAACACTGATATGATTTTTATGATGATTACGTTGGAGGACTTTACTTTTTCCCCTTTGGTGATTATTGCCCTTGTGGTGCAATAATATGATCAATAAGGACAAATGTTACGGTTATGAGCCGGAGTACGTAATAGACAACTTGTGTCTTCTTTATTAAAAAGCGAACTAAAGCTAAAGACAAATGCAAAACTTATATAATTCTACTTAGCAAAGTCAATGCGTCGCGCCATCGGACCACAGTCGGCATGCCGACTCAGCATTCTCAGCGTCGCGACACACCAGCAAAGAAGTGTCATGCGATCGCTGCATGATTGTTGCCAGTGCAGAGCACTTAACTCACAATTTGGCGTGTCAGCATTATTTATGTGTTGTTGCTTATTTGCTATAGTATTTATATGTTAACTGCCCCCCCCCCCCCCTCAAGTTTATGGCCGTCCTCGACCATGTTAAAGTTGTCAATCACACCTTGGATTTTTATCGGTGCTCGTCTCTTCCTTATTGCTTGGACAAGGATGAGTGAGGCAATGAGACCCACATTCAGTATTACTCCGCCAGTGAACCATAACTTGGACGATCCAGCATTATCGATGTCTTCCTTCACTTCTTGGATGGAGCGTAAGTTTTCGTTGCTCATTCGGTGTAGTAGCGGGATACTCAGAGTCGAGTCATGCCCGATGATCCTTAGAAGTGGAGACCTTACGATGCCGGGAATTTTATTCATTGCTTTCCGCTCGTTTATAAACTCGGTTCCGTTGACGATAGCTACTCGTTCAAATGTTATTAAGTGCGTTCCTTTTGCGATTACTTCGGGGCTATCGTCTGTGCGGACGCGGGCAGTCGCCTCGTTGATGATGATCACGCCGTGATCGACGGGCATTATTTCTTTTAGGTGACTGGGTTGAGTATGGCATTGAGCCATGCTTCCCGCGTAGAGTTACGTCGCGCAGGACTCGCGTCGAGATCGCTCGCAAAAGCTGATGTGTGTGGTCTGGACGCACTCAGTGACTGCAAAGGTATCTTTTTCGCACTCGGCCAGTGAGTTCTCGTCGAGACGTAGTATGGTGTGATTGTGAGACACGGGATAGATGGTGATCTTTTTGCATCTGGCTTCGACCCTTGGGAAGTCTATTAGTATGTAAATTATATCGTCGGACTGAAGGACCCTAATCTTTGAGGCTTCTATTAAACTAACTATTGGAGTGTCCTGTCTGACAAGTGAATTCAAATCTGCGTGATTTAATATTGTAGGGTTTACTATAATAGATTTTGCCAAGGTTATTGTGAGAATTAAATTTTGAATTTCGATGGTTAGCATTCTGTTTCTAGCCAAAAGCGTCTCATACAAGTGTGGAGTGTCAGTTAATTTATTTTTTTGAGCTTTTATTATCTGGTTTACGGTATCAGTTAGTTTGTTTATTTGTTTCTGTGTCTCGGAATTTATGGCTATTTGTCTGGAATTTGATTCGATTAATTGGGCTTCTGTCACCCTGATTTTTAAGAAATCAGAGGCATCTGGGGTACCTGCTACTACTTTCAGGGCTGTGCCTAGGAAGTCTAAACTCCTAGCCATTCTATGGTGTATCTTGAGTACGGACAGTAGTGTTTTCAAATGGTCGGAATCAACATCAAGCAGTTTGCGCATATCTGATTGTGGGAACAAATCGGACAATTTTTCCGTTTCTTCTATTATGTTAATGAATTCGGAAAGGTTAGTAGTGTGTCTTAAATAGTCACGGTGTTCGAACACAAATACTTCACCGTCTATTACCGGGATGTAGTTGGCATGCGAGAAGTCGGTGATTCGGGCATTTGCTATTGCAAAGATGGTAAGCGCTATGAAGGTGAACCTGTAATTTGGATTAAGCGGTGAGATTGTGGTGCTTTGTCTTGGGGAACTTATTTCCTAACTAAATATAAGGTAAAACTATTTTAGGTTGTCCTTGTGGACCACCCTCCCCTTAATTAAGACAGACGTTCCTAGGTCTGCTTGTATTTCCTGTCTAGTGCAGAGAGGAGTTAGCTTGTTCCCTAACCTCTTGTTGTTTTTGAGGAATACTTCCTCTCCTACCTTAAATAGATGGTTTTGCCTATTTACGTTACACCTTTTTATGGTGTTTTGTTGGGCTTTTGCCAGTTTGGAGGTAATGCCTGCTCTGCGTTTTTCGGTTCCCTCATGAAGAATTTCAACTGGTTTTTCGCAAATGACCGAGTGTAGCGATTTATTGTATTCTATTGTTGCTCTCAGTATTAGTTCGATCGTGTCCTCGATTTTTTTTGTCAATCTTTAGGCACCTAGCGATCTTAACTAAAGTACTGTGGAATCGCTCCACTTGGCCATTTGATGAACTGTGTAAAGGCGGAGCGTTTACAATATCGATGTTATATTGGTTTTTCAACATGGACGTAATGGTCTCTGAGTTGAATGAAGGTTCATTATCGCAATATATTGTTCTAATGTTAGGAAACATATTCACGATTTGCAACAGGGGACCTTTAATGTCGACAATTGTTTTTGATGGTATTGGTTGTACTAAGGCGAATTTGGAAAACTTGTCGATGCAAGTCAAAAATTGTTTTTTGTCGGTTGAGAATATGTCTATGTGCAACATTTCGCCGGTGTATTGTGGGATCGGAATTTCGCCAAGCTACTGTTTCTTGGGATATCTGTCATACTTTGCTTGCGTACAAACTTTGCAATTTGAGACTACCTCTAATTTGCTCATGTTCGGAAAGTAGTAGTCGCGCAAGATTTGTTTGACATTTTCTTGGGCTGCTCTGTGCGCCCTGTTGTGCTCGCTATTTATTATTTCCATCTGATCGCTTTTACCCGTTATGTCTTGAACGAGATTCTTACAAAACCGGAATTTTGTAGAAGGAAAATGGGCAATCAATTCGTGTTGGAAACTTGCTAACGTGGGAAGGTTGCAATGGATCGCGTTCACGACCTCCGTATTTACAACTCCCTTGAGGGTTTCTAAAATGCTGCTCTTAGCAGTAAAATTGATCAGGTGGCGAGTTTTGTTGCGGAATAAAACTATGATGCGTTTCAATGGGAAACGCGCTTCTTCCAGAACGATCAGTTCGAACGAAGCAGTTTAACGGTTTGTCCGTGGCCTCGACCGTGTAGGTCAGTGAAATTTCGCTGTGAACGGTTGCAGCGTCCGATTGGGGCTCATTTTGTAGGGCATTGAGATTTTGTCTCGACAATGCATCTGCTACAAAATTTTCTTTGCCAGGCTTGTAGCAAACTTTGGCGTTGTATTGGTCGATGTAGGCTTTCCATCTTTTTATTTTTGCATTAGTATTTTTGTCTGCTACTGCAAAGGTGAGAGGCTGGTGGTCAGTGAAAATGTAAATTTTTCTGGTGCCGTATAGGTAGTTTTGCAATTTACCTAAGGCAAACACGATAGCTAGCAACTCCCTTTCGTTGGTTGCGTAGTTCAGTTCTGGATTTTTTAGGGTACTAGAAATCATGGTAATGGGTCTGCCTTCTTGGTATAGGACTGCGCCGATTCCGCTTGCTGAGGCATCAGTGGTTAGGTCAAAGGGTTTTTTGAAATCTGGGTACATCAAAATTACGTCCTCTGACGCCAAAATGTTGCGCAGGCGTTAAAACGCGTTGCGCTGAGTTTCGTTGAACTCGACTGCTATTCTCTTTGACCTATGCTTACTCACCGACCCATTTTCTCCTTTGAGAATGTCGCTTATATGGCTGCAAAGTCTTTTATGAAGACTCTGTAATAGCTTGCCAGACCCAGGAAAGATCTGACACTGTAGACACTTTTGGGTTCGGGGTACTCTTGAATGGCCTTGACCTTCTTTGGGTCGGATTTGGTGCCGTCTTTGCTTACGATGAAACCAAGATACTCTACGCTTTCTTTAAAAAAGTTGGTTTTCTCCTGACTCACTCATTTTGGCTTCAATCAGGCACTTGAGTACTGTGTCAATGTGCCTAACATGGTCAACTTCGTTTTTTGAGAAAACTATGACATCGTCTACGTAGACGTAACAAATTTTCCCAATATGTTCCCTTAGAACATCATCGATTGCCCTTTGGAAGATGCTGCCCGCATTCTTAAGACCAAATGGCAGTCGGCAGAATTCATATTTGCCACCGCAAACAGAGAATGCTGTTTTTTCGCGGTCATGTTCTGCAAGGTATATTTGGTGATACGCTGACTTTAGGTCAAGGGTAGTGAAGTATTTAGCGTTTCCCAGGTTCATGGGAATGCTGGGCATCGGGTAACGGTCAGGTATAGTCTTCTCGTTCAGTTTCCTGAAGTCGATGACTAATCTTTTGTTTGCGTTGCCATAGGCGCCTGTGCCTTTTTTGTCAACAACCCACGTTGGGCTGTTGTAGGGCGACCTTGATGGTCTGATGATGCCGTCTTTTAGTAGTTGCTTGACCTCATTATTTATGAAGTCAGACACGCCCATTAGACTTGGGTAACTTCTGGCATATATCGGCTCGTTGTCAACCGTACGGATTGTGGCGGTGAAGAGGTGTTAAAAGGGAGTGCTTCTTCCGTTGTTGAAAAAGCCTTTTTCCTCTTAAGTATCATGTTCCTGAACTCTTTTTTGATAGAGATAGGAACTACGATGTCGTTTACATCGGTGAAATTTACATCAGTGGTATTGAATTTCTTCAGCAATACCCTGATACTCTAGTAGACTCTTTGCAAGGTTCAACTGTACCCCGGCTTGTGTTAACAAGTCGAATCCAATGATGGCATCGAACGAGCTAAGTGTGTCTAATAGAAAAAAGGGGGAAGTGTGATTAAAAATGTTTATCAAGCATTTTTCCTTTATTTCAGTGGACCCGTGAATCGAATTCACCGAGAAGGGTTTGGCGACCGGCAATATGGTTTTCAGCTCCTTTACGGGCTTAACATAGTTTTTTGCCGCGCCGGTATCGATTAGCATTTTTAATGTTCTCCCAGCCAACCGTCGTTCGATGAACGGTAACCGGGAGTGTTCCCTAAAAAATGGACAGAGTCGGCTTGGTCATACTCTTCCTCGCTGTCAATTTCTTCGACAGCAGCCTTTGCAGCTTTCTCGTATGCTACCTTTTGTTCTTCGGAATCCGTTTGAACAATGTTGTTAAGACGTTGCCGTCTCGGGCCTGTTTGTCGCTCTGAGGAGTTCCTCCTCTTAGCAGCGTTTGATTCATTTGGTTGGTTCTGGTTGTATTCCGTGCGCTGCCTAAACTTGGAAGAAGATTCTACCTCCATCGGTTGTGGAGCTGGCTCTTGGCTTTCTTTATTAGGTTGCTCCTTTGGAGCATTTTTCTTGAGTTTGTAATGGGGGTTTCTATCTTGACCGTGGTCTTCCTTGTAGTTTTTATTCTGTTTGCCATATGGCTTGTGCTTGCCGTTTTCAGCTGTTTGGGATCGTTCCTCAACAACTTTAGCATAGGAGTTTGCAAACATGCTTCTCTCAATGCTGGCTTCTGTTTCTATGGCGAGGGCTAGCGCAGAGGGTAAGTCTTTGGGTTGCGCTGGGAATACGATAACTCTGAGCTGTTTCCTCAAGCCTGATATGAAGGAGTGCAAGGCGTCGACTCTAACTTCAGCGTTAAGCAATTCAGCGCCTTCTTGTTCGTGTGACATAACAATCTTATTAGTTACCAGAGTTGGTCTCTTTTCGACCTCATCATAGTACTGCATAAGTGTCATTTCACCCTGTCTGACCATGTCTAGGTTTTGCCTCAGTAGGCGTAAGGATGTTCGGTCGGCATAGGTGCAATCTAGTCTAGCCAGGATGGCGTCGAAATTTAGCACCGTGTTGTAGGAGATAAGTAAGGCTCCAGCAAGCCCTGTGACCTTGTTCCTAAGAATGGCTATTGCTTGGTAGTGTTCGCTACTACCGTTGAAGGGCTTAAAAAGTTCATACGCATCGATTGCTGCTTGTCTCCAAGCAACATATTGGTCTTGTGCACCAGAGAAGTCTGGTACTGATTTTATTATGTCGAGTTTTATGTCACATGTTACTTCAGGGACAACAGTTATCTTTTGGTAAGAGACGACTGCAGCCGTTTTCACTTGCAACCTTTGTATCTCCTGAGTTAATGAGTTTATCTGGGACTGTTGTTGCGACAGTGCCGATTTAACGGCATTGTCAATGAAAGCTTGAATCTGTGAAGGGTCCATTGTGTTAGCTACCTGATATTCTGGGCACCAACCAACTTGTTCTTCGCCTATACTATCGTCACTGTTGTACTCGGTCTTTATTTCCCTATAGGTGTTCCAGCTCATTTGTCAACCTCGATACTTGTATGAAACTTTTTCGCATTGGCATATAATTGTTTTAGTCAGTGATACAACCTTCATTGAATTCCTCGTACTATAATCGAGGTTTGGTCCAAATTAAACTTTTATTTAATTGTGTTGTTATAATTATGATTGTACAGATTCTACACTTAATAAATAAGTCCAAAGTAAAAAAAAAAAAAAAAAAAAAAAAAAAAAAAAAAAAAAACCTGCATTAAAGGTATGCAACGGTTTTATTCTTATTGAGGGTATGCAATGGTTTTTTATTTTTTGTAAAAGTATGCAATTACTTTTTGTTTTTATATTGGGTAAAAGTATGCAACTGTTTTTTTCTAAAAGTATGCAATTATTATTTTTACTTAAGTAACAGTATGCAATTGTTCTCTTGGCAAAATATGTATTTGTTTTCGCAACTTATTCTCGTGTTTTTTTTTTTTTTTTTTTTTATGTTTTCTTATTTGAATTCACTTGGCAAACTTACATGTTTTGTGTTACTGCCTATGAACTCGGTGGGCGATAGGACGTTGGGCGCCAGTTATTTAGGAGTGGTAGCAGGTAGCTGAGGTGATCCCGCGTAGCTGCTAACTGTGAATTCCAGGTCCAGCGTCGCTTCCGTGAGGAATGTCGATCCAGGGTGAACACTGATATGATTTTTATGATGATTACGTTGGAGGACTTTACTTTTTCCCCTTTGGTGATTATTGCCCTTGTGGTGCAATAATATGATCAATAAGGACAAATGTTACGGTTATGAGCCGGAGTACGTCATGTCAGCATTATTTATGTGTTGTTGCTTATTTGCTATAGTATTTATGGATGAGAACGACAACACTGCTTGTCAAACGTAGACGTTCAAAATTTTCTCCTAAAAAATATATATAAATAAAATTACAATTTTTTGAGACAGTCGCGAAGATTTGATGAGTTGTGTCGCGGATAGACAAAGAATGTTTTGAACTATTTCTCTACTTGCAATCTGCACAAGTGATAAAGTGGGCGCTGTCGCGTGCAGTGCAGGTACAGCGAAAGATTACTGAGACACCGCAGCCTACTCGCCAGAGGTCTCCTTCCTGCCAGACCTCTAAGAAGACTCAAACGGCAAGGTTTTGCCAAGACGATTCAAAGTCAGTGATACAACCTTCATTGAATTCCTCGTACTATAATCGAGGTTTGGTCCAAATTAAACTTTTACTTAATTGTGTTGTTAAGGTATAATTATGATTGTACAGATTCTACACTTAATAAATAAGTCCAAAGTAAAATAAAAAATAAACAAAACAAGTAAGAAAACTCTAGTCGGAGGTGCCCGACTAGGAGATCCCCTGAGCCCCGTCCGATTTGCATTGTTTAATACGCTATATAGCTTGCATATAATATTAAATTTTCCAAAATTAAATTATAATTTTGAAATTGTATTCAACTAGAATGTATGTAAATCAAAAATAAATAAACAATTAAATAAATAATAAAATCAACAAAAAAAGAAGAAGAAACACAAGCATCACCGCACCTGGACTCGAACCTGCATCTATTTACTACATATGTAACGTTAAAGTGCATCATCTTAACTATCACAACCACCTCATGTTTATAAATTTAAAAAAAAAATTAAAAAAGTTACGCTGTTGTCAACTGGGATTCGAACTCGAAACCTTTCGTTTACGCGCTTTGCGTCTACCCACTACGCCACACCACTATTGCATAGCTTGTTGGCAAAATGTAAAGTAGTACTACAAGGGCGATATGTGACAAATACGAAATTAAAGAAGCAGATCAATCACAATTGTGATTCTTAGAATATGCTGAAATGCGCGCATATGAATGTGTGAGTATGTGTACATACAAAAACGGTGGTCTGTTTCAATGTATGCGTGTAAAGGGCGATGTATGACAAATACAAATACAATTCATACACAGATTTGGTTGAAGAATATGCTAGAATTGAATTTATTTGTGCACATACATAAGCAGCGCGCTTGCTCGTTTCAATGTGTGTATGTGAGAATATATGTAAATCTTTTTTGCTGCGCGTCGCTGCTTGCCACGTGCAGCTAAACGTTTTGTTTAATAAATCGGGACTGACTTAACGGAATTTGATGAATCTTTCAGCGTATGATTTAATTGAATTTTGTACATTTTATAAAAATGCTAATTTATTCACATGGTTATATTTGCAACCGACTATCCATTGTGGTGAAGAGGGTGGTGAGGGGGGGGGGTAATTAGTAAAAAGAGCCGGTATCCAAAAAATAAAAAATAGAAATTGCATAAAATTCACATGAATCTATATGCAAAATTTGAGGGGTCTAGCTCTAAAGGTGTGGGAGATATAATTTTATAACATGTTTTCGATAAGGTTTAAAATCGATAACAAAACAACAAAAATAGATATCGTTTTTTGGTAACAAACTTGACCTGCGCGTGCTATCCACGGACCCAACAAAAAAAAATTCAAGTCTCTAGGTCAACTACGTTCTGAGATCGACGCGTTCAAACATACGGACAGACGGACGGACGGACAGACAGACAGACAGACGGATGGACAGACAGACGGACAGGGCTAAATCGACTCAGCTCGTCGCCCTGATCAAGAATATATATACTTTGTGGGGTCTGACACGCCTCCTTCTGCCTGTTACATACATTTAACAAAACCATTATACCCTGATTTCACATTTTCAATGGGCTCAGGGTATAAAAATTAAGTTAGGAGACAAAACACCAGTATACATTAAAATCTATAGAAACACAGAAAATAAATAGACTAGTAGAAAAATTGATAAAAGATGGTATAGTCGAACCATCTATATCTGAATATAATAGCCCACTTTTATTAGTTCCAAAAAAATCACTCCAAAATTCGAAAGAGAAACAAGTAAGAGTGCTCTAGTCGAGACTGCTCGACTAGGGGATAGATACCCTGAGCCCTGTGAAGAGCCAAATATCAAATCATCCTATGATTTTGTTTGCATACATACAAACAACACATACACACATACGTATGCACGCACGCAAAAGCGCGCGCTCTGCCAACTGCGCAGTTGACGCAGCGACTGCGCTTGGGCTGCAATGTGGGCATTATTATGGAAACTTAATTGTTTAATAACTTTTCTTAGCGATAGACTAAGTGCATCAAACTTTTACAACTTATTTATGACATTCATATGTGTATATGTGCCAAAGCACAAGTCTCTAGTATTTGATTTGCGCTTTTTACAAATAGGGGGCTATTGGGGGCGAATGGGGCGTGGTATCCAAAACCTAAAGATAACATTATCTCCGTATTCATTTCACGCAACTGCACAGCAAATTTGAAGTCTGTAGCTCAAAAGATATACAAAACAAGCCTTAACAAGTAAGAAAACTCTAGTCGGAGGTGCCCGACTAGAAGATCCCCTGAGCCCCGTCCGATTTGCATTGTTTAATACGCTATATAGCTTGCATATAACATTAAATTTTCCAAAACTGAATTATAATTTTAAAATTTTATTCATCTACAAAATATTTAAATCAAAAATAAATAAATAATTAAATAAATAAAAAAATCAACAAAAAAAGAATAAGAAAAACAAACATCACCGCACCTGGACTCGAACCTGCATCTATTTATTACATATGGCAGCACAATCACTTCATGTTTATAAATTAAAAAAAAAAAAAAATTAAAAAGTTATGCTGTTGTCACTAAGTTTCAAACTCGGGACCTTTCGTTTCTGCGCTTTGCGTCTACCCACTACGCTACAACAGTAATGCGTTGCTTGTTGGTAAAATGCAAAGTAGTACTACAAGACGATATGTGACAAATACAAAACTAAAGAAGCTAAAGAAGCAGATCAATCGCAATTGTAATTCTTAGAATATGCTGAAATGTGTACACACAAAAACGGTGGTCTATTTCAATGTATGTGTGTAAAGGGCGATATATGACAAATACAAATACAATTCAAACACAGATTTGGTTGAAGAATATGCTAGAATTGAATTTATTTGTGCACATACATAAGCAGACGCGCTTGCTCGTTTCAATGTGTGTATGTGAGAATATATGTAAATGTTTTGTTTAATAAATCGGGACTGACTTAACGGAATTTGATGAAATTTTCAGCATATGATTTTATTGAATTTTTTACATTGTATAAAAATGCTAATTTATTCACATGGTTACTCTCAATGAGTAATGAAGGGGTGGGGGAGGGCGGAGGGTTAATTAGTAAAAAGAGCCGGTATCCAAAAAATAAAAAATGGAAATTGCATAAAATTCACATTAATCTATATGCAAAATTTGAGGAGTCTAGATCTAAAGGTGTGGGAGATATAATTTTATAACCTGTTTTCGATAAGGCTTAAAATCGATAACAAGACAACAAAAAGAGATATCGTTTTTTGGTAACAAACTTGACCTGCGCGTGCTATCCACGGACCCAACAAAAAAAAGTTCAAGTCTCTAGCTTGTCTAGATGCTTCAATCGACGCGTTCAAACATACGGACGGACGGACAGACGGACGGACGGACAGACGGACAGACAGACAGACGGACAGGGCTAAATCGACTCAGCTCGTCGCCCTGATCAATAATATATATACTTTGTGAGGTCTGACACGTCTCCTTCTGCCTGTTACATACATTTAACAAAACCATTATACCCTGATTTCCCATTTTCAATGGGCTCAGGGTATAAAAAACAACAAAACACAAGTGAAGTGAGACAAGATTGCACGTGTTGCCCATCTGGGCAAAACATTACCCCTCACCCTGCGCGCAGTCGCACAAGAGGGGCAATAAAATCAGACTAACAAATAATCTTGAACAATTTCTGCAAAGTAATAAAAATTAATAACATGGTTTTTTCTAACTCTCAGCTTAGTAATAAGCCGATTGATTACGAAAAAATGCGCCAAGTAGCAGGAAAATCACCTTTGGAGATTAGAGGTGAACTTACCAACAGCAATCGCGACTCCCAGAATCTCAGCACAACAACCACAACAACTACTCCAACTGCAGCAATCAGCAGTGCGATCCCTAGCGGAAGCATGGATAATCATGTAGCCACTCTAATGCTCAGCGAAGCTATTACAAACCTGTCGGCAGCCCAAAAAAAAAATTAAAAATGAAGAGGAAGAAGCCATTATCTCCCACTACTAGCTTTAAGAGGCACAGAGAAGTTGCCTTGGTCTCAGCTTCATCGAACATGGTAAGCACATGCAACAGATTTAGCTTGCTAGACATGGACGTGGATGTCAACAGCGAAAGCCATGTCGAAAGCTCAATAAATACAAATGCAGACCCTAGTATTGCCTCTGCAGTTGATCAACATTACACTCCTGATGTTAATGATACAGCCAGCAATCAACAACAACAAGCTCCTATAAACAACAACCAGCGTATAGCTTCTGCAAAGCCACCTCAAATAGTTATAAGCATCACTGATCTTAATGATCTTCTTGCAATAATCAAGGAAGTCACTAGCCTTGACAACGTGTCAATCAAAGTTAATCAAGGAGAAACTGCCAGAATATTTCCAAAAGACAGTGACACTTACAGAGTCATTGTTAGCCATTTTGATAGCGTTGGTATTGAGTTCCACACATACCAGCTTAAGGAAGAGAAACCGTATAGAATAGTGGTAAGGGGACTGCACCATAGCACTTTGAACCAGGAAATAATTGCCGATTTTAAAAAATATGGTTTTGATGCTCTGCAAGTTCATAACCCAAGATCAAGGTCTAACAGGGATGAAAAGCTAAATATATTCTTCATTAATATAAAACAGTGCGCAAAAATTAATGACATATATGATGTAAAGACACTTTGCCGGCAAAAGGTGAGAGTAGAAAGGATGCGGAAAACATCTGAAATCGCCCAATGCAAGCGATGCCAAGAATATGGTCACACAGCCAAGTACTGCCGTCGTCATCCCAACTGTGCTCGATGTGGAGAGGACCACTTTACTAAGCAGTGTGTACGTTCCCAAGATGTATCACCTACCTGTTTGCACTGTGGAGGAAACCATATGGCAAGCTACAAAGGATGCCAATGGTACCAGGATTACCATCGACGAATAACGGGCTCTTTACTAAATAAAAATGTGGCAAGGCAGCAACAAGTAAAACGTAAGCAGCAACAGCAACATCAACCAACTCCACAGCAACCGCAACAGACCCCTAATACTCCCAGAGTCCCAGCCGGAGGATTATCATACGCCTCAATAGCAAAAAATGGAAACACACCTGCTCAGCGTCGCATCCATAATATTCAAGCTCAAGCCCAGTTGTCTAAACCTAGAGTTAATACATTGCAGGAACGAGATCCACTGGACGTTCAGTCCCTACTGGAACAACAACAGCAATTTTTAAAATGGCAACAACAACTGCAACTACAGCAGCAGCAGCAATTTCTCTTGTGGCTTCAGGAGCAGCAACGAGAACAACAACAACAAAACAAGAAAAACAATGAGCGGCTAGAACGGCTCGAAAAAATGGTCTACGAAATGGCCAACATGCTCAAACAGTGGACTGGAGATACATCAACTCGCCAGCTACACAACAACGCCCCAACTTACAATGACCAACCTTAAGATTCTTATCTGGAATGTCAATGGCATTGCAGGAAAAGCCAGAGAAGTGGAGCTATTCGCGCACAACAACAACGTCGACATACTCCTATTAAATGAGATCAGACTTAAGAGAGGGGATATAGTCAAAATATACGGATATACTTTTTATCCAGCTTACAAGCCATCAAGTCACAACTATGGCATGGGAGGGGCGGCGATATTCGTGAGAAATTCTCTCCGCCATTTTCCACAAAGGGTTATTGAAACTCCAACCATACAATTGTCTTCAATAAAAGTTGCCACAGGAATGGGAAACATGGAATTTTGCGCCATATATTGTCCACCAAGGAATATAATTGAGGAAAGACACTTCAGCAATATCCTAGCTTCTTGCGGCCAAAGGTATCTAATTGGTGGTGACTGGAATGCGAGACACTGGCTGTGGGGAGATTCATATAACTCACCCAGGGGCAGAGAATTAGCCGAAGCCATTACAGCCAGAGGAGCTAAAATTCTAGCAACAGGAACTCCAACTAGATACCCATATGTATCCAGTCATACACCCACTTGCATTGATTTTGCATTATACCATGGGATACAGGACTCTCAATCTAATATCTGTCAATGCTGGGACTTAGATTCTGACCATTTAGCACTTGTTGTTAATTTGCAAACCCATGGTTCTTATATTAGATCAAGCTCCCGGTTAATTAGCAACCGTACTGACATCATGGCCTTCAAACAACACCTAGATGATGCTTTTCAATTAAACTCGAATCTGGACTCTGGAGAAGACATCGAGAACGCAGTTGATTTTCTTTCAGAAAACATATATAGAGCTGCAGCTGCTGCAACGCATTCTAATCCTGACCCACGCCCCATTAGTTATGGCATAGTTCTCACAAGGGAAGCTAAAGAGCTTATTAGAGCAAAGAGGCGCCTTCGGAGAAGAGCAATTCGATCTCAGGATCCTTGGGACCGAATTCTGTGGAACCGTGCAGCAAAACACCTACGTATCCTTTTAAGGGAACTCAGAAGTGATTTCTTCGAGCAAAAACTAGCTTCCATGGACTACACTATCGATGCAAACTACTCCCTATGGAAGTGCACAAAATCACTCAAACGACAACCTTTCAGACAGGTTCCAGTCCGATGTTCTAGTGGCGAGCTTGCTAAAAGCGAAAGGGAACAGGCTAACGCCTTCGGATCTCACTTAGAGGCTCGCTTTACTTCTTTTGAGTTTGCCACGATAGAGCAGATCAGGGAGACCCATGAAAGTTTGCAGAGTCCTCTGCAGATGTCCCTGCCTATTAAGCCTATACGATTTGAAGAAGTGACTGAAGCGATCCGACTGTTGCCGAAAAATAAAGCTCCTGGAATCGATAGGATTTGTAATGCTACACTGAAGGTCTTGCCTAAAAGAGCGCTCCTCTATATAGTTTTAATTTTTAATGCTATAATTAGACTCCAAGTTTTTCCAAAGCAATGGAAACTAGCTGCGATTACAATGATTCACAAGCCGGGCAAACCTGAATATGATCCAGAGTCCTATCGTCCAATTAGCCTTCTGCCCTGTCTGTCTAAACTATGGGAAAGGACCATTGCCAATCGGATAACTGATATCATAAGACAATGCTTGACAATATCTTGCCGGACCACCAATTCGGATTTCGAGAAGGACATGGCACTGTGGAACAGGTTCACAGATTGGTGAAACACATCCTGCAGGCTTTTGACGACTTGGAGTACTCCAACGCTGTCTTTGTTGACATGCAGCAAGCGTTCGACAAGGTGTGGCACGATGGGCTACTCTGCAAAATAAAAAACCTCCTACCTGCACCGTACTATGGCCTATTAAGGTCTTATTTGGAAAACCGTGAGTTTAAGGTCAAAGTAAGGGATACATACTCGTCCACTTATTCTATGAGAGCAGGAGTACCGCAGGGCAGTGTTCTTGGTCCACTGCTGTATTCCTTGTATACCGCAGATATACCCAGCCCTACCTCTCAACATATGGATGATCCCTCTAAGGCCATTATTGCGACATATGCAGATGATATCGCAGTCATCTACAACTCTAAAAGTCACGTTGAAGCGAGCACTGGAATACAAGGGTATCTTGATACTCTGGCAGCTTGGTGCAAACGGTGGAATTTGAAAGTCAACCCGGCCAAAACAATAAATCCATGTTTCACCCTAAAAAGAATTATAATGCATACACCTTCAATCCAACTGGAGGGAGTAACACTACAGCAACCAGCACAGGCAAAATATCTTGGCATCACACTGGACAAGCGCCTAACATTTGGACCGCATCTAAAAACTGCGGTTAAAAAATGTCGCCACAGACTGCAACAACTGAAATGGCTCAACAATAAGAGGAGCAAGTTGCCGCTGAGATGCAAAAGAGCTGTCTACGTGCACTGTATTCTGCCGATATGGCTCTATGGAGTGCAGATCTGGGGGATTGCAGCCAAATCCAACTACAAACGGATACAGGTTTTGCAGAATCGGGTGCTAAGACAAATAACTAACTGCCCTTGGTATGTACGCGGTACTACACTCCATAGAGACCTCAAACTACTTACAATAGAAGAGCAAATTGGAAGACATACAAGCATGTACAGCGAAAGATTGCTGAGACACCGCAGCCTACTCGCCAGAGGTCTCCTTCCTGCCAGACCTCTAAGAAGACTCAAACGGCAAGGTTTTGCCAAGACGATTCAAAGTCAGTGATACAACCTTCATTGAATTCCTCGTACTATAATCGAGGTTTGGTCCAAATTAAACTTTTATTCAATTGTGTTGTTAAGGTACTAAATTATGATTGTACAGATTCTACACTTAATAAATAAGTCCAAAGTATTATTAATAGTATTTATGTGTTAACTTATATATACATATATATATATATATATATATATATATATATATATATATATATATATTTTTTTTTTTTTTTTTTTTTTTTTTCAATAGTAGTTTGTTGTATTATTCCTAAACGATCAACGCAGTGATCTCCTGTCTAATATTTCGTATGGCTTTACGGGCCATACTCTACTACGAGCAACGCAATTATCGCAATTAACGTTTCATTAACATTTCATTTTTCTTATCTATATATGTATATTTTTTTTTTTTTTTTTTTTTTTTTTTTTTTTTTTTTAAATATAGTTTTATTGCAGCTTTTGTCGTGGACTCTATAGCGCATATATAAGGGTACCTTAGCTATTAAAGTGGCTTAATGCCTTTATTGCTAAAAAATTACTTTAATTTAGATCACTTCTCAGGTCCAAGGGGTGTGATCTTTTCAGTCTTCTGTTGATGGTGTTGGTAGGTAAGTTGGCTGCAAGCTCGTTTGGGTGGGCGGATATTCTATCCGCGTACCTAGTGCTGTGTCGGCCAATGAGTTCAGCAATTGTCGGCATCTTGAGGTCGGTGTGCAGTGTTTCGTTTCTGACGTACCATTCGGCTCCGGTCCATGTCCTTAGTGCTTTGTTTTGTGTGGTTTGAACTTTGTTGATGTGAGTTCTTGCAGCAGACCCCCATAAAGGCATTGCATAGGTGAAGACAGGTGCCACTATTGCGTTGTATATATGCCTCTTACTGCGTAGTGACAGAGGGCTATCGCTTCTTAGCATCCAGTCAAGTTTTTTTAATTTAAACTTGCACTTTTTGACTGTCTCACTTATGTGCGGGCCATAGGTCAGTCTCTTATCGAGAGTGACTCCCAGGTACTTCACCTTGTTTGCTCGTGGTATTGGAGCTCCTAGAGTCACTTCGGGGCAGACTCCCCTTCTAGTTGCAAATGTGATGTGCGTGGACTTCTGGGCGTTAATTCCGATGCTCCAGCGAGTTAGCCACCGATTGAGATCCTGCAAGTAAACTTGCATTTGACTAGAGGCTACTTCGGGCGATTTATTGCGACTCAGTATGGCGGTATCGTCTGCGTACGTCGCTATAAGCATATCGCTGTTACTTGGGGGCAACGGCATATCAGCGGTGTAGAGTGTGTATAATGTTGGGCCAAGCACACTACCTTGGGGCACGCCTGCTCTGACTGGTCGACTCGACGATTTTGTCTGTCCTCTTAGAACCTTGAAGCTTCTTTCTGATAGATAGGAGGCCAGCAGCTTGAAGTGGGAGACAGGTAGGGCTTTCCTAATCTTGTTAAGGAGACCCAGATGCCACACCCGATCGAAGGCCTGCTTAACATCGAGAAACACTGCAGAACAGTATTCCTTGTTTTCAACCGCGCTGAGAATGTGGTTAACAACCCGATGTACTTGCTCTGGCGTACCGTGCTGTCTCCTGAAGCCAAATTGATGCTCTGGTATGGTCTTTCTTTGACTCAGCTCGTTAAGCACTCTTCGCAGCAGTATTCTTTCGAATATTTTGGAGAGTACCGGTAGTAAGCTGATGGGTCTGTAAGAAGCAATTTCCTTTTCGGGTTTTCCAGGTTTCGGGATCATGATTATCTCAGCTCGTTTCCAGCAGGACGGAAAGTGCTGAATGCGAAGGATGGCGTTGCATAGTACTACGAAGTAGTCTATAGTTGATTCAGGGAGTGCCCTGAGAACTTTGCCATCGATTCGGTCATGTCCCGGCGCCTTTTTAGCTTTTACAGCTTTCATCAGCTTGACAACCTCTGCCTTTGTGCATGCTTCGATGGGGATACCTTCTGGGATAGGAGAGTTCGCAGTTCTTCTGATGCTCTCAAGGTCAGATATCTCGGTTGTTAGCAGCGGCGAGAATTGCTCATAGAGGTGATCAGCAAAGGCTTCGGCCTGCGCTTCACCTCCGGTGAGCCACTCACCCGTTGCGCTCAGGATGGGGTGACGCCGTAAGGACTGCCTTTTGATGTTTCGCGTGTACCGCCATAGCTGAAATTCTGCCCCAGCTGGAGTATCTGCTCGTTCAAGAGCCTCTCTAATGCGCGTACATTGCATCTGGGCCAGAGCAACTTTGAGCTGTCTGGTGGCTTCGTTGTATCTGCTTTTGTCGCTGGCTGCGCGTGTTCTGATCCAACGGCTCCTTGTCCATCGTTTGTATTCGAGCAGATTTTGAACATGCGGGGTGAGAGGAATGCTGTAGTGCGAGTAGTTCTGGTTATGAGCAGCCGGTGCAGCTAGCAGCGCTGCCTCTGTTATGGCATCTTGCATTCTATTTGCTGCATACTCTATGTCATCTGCAGTGTGGAGTTCTATGTCAGGGTGCAGTGAGGAGTGTAGAGTGAGCTTGAAGATTGCTAGATCCGACCCTGCGGAGAGAAGGCGTTGTCTGATCGGAAAAGGTTGTGGGTGAGCGTGGACGGTAACTATCAGCGGAAGATGATCCGAGGATAGATCGAGACATTCTTCTATGCTCAAGAGTCTGGCACCGATTCCTTTGTAGATAGCAAAATCGATTGCAGAGGGATAGTGTCCGTTTATTGGGTAGCGTGTGGGGGCTCCCGTGGCCAAGATGGAGTATTGTGCACTTTGAATTGCGTCGAATATTACCTCACCACGTTGGTTCGCTCTGCTGCTACCCCAAAATGGATGCCAACCATTCCAGTCGCCTCCAATTAGGGTTTTTTGTTTTCTTTGGCTAATGAGCTGTGCGATGTCTTGCACGCGAAGATCTGCGTTTGGCGGGCAATATATCGATGCGAGTTCAATTTCGCCAATTGATGTAGGAAGGCTTATGGCAGAGAGTTGAAGTGTGGCGTTGGAGAATTGAATAGATGGTGTGTGTGCCAGAGTTGAGCGGATAAGCAGCGAGGAACCTCCAAAACTGTTTGCTCCACCACCATGAGCATGATAGTGTTCGAATCCGAAGATTTTTAGCGTGGGGCATTCACGTGTTTCTGCAATTAGCATAACATCGATATTTTTCCGTGATAAGAAGACGGCTAATTCTTGAGCTTTACTGCTCAAGCCATTAGCGTTCCATATGCCCACGCGAAGAGCCATTATTTGGAGCTGAGTTTTGCGATGAGAGCCATAAGGCTGGTCATAACGTTTGCTTGCTGGGCTTGCTGCTCTCGCATTGCTTTGATTTCAGCATTAATAATATCAAATTGTCGCTGCTGTTGTTGAAGAAGCTCAATAATGCTTGTATCAGGCTTGTAAGATGCTGGCTGGGCTTTTTCTCCTCTAGTAGCTTGGGCATATGATAGTCCACTAGTGGGCAATTCAGTGGGCAATGTTAGATGGCCTTTGTCAGCCCAGCGCGGGACAGCATTGAAGGCTTGTGTCGGGTTCCGTTTTTGCGCTGGAGCCTGTGCCTTTAGGAGTCGCTTGTAAACATGGCAACCCCTGTAATTCGCCGGGTGCTGTTCTTCACAGTGAGCACAGATTGGAGGTTGGTCCCTTGCTCGGAGGCAATCCTTAGAAGAATGCTTTCCGGCGCATCGCACACATCTGGGAGCCTTGTGACAGTAGCGCTGTGTGTGCCCAAATTCCTGGCAACGGTGACATTGCGTGAGATCGTTGAATTTCCTCGGTAGCTCCACCGTGCATCTTTGACGAGCAATAATGCGAAGGTCGTGGACTTGCTTGTTGTTTGTGGCCTGCGCCAGATCAACAAAAAATATGTTTAAGGGCGTTTTATCGATCCGGCTGAGCGGGTTGAATATGTTGACAACTGTATGCCCCTTTAAACCAATATCTGACTTTATCTGGTCCACGTCCGTGCTTGAGTGCAGACCTTTTATGCAGACTCGGTAGGGCTTATCCTCCTTCAGCTGGTAACAATGGAACTGCAATCCAAGCTTTGAAAGGTGCTTTATCACCGCACGGTAGTCATCGCTGCAGCTTGTAAGGACTCCAATATTATTCTTTTTTGGCTTGATGACATACGATTTGGGATCGATGACTTCGTCAATGACTTGTTGTAGTTTTACAACTGATCTAATGTCCGGGCACCAAATAGGGGGCGGTCGAGCTTTAGGTTTTTCGGCTGGCTGCTGCTCATCCGCTTTTGCGGCTACTACCATTTCGCAGTCTTCTTCGTCCTCTTGATCAAGAAGTGCAAATTTGTTTTGTCTTTCTGCCGCAGCGGTGCTCGGTTGATTGAGCACGGAAGATTTTTTTCTAGCTATTTCAGGGGAGCTTAGCTGCTTGCGTTTTATGCTTGATGTCTTCGGACCTTGGATGGATGCCACATCAATGTTCTTCAGAGACGAGTCGTTGTTTTTAGCAAGTAATTCAGCCATTCGTGCATCGAGTCTGCTCTGCATTGCTGCCTTAATCCTTTCGGATTCTGCTGTTAGACTGTCAGTGGACATTGCTCTTTTATATTACTTCGCCCTAGAAGTATGCTTTATTTCTTGGATGATGACGTTTCCGTAGACACAAACCAGTTGAGCTTTCTTACAAATGCCCAAATGATTTGCACAGCAGATTTTTCTTCTTTTTTTTTGTTTTGTTTGGAAAAAACCAAAACAAAATACGCGCGCACGTGCGCTGAGAAAAATTTGTTTTTCTCTATAGCGTATTTTCTTTGAAATTCTGCAGTACCCTATGAAAGTATGATGCGCGGCGTCCACGCACCTATTGACTGTGCCGTTTCCAGATAATTCTGGTGGCGGCGTTCAGATAAATAATTACTTTTCCGGGAGCACTAGAGAAACGCGACTGCACCAGTGTGTCCCTAAATGACACATGATATATGTATATTATTCTTATATTTAAGTTGCGCGCTCTTTGTAGCGCTGTCGGTCCGTTGATCCTGTTGGTGTAGCTTGGTATGCTAGACGGAGCCGGTGCCGGTCTTCGCACAGGCTGTTGGGGCGCAGGTGCTGGTCTCCTTATGCTGTTGTGGCGCCGGTGCTAGTATGCAAGTATATTTGCAGTATGGCGAAAACGGTCCAGCGCAGTCCATCGGGCATTTTTCCTCCGGTTTAGTGTGGAGTTCCTTCCTTTGTGGTGCTGGTTAATATACTTTTGAGTTTATTAATGGAATTTTATTTAAAATGATTTCATTTGTAGAGGTTGAGCTTTTGTATTTTTGCTGAATCGACTCGATATTGTCGATTTCAGCCTGTATTTTATTGCCTGCTTCCCAACTAATTGTGCTGTTGGGGGCAAATAGCAGTTTCAGGAGTTTGGCTTTTCTTTCCTTCAGCCTTTTCTGTACTCCACTGCGCCTATTTTTAGGCATTGCTCTTCACCTCTACTTACTCAGTATTTCCAGCCACTTTCTCTGTATCATTGCGCTGTGAGCCATACATTGATTTATTTTGCATTGCCAATTGTCGAATTGCCGCGTAATGAGATTGCTGCTGTTGTTGTTCGCTGCTGCTACTGTTACTGCTGTTGTTGTTGGTCGCTGTTGCTATTGTTGTTGATCACTTTTGCATTTGTTGTTGTTGATTTTCACAAATTTTCACAAATTTCGCACGTTCGTGACACTTGTCACGGTCGCCATGTAAAAATAAAACACGTCTTCTTTTGTTTAAGTGTTAATCGAGAGTGTTTTTCTGTTTTTATTCAATTATATATTTGTCTTATTAAATACAATATTCTAGGTGAGCTCTGCCGCTAAAAGCGTCGACAGAGAGAGAGAGAGAGAGAGAGAGAGAGAGAGAGAGAGAGTTGCAGTACATATGTGCCAATATGCTTATGTATATATACGTATATATGTACAGACGGTACATACTCAAGAAGTGCTTGGACTAGCGTTCTGACGCTTCGGCCCGTCCGCATAAGCGACGGATCGTATTACTGCACTTATATATATATATTTATGATTGTATAAGCATAACAACAAAGTGTCATTGACATGAGTTGTTATGAGTTGATACTCTAACTTTAAGCTGGGCATATGACCACTTGTTGTATTGTATACTCTACAATACTGTGGGCATATGCTCATTTGGCATGCAACATACTACACTTCTACAATCGGCAGTTGGGCAAATCAGTTCCAGAATTAGTGGAAATGTTTCCCGTGTCGAGAAAAACAATATACAACCTTCTCAGTCGCGCAGAAAACGAGGGAAGACTTGAGGCAAAGGGTGTAGGTGGCCGGAAACAAAAGATATCTGATCGGGCAAACCGCCTTATGATGCAAAGCAAATCCCCAAATATCGTCCAGAACTCTTGCCAAAGAGCTTAAAGAAGAGTGTGACGTGGATGTGTTCCGCGAAACGGTCCGTCAGGCCATTCTACGGTATGGGTATTCTTCGAAAGTGGCATGTAAGAAACCCTTGCTATCGTCGACAAATGTGGAAAAGCGCTTCTCTTTTGTTCTTATTATTCTTAGGCACCCAGAGGAGTATTGGAAGGACTTCATATTTTGCGACGAGACCAAAATAATGTTGTATGACCACGAAGGTCCGCCCAAAGTATGGCGACAGGTCTCTACAGCTACGATAAAGCGAATATCATTCCAACAGTCAAATTTGAAAAACTGTCGGTTATGGTTTGGGCCTACATATCCAGCCAAAGAGTTGGTGAACTGGTATTCATTGAAAACACCATGAAAGCCGAGCAATATCTTCAAATTTTGAAGTCAAATTTACACCAAAGTGCAACCAAATTTGGCTTTATAACCGAAAATCGGCCAAGTTTTAAATTTTACCAAGACAACGATCCAAAACATAAGGAGTTTAATGTTCTCAGTTGGCTACTTTACAACTGCGGAAAGGTCTTGGATACACCACCCCAAAGCCCAGATCTCAACCCAATCGAACAAGCGTGGTCCTATTTAAAGAAACAGGTTGGAAAAAGGAATCCAACCAACCTTGGACAGCTAAAAGCTTTCGTAATGGAAGAGTAACAGAATATACCCCAAGAATATATTCAAAACTTGGTCAACTCTATGAAAAGAAGACTCCAACATTTACATAATGCTAAGGGGGGCCATACTAAATACTAAGTTTTTCAAAATTAGCTATAATTATTTTGACATTTTAAATTTAGAACAATATATATGAAATGTGTAAAGAGTTTCTTGACAGTGTCAAATATGAGTAATCTAAGTTTTTGTTGTTTTTTAAGTTTCATCCTTATTGTTTTTGTTTCTTTTTTTTATAATTTGATTTAAAAATACCTTTTAAACAGTTACCCATTCAAAAAAATAAGCTAAATTAAACAAAAACTCTTTATTTTTGTACATAAAGTAAAACAAGTAAGAACGCTGCCTTTGGACGAAACCTAATGCGTGATACTCGTTTCCCATAGGGCATCTGGTATATTAAATTTAATAATGTATCTCAAATTTTGCATTTATGTGATTATGCAATTTCAATTTTTGCAAATATAACTATGTGAATGAATTAGCATTTTTATAAAATGTAAAAAGTTCAATAGAATCATATGCTGAAAGTTTCATCAAGTTCCGTTAAGTCAGTCGCAATCTATTAAACAAAACGTTTGGCCAATTATGACACGCACGCGTTAAGCAGCGACAGCAAAATATATTTACATTTACACATATGTGCATACATTGAAACGTGCAAACGCGTTTGCTTATGCATGGTCACAAATAAATTCAGCGCCATTCATTCTAGCATAATCTTCAACAAAAATTGTGTTTGCATTTTCAGCCGCTTCTTTAGTTTTGCATTAGTCAAATATCGCCGTTTATACGCATACATTCAAACCGACCACCGTTTTTGCGTGTACACATATAAATACATACGTTCATATGCGCGCATTTCAGCTTTTTCTAAGAATCACAATTGCGATTGATTTATGTTTATATTGTGTTTGCATTAACAGCAGCTTCTATAGTTTTGTATTTGTCAATAGTCGCCCTTGTAGTGAAGTAGTTTCGGATTTGCCAACAGGCAATGCAAAACTGATGTGGCGCAGCAGGTAGATGAAAAGCGTGTAAGCAAAAGGGTCCGCGTTCGAGACGCGGCGGCGACGGCATGAAAATAGTTGCGCAGCTTTTCGTGCCTACATACATACATACATGATGGGTCCTATCGTAAATTTTTTTGTGTGGAATAATTTTGTTCGGAATAAGTCGATATTTGTGTAATCGATATTTGATATTTACATTTTATGATGGTATGGTCAGACATACAAAAAGAAAATAACATAACTGACCGAGGGTATACGAAAAATGATAATTTTAGCAGATAAAATATTTGCAGAACTTCAACATTAAATCAAATTACATATATTTCTTAATATTTCTCAGAAATGCCGTTTGTCGTCATAGCAATTCTTATTAAGCTTATTTATTTATTATTTATTTATTTATTTATTAGATAATATATAAAAAATATAAATCTAAAAATTATTAAACGTGCTAGCTACGAGGGCCATCGACGTGAATGTTGGAAGTTAAATTGGATGAAAAATATTACAAAGATTTATAAACTTAACAATTAAATTAATATTTACAGCTGTAGGTTCGCTAAGTAGTGTGGTAGGAGGTCTGTTGCCGAAGAGTCTTATCCTCTCCCGTTGGTAGGTTGGGCATTGGTCAAGTATATGGTCTACCGTTTTACGTGTGTTGCTGTTGTTGTTACAGCTGCAAAGAGGAGGCGCAGAGCCCGTAAGTAGGTGACCGTGTGAAAATTGTGTGTGTCCAATACGCAGACGAACAAAAGTTGACCACTCCTGTTTTCGGGTATTGGGGGGATATTTGCTGCCAAGTCCAGTAGCGTTGTACGTTTTGTAGCGATGGTGGAAGTTATTCCAGTCGCATGAAGTTATGTTGGCGTGCCGGATAAGTTGTAAGCGGATGTCAGTCTCAGCTAATGGAATATGCATGATGGTTGGGTATTGTGCAACTAAATTAGCAGCTGTATCCGCGTTTTCATTGCCAGGGATTCCTTGGTGACTGGGTACCCAAATAAGCACAACATTGTTTGCGATGCATAAGCTGCGGATGTCACTGATAATATCGTTATAGCAGTTGAGATTTTGTACTGCAGTTAGTGTGGACAAGCTGTCTGTGCAGATAATAAATTTGCCTTTGTTTTTCTGAGCGAAATGACAAGCTTTTAAAACAGCAAAAGCCTCTGCCGTGAAGATGGAGTAGTAATTTGGAAGTAGGCCGTGGGCTATGGTAACATTTTGATTACAGACCACTGCAAAGGATGTGTAGTCTCCAGATTTCGAAGCGTCTGAGAACAGCCAGGTCCGGTTTCGGTATTTATCTCTTTCCTGTCGATAAAGTTGCTTGAAAGTATCGCTGCTGGTGTTCTTCTTTTTATGAGCGTGGATGACGAGATTGATATTAACATCTTCCAGTAGCCAAGGGGGCTTGCATGGTGGTTTCTTGGGATGACATGGTATGAGGATATTTGACTTGCGTAGGATAGCTGCACATCTTCTTATAGTGGACATTGTTTTGTAATTTTTTTTGGCTGCAATAGCGCTCTTGAAGCATTTTAGTAGTAGAAAATTTGGCGTGGTGCAGAGTTTGGCTAAGAGTTTTGTTGTAGATACCACCAACCTATCTTTGATAGAGGGCAGTCCAGCTTCCGCAAGGATACATTTGATCGGTGAGGTTGGATACGCATTAATGCTACGCCGGACGGCTGTGTGGTATGGAGGCATAATTTTTTTGAGGGTGGAGTCGGAGCAACAACCGTAGATTGGCAGACCATAATCCAATTTGGAGAGGATAAGAGCTTTTGTTATGTATGTTAGCGTGTTTATATGAATATTTGAAAATTTTGAACTTAAAAATTTAATAATATTTATTCTAGATTCTAAGTTTGATCTTAATTCTAGGCAGTGTTGTACAAAATTAAAGTTCTTATCAAATACAATTCCAAGTATTTGTAGGCTATTAACTAACTCTATATTATTATTATTAAAGGATATTTGTCCAATGGAACAATTACGCTTTCTGCAAATATGCAGTAATTTGCATTTTTCTATTGAGAGGGTGGCACCCGATAAGTCTCCCCACGTTTTAATATCATTAAGGACTCGGCTAAGAGCGTTATTTGCGGCAACAGTGTCTTTTATCTTCGTATAAATGATAGCATCATCTGCATATGCTGTGAGTTTTATATTTTTGTGATTACGAACAATCGAGTTTAATTTTTCAAAGGCGATTATGAATAAAGATACCGAGAGTGGGGAGCCTTGTGGGATGCCGTTGTATAGGCAGTAGGTATTTGATAACTTATTATTAACTCGAACTCTAAAGGAGCGTTGAGCCATAAAGGCCTTTACTATATTAAAGACCCTTGGACCAACTTTCCATAGGTCAAGTTGATTAAGAACAGCATGTATACCAACGCGATCGAATGCCTTTTCGAAATCAGTTCCCAAAATGGAGACATGATTTTTTTCTGAAAGGGCATCCGACACGAAATGATGGATCTGCAGGAGAGAGTCGATCGTTCCGTGTTTGCGTTTAAAAGCATTTTGATTGTGGGAAATAAGATTATTTTTTGTGACGAGCCACATTAGGCGGCGAGAGAGAATTTTTTCAAAAAGCTTGGCAAGGCAGGAGAGAAGAGATATTGGACGAAAGCTATTAATATGATGCGCAGGCTTCTTTGGTTTCGGAATAGGTAACACGATTGCCATTTTCCATGTGTGGGGGTAGGAACCGTTGTGTAGCATATCGTTATAGATATTAATTAACATGAGTTTAGCGTTATCAGTGAGGTTTTTTATGATAGGGTATGAGATGCGGTCGAAACCGGGTGTTTTACCTTTAGTATGCACAAGTGATGCATTCAGTTCGGATAGGGATATGTTTGACTCTAAATATTTAGCTTTAGGGTTAACACTAGTAGGGGTGTAAGTTCTATTGATTGTCATATCTTTATTAAGAATATATTCGGGCGAAAAGTTATTGTCTTTGGAAAGATTTGACCACATAACGCCGAGCGCTTCTGAAATATCTTGTGCAGATGTTAATACAAGTTCGCCAACTTTAAGGCTTTTCAGTGGTACGCTGGGCGAGCCAGTTAGACGCTTTACGTCAGACCAGATTTGGGTCATAGAGGATTTTGGCGAGATCCGGGATGTGAAGTTAAACAGAGCTGATCTTTTAGCGATTTTTGTTTCTCTTTTGAATAATGCGTTGGCTTTTTTATAAGCAATTAAGTTAATGGTATTCATGTTGCGCTTAAAGATCTGCCACAGTTTTTGTTTTTCATCGCGCAATTTTTTTGTGTCCTTATTCCACCAGACAGGGCTAACTCTAAGGGGTATACCTTTAGTTTGGGGGATAGACTCATTTGCTGCCTTGCGAATGGCTTTGGTTAGCTTGGCTACGCCATGATGGATGTTGACATATGAGCAATCTGTTAAACTGGAAGAGAGGCTTAACTTAAATTTGTCCCAATTTGCTGCATCAGTTTTGTATTTTGCAGTGGGAATTGTTTTTTCGGGCCGAAATTGTGTGATAATATTGGTTATGCTGGGGAAGTGGTCGCTGCCGTGTAAAAACTTATCAATTGACCAAGAGCACCGGTGTAGAATATCAGCTGAAACCAGGGTAATATCAACACAAGTAAAAGTGGAGTGGGTTGAGAAGTGGGTTGGTGATCCATTATTTAAAACTGAGAGATTTGATTGAGAGATAAATTTTTCCACTTTTTTGCCGCGTGCGTTTAGGCATGCAGATCCCCATAGAGGGCTCCAGGAATTAAAATCTCCATTTATTAGCAATGGAGTGCGAATATTAACAAGTAAACCCAAAAGGTCGTTTTCATGAAAATATTTAATTGGTGGTATGTATACATTGATTAGAGTAATTTTATTGTTGAGATCTAATTGGAGAGCATCACAGAGAATGTTACTCCTAATAGCGATATTTTTATGGGGAATGTGGCGTTTAATTAGAAAGCAAATGCCTTCTTTTTGCATGGAACTCGAGTTTTTAAAATAACCAATATATGGTTTAGGGAAAATTATATTTTTAGCGGTGTTAGCTAAATGAGTTTCTTGTATGCACATAACATCTGGGTTTTTTTCTTTAATTAATATAATAAGTTCATGGTAATTATTAATATATCCATTTATGTTCCAATTTAGAATTTTAATAGACATTGGGATATAAAAGAGAAGCAGATGTTATGTGTAGAAAAAATTATGATAAGAGAAGTAGAAGTTAAGAGGAAGAGTCATCCATTGACTCGTCCGAAACTGTATTAATCGATTCAAGACGTGTGGGCAATAGAATTGCCGAATTTATTTCATTTGTTTGGTTTTGTACGTATGTAGATCTGGAATTAACTAGATCATTATTATGCTGTGTGCTTTGGTTAACGGTAGCTGTTTCGCTATCGTATTGTTTGTTTTGTTTTGGTACGTTAGTTTTTGGTGTTGAAGTGGAGGGGGGAGATAAGGGAGATGAAAGAGATTTTTGGTTGGTATTTGTCTGCATTGACTTTTCGTTTACAGTTGTAAAGTTGTTATCTTTGTTTATGATGGTTTTTGTGTGTGCGTTATCTTTAGCTTGCGTGGAGATCGCAGAGGCGGCTACTTTGGCGAAAGATAAAGAAGTGATAGAGGGGCTGATTTGGTTAAGCAATGTTTTGGCTTCACGTATGCTGCACTTATTACGAGTTTTAATTTTCAGAATTTCTCTTTGTTCAACATATTTATTGCACGTAGGCGACGAGGCGGGATGGCCAGCACCACAATTTGCGCATTGTGTCCGGGAGCATTCATCATTAGGGTGGGGTGGGAGGTTGCAGTTAACACAAATAGCAGAATTTTTGCAATGTTTAACAGTATGACCGAGAAGTTGGCAGTTTTTACACCGCATAGGGTTGGGAATATACTCCCTTACCTTAACATTATTCCAGGCAATAGAAAGTTTGTTTGGAAGTGTAAATAACTCGAAGGTGACTAGTACCACACCGGAAGGTTTCACTTTTCCATCGAATTTTTTGGTAAATTTGTATACTGAGACCACATTTTGAAGTTTTAATTCTTGTACAATTTCTTCTTCTGGTACATTGTTGAGGAACGGAGCATAGATTGTGCCCTTTATATTATTGAGGGAGTCGTGCAGTTTACAGTTAACCTCACAAATACCCGGTAAGTGTTTAGTTGTGATAAATCTATCAGCGACTTCTTTGCTTTTTACCAGTAAAAGAAGACTGCCATCACGTAATGACGAAATGGAAAGGACTTCAGGACTAATGAGCTTTATTGCCCTATTTATGGCGAAGCAAGAATATTCAGATAAAGGTTTCTCCTCATTCTTAGCAGACAAAGTTATATATTTGGGGTTCTGTGCGGGTGGTGTATTTTCGGGGAGTTCGGGGAAGTCAAACGGGATTTTTTGGTTGTGTCTTTTCTTTTTGGCTTTTGGACTATCACTTAGTAGTGAAAATCTGTTTTCCATTATGTTAGGTGGCCCCGGGGCCATGGCTGTATTATGCGTACGCAGACTTATTCGTGTGAATGTGACCGCGTGCAAAAGAACGAGCAAGAAAGGGAAGAGAGAACGAAGAGGTGTATAGAAACTGAGTGAGACGAGCTTATCAGAACAGACAACCGATCGCGATGAGTGTTAGTCGAAGACTCTGCTTATTTATATAGGTGGCACACGCGGCGTTACAAATTTTGTTGCCAATTTGCCACGCTCCCAGTAGGCGTAGACATATCATATTTGGAAAGTTCCTGTAAAGTTTGGATGCTTACACTCCAAAAATGTGAAAGTTACAGGGTATTTTTTCGATATACCACGACCCCAAAGGGGCGTAAGATTTATTTTTGGGGAATCAATAGAGGAGGCCCCCAGTAACACAAACATCCAATTTTGAATCGTCTAGCTCTAAAACTGTAGGAGCTATAAACTTTTTGCGATTTGCCACGCCCCCTGAAAGCCTAGGTTTGTCCGCAATATCTTTTTAACCTTGGGTTGCTTATCCGAGTATTTATATCAAATTTCAAATCTCTAGCATCAATAGCGCTCAAAATATAGCTGAATTTGTAAAATCACTCTATATTCAGATCCGATTTGCCACGCCCCCAGTGGGCGTAGACATAAAATCTTTTTATGAACCTTTATAGAATCGTAGCGGTAAGTTACGTGCCAAATTTCAGCATTCAAGCTTTAAAACTGTAGAAGTTACAGTTTTCCCGATTTGCCACGCCCCCAATGGGCGTAGATATATCCGCCACATCTTTTTGAACTTGGGTGATCAACGCAAGTATACATTCCAAATTTCAACTCCACAGCTCTTCAACTAATATGATTTCTGAGCTATGGGCGCAAGCATTTTCCGATTTGCCACGCCCCTAGTGGGCGTATCCGGAAAATCTTGATACTTTATAATTCGAGGGTATACACGAGTATATGTTCCAAATTTCAAGTCTCTAGCTTCAATAGCGTAGAAAAATATTGCATTCATACGGACAGACGGCCAGACGGACGGACAGCAAGACGGACATTACACAAAACCAATATACTCTTTTTCCCTTTGGGAAACGAGTATAAAAATTGAGCTTTTTTCCACTGTGTAAAGTGTTTCTTCACAGACTGTATATATGTATGCTGAAGTGCACTCATATGAACGTATACAAGTGAATGTGTGCACATGTGTGCAGGTTGCTTGTCGCTACTTTCCACGGGCGTGTGATATTTGGCCAAGCAAATTATTTAATAAATTGGGACTCATGTTTCCATATTTCAATTATTCAACTTTAAATAATAATCTTTCTTCTAAATTTTTTATACCCTGAGCCCATTGAAAATGGGAAATCAGGGTATAATGGTTTTGTTAAATGTATGTAACAGGCAGAAGGAGGCGTGTCAGACCCCACAAAGTATATATATTCTTGATCAGGGCGACGAGCTGAGTCGATTTAGCCCTGTCCGTCTGTCTGTCTGTCCGTCTGTCCGTCCGTCCGTATGTTTGAACGCGTCGATTGAAGCATCTAGACAAGCTAGAGACTTGAATTTTTTTTGTTGGGTCCGTGGATAGCACGCGCAGGTCAAGTTTGTTACCAAAAAACGATATCTATTTTTGTTGTTTTGTTATCGATTTTAAACCTTATCGAAAACAGGATATAAAATTATATCTCCCACACCTTTAGACCTAGACCCCTCAAATTTTGCATATAGATTCATGTGAATTTTATGCAATTTCTATTTTTTTATTTTTTGGATACCGGCTCTTTTTACTAATTAACCCCCCCCCCCCCCTCTTGCCATCAAAACACCCATTGAGAGTCTGTTGCAAATATTACCATGTGAATAAATTAGCATTTTTATAAAATGTAAAAAATTCAATAGAATCATATGCTGAAAGTTTGATCAAATTCCGTTAAGTCAGTCCCGATTTATTAAACAAATCGTTTAGCCAATCACACGCACGTGGCAAGCAGCGACGCGCAGAAAAAAACATATACATATACACATACATTAAAACGTGCAAGCGCGTCTGCTTATGCATGTGCACAAATAAATTCAAGGCTATTTATTCTAGCATATTCTTCAACCAAATCTGTGTTTGAATTGTGTTTGCATTTTCAAGCGCTTCTGTAGTTTTATATTTGTCACATATCGCCCTTGTAGTACTACTCTGGGTCTTGCCAACAGCCAACGAAATGCTGGTGTGGCGTAGTGGATAGACGCAAAGCGCGTAAGCAAAAGGTCTCGAGTTCGAAACTCAGAGACGACGACGGCGTAACTTTTTTTTTAAATTTATAAATATGAAGTGGTTGTGCTAGTTGAGATGATGCGCTTTAACGTTACATATGTAGTAAATAGACGCAGGTTCGAGTCCAGGTGTGGTGATGTTTGTTTTTCTTCTTTTTTTTTTTTGTTAATTTGTTAATTTATTTAATTATGTATTTAGTTTTGATTTAAATATTTTGTAGATGAATAAAATTTTAAAATTATAATTCAGTTTTGGAAAATTTAATGTTATATGCAAGCTATATAGCGTATTAAACAATGCAAATCGGACGGGGCTCAGGGTATCTCCTAGTCGGGCACCTCCGACTAGAGTATTCTTACTTGTTTTATTATGATTTTTCTGTTTGTCATAAAGTTTTTTACGTAGCTGAAGATATTGGGTCCGATGCTTCATGCTTTGAGTTGGTCGAGTATCGTGTGTAGTCCTATTCTGTCGAATGCTTTTGTGAAGTCAAGGGAGACGATTGATGCGTGTTTTCTTTTTGAGAGCGTTCTACATGTGAGATGGTCTAGAAAAAGTAGACTATCTATAGTAGATTTGCCTTTTTTGAAGCCGACTTGACTGTTGTGTATAAGTTTGCTGTTGTTGATAAACCACCACAGTCTTTTTGCAACAATTTTATCAAGAACTTTTGATAAGCAGGGGTTTAATGAAATTGGTCGGTAAGAGTTTTATTCGGATTTTGGTGAGGATGGTTTAAGTGTTGGGATAATTATGCTAGTCTTGTACGATTGTGGGATAAAATTTTTAAGGATTAAATTTTGAAGATTTATTATGCGGGTCTTAGTTTTGTTGTCTATGTTCTTTATCATAGCATAGCTGATTCTGTCTTGGCCAGGTGTTTTGCCAGTTAGTGATTTGATTGCTGCGTTGGATTCTAATATTGAAATATCATTTTCTATGGCTAATGCTTTTTTTTAACTGTGGTTGTGGGAGTCAATGCTAATGTAGTGCGTTTAGCTGAAGAACAGTTTGTAGGGAAGTTGTTGTCGTTGGCTGCGTCTGACCAGTTTTTGCAAAAAAAGATGTTCGCGATTTCCGATCTGTCTGTGGTGTCCTGAGATGAGGTTAGGTTGAGGATGCAGTGGATGTTTTTGGAGGGATTGAGGCCGCAAAAACGCCGAATGTTGTGCCATATTTTTATACCCTGAGCCCATTGAAAATGGGAAATCAGGGTATAATGGTTTTGTTAAATGTATGTAACAGGCAGAAGGAGGCGTGTCAGACCCCACAAAGTATATATATTCTTGATCAGGGCGACGAGCTGTCCGTCTGTCTATCTGTCCGTCCGTCCGTCTGTCCGTATGTTTGAACGCGTCGATTGAAGCATCTAGACAAGCTAGAGACTTGAATTTTTTTTCTTGGGTCCGTGGATAGCACGCGCAGGTCAAGTTTATTTCGTATGAACGAATTTTGAATGAATTTTGTTGTAATGTTATCGATTTTAATGCTTATCGAAAATACGTTTTTAAGGCGTAGTTTGTGTATCGTTTGAGCTGTGTAGTTACGTCTAATGCGCTTATGCGTGCGTGCATATGTGTTGTTTGTATGTATGCATAACAAAAGCGTAGAATGATTTGATAGTTGGCTCTTCACAGGGCTCAGGGTATCCCATAGTCGAGCAGTCTCGACTAGAGCCCTCTTACTTGTTTCATTTCTTGTGACTGAAATTCCAAACTTAATTTATTATTTTAATCATCGTCTCACGTTGACGGATAACCATCGTCCCACCTGGACGGATAACCATCGTCTCACTTGGACGGTTCACTTTTAATCTCCACTTGGGCCTTTGACGAGCTTGAATCTTCCCTTCAATGTCTAATTCTTAACGAATGCCTGCTTCTGGAGGTTTTCTAAAAGCTTCATGACAATATTTATATTCGCTTGCTTGATAACGACTTTAACCTGTATCTGTCACCATCCAAAACTTTGATTACCAAAAATTGTCGCTTAAATTTTGGGTCTAATTTGATTTGGTGCCTCTCCTCGTTTTTAAAAATGACATAATCACAAACACTGTCTTACAACGGCTGCCTTGGATTTGTCGAATCGAAGAAAAGTCAATTTCCTTTTCATAATTCATACTTCACGCTTCATACTTCACGCTTCATACTTCATGCTTCATACTTCATACTTCATACTTCACGCTTCATACTTCATGCTTCATACTTCATACTTCATATTTCACACTTCATACTTCATACTTCATACTTCATAATTCATACTTCATACTTCATACTTCATACTTCATACTTCATACTTCATACTTCATACCTCATACTTCATACTTCATACTTCATACTTCATACTTCATACTTCATACTTCATACTTCATACTTCATACTTCATCCTTTATTCTGTATACTTTATATTTCATACTTTATACTTTATACTTTATACTTTATACTTTATACTTTATACTTTATACTTTATACTTTATACTTTATACTTTATACTTTATACTTTATACTTTATACTTTATACTTTATACTTTATACTTTATACTTTATACTTTATACTTTATACTTTATACTTTATACTTTATACTTTATACTTTATACTTTATACTTTATACTTTATACTTTATACTTTATACTTTATACTTTATACTTTATACTTTATACTTTATACTTTATACTTTATACTTTATACTTTATACTTTATACTTTATACTTTATACTTTATACTTTATACTTTATACTTTATACTTTATACTTTATACTTTATACTTTATACTTTATACTTTATACTTTATACTTTATACTTTATACTTTATACTTTATACTTTATACTTTATACTTTATACTTTATACTTTATACTTTATACTTTATACTTTATACTTTATACTTTATACTTTATACTTTATACTTTATACTTTATACTTTATACTTTATACTTTATACTTTATACTTTATACTTTATACTTTATACTTTATACTTTATACTTTATACTTTATACTTTATACTTTATACTTTATACTTTATACTTTATACTTTATACTTTATACTTTATACTTTATACTTTATACTTTATACTTTATACTTTATACTTTATACTTTATACTTTATACTTTATACTTTATACTTTATACTTTATACTTTATACTTTATACTTTATACTTTATACTTTATACTTTATACTTTATACTTTATACTTTATACTTTATACTTTATACTTTATACTTTATACTTTATACTTTATACTTTATACTTTATACTTTATACTTTATACTTTATACTTTATACTTTATACTTTATACTTTATACTTTATACTTTATACTTTATACTTTATACTTTATACTTTATACTTTATACTTTATACTTTATACTTTATACTTTATACTTTATACTTTATACTTTATACTTTATACTTTATACTTTATACTTTATACTTTATACTTTATACTTTATACTTTATACTTTATACTTTATACTTTATACTTTATACTTTATACTTTATACTTTATACTTTATACTTTATACTTTATACTTTATACTTTATACTTTATACTTTATACTTTATACTTTATACTTTATACTTTATACTTTATACTTTATACTTTATACTTTATACTTTATACTTTATACTTTATACTTTATACTTTATACTTTATACTTTATACTTTATACTTTATACTTTATACTTTATACTTTATACTTTATACTTTATACTTTATACTTTATACTTTATACTTTATACTTTATACTTTATACTTTATACTTTATACTTTATACTTTATACTTTATACTTTATACTTTATACTTTATACTTTATACTTTATACTTTATACTTTATACTTTATACTTTATACTTTATACTTTATACTTTATACTTTATACTTTATACTTTATACTTTATACTTTATACTTTATACTTTATACTTTATACTTTATACTTTATACTTTATACTTTATACTTTATACTTTATACTTTATACTTTATACTTTATACTTTATACTTTATACTTTATACTTTATACTTTATACTTTATACTTTATACTTTATACTTTATACTTTATACTTTATACTTTATACTTTATACTTTATACTTTATACTTTATACTTTATACTTTATACTTTATACTTTATACTTTATACTTTATACTTTATACTTTATACTTTATACTTTATACTTTATACTTTATACTTTATACTTTATACTTTATACTTTATACTTTATACTTTATACTTTATACTTTATACTTTATACTTTATACTTTATACTTTATACTTTATACTTTATACTTTATACTTTATACTTTATACTTTATACTTTATACTTTATACTTTATACTTTATACTTTATACTTTATACTTTATACTTTATACTTTATACTTTATACTTTATACTTTATACTTTATACTTTATACTTTATACTTTATACTTTATACTTTATACTTTATACTTTATACTTTATACTTTATACTTTATACTTTATACTTTATACTTTATACTTTATACTTTATACTTTATACTTTATACTTTATACTTTATACTTTATACTTTATACTTTATACTTTATACTTTATACTTTATACTTTATACTTTATACTTTATACTTTATACTTTATACTTTATACTTTATACTTTATACTTTATACTTTATACTTTATACTTTATACTTTATACTTTATACTTTATACTTTATACTTTATACTTTATACTTTATACTTTATACTTTATACTTTATACTTTATACTTTATACTTTATACTTTATACTTTATACTTTATACTTTATACTTTATACTTTATACTTTATACTTTATACTTTATACTTTATACTTTATACTTTATACTTTATACTTTATACTTTATACTTTATACTTTATACTTTATACTTTATACTTTATACTTTATACTTTATACTTTATGCTTTATACTTTATACTTTATACTTTATACTTTATACTTTATACTTTATACTTTATACTTTATACTTTATACTTTATACTTTATACTTTATACTTTATACTTTATACTTTATACTTTATACTTTATACTTTATACTTTATGCTTCATACTTTATACTTTATACTTTATACTTTATACTTTATACTTTATACTTTATACTTTATACTTTATACTTTATACTTTATACTTTATAATTTATACTTTATACTTTATACTTTATACTTTATACTTTATACTTTATACTTTATACTTTATACTTTATACTTTATACTTTATACTTTATACTTTATACTTTATACTTTATACTTTATACTTTATACTTTATACTTTATACTTTATACTTTATACTTTATACTTTATACTTTATAATTTCAAGTGTCTCACACTACTTGACTCTCTTTTATTCACTTTTGGAGTTACACAATCAAATGCCCACACGCCATGATCAAAACAACATTAGCTATTTTGCACTTGTTCTTGCATTGTGACTTGTACACTCTGCCATTACCTTTGGCCAATAACAATAATAACCCTCATGGTTATTTTCACTTTCATTTCAGTGGCTTCAACATTCTTAATTTCTTCATTTGCTCTCCCTTCATTTGCCACTCTCATCAATATTATAATCTTCTCAAATATTCAACTCAAGGTGTACTTCGCCATCTTGCAATTTTCTCAGATCTCCCAGCAATATCATAACCATCACAAACATTCAACTCAACGTGTACTTCTCCGTCTGGCAATTTTCTCAGATCTTCATGTGATCATCGCTTATTACATAAAACAGAATTTCAATGCAATTGTCATCAATTTTTACGCTACTTAATATTTGTACAGTACAACATACTACACTACTTCCTATGCCCTTTAATATAACAACATTATTAAATCTCTTGCAAGAAAATTTTGTACTTAGCTTTTATTTCATCAACGAGCATTCTGCTCCAGAATCGAAGGTTATTTAAAAAATTTGGCTTCTATGGTTCATATATCCGTTTGGTACTGCAACGCTGCACTGCTCCACTCGCTTTTCTTAGTTCAATGTCTTGTTCATATAGTATCTTCCATCTTTGAGCATTGATTTTTCACGCTTAATTTTTCACGGTAACACGGCAACAAAAAAATTTTGTGAGTGATAATGAACGACGCGGCAGAAGAGAAGCTCATCTTCTGCCACGTCGTTCATTATCACTCACAAAATTTTTTTGTTGCTTCCAGAGTCTACATTCAATCATTTTATAGCCCAATTTGCCGCAAAAGTGACACTCTATGGACGGTTGTTTTTGCCTTTTAGGAAAAGTTTCGGGTTGCTGCTCCATAAAGCCACTTTACGTTTTATTAGAAGTGAACGCTTTTAATTCGGACTGCAAATCGCCGCTTGTTTGAACGTGAAGGTTAAACGTTGTAATCGGTTATCAAAACTTGCTAGCAAAGCAAGTGTGACTGACACGGCAATCTCTTCAATTTGCATTTGGCGCCATTTCGTTGTCAGTTCTGTAATCATGCGGCTTGCATGGACTGCAAGGCGCTCATCGTCAGTCGGTCGATTTGACAGCATATTTAGAAACATCGCGGCTGATGTTTCTACAGTGTCAAAGTGTTGCGAAAGCCATTGCGAAGAACTTCCCTCTAATGCTGAGCTTAAGGCCACAACCAACGCAATGCCTTTTAATGGATTTTCTTGTAGAAAATTTCAACGGTATTACACCACGATGAAGCGTTGGCGCCCGAGTTGAATTTGGGTAGTTGCACCGATTTACTCTGCACTGTATTTGATGTTGTTGCATGTAAGGCTTGAACCAGTTCAATTAAATTTTTATTTTGTAATTCCATTATAGTCCTCCATGATGCATAATGTTGAAGGCAGAGGGCCAGATCCCACTTCTGAGTTCAGCACATTATTATTTTTTTGTCGGAACATTATTATTTTCTGCCATTGTCTTAGCGTAATGAGTTTCGACCGCACTCGAATCCCGAAGACAACTGACTCTCGTCAGTGAAATGCCCAATACAGAATACTCATACACTCACAGCAATTGTTCAGCAAAAACGCAGTAGATCTGCTTAGCGGAAACAACCTTCGTATGCATACCAGTCCATACGAAGCAAACGCAACGAAAAAGTCCGGGAATAACCAGAGCAAAAAAAAAATCCAAAGAAATCGGTTTCAGGCTGCGCGCGAGTGAACTCATTGAAAACCCGCTATAATGGGTTGCTCTCTGAGTTTTTTGTCAGTGAAAAACGCTTATTTGCAAAGAATTGCAAACGGTAAACTTTATTTGCGACCTCTAATACGGACGGACGGACAGCATGACGGACATTGCACAAACCAAATATACGATTTTGTAAACAGAGTAGACAAATGCTTGACGCTGCTTAGCTTCGTTTACTGCGTTTTATTGAAAATTTACCAAAGGTTTTTTTTTATATTCTGAGCCCATTGAAAATGGGAAATCAGGGTATAATGGTTTTGTTAAATGTATGTAACAGGCAGAAGGAGGCGTGTCAGACCCCACAAAGTATATATATTCTTGATCAGGGCGACGAGCTGAGTTGATTAAGCCCTGTCCGTCTGTCCGTCCGTCCGTCTGTCCGTCCGTCCGTCTGTCCGTCCGTCCGACTGTCCGTCTGTCCGTTTGTTTGAACGCGTCGATTGAAGCATCTAGACAAACTAGACTTTTTTTTTTAATTTATTTATTTTATTTGCAATCTGTTTTTATAACAATAAGCAAATTATTTAAATTACTATACTAACTAACCGGATGGTTTAAGTTCCAGTGAGCTTAATCCATATATTTACATATGTACATATTTACAGAAAACCTATTTTATTTATAGTCTATTTGGGAGATCCAGGACATGGAATCTTTTTAGGCGCCGTGGACTGTCATTTGAGTTATCTAGAAGTCCCAGTGCTAAGGCGTTGCCGTGACCATGTAGCCTTTTTATATATCTTTTTGTGCCCGCCTTCACTTCGTCTTTGACAAGAGGGAGCTTAAGGTCTTTGTGGATATCATAATTAGTCATATACCAACGAGCACCTGTAATTGTTCTGAGAGTCATAGACTGGTATCGCTGCAATATTTCTATGTTTGAGTTGCTTGCTGTTCCCCATAGCTGCATCGCATAAGTCCAAATTGGCTTCAGGACAGTCTTATATAACCGTATTTTATTTTCAAGGCTTAGCTGTGATCGCGGACCTAGAAGCCAGTACATTTTCTTTGTCTTAGCTTTCAGTTGAGCTTGTTTTGCTTTTATATGCTGTTTCCAGGTAAGCCGGCGGTCCAAGTGTACTCCCAGATATTTCACAGTTTCGCTAACTGGAATGGTAGCGCCGTTGAGTGAAACTGTCGGACAGATTCCGCGTCTGAGCGAGAATGTGACTTGCACAGACTTTTGGGCGTTCACCACTATTCTCCACCTTTTTAACCATACTTCAATTAGACCAAGTTCTTCTTGAAGTAGGTTGGCTGCAACAGTTGGGTCACTGTTCGTAGTAATGATTGCCGTGTCGTCAGCATATGTTGCTATCTGAACAGCATTTATCTGAACAGCAATACTGGTGTGGTGTAGTGGGTAGACGCAAAGCGCATAAACGAATGGTCCCGAGTTCGAAAGTCAGTAACAGCGTAAATTTAAAAAAATTTTTTTTTACTCGTTTCCCAAAGGGAAAAAAAGTATATTGGTTTTGTGAAATGTCCGTCTTGCTGTCCGTCCGTCTGTGCGTCTGGCCGTCTGGCCGTCTGTCCGTCTGTCCGTCTGGCCGTCTGTCCGTATGAATGCAATAATTTTCTACGCTATTGAAGCTAGAGACTTGAAATTTGGAACATATACTCGTGTATACCCTCGAATTATAAAGTGTCAAGATTTGCCGGATACACCCACTAGGGGCGTGGCAAATCGGAAAATGCTTGCGCCCATAACTAAGAAATCATATTAGTTGAAGAGCTAGAGAGTTGAAATATGGAATGTATACTTGCGTTGACCACCCAAGTTCAAAAAGATATGGCGGATATATCTACGCCCATTGGGGGCGTGGCAAATCGGTTTTAAAGCTAGAATGCTGAAATTTGGCACGTATCTTAACGCTTCGATTCTATAAAGATTGATAAAAAGATTTTATGTCCACGCCCACTGGGGGCGTGGCAAATCGGATCTGAATATAGAGTGATTTTACAAATTCAGCTATATTTTCAGCACTATTGATGCTAGAGACTTGAAATTTGATATATATACTCGGATAAGCAACCCAAGATCAAAAAGATATGGCGGACATACCTACGCCTTCAGGGGGCGTGGCAAATCGCAAAAAGTTTATAGCTCCTACAGTTTTAGAGCTAGACGATTCAAAATTGGATGTTTGTGTTACTGGGGCCTCCTCTATTGATTCCCCAAAAATAAATCTTACGCCCCTTTGGGTGCGTGGTATATCGAAAAAATACCCTGTAACTTTCACATTTTTGGAGTGTAAGCATCCAAACTTTGCAGTTACGTTACCCTCGACTCCTTCTAGGAACTTGCCAAATATGATATGTCTACGCCTACTGGGAGCGTGGCAAATTGGCAACAAAATTTGTAACGCCCAGCTGCAAAATTCATATGCGTGTGCCACCTATATAAATAAGCTTAATAAGAATTGCTAAGACGACAAACGGCACTTCTGAGAAATATAAGTAATTCGATTTGAATGTTGAAGTTCTGCAAATAATTTATCTGTTAAAATTATCATTGTTCGTATAGCCTAGGTCAGTTATGTTATTTTCTTTTTGTGACAAAAAATGTAAATATCAAATACCGATATTTGTGTAATCGACTTAGTCCGAACAAAATTATTCACACACAAAAAAATTGACAATAGGACCCATCATGTATGTATGTATGTAGGCACGAACAGCTGCGCAACTATTTTCATGCCGTCGCCGCCGCGTCTCGAACGCGGACCCTTTTGCTTACACGCTTTTCATCTACCTGCTGCGCCACATCAGTTTTGCATTGCCTGTTGGCAAATCCGAAACTACTTCACTACAAGGGCGACTTTTGACAAATACAAAACTATAGAAGCTGCTGTTAATGCAAACACAATATAAACATAAATCAATCGCAATTGTGATTCTTAGAAAATGCTGAAATGCTGAATACAAAACTAAAGAAGCGGCTGAAAATGCAAACACAACTCAATAACAATTTTGGTTGAAGAATATACTAGAATGAATGGCGCTGAATTTATTTGTGACCATGCATAAGCAAACGGGCTTGCACGTTTCAATGTATGCACATATGTGTAAATGTAAATATATTTTGCTGTCGCTGCTTAACGCGTGCGTGTCATAATTGGCCAAACGTTTTGTTTAATAGATTGCGACTGACTTAACGGAACTTGGTGAAACTTTCAGCATATGATTCTATTGAATTTTTTACATTTTATAAAAATGCTAATTCATTCACATAGTTATATTTGCAAAAATTGAAATTGCATAATCACATAAATGCAAAATTTGAGATAAATTATTAAATTTAAAATTCGAGATGCCCTTGTGGGAAACGAGTATCACGCTTTAGGTTTCGTCCTAAGGCAACGTTCTTACTTGTTTTAATTTATAAGCATGAGGTGGTTGTGCTAGTTGAGATGATGCGCTCTAACGTTACATATGTAGTAAATAGATGCAGGTTCGAGTTTTTTGTTTTTTTGTTGATTTGTTTATTTATTTAATTATTTATTTATTTTTGATTTACATACATTCTAGTTAAATAAATTTTCAAACTTATAATTTTATTTTGAAAAATTTAATGTTATATGCAAGCTATATAGCGTAAATCGGACGGGGCTCCGGGGATCTCCTAGTCGGGCACCTCTGACTAGAGTTTTCTTACTTGTTAATGATTTATGTTGTATTAAAAACATTTTATTGAAATTATCAGCATATAGCCTAAATATTGCATTGAATATTTGACAATTTATTCGGTTTATTTATACTTGACCTTCAATTTAAAGAATTTTAAAAATTTGTATGCACATAAAACTAAATTAATAAAATCCGACTTAAACTTCAAAAATGTAGGAAATGTAGAAATGTAGGGTTTAATCGATAACATTAAATCGGGATTTCTTTTTAACTAAAAATCGCATGTTATAGGTTCTGAGATGAGCTGGGCTAAATCGACTCTGCTCGCCGCCCTGATCAAGTATATATGTATGTGTATACATTATGAAGTCTACATCGACTCATTTTGCTTGTGAAGAAAACTTTTAAGACCTGATTTTCCATTTTTAATGGGTTCAGGATATCACAAGTAAGAGTGCTCCAGTCTAGACTGCTCGACTAGGAAATACTCTGAGCCCTGTGAGAAGCCAAAATTTGAATCATTCTGTGCATCTTTTATGCATGCATACAAACAACTCATGTACACACATACATGTGAACACAGGCGCGTACTCTGCTAACTGCGCAGTTGGCGCAGAAACTGCGCTTGGGCTGCAATGTGGGCATAACTATAAGAACTTTATTGTAGAATAATTTTTTTTTAGCGAAGGACTTTCTCCATCAAATTTTATTAATGACATTTATTTGACGGCCGCAAGGACGGACGGACGGACATAAATAGAGGCAGTAGTAGCAGTGATAGGAGCGAAAATAGTACTGGAATTAACAGTAGTTGTAATACACACCCCATAAAGTACACATACATACATATGTTAAATGAATAGTTGTATCAGTCATTGCAGCTGTAATAATAGTAGAAGTAGTGAAAATAGCTATAGCAGCTGTGTAAAAAGTATTAATATTTGCCGCAGTACCAACAAATTCAGTCATATATAGTATAAATGTAGTTGCAACAGTATTAAAATTAACAGTAAAATGGGTCACAATACCTAAATAAGTATTATTCTTCAATGACTGTCATAATAGCAATAGTACTAAGAACAACCTGAACTGTAGTACGACCAGGAGTATTTCCAGTATTAGTGTTGGAGTTTTGGAGTAACAGTAGAAGAAACAATAGGCACTGCAGTTGAAACAGTAGTAAGGAAAGGAAAGTGGTTAGTAGTAGCAGTCATAGTGACAGTCCTGATGCTTGCCCAAAATTCAACACCGCCATTATTAATACAAATTGTATGCAATGCGATGACTAATTCTGTTGCTCTATTGCCAGCGCAAGCCATACCAATTTATGTTCAACACTAACACTATATACTTGATCAGCGCCACAAGACGAGTCAATATAGCTCTGTCCATTCGTCCATCTGTCCGTCCGTCCGTCCGTCCGCCCGTCTTTGAATATTGGCTTTGCACAGGGCACAGGGTATCTCCTAGTCGAACAGTCTCGACTACAGCACTACCATCTTCTATGTCCTCCTGCTCTTTCCGTTGATGCTTTGTCGGAGTTGGACGTAAATAGATTCTTTTTATTTCACCAATATTTGCTTTTGTTGTTACTACTCGAACTTTATTTCTTGTCTTTTTGTAGTTGTTTTAGATATTTTCCCATATATATATTTTATATATATATATTCTTGATCAGCGAGCAGTCTCGACTAGAGCACTCTTACATGTTAATTTTGTGCTGTTATGAGGGAAAAAGTATTGTTAAAGCGACAACATTATTGCTGTCAACGAACTAGTACAATCATATACATAGTCGGAGGTGGCCGACTATACTTTAATATATGTATGTATATAACAAAATTATGTACATTTGTATATACATATTTCATAGAGTGTTGCATGAATGAGTGACCTTGAGTGCTAAGCTGAACAACTTGATTGACAGACTGCGCTCGCATTAAACTGGGAAGCACAGTGTTCTAGCTGCTGCTTGTGCGAACATATTATGCACACACATGCACATATACAAAACTGTCTCAGCCATCCCATCCCATACTCAGGCCACAAGATCTAGCAACTGTAAATTCTACAGGCAGCAAGTTTCACATATAGGCACACGAATACACACATATGTAGTAAGGGACTGTAAGAATGTGTGCATGCTTGTCGTGAAATCATATTGTTAAATCATATTGCGTAAAAAAAGCATGAAAAAGCAAACATTTTGCATGCCCATGGCAAACGCTTTCAAGAATTCGGCATACTCTTCACTCAGCAGGAAAGAAATGGAATCGCATGACTGCAAATTTCAATTTTTGTCCGCTGTTGTTCGGCCGATGTCTTGAATCAGAATGATTCTGCTTCGCGCTATTTTTTTTTCGAGAGCCTCAGTAACCGAGCCGAGCAAATATGAAGTTGTCTGGAACCCCCGATACAAATTCCGAGCTCTGAGCAATTTTGTTCCGATGTCCAGTCTATGTGTTGTATGGTTAGTGGTTTATAATTCTATTTCGATAAGTGATTTCATTTAGATTTTATGAGCATTTATCGATAATTTTAATGTGATTTTAAAGACTGGTTTGTACATCGTTTGAGATAGAGACTTCAAATTTGCTGTGTAGTTGCGTGTAATACGAAGATTTCATTATCTTTAGATTTCACCCGATTTAGATTCGCCCCCAATAGTCCACTATTTGTAAAAAGCGCAAATCAAATACTAGAGACTTGTGATATATAAATAGATACATATGAATGCTATTAATTAGTAGTGAAAGTTTGATAAAGTCCATCGGTAAGAAAAGTTATTAAACAATTAAGTTCCCATAGTATTGCCCACATTGCTGCCCAAGCGTAGTCGCTGCGTCACCTGCGCAGTTGGCAGAGCGCGCGCTTATGCATACGTGCATATGTGTGTGTGTATGTGTTGTTTGTATGTATCTCTCTAGCTCAAACGATGTACATACCACGCCTTAAAAACGCATTAAAATTATTGATCAATTCTCATAAAATCGAAATGGAATGAGTTATCGAAAAAAATTTATAAACTTGTTGTGTTGTATTAACGAGTATTCATGTAAAATTTCAAGTATCTACGTTGCGTATTTTCAAAAAAATATCTCAGCGGTCACACGGACACACGGACGAACAGACGAACAGGGCTATATCGACGCGTCTTGTCACGCTGATCAAGAATATATATACTTTATGTGGTGTCGCACGCCTCCTTCTGCCTGTTACATACATTTTCACAAAACCATTATACCCTGATTTCCCATTTTCAATGGGCTCAGGGTATAAAAAGCATGTAAGCCCAACAAATAAGCAGACGAAACAACAAGAACAAAAGGCATTACAATGGCGGCTGCAGCTGGATGCGGGGTTGACCAATTTGAGTATGCACTTGATTACAGAAAAATTTACTTAAAGTGGAAAAACAAGAGGAATTCCGGAGGCAACACGCAATGTAGATAATGAAAATGAACATGCAGCCATATCATGCCCTCATAGCATGGTTGAGCCAAAAGGTTCACAAATTACATTCATTGTTAATATATAGGGATGATATATAGGATGATATAGATGACAGCACTCAAGTTAGGAATACTAGCTTGAAAATCGTGGGAGAGCATTGCAACAGATCATGTTTTAGATAGCATAGTCAAGCGCTAAACTTCCAACACAGCATGATTAATAATGTTTACAAGCAGCTAGAAGAATCAACAAGAGAGGTGCTAATGAAAAGACTATTGTAACTTTGCTTATCAATAGCCTAAGGCGAAAATCATTTCCACGACTCAGTGTATAAAATGTTCAAGGATAAATATTTAAAAAATACAAATCACTAGTAGGGATTATACTCCTTCGTTTTTGGAAGCTTCTGGGACTTGGTGAACAACTGAACTGGTGCCGGAAAGAGAACAATCTTGCATTGATTCTTTTGTATTACTACTTCGTAATGATGATCGCCCATGATCAATGCATGGGCTTCCTGATCCTTATACTTCTCGGCAATAGGCAACAAGCTGACATTTGCGCAGTTAATTTGAACAACTGGTACGGCAAGTATCAGGGCCATCTCGTAGGCAGTTGCCATTTTCGGGCACCAGATTGAGGCACTGTCAAATGGCAACTTTTCCTTAGCAGCCAACTCACCCAGTTCTTGGGTGTGGCGGAACGTGTGCAGGGTAACCACAGTGCTGGGATGATTGGTGCTAAAGTAGCTTTGGTTGAAATCGCATACGATAATCGGTGAACCTTCGACCATGCTGTATTTGAAGCCAATGTCATCAGGCTTCATCATAGTAATCAGTTCCGCCCCCAGACACTCGGCACGTATCAGCGCCTTGGCGTAGAGCGCGTGGTTCTTCACCTGACGATGCATCACAGTCATTCGATCACGAACCTTCCAGATTAGCTGCTCTCGCATCGTCTCGTGCACAAATACAGCCCCGATGAGCCTTCTGCCAATTGGCTCATATAACGTGTGCAAAAGTGGAACAATTGCTTCATCGGTATTACCATCCTGACACAAAACGATCATACTCGGTTCTATCCATTGGCTATCGCTTTGATCCCCTGGATATGGTGGCTGCCGCCAAGTATAAGCTTGCCTAGCCATATACAAACCTTCTCTTCAAAGAAAAAGCTGAAAACGAATACTACAACTTTCAACAGAGTTTAATTTTTTACTGAGTTTTACTGGAATAATAAAATTTGTATATAATTTGAAAGCTACATGAAGTACTGATCACAACATGATTTAGAATCATTCAACTGATTTAAAATATACAAGAGTGTATGACTGTAATAAAATGATTATCGATCTATTTCATACGAAATATGTACACAATATACATACACTCCATCAATGTGTATTTCAACAAGTACGAAAACTCAAGTGCTACGACTAGGGATTCCCTAGAAATAACATAAAACTTTACAAAATTAAATTATATTTTCGAGCTTTTATTCAACTAGAATGTATGTCGACCAACAAGTAAGCGAGCTCTAGTCGAGATTGCTCGACTAGGAGATACCCTGAGGCTTGTGAAGAGCCAAATTTCATCGTTCTTCGCTTCTTTTATGCATACATACAAACAACAAAAACATGTACCACATATGCACCCACGCATAAGCGCGCGTTCTGCTAACTGCGCAATTGACGCAGCGACTACGCTTGGGCTGCAATGTGGGCATTACTATGAGAACTTAATTGTTGAATAACTTTCCTTAGCGATGGGCTATCTTCATTAAGCATTCACAACTATTCATTACACAATAAAAGCAGAAGTCTCTAGTATTTGATTTGCGTTTTTTGTAAATTGTGCGCGATTGGGGGTGATTGGGGAGTGGCATCCAGAATCGAAACACAACATAATCTCCATATCAATTATATGCAACTACACAGCACTAGGTGAAACGATGTAGAAACTACACCTTAAAAATTAATTAAAATTATTGATAAGTGCCGATAAAAACGAAATGGAAGGAGTTATCAAAAAATTTTGATTAGCTCGTTCAGTGTATGGTATACACGAGTATTCTTGTAAAATTTCAAGTCTCTGGGTTACTTATTATTAGAATATCTCAACGGACTGGGGTAAATTGACTCGTCTTGTCTTTATGGGGTGTGGCACGTCACCTTCTGCCTGTTATATGCAGTTTCCCAAAACCATTATTCCCTGATTGATCATTTTCAATGGGCTTAGGGTATACTAAAGAAATAATTTAAAAAATTAGTTAATAAACAAAATAAAGTTAAGGAAGAACAATTTCAATTCAACCTGGATTTGAACCAAAATCTCGTACATATGTGTCTTTAAATCACATCATCTCAAATAACACAGTCACATTATATATATGTAAAAGAAGAAAAATAACATTATACGGTTACGCGCTTTGGCCTCTACCTACTGTGCTACATCTGTATTGCACAGTCTATAGGCAAATCTGAAACTTGTTCAATATATGGGCCACCTTTTACAAATACAAAACTAAAGAAGCTGCTGATAATGCAAACGCAATAAAAATATGGCCTTGAACTTATTTGTGCACTTGCATGTTTCAATGTATGTGTGAATGTGAATGCTTTTGACTGCTCGCCACGCGCGTGTGATAATTATATGGATAATAAGTTAAACAAGTTGCTGAATAAAATGGGACTGACATCACGAAATTTAGTGAAACTTTCTACATACGGTTCTATTGAAATGTTTACATTTTATAAAAGTGACAGCTCACTTGCAGCTGAAAAGGAAGTTTTGTTAAATTTTTCTAGCTATAAATATGTATGTAGAATATATAATTAGAAATTTAAAACGTATTACCGACCATGTTTAAAATAAATAACAATACAATACGGTTCCAATTTTTACAGAGTCCCCTTTCAAGGTCTGTTGCATATATAGCGATATGAATGAGTTGGGGATTTTCTGAAATGTAAAAAATGTACTAGAATCATTTTCTGAAAGTTTTATAAAATTCCGTTAAGATTATACTTTTACGATAATAAAATATAATAATTAATATATTTAATGCTTTAAATAATTAAATCTGTTTATTAAATTATCGATATTCGAAATAACAACAACTATGCGCAATAGATACAAAATAAATACCGCATGAATGCAATTTAATTTTGTATGTACAATTTTTTACGGTATGGTAACACACACATAACTGAACTATGTTATACGAAAATGATCTTTTTAACAGATAATTGTTTGCAAAACTTAAACAATAAATAGTATAACATATATTTCTTAACATTTCTTAAAATGCCTTTTGTCGTCTTAGAAAATTTGATTATACTAATTTATGTAGGTGACACAAGGTTATGAATTTTGCAGTTTGGCGCTACAAATTTTGTTGCCGATTAGCCATCACCCCAGTGAGCGTAGGCATATAATGTGTGGCAAGTTCTAAGAAGGAGTCAAGGGTAATGTAAGTGTAAAATTCTGATGCTTACACTCCAAAAACGTGAAAATTACAGGGTATTTTTCGAAATGACACGACTCTAAATGGGCGTAAGATTTATTTATTATTATCTAATAAAAATTCTAGCTTTACAACTGAACAACTTTTGCGATTTGCCACGACCCCTGTGGGCGTAGGTATATCCACCATATCTCTTTGATCTAATCTAATCTAATCTAATCTAATCTTTTTAATCCGAGTATATGTACCAAATTTCATATCACATAATATGACCGTATTTGAAAAATCACTATATATCCAAATCCGATTTGCTACGCCCTCAGTGGGCGTAGATATATAATTTTTTAGAATCGGAGCATTAACTTACGTGCCGAATTTCAGCATTCTTGCTTGAAAGCTGTTGGAGATATAGTTTGAATCGATTTGCCACGCCTCCAATCTACGTTAATTTATGCGCCATATTGTTTTGATCTTAGGTGAAAAAAACGAGTATACATTCCAACTTGCAACTATTTAACTCATCAACTAATATGATTTCTCCATATAACCAAAGGGAAATAGAGTATTTTGGTTTTGTGCAATGTCCGTTTTGCTGTCCGTCCGTTTGTCCGTCGATTCGTATGAATACAATTTTTTCTACGCTATTGAAATTAGAGAATTTGGAACATATACTCGTGTCATAATGTGTCTCGATACGCCCACTAGGGGCGTAGAAAATCGGAAACTGCTTGCGCCCATAGTCGAGATATCATATTAGTTGAAAAGCTAGAGATTTTTAATTAGGAATGTATACTCAAGAGCAAAAGAATAGTGCGGATATGTCTACATCATACAAGCTGAAAAAAAATTAAAAATATATGTCTACGCCACTGGCAGCGTGATCTGAATATGTAGTGATTTTTCAAATTCGGCTATTATTTGAGTATTAATGTCAAATCGCAAAAGTTGTACAGTTTTAAAGCTAGAAACTTTATTGGAAAATAGAGTTACTGGAAGCCTCCTCTACCGATGAACCAAAAATAAAAATATTAAATTAAATATACCAGATGCTAAATGGGCTGTGCTGGTTGAGGGGATCCGTTTTACCAATTATTATGTTGTAGATGTTGGTTCAAGTCCAGGTATGGTAACGTTTGATTTTCTTTTTATACCCTGAGCCCATTGATAATGGGAATTCAGAGTATAATGGTTTTGTAAAAATTTAAGTAACAGGCAGAAGGAAGTGTGCCGCACCCCATAAAGTATATATATTCTTAATCAGCGCGACAAGACGAGTTGATATAGCACTATCCGTCTATCCGCCCCTCCGTCTGTTATCTTTAGATAATGGATGCCATGCCCCATTCGCCCCCAAGAGCCCTTCTTTGTAAAAAACGCATATCAAATACTAGAGACTTGTGCTTTGGCAAATACACACATATTAATGCTATTAATACGTTGTGAAAGTTTGATGAAGTTAGTCTATCGCTAAGAAAAACTATTCAACAATTAAGTTCCCATAGTAATGCCCACATTGCAGTCCAAGCGCAGTCTCTGCGTCAACTGCGCAGTTGGCAGAGCGCGCGCTAATGCGTGCGTGCATATGTATGTGTGTATGTGTTGTTTGTATGTATGCATAAAAAAAGCCTAGAATGATTTGATATTTTGCTCTTCACAGGGCTCAGGGTAGCTCCTAGTCGACTAATCTCGACTAGAGCACTCTTACTTGCTGATACTTATGTGCGCACATACACATACCTTCATATATGTGTGTACAATTCAGAATATTCTAAGAATAATAGTTGCGACTGATTTGTGTTTACATTTGGTTTGCATTTTCAATCGCTCAATAAGTTTTGTATTTGATAGATGGCGCCGTTGTAGTAAACTAAAAGCGCAGATCGGACGGTCTTCAGGAGATCTTCTGTTTTCTTACTTGTTTGTACTAACTTTATTTCATAAGTTTACAATGACTACAGCTTCCGAATCCAGAGAGTGAGCATAGAAAATCGAGCATTTGGAGAGCAAGAGACCGACACTCCCTTTCTCACCACTGGTCTTTACAGTATTACTATAATAGACATATGTATATTTCAATGCATATTTTCAAAAGCAATTTCACTTAGTATAATATAACCCTTTTTCAATAGCCAACAGCGTATACTAAGTAAGCGAATCAAATGTTTGTTTTATTTGAATACGCGTCGTGAACCAATACTGTTCTGCTTTCTTGGACTTCGACGTGGCTCTAACCCAATCCTGTTAGGACATGGGTTGCATTGGCAACTGTTAAAAAACTCCTTATTCTAACTTCCAAAAAATTAACTAAGTATCTTTTCTTTCTCCCAGGTGTGGACTCTATCGACTTGTTTCATGTTGTAATTCAAATACTTTCGGTAAGTAATTCATCATGACATATATGTATGAAACAAGTAAAGTGCTCTAGTCGAGACTACTCGACTAGGAGATACTTTGAACACTGTGAAGAGCCAAGATACCAATAATTTTACGCTTCTTTTATGCATATGGGGTCGAGGGATTTTCGGTATTATTCGATTCCATTTTAATGATTTTGTTGAATGCAGCGAGTCTCTTCCACGAGGATCTCTCAGCCAGCGCACCAAAACGAAGAATGACGCTCCACAAACTTTTTGCTGATCTGGCAACCCTGTCAGAGCCGCGCTTGATTTAAGAGTGAATTAATATCCCACGCAATACAGCTACATTACCTAAAATATCGATTTCTACCAGTTTCGATATAGATAAGGCGCTAAATTCAAATAATTAATCTCATCTCCGATACGGCCATTCTGATAAAATACACATCCTCGTGTACTCCCATAAATTGATCACAATATTTTAAAATCTTTATTATTAAAGTCATATATTCTATTATATCTTATTGTAAGTTGACGCAGCGACTGCGCTTGGGCAGCAATGTGGGCATTATTATGGAAAATTAATTGTTTAATAACTTTTCTTAGCGATGGACCAAGTGCATCAAACTTTCACAACTTGTTAATGACATTTATATGTGTGTATGTGCCAAAGCACAAGTCTCTAGTATTTGATTTGCGCTTTTTACAAATAGGGGGCTATTGGGGGCGAATGGGGCGTGGCAACCAAAATCTAAAGAAAACTTTATCTTTGTATTCATTACATGCAACTACACAGCAAATTTGAAGTCTCTAGCTCAAAACATGTACAAAACAAGCCTTAAAAACACATTAAAATTATCGATAAATGCTCCTAAAATCGAAATGGAATGAGTTATCGGAAAATTTGTATAAACTTGTACAGCGTATGGTATTATCGAGTATTCATGTCAAATTTCAAGTCTCTATGTTGCGTACTCAATAATATCTCAGCGTTCACACGGACGGACAGACGGATTCGTCGACTCGTCTTGTCGCGCTGATCAAGAATATATATACTTTATGGGGTGTGGCATGCCTCCTTCTGCCTATTACATACATTTTCACAAAACCATAATACCCTGATTTCCCATTTTCAATGGGCTCAGGGTATAACAAGTAAGAGGACTCTAGTCGAGACTGCTCGACTAGGGGATACCCTGAGCCCTGTTAAGAATCAAATCATTCTACGCTTTTGTTATGCATACATACAAACAACACATACACACACATATGCACGCAGGCATAAGCGAGCGCTCTGCCAACTGCGCAGTTGACGCAGAGACTGCGCTTGGACTGCAATGTGGGCATTACTATGGGAACTTAATTGTTTATTAACTTTTCTTAGCGTTGGACTAACTTCATCAAACTTTCACAACTTATTAATGGCATTCATATATGTGTATTTGCCAAAGCACAAGTCTCTAGTATTTAACTTGCGCTTTTTACAAATAGGGGGCTATTGGGGCGAATGGGGCGTGGCATCCAAATTCTAAAGATTATGTTATCTCCGTATTCATTACACGCAAATACACAGCAAATTTGAAGTCTCTAGCTCAAACGATACACAAACTACGCCTTAAAAACATATTTTCGATAAGCATTAAAATCGATAACATTAAAACAAAAATAGTTATCGTTCATACGAAATAAACTTGACCTGCGCGTGCTATCAACGGACCCAACAAAAAACAAGTAAGAACGTTGCCTTAGGACGAAACCTAAAGCGTGATACTCGTTTCCCACAAGGGCATCTCGAATTTTAAATTTAATAATTTATCTCAAATTTTGCATTTATGTAGATTCATGTGAATTTTATGCAATTTCAATTTTTGCAAATATAACTATGTGAATGAATTAGCATTTTTATAAAATGTAAAAAATTCAATAGAATCATATGCTGAAAGTTTCATCAAGTTTCGTTAAGTCAGTCGCAATCTATTAAACAAAACGTTTTGTTGCCAATTTGCCACGCCCCCGTTAGGAGTAGAAATATCATATTTGGCAAGTTCCTAGAAGGAGTCGAGGGTAACGTAACTGTAAAGTTTGGATGCTTACACTCCAAAAATGTGAAAGTTACAGGGTATTTTTTCGATATACCACGCCCCTAAAAGGGAGTAAGATTTATTTTTGAGGAATCAATAGAGGAGGCCCCAGTAACACAAACATCAAATTTTGAATCGTCTAGCTCTAAAAGTGTAGGAGCTATAAACTTTTTGCGATTTGCCACGCCCCCTAAAGGCGTAGGTATGTCCGCCATTTTTTTTTATCTTGAGTTGCTTATACGAGTATATATATCAAATTTCAAGTCTCTAGCATCAATAGTGCTCAAAATATAGCTGATCTTGTAAAATCACTCTATATTCAGATCCGATTTGCCACGCCCCCAGTGGGCGTAGACATCAAATCTTTTTATGAATCTTTATAGAATCGTAGCGTTAAGTTACGTGCCAAATTTCAGCATTCTAGCTTTATAACTGTAGAAGTTACAGTTTTTCCGATTTGCCACGCCCCCAATGAGCGTAGATATATCCGTCATATCTTTTTGAGCTTGGGTGGTCAACGCAAGTATACATTCCAAATTTCAACTCTCTAGCTCTTCAACTAATATGATTTCTTGACTATGGGCGCAAGCATTTTCCGATTTGCCACGCCCCTAGTGGGCGTATCCGGAAAATCTTGACACTTTATAATTCCAGGGTATACACGAGTATATGTTCCAAATTTCAAGTCTCTAGCTTCAATAGCGTAGAAAAATATTGCATTCATACAGACAGACGGACGGACGGCCAGACGGACAGACGGACAGCAAGACGGACATTTCACAAAACCAATATACTCTTTTTCCCTTTGGAAAACGAGTATAAAAATTCAAGTCTCTAGCTTGTCTAGATGCTTCAATCGACGCGTTCAAACACACGGACAGATGGACAGACGGACAGACGGACGGACGGACGGACAGACAGACAGACGGACGGACAGGGCTAAATCGACTCAGCTCGTCGCCCTGATCTAGAATATATATATTTTGTGGGGTCTGACACGCCTCCTTCTGCCTGTTACATACATTTAACAAAACCATTATACCCTGATTTCCCATTTTCAATGGCCTCAGGGTATACAAATTCAAGTCTCTAGCTTGTCTAGAGGCTTCAATCGACGCGTTCAAACATACGGACGGACGGACAGACGGACGGACAGACAGACGGACAGGGCTAAATCGACTCAGCTCGTCGCCCTGATCAAGAATATATATATTTTGTGGGGTCTGACACGCCTCCTTCTGCCTGTTACATACATTTAACAAAACCATTATACCCTGATTTCCCATTTTCAATGGGCTCAGGGTATAAAAAAAAACTTTGTAAAATTGAGCGACATTAAAGTTGCTCGATTAGAGTAGGCCCGTAAAGCCATACGCAAATAATAGGTTGGAAAATATGTTAAAATACATAAATTCATGTACGAATGTATAAACTATCATATAGTTAACAAATCAGTTAAAAAAAAGTAAGAAAACTCTAGTCGGAGGTGCCCAACCAGGAGATACCCTGAGCCCCGTCCGATTTTATATGTTTAATACGCTATATAGCTTGCATATAACATAAAGTTTTCCAAAATTTAATTATAATTTTGAAATTTGATTTAACTAGAATGTATGTAAATCAAAAATAAATAAATAATTAAATAAATAAACAAATCAACAAAAAAGAAGAAGAAAAACAAACATCACCACACCTGGACTCGAACCTGCATCTATTTACTACATATGTAAAGTTAGAGCTCATCATCTCAACTAGCACAACCACCTCATGTTTATAAATTAAAAAAAAAAAAATTAAAAAAGTTACGCTGTTGTTACTGACTTTCGAACTCGGGACCCTTCGCTTATGCGCTTTGCGTATACCCTGATTTCCCATTCTCAATGGGCTCAGGGTATAAAAAAAAAATAAATAAAAAATAAAGAGATGTTTCAATAAAGATGGAGATGAAAGTAAGATTTAACAAATTTTCAAATTATTGTTTTAACTTAAGAATAACTAAGCATACTGAAAACAGAATTGGGCACAATTACAAAATTTTCCAAACAATAGAATAACAGATATGGAATGGCAGCAAATATATGCCACATTACAAGAAGTACCCAAGTTGAAACAATCAACAAACATGCAAAGATATTAGAAGAGTGTTTTAATGAAGCACGAACACTAATACATAATAACAGGCACAAACTAAATCAAACTCACTGATCAATAGTAGCTCGATTACTGGTCAAACTCCGATCAAATTTTGTATCAATATAAAGAAGGTATAATTTAGATATTTCGTTACCGATAATATTAAATACCCCTTTGACAGTAACAACTAGTGAAGAATCGAAGAATGACCAAGAATATTAGATTCAGATGAATCCGAATCAGCCTATAGCAACGACACAGAAATAAAAGAGAAAGATTTACAAGATCTAACAATACCTGCGGTACTAAACTTACCAGAAGCAAAAGAAACAAACTGTTGTTCAGATCCAGAAACGATCTCCAACTTATTAGAGCAAAGATCACTAATCCTGGCGCAAACCAATATCGAATTCATAAACAGTGCATCTAAGGTTATACCGGATTTCAGCGGTAAAGCTGAAAACCGGCGTAGTTTTTTGGATGCCTTGAAATTGATAAATTCAATACAGGGAGCACATGAACAAGTGGCAGTCTTTAATTAAAACAAGTAAGAGTGCTCTAGTCGCGACTGCTCGACTAGGGGATACCCTGAGCCCTGTGAAGAGCCAAATATCAAATCATCCTACGATTTTGTATGCATACATACAAACAACACATACACACATACATATGCACGCATGCATAAGCGCAGTTGACGCAGCGACTGCGCTTGGGCAGCAATGTGGACATTACTATGGGAACTTAATTGTTTAATAACTTTTCTTAGCGATGGACCAAGTGCATCAAACTTTCACAACTTATTAATGGCATTCATATGTGTGTATGTGCCAAAGCACAAGTCACTAGTATTTGATTTTTTACAAATAGGGGCTATTGGGGGCGAATGGGCAAAATCTAAAGATTACGTAATCTCCGTATTCATTGCAAGCAACTACACAGCAAATTTGAAGTCTCTAGCTCAAATGATGTACAAACCACGCCTTAAAAACACATTAAAATTATCGATAAATGCTCATAAAATCGAAATGGAATGAGTTATCGGAAAAATTTTATAAGCTTGTGCAGCGAATGGTATTATCGAGTATTCATGTAAAATTTCAAGTCTCTACGTTGCGTACTTAAAAATATCTCAGCGTTCACACGGACGGATGGACGGACAGACAGACGGACAGACGGACGGACGGACAGACGGACAGGGCTATATCAAATCGTCTTGTCGCGCTGATCAAGAATATACAAGACACCCAACGTATTCACACAGGAAATTGAAAAATTGGCTAAGTCTCTAGAGGGAGCATATATTGAAAATGAATATACCCTAGAACAAGCTAGATCTCTCAGTGCAAAACAGGCTGTATCAGCAATAAAGAAAAATTGCTTAAATAAAGATGTTAAGACAGTAATGTGTTCTCGTTTATTTAACGATATAGATGAAGCAATAGCTGCATACATCGAAACATTCAATGATGTAGCTGAAGAATCAAATACCATTATGTTGTGGTAGATACAATGGCCGTAATCACAACAGAGGCGGGCAAAGGAATAACAATAACAATTATAATAATAATAATGCAAACTCTGGAGGCGGCTCAAATAGAGGAAACAGAAACAACAACAAACAAGTACGAGTTACACAAAGTAACCCGGAAAACGCTCAAACCGTAAATGTCTTTAATATAAATCTAAAAATAAACAATCAAAAAAATAATAAACCTTTAACTTTGTTTGCTGGAGCTAACATATCAATTTTAAAAGACAATAATCTATGTTCGGAAATTAATCAAAATTTCAAAACCAACATTACTGGAATTAGTCAGGGAACAATTAAATCAATTGGAATAGCTACAATTGATTTACTCTTCGATTATTTCATAATCAGTCACGACTTTCAAATAGTCCATAACGAATTCCCTGTACCATGTGACGGATTTCTGGGACTTGACTTCATTCGGAAATTCAATTGCATAGTAGATTATCACAATGTTGAATTAATACTAAAACCGCAATCACCTAAATACCAAATACATTACTATTACACAATGATGTTGACAAGTCAATATTATTACCAGCTAGATCGGGAGTTATGAGAAAAATTACACTTCAGACTGCTGATGATACTGTATTATTACCAAATCAGGAAATTCATCCTGGAGTATTGATAGCTAACAGCATCGTAACAAGTAATAGTGTAATAGTTCGTATCTTAAATACAAAAAATGAACATATAAATATTCAAAATCAAAAAATTAAATTTGAAACAATAAATAATTACGAAATTAAATCATTTAATGTAATAACAAAGGAAGTCTTAAGTAAATTAAAATTCCCAGATCATGTAAAACCAGAACTTACTGAACTATGTACCAAATACAGTGACATACATATTTGGACTAGAAACAGAAGCAATTTCAAGCAATAATTTCAACAAACAACAAGTAAGAAAACTCTAGTCGGAGGTGCCCGACTAGGAGATCCCCTGAGCCCCGTCCGATTTGCATTGTTTAATACGCTATATAGCTTGCATATAATATTAAATTTTCCAAAATTAAATTATAATTTTGAAATTGTATTCAACTAGAATGTATGTAAATCAAAAATAAATAAACAATTAAATAAATAATCAAATCAACAAAAAAAGAAGAAGAAACACAAGCATCACCGCACCTGGACTCGAACCTGCATCTATTTACTACATATGTAACGTTAAAGTGCATCATCTTAACTATCACAACCACCTCATGTTTATAAATTTAAAAAAAAAATTAAAAAAGTTACGCTGTTGTCAACTGGGATTCGAACTCGAAACCTTTCGTTTACGCGCTTTGCGTCTACCCACTACGCCACACCACTATTGCATAGCTTGTTGGCAAAATGTAAAGTAGTACTACAAGGGCGATATGTGACAAATACGAAACTAAAGAAGCAGATCAATCACAATTGTGATTCTTAGAATATGCTGAAATGCGCGCATATGAATGTGTGAGTATGTGTACATACAAAAACGGTGGTCTGTTTCAATGTATGCGTGTAAAGGGCGATGTATGACAAATACAAATACAATTCATACACAGATTTGGTTGAAGAATATGCTAGAATTGAATTTATTTGTGCACATACATAAGCAGCGCGCTTGCTCGTTTCAATGTGTGTATGTGAGAATATATGTAAATGTTTTTTGCTGCGCGTCGCTGCTTGCCACGTGCAGCTAAACGTTTTGTTTAATAAATCGGGACTGACTTAACGGAATTTGATGAATCTTTCAGCGTATGATTTAATTGAATTTTGTACATTTTATAAAAATGCTAATTTATTCACATGGTTATATTTGCAACCGACTATCCATTGTGGTGAAGAGGGTGGTGAGGGGGGGGGGGGGGTAATTAGTAAAAAGAGCCGGTATCCAAAAAATAAAAAAATAGAAATTGCATAAAATTCACATGAATCTATATGCAAAATTTGAGGGGTCTAGCTCTAAAGGTGTGGGAGATATAATTTTATAACATGTTTTCGATAAGGTTTAAAATCGATAACAAAACAACAAAAATAGATATCGTTTTTTGGTAACAAACTTGACCTGCGCGTGCTATCCACGGACCCAACAAAAAAAAATTCAAGTCTCTAGGTCAACTACGTTCTGAGATCGACGCGTTCAAACATACGGACAGACAGACAGACAGACGGACGGACAGACAGACGGACAGGGCTAAATCGACTCAGCTCGTCGCCCTGATCAAGAATATATATACTTTGTGGGGTCTGACACGCCTCCTTCTGCCTGTTACATACATTTAACAAAACCATTATACCCTGATTTCACATTTTCAATGGGCTCAGGGTATAAAAATTAAGTTAGGAGACAAAACACCAGTATACATTAAAATCTATAGAAACACAGAAAATAAATAGACTAGTAGAAAAATTGATAAAAGATGGTATAGTCGAACCATCTATATCTGAATATAATAGCCCACTTTTATTAGTTCCAAAAAAATCACTCCAAAATTCGAAAGAGAAACAAGTAAGAGTGCTCTAGTCGAGACTGCTCGACTAGGGGATAGATACCCTGAGCCCTGTGAAGAGCCAAATATCAAATCATCCTATGATTTTGTTTGCATACATACAAACAACACATACACACATACGTATGCACGCACGCAAAAGCGCGCGCTCTGCCAACTGCGCAGTTGACGCAGCGACTGCGCTTGGGCTGCAATGTGGGCATTATTATGGAAACTTAATTGTTTAATAACTTTTCTTAGCGATAGACTAAGTGCATCAAACTTTTACAACTTATTTATGACATTCATATGTGTATATGTGCCAAAGCACAAGTCTCTAGTATTTGATTTGCGCTTTTTACAAATAGGGGGCTATTGGGGGCGAATGGGGCGTGGTATCCAAAACCTAAAGATAACATTATCTCCGTATTCATTTCACGCAACTGCACAGCAAATTTGAAGTCTGTAGCTCAAAAGATATACAAAACAAGCCTTAACAAGTAAGAAAACTCTAGTCGGAGGTGCCCGACTAGAAGATCCCCTGAGCCCCGTCCGATTTGCATTGTTTAATACGCTATATAGCATATAACATTAAATTTTCCAAAATTAAATTATAATTTTGAAATTGTATTCAACTAGAATGTATGTAAATCAAAAATAAATAAATAATTAAATAAATAAAAAAATCAACAAAAAAAGAATAAGAAAAACAAACATCACCGCACCTGGACTCGAACCTGCATCTATTTATTACATATGGCAGCACAATCACTTCATGTTTATAAAATAAAAAAAAAAAAAATTAAAAAGTTATGCTGTTGTCACTAAGTTTCAAACTCGGGACCTTTCGTTTCTGCGCTTTGCGTCTACCCACTACGCTACAACAGTAATGCGTTGCTTGTTGGCAAAATGCAAAGTAGTACTACAAGACGATATGTGACAAATACAAAACTAAAGAAGCTAAAGAAGCAGATCAATCGCAATTGTAATTCTTAGAATATGCTGAAATGTGTACACACAAAAACGGTGGTCTATTTCAATGTATGTGTGTAAAGGGCGATATATGACAAATACAAATACAATTCAAACACAGATTTGGTTGAAGAATATGCTAGAATTGAATTTATTTGTGCACATACATAAGCAGACGCGCTTGCTCGTTTCAATGTGTGTATGTGAGAATATATGTAAATGTTTTGTTTAATAAATCGGGACTGACTTAACGGAATTTGATGAAATTTTCAGCATATGATTTTATTGAATTTTTTACATTGTATAAAAATGCTAATTTATTCACATGGTTACTCTCAATGAGTAATGAAGGGGTGGGGGAGGGCGGAGGGTTAATTAGTAAAAAGAGCCGGTATCCAAAAAATAAAAAATAGAAATTGCATAAAATTCACATTAATCTATATGCAAAATTTGAGGAGTCTAGATCTAAAGGTGTGGGAGATATAATTTTATAACATGTTTTCGATAAGGCTTAAAATCGATAACAAGACAACAAAAAGAGATATCGTTTTTTGGTAACAAACTTGACCTGCGCGTGCTATCCACGGACCCAACAAAAAAAGTTCAAGTCTCTAGCTTGTCTAGATGCTTCAATCGACGCGTTCAAACATACGGACGGACGGACAGACGGACGGACGGACAGACGGACAGACAGACAGACGGACAGGGCTAAATCGACTCAGCTCGTCGCCCTGATCAATAATATATATACTTTGTGAGGTCTGACACGTCTCCTTCTGCCTGTTACATACATTTAACAAAACCATTATACCCTGATTTCCCATTTTCAATGGGCTCAGGGTATAAAAACACATTAAAATTATTGGTAAATGCTCATAAAATCGAAATGGAATGAATTATCGGAAAAATTTTATAAACTTGTACAGCGTAGTATTATCGAGTAGTCATGTAAAAACTCATTTATGAGAAGCAAGCAAGCATTTCTCTACATGAATGATTTAGTTGATTAAATGAAATCCAGATAAATGTTCATTTTTTATGGCCATAAGTGTACAGACCATGACATCCTTCCGGATGATAAAAAGTATGATGTAATTAAAAACTATCCAACAGATGCAGATAGTGCAAGACGCTTTGTCGCTTTTTGTAACTATTATAGGAGATTCATTAATAATTTCGCAGAATATTCACGTAATTTGACAAAATTGTGTAAGAAAAATGTCTAATTGCAATGGATTAAAGAATGTGAAAAATCATTTCACTATGTAAAAAAGGCATTAATGAAGCCAACATTATTGCAATACCCTGATTTTAGCAAAGAATTTTGCATAAGAACAGATGCATGTAAATACGCCTGTGATGCAGTACTAGCACAAGACCGTAACGGTGCACAATTACCAATTACATATGCATCAAGATCCTTCACTCAGGGAGAAAGTAATAAATCGACTACATAACATGAATTAGCAGCAATACACTGGGCAATAAAACATTCCGACCCTACATCTATGGAAGCACATTTCTTAGTAAAAACGGATTATAAACCACTAGTATATTTATTTTCAATGAAGCATCCTACTTCAAAGCTGACAAGAATGAAATTAGATTTAGAAGAGTATCAATTTACAGTTGAATACCTCAAGGGGAAGGATAATCACGTTGCGGATGCATTATCTCGCATAAACGTAGAAGACTTAATCAAAATGAACAGAAATATATTGATGGTGCAAACAAGGTCATCAAAAAGGCAGGAAAACATCTGCGCAGATGAAAAAATGCATAAAAAATTAAATGACGACGTAAAGAAAATTGTGAAAATAAAAATTAATAAGTTCAAATGTTTACTCAAAAGAGGAAAACAGAACATTTCACAAATTTTAGTAAAAAATTTATATTCTAATGAAAAATTCGATTTAGATCAATTTTTTCAAAAGCCGGAATATACAAAATCTTTGACTTACAGATGTCACCAAGTGAACAAATTTTCGAATTTGTTACTTTAACTGAATTTAAAATTAAGTGCAATAAAAATAACAAAATATAAAAATAGTGCTTTTACAGAAAGTGACACAAGTAGACAAAAATGCTTTAAGTCAAATTAATGCAATCCTGCAAAAATATCATAATGACCCAATAGAAGGAGGCCATACAGAGACTACGCGTACCTTGTTAAAAATAAACAAATTATATTATTAGCCAAAAATGATACAAAAAATTAAAAATCATGTAAAAACATGTCTGGACTGCCAGAGAGCTAAAACTACAACATATACAAAAGCACCAATGATTATAACAAATACACCAAACACAGCATTTGACACTGTTTTAATTGATACCATAGGTCCATTATCTGGAACAGAGAATGGCAACGAGTATGCAATAACGATTATATGCGATCTTACAAAATATCTAGCTGCAATACCAGTAACGGCGCAAAAACAGTAGCTAAAGCAATATTTGAATCGTTTATACTCAAGTACGATCCTATGAAGACGTTCATAACAAACTGAGTATAAAAATTCACTTATCAATGACTTGTGCAAATATATGAAAATCAGTAATATATTATCAACAGCACAGAGTTTAGGAACAGTAGAGAGAAGTCACCGAACATTCAACGAATATATACGTTCATACCTCTCGATTGAAAAAGATGATTGGGATGAATGGTTGAACTACTTCATATATTGTTTTAACACTACTCCATTGACGGCACATGAATACTGTCCGTATGAACTTGAATTCAATACTTCATCTAAAATAGATAGTATATACAATTTTGATGATTATGCAAAAGAATTCAGATTTAAATTACAGATAGCGTACAAAAGAGCAATGTCAATGATCATAATAGAATAGAATAGAATAGAAACAAAAACGTAAAATAGAATATGATAAAAAGATTAATGATTTAAAGTTAGATATTGGAAACTTAGTACTACTTAAAAACGATTCAGGTCATAAATTTGATAGAGGATAGAAACAATATCATAATAGGTTTAGGAAAAAAGAAAACACAGACAGTTAATAAGAATAGGATAAAGTTATTCAAAAGTTAATTAAAAAAAAAAAAAAAAAAAATATATATATATATATATATATATATATATATATATATATATATATATATATATATATATATATATATATATATATATATGTCGGAGCATACTGTATGTACGCACTGTATGTGATTGTCGCTGCGTACTGCACGTACGCGCTGTGTGTGGCTGTGTAAGCGTATGAGTATTCAGTGTTGGGTAATTCACCACAAGCATTCCAACACATTAGTAATATTGCATCAGCTTCTAATTGTGTTGTGATTGGTCGCTTACATCCTGTCACTTAGCGGGGCAACAGCGTTGTGTCGCTGTCGCCGAGTGTAGTTCGGGGCTATGCTGAGGAATAACACTGGCCTTGTCAGGCAGTTTAGAAAGAAACGTGGCAGCATAAGCACCGAAACTCGCTTCGCTGAGTACGCGACTATGGACCAAATCAATGAAGTTCCGACATCAGAAGTGGGATCTGCTTCGCCTACAAGCAATACTATCGATGCATATTTGGCCGCTTTACAAGTGTAAAGTTTACCATTTTCTAGCAGTTGCCTGCTGACGTTCGTTTTCTTTTATGTTTTGTTTCGCGTTCTCGTGTCGAGTACATACATAGAGACATTGTGCGTGAGAAAGAAAGAGACATTAGTGTACGTGTGCGTCTGTGTGTTGTTTTCGGTTTGGCTTAGTTTGAGTTGATTTCAATTCTCATTGGAAACGAGGCGCACAGCTGTTGAAAACTCAAATGCTACGTTCAAATTTGGAATGCTGCTGCCGTTGCCGGCCGACAAGAACTAAAACAAAGCAAACAGTTACAAGCGCACACAAAAGTTAAAAAAAAAAGAAGCGGAACTTAGATGACAACGCAACTACAACAGTTCAAGCATCCCTCTCAAGTGAAATAAATGTTTCAAATACGATGAATTTGGACACTTCGCATCCGTCCAAAGGGACGAACCCGTGTAGCGTGAAGCGAGTAGACATTTGTGCTGTAGGTCCACTATCGAGAACTATAAGTTGTTCAACCGGTGAGTTCGTTCCATTTTGTTTTGAGTTTGGAGCCCAGTGTTCCTTGGTCAAAGAAAGCGTTGCCGATAAATTTGGAGGCAAACGAGTTTATAACATAGTTAAATTGAATGGCATATGTAATAATTCAATATGTAGCACTCAATAACTATTATGTAGTGACTATTATTTAGAGATTTCGTTGCATATTATTATGGATAAGTTTTTGAAACATGAATATACTAATAGAACGTGAGATTCTTAGCCAAGAGTTTGGCGTAACAATGGACGCTGACAAATTTCAGGTTTACAAAACGGAAAGGGCAGAATCTTAAAAAGTTGCAAATTATGAAGAGGTTATCGAATCGAATAGTGGATTAAATGATTCGGATAAGTCAGCCTTGATACATATTCTAAAATGTTATTCTGATTGGTTTATTGAACGAACACCAAAGATTAGGTTCAATATTGGTTCTTGGCGACGCCGTTTGATTTGAAAAAAAATGCGCCATCAGTGTTCCAGTGTACAATAATGAAGGCTTTAGTGGACTTAGCCTATACTTATGCGATAGTGTATGTAGATGATGTTCTCATAATAGCTGAAACCAAAGAAGATGCGTTAGTTAGACTGCAGACAGTACTAGAGGCTTTAAGAAAGGCTGGATTTTCATTCAATGTCACCAAATGCTCCTTTCTTACAACTAGTATAGAGTATCTTGGATTTGAAGTGAGGAACGGCGATATTAGGCCAAATACACGAAAAATTCAGGCTTTGATTGGCTTACCGTCACCGAATGTGTCACAGTTAAGACAATTCATCGAGTTGGTCTCTTATTTTCGACAATTTGTTTTAAACTTCTCACAGGCACTTAAGCCCCTGTATCTTCTCACTTCAAAGAAAACACTATTTGATCCGCAATACCCAATAGAGCTACGTACTGACGCAAGTAGTATTGGCTATGGGGCAATACTGTTGTATAAAATTGACAACAAACCTCACGTAGTAGAATATCTAGATATCATTCGTACAAACTGGAGACGTTAGCAGTGATAAATGCTATTAAGCACTTCCGACATTATTTGTAGGGACGCAAATTTGTTGTTTATACGGACTGCAATTTGTTAAAGTCTAGCCGCACAAAAATAGATTTAACACCAAGGGTGTATAGATGGTGAGCGTTTTTACAGGCATTTTACTTCGGAATAGAAAATAGAAACGGCGAGCGAATGGCGCATATTGAATTTCATAGAGATTGAATACTAGATAAAATTAAGATTTAAAATTGAAAAGTACAGACTGAAGATTAAAGCACGAGGATGGAGGATTGAAAATTAAAGATTTATGATAAAAGATCGATTGATTGAAGATTGATTGAGACTGAAAATCGATAAATTCATTTCAGATTTGAGATTGGAGTTTACAAATTAAAGGTTGAAGATTGAAGGGGAGAAAAATAAAGAAAAATAAAGATTGGAAGTTGATAATTTATGATATAGTTGAGAGATCTGAGAAAATTGCAAGATGGTGAAGTACACGTTGAGTTGAATGTTTGTGATGATTATAATATTGTTGAGAGTGACAAAACCATTGCAGATGGTATAAAGAAAGAAAATAAAGAAATTAAGAATGTTGAAGCCACTGAAATGAAAGTGAAGATAAGCATGAGGGTTATTATTGTTGTTGACCAAAGAGAATGACAGAGTGTACAAGTCACAATGCAAGCACAAGTGCAAAATAACGAATGTTGTTTTGATCATGGCGTGTGGGGCATTTGATTGTGTAACTCTAAAACTGAATAAAAGAGAGTCAAGTAGTATGAGACACTTGAAAGTATAAAGTATAAAATATAAAGTATAAAGAGTGAAGAATGAAGAATGAAGAATGAGGAATGAAGAATGAAGAATGAAGTAAGAAGTATGAAGTATGAAGTATGAAGTATGAAGTATGAATCATGAAGTTTGAATTATTAATTATGAAAAGGAAATTGACCTTTGTCTAATTAAATTTGTTTATTTAACACACACACACAAGATTGATGCTGACAATTGTATAAGTGCTGCGAAATCGGCTGTATCTTTATTTGGAGTATCAAACCGCATTATTATGCGGTTATTATGCAGATCAGGGTAGGTGTTTTGCCAGCACTGGATTCAGTGAGTTTTGTGCACTACAAAAGATAAATTTGCATTTGCATTTGTCTTTTAGATAGATATATCCTTAGATCATTGACAAACAATAGAAAATATAAGTATGCTCACGAAGATATAAGAAAATTGCCAGAGGAGTATGTACCAATTGATCTAGAAAGTAGTGAAGAGGCTTTAAATGATATTGAAAAAGAAACTGTTGAAAGAGGCAGTAATAAAATGGTTGAAAAAGAAACTGTTGAAACAGACAGTAGTAGAAATGTTGAGAATGAAACTGTTGAAACAGACAGTAGTCAAAATGTTAAAAGTTAAACTGTTGAAATAGGCAGTACAGGTGCCTGAAGGGCTGGAAATGAAATGTAAGAATGCACAAGTGCAAAACAATTGTTTTGATCACGGCGTGTAGAGCATAAGATATAATGTTTAAAATTTGTTAAGTTAATGATAATGAAAATATATGAATTATGTTGAAATAAAGTGTTTGTATGAAAAAAAAAAAAAAAAAGAGAAAGATTGATTGAAGAAAGATTATTATTGAAAGTTGAATTAGTAAAATTAGGAAATATGATTTTTATGAAAGAAATGTTGAATTTTATCAAATATTGAGTTGGAAAAGTTGTCGATGCTACGTGTTGGTGACTCGCACAGAATGCTTGAAACGAAAATGGGAATGAGAACAAAAGTTGATGTTAGTTGAAATAAATGAAAATGTTTAATGAATTGTTGTAAAAAAAAAAAAAAAAAAAAAAAATTTTAATTGGAAAATGCTTAAAAGAAAATGCTTGTTGACAAGTTGAATTGTTAAAAGTTAAGTAAGAGAAATTCAGAAAGAAGGAAAGAATTTTAAGAAATTGGTTGATTGATTGAGTTATTGATATTGCGCTGTATTTGGTTTATTTAATGAAGAAATGAGGTGTTGAAAATGTACGTAAGGATGGTCAATATTCCTGCCTACACGAGGTCGTGTAATGGTCAGGATGGCCGTGTCGGTGCGTGCAGTTCGTGCTGTTTATGTATCGTCGCAGAGGGGCGGCAAGAGCCTGTTTAAATGTTATATAATAAAATGGAAAGCCAAATGGTCGCGTTTGTCGCAGAAGAGTACAAGCTACTGAATTTGAATGATATCCTGCCAAACTGACATTTGATGCAAAGCCAAATGAGCGAGTTGTTGCGGGAGAGTACGATGTACTTTGAAAATGTAAATGAGATATCCCTTAACACTGTCATTTGATGAATGTTTTAGCTGTGGCACTAGAGAGGTAGTTGCCAATGAATGTTGTTGCTGTGGCACTAGAGACGTAGTTGCCAATAAATGTTGTTGCTGTGGCACTAGAGATGTAGTTGTCAATGAATGTTGTTGCTGTGGCACTAGAGATGTAGTTGCCAACGAATGTTGTTGCTGTGGCACTAGAGATGGTGTTGCCAATGAATGTTATTGCTGAGACATTAGAGATGTAAATGTCAAGAATTGTATTGCTAAGACATCAGAGATGTGAATGTCAAGAATTGTGTTGCTGAGACATCAGAGATGTGAATGTCAAGAATTGAATTGCTGAGACATCAGAGATGTGAATGTCAGAATGGTTATCCGTCTATGAGAGACGATGGTTATCCGTCTGAGAGAGACGATGGTTATCCGTCTATGAGAGACGATGGTTATCCGTCTATGAGAGACGATGGTTATCCGTCTATGAGAGACGATGGTTATCCGTCTGAGAGAGACGATGGTTATCCGTCTAAGACAGACGATGAATTCAGTTTAGAATCTTTTGTTACGTAAGAAATTTGAATCTAAAATTGGGAGTACTACACGAGGACGTGTCAAGGTCAGGATGGCCGTGTCGGAGCGTACTGTATGTACGCACTGTATGTGATTGTCGCTGCGTACTGCACGTACGCGCTGTGTGTGGCTGTGTAAGCGTATGAGTATTCAGTGTTGGGTAATTCACCACAAGCATTCCAACACATTAGTAATATTGCATCAGCTTCTAATTGTGTTGTGATTGGTCGCTTACATCCTGTCACTTAGCGGGGCAACAGCGTTGTGTCGCTGTCGCCGAGTGTAGTTCGGGGCTATGCTGAGGAATAACACTGGCCTTGTCAGGCAGTTTAGAAAGAAACGTGGCAGCATAAGCACCGAAACTTGCTTCGCTGAGTACGCGACTATGGACCAAATCAATGAAGTTCCGACATATATATATATATATATATATATATATATATATGGCGGAGCATACTGCATGCACGCACTGTATGCACACGTTGCTGTTTACTGTGTGTGAGAGTGTATGAGTATTCTATTTTGGGCATTTCGCCAGAAGCATAATTTCATCATATTGCATCAGCCTCTAATTATGTATGCGTACGAAGTTTGTATGTGTGTGGTTGTAGTTTTCGGCTATTTCACAACAATGGTAATCATATTGCATCAGCTTCTAATTGTGTTGTGATTGGTCGCTTACATCTTGTCGCTTAGCGGGGCGTTGTGTCGCTGTCGCCGAGTGTGGTTCGATGGTAGGCAGAAAGAATAAGAGACTGACAAGAGTAAGTTGTCTTCGGGATTCGAGTGCGGTCGAAACACGCTGCGAAAATAATAATGTTCCGACAAGAAAATAATTAATGTTCCGATATACAGTGGTTCACAGCTTATTTCAACCAGCACTTTAAAAAAAGTTATAAAAAAAAGCTATAAAATCTAAACTATTGGCAATATCCAACAAATTTGAACGCAGGTTGTTAGTGTGATGTTTTAAATATTACAAAATCAATTCATTTATTTTTTAAATTTTTTTCATTATTTAATAATTTTTAAAAACTAAAAAATGAGACCAAGACAGTTCCACAGCTTATTTCAACCACAAACTTTGCAGCTGATGAAAGACCCGTTATTTTGCAATGCAACGGTAGATTCTTTTTCTATGCTTTATACACTGGTTTCGCAATGTGATGAAATAAGTTTGTGCTGAATTTTGAAAGCAGAACTTGCACACTCGGCGACAGCGACACAACGCTGTTGCCCCGCTAAGTGACAGGATGTAAGCAACCAATCACAACACAATTAGAAACTGATGCAATATTACGTACGTGCAGTACGCAGCAACAATCACATACAGTGCGTACATACAGTACGCTCCGACACGGACATCCTGACCTTGACACGTCCTCGTGTAGTACTCCCAATTTTAGATTCATATTTCTTACGTTACAAAAGATTCTTAACTGAATTCATCGTCTGTCTTAGATGGATAACCATCGTCTCTCTCAGACCACAGTGCCACAGCAACACAATTCATTGGCAACTACATCTCTGGTGCCACTGCTAAAACATTCATCAAATGTCAGTGTTAAGGGATATCTCATTTACATTTTCAAAGTACATCGTACTCTTCTGCAACAACTCGCCCATTTGGCTTTCCATCAAATGTCAGTTTGGCAGGATATCATTCAAATTCAGTATTCTTCTGCGACAAACCCGACTATTTGGCTATCCATTTTATCATACCACATTTAAACAGGCTCTTGCCGCCCCTCTGCGACGATTCGTATCATTGGTACCATGATCTCTCACTAGATCAACTGTCCGTCATTTCACCAGCATGACCATTGACACTTGAACCTAGCCCCTGTGTATGATGTCCTCCACACATTCTGGGTGGCAGAGGTAACCTCTAGACCAGCGTCTTTTTTCTCAAACATTTCTGTCTCGATTTGCTTATCTGGTAATGCTCGTAAAAACTAATGAGAATACTTATATTTCATCTTATTTGTTAATGATTTCAACAAATAACTGTCACCTTCTACTAATTCTGTAACTACAAATGGTCCCCCATACTCATGATGCGCTCTACTTGTCCATTAGCCTGACTGGCACCAGTCGCTATCAAATGCAAATTTATTTTCAGGGAGTTACAAGACTCACGAAAGTTAGAGCTTGTAAAGCATCGTGGTCTTTTTGCAGTTTTCTGAGTCAGTCTGCGTAGTGTGATATAACCCCGCTTTTCCCACTTAACTTTCGCGTTAAATCAATGTGCAGGGCATACAATCTCAATCTTGGGTATCGAATGTAATTCTGATATTTGGACATTTTGCAGATAATGCAACTGTCAACATATTTTCGTACGTATTTTGACATATTGTTATACCAATAATGGCAATAGCTGTCTGTAAATAGTACGAAATCATTGCCAAGTAAGTAGTGGCGGAAATACTTCACTGCATTAAACACTGTTAATATCTCCAACTCGTAAGACTAAGAGACTTAGAGAAGTTCTTACTAAAATACTCGACAACGTGCCACTTATGTTCAATTTTGTGCAATAAAATTGCACCATACGCTTTAATACTGACTTCTGTATGCAATTCAACGAGGATCGAATATAGTTAATAGAGGCTTGCTTGTTAAAATTGAAGTAATTCGTTATATGATTTCTTCGTCTTGTTCATTCCATACAAATTCACTATTTTTAGTGAGAAGCTGTAAAAGGGGTTTCATTATTTCTGAGAATTTTAGTATGAATTGACGAAAATAGGAGGCAAGTCCTATAACTAATTCACTGGTGTAACTGATTGTAACTGATCAAAATATCGCTAATATAGACGATGACGTATGAATAGGACCGGTCACCTAATGCCTTAATGCCGGCACGTTGGAAAACTGACGGAGCATTCTTCAACCCGAATGGTATCACCAAAAATGGATGTACAGGAATATTATAGAATCTGCTTGCCATATCTAAGCAAGAAAAGTACTCTGAGCCCTTAAGTCTTGAAATCTGGTCTGCAATTAAAGGCAGTGGATACTTGTCGCAGCAGTATTTGAGTTTAATTCTCGATAATCGACGCACAAACGGTCAGTACCGTTCTTCTTTCGCACAGGTCACATTGGACTGGCAAATGGAGAGCAGCTTGGATGTATTATGTTATATGCCAATAGCTCATTGATTTTGAATCATACCAACTTCACTTCCGCCTTTGTAAAATTTTATTCGCGTCAATCAACCGAATATCCAATTACTTGCTTATTTGGTATTCCATCATAAAATCATCCCTATCAGCACTACTTAAAGCAGTATCGTTGTTTATACATGACTTATAGTTACTATCGTTAGATGGACTATTAATAGTTTTAACTTTATACATTTTAAGCTCGTTTGGTTGAATTGTTATTTGAAATCTCTGACTTAATATCTCTCAACCAAGAATTATATCGTGCTTCAGAAAAGCATCATCAACAACGTGAAATTTCAATTGAGTAATCTTCAATCATGACCATGGATAGAATCTGGGTTGTACTATTTGAACGAAAACTTCTTGCTTATTGGAACTTTTATTAAAGTGCACTTAGAACCAGAATTAAACAAAATGACATTGTCTCACCAGATACAATTAATTGTCCAAGGAGCTCTGCCACAGAACACACAGCCACATGCTTCATGTGTGCGGCACCAGAGTCGAAGCAAATTGGGTAGCTCTCACATGACTTTTGTTGGCTCAGACACAGAGCACTGGTTTACATGCTTTTGTTTTGTTGGGACGTCACTTCCAGAGCATCGGTTCGCAAAATGCCCGGGTTGGCCACACTTGAAGCAGGTAACACGGGTCTTCTCTCGTTAGGTTTTCACCTCGGCCTCTCGTCGCGCTTTTTTTCTGCATTCTGCTATTTTGTGTCCGACTTGTCCGCAGAAATGGCACAGCATGGTTGACATTTTTCGCCTTTTATTGTCAGGTCCAGGGCTGATATCACGGCCGGTATCGCAATGCTTTTGAAAGTTGTAAGCCTTCCACTCCGATTGCAGATCACTCCTTGCACTCTTGAAGTGAATACAATTCGTTGTAAACGGCGGTCCATATTTACCATATGTGCAAGCGCAACAGAAACAGCGATCTCCTCTGTTTTTGTCCTTCCAGGCCGTAGTTAGCGATGAGACCAAGTGGCTAGCATATACTGCCAAGCACTCTTCATTACCCGGACGACTGCTTAACAAATTCAAAAACATCGGTGCTGGTGTTTCATAGCTTTCGTATCGATGAAGAAACAATTCTTTAAACTCGCTCCACTTCATGCCAGGGTAGGAGATTTCTGTTAGCCATTGGGGTGCACTGCCCTCCATCGCATTGCTTAATGCCATAATAAGCTTGCTTCCTTCTAACGGCTGTTCAGTTAAAATGATATCTGCAGTCGCACACCACTTTGAAGCGTCTATGCCTGCGGCGTTGGCAAAAAATTTCGGCAATGTGACGTTACGCTTTTCTTGTTGTTCTGATGTTGAAGCTTGCATTGTCTTTACAAACTCTAACATATTTTGATTTTGCATTTGCAAAATTACGCGCCACTGTTCTTCAGTAAATATAGGGGGTGCCGCCGATCCCACTTCTGATGTTGGAACTTCATCGATTTGGTCCATAGTCGCGTACTCAGCGAAGCGAGTTTCGGTGCTTATGCTTCCACGTTTCTTTCCAAACTATTGCACTCGCAATATAAACAATTGTCCCCCAAATGCATAGCATAAACAATTGAGCATAAGCTCCCCAAATTCACGAAAAGTGTGGGAACGCTTAATCAGCATTTCCCCAATAAATGTAAACTTTCCCAAGAAGCTCACACACACATAGGACGAACATATGTAAAACTCACAAACACATAGAAGACCCAATACGTATAAATATAGCTCTAAGTACTATTGTATCATCAGTATAAGTTTCGCCGCCGATAAGCCTAATACGTTGTCGATTAAAATAATAAGTTTATATTCAAAATAAAGTTTATACATATATGTATTTATACCCTCAGCCCATTGAAAATGGGAAATCAGGGTATAATGTTTTTGTTAAATGTATGTAACAGGCAGAAGGAGGCGTGTCAGACCCCACAAAGTAGATATATTCTTGATCAGGGCGACGAGCTGAGTCGATTTAGCCCTGTCCGTCTGTCTGTCCGTCCGTCTGTCCGCCCGTCCGTCTGTCCGTCTGTCCGTATGTTTGAACGCGTCGATTGAAGCATCTAGACAAGCTAGAGACTTGAATTTTTTTTTGTTGAGTGGATAGCACGCGCAGGTCAAGTTTGTTACCAAAAAACGATATCTATTTTGGTTGTTTTGTTATCGATTTTAAACCTTATCGAAAACAGGTTATAAAATTATATCTCCCACACCTTTAGAGCTAGACCCCTCAAATATATATATATATATATATAGATTCATGTGAATTTTATGCAATTTCTATTTTTTAATTTTTTGGATACCGGCTCTTTTAACTAATTAACCCCCCCCCCCTGTCTGTTGCAAATATAACCATGTGAATAAATTAACATTTTTATAAAATGTAAAAAATTCAATACATTCATATGCTGAAAGTTTCATCAAATTCCGTTAAGTCAGTCCCGATTTATTAAACAAAACGTTTGGCCAATAATCACACGCACGTGGCAAGCAGCGACGCGCAGCAAAAAACATATACACATACACATACATTGCAACGTGCAAGCGCGTCTACAAGCATGGGCACAAATACATTCAAGGCCATTCATTCTAGCATATTCTTCAACCAAAATTGTTATTGAGTTGTGTTTGCATTTTCAGCCGCTTCTGTAGTTTTGTATTTGTCATATATCGCCCTTTACACGCATACATTGAAACAGACCACCGTTTTTGTATGTACACATACTCATACGTTCATATGCGCGCATTTCAGCATATTCTAATAATCGCAATTGCGATTGATCTGCTTCTTTAGCTTCTTTAGTTTTGTATTTGTCACATATGGCTTTTGAAGTACTTATAGTACTTTGCGTTTTGCCAACAAGCAACGCAATACTAGTGTGGCGTAGTGGGTAGACGCAAAGCGCGTAAACGAAGAGTCCCGAGTTCGAAACTCAGTGACAACAGCGGAACTTTTTTATTTTTTTTTTTAAATTTATAAACATGATGTGGTTGTGCTAGTTGAGATGATGTGCTCTAACCTTACATATGTAGTAAATAGATGCAGGTTCGAGTCCAGGTGCGGTGATGTTTGTTATTCTTTTCTTTTTTTTTTTTGTTAATTTGTTTATTTATTTAATTATTAATTTATTTTTGATATACATTATAGTTGAATAAATTTTCAAAATTATAATTTAATTTTGCAAAATTTAATGTTATATGAGCTATATAGCGTATTAATCAATGCAAATCGGACGGGGCTCAGGGGATCTCCTAGTCGGACACCTCCGACTAGAGTTTTCTTACTTGTTTTGTCTTAAATATACGAACGAAAAACATAAATGGCGCAGCCGGTAGGATTAGTGTATTGAACTCAAGATCAGTATTTTACTAATCCGCCAAAGAATTTACGTGACGCGTCGTGTCGTGTAAACTTGCAACAGACTTCAGAAAAATTAGTAGATCCGCTGGACTTTTAAGAAGTTCTGTGTGAATAGTACTTATGTCTGGGCCTTACACATCATTGAATTGATTCCTGTAAGCCATAAGTACTACAACAGACCAATAATATCCGTTCAACTTAAACAAATTACGCCAACTGAGTGCTGTAATATGTGAACAAAAACATTTTATAAAATATAATTGGCATGGATCCAATTGTGTAAAAAGTAAAGAGACATTCAATAAAATCAATATCAATATTAAAAAAGTGAAGAAACATAAAAAGAAACATAAAAACATAAAAAGTGAATAAAGCAAAACAAAACAAAGTGATCTTTGTGAACAAAGCAAATAAAAAAACACAATTAAAAGTGAAAAACGAAAAAAGGGAACTTACAAAACATTAATCAAAAACATTATTCAAAATGACGCAAGAACTATCAGAGTCCAACCTAAACCACGCACTGTCATCCTTAAGACAGGTGCCCAACTACGACGGAAATCCGGAAACATTGAGTTCATTCATAAGAAGAATCGACTACATATTGAGCCTATACCCGACGAGAGATGTCCGACAGCATAATATACTATACGGAACCATAGAAATGCAACTCTGCGGGGAAGCGCAGCGCATTTCCCAACTGGCAATTGCAAAAAACTGGTTGGATCTTCGAAAGGCGCCGATCAGTGAACTCAAAACCCACACCCCATTCAAAGAACTTTTAAGAAGATTATACAACACCAACTACAACGGAAATCTTCGTAAGTTTATAGAAGAAGTAGAACATAAGTCTTACATAATAACCAATAAATTAAGCTTAGAAAATGTACCAACCAACACAACCATGTATACTAATGCTATGAAAAACACTGTTAAATACGTAATAGCGAAAAAATTGCCAGATAGACTATTTATGACTCTAGCTAGACATGACATAACAACAGTTGCAAACCTAAAACAAGTAAGAAAACTCTAGTCGGAGGTGCCCGACTAGGAGATCCCCTGAGCCCCGTCCGATTTGCATTGTTTAATACGCTATATAGCTTGCATATAACATTAAATTTTCCAAAATTAAATTATAATTTTGAAATTTTATTCAACTAGAATGTATGTAAATCAATAATAAATAAATAATTAAATAAATAAACAAAAAAAAAACAAAAAACAAACATCACCGCACCTGGACTCGAACCTACATCTATTTACTACATATGTAACGTTATAGAGCATCATCTCAACTAGCACGACAATCTCATGTTTATAGATTTACAAAAAAAATTAAAAAAGTTACGTTGTTGTCACTTAGTTTCGAACTCGGGACCTTTCGTTTACGCGCCTTGCGTCTATGCACTACGCCACACTAGTATTGCGTTGCTTATTGGCAAAACGCAAAGTAGTACTACAAGGCGATATGTGACAAATACAAAACTAAAGAAGCAGATCAATCGCAATTGTAATTCTTAGAATATGCTGAAATGTGCGCATATGAACGTATGAGTATGGGTATTGTATGTAAAAACGGTGGTCTGTTTCAATGTATGCGTGCAAAGGGCGATATATGACAAATAAAAAACTACAGAAGCGGCTGTGCACATGCATAAGCAGACGCGCTTGCACGTTTCAATGTATGTGTATGTGTAAATGTTTTTTGCTGCGTGTCGCTGCTTGCCACGTGCGTGTGATTGGCTAAACGCTTTGTTTAATAAATCGGAACTGACTTAACGGATTTTGATGAAACTTTCGGCATATGATTCTATTGAATTTTTTACATTTTATAAAAATGTTAATTTATTCACATGGTTATATTTGGAACACACTCTCAACGAGTCGAGTGATGGCGAAGGGGAGGAGGGGTGTGGGTTAATTAGTAAAAAGAGCCGGTATCCAAAAAATAAAAAAATAGAAATTGCATAAAATTCACATGAATCTACATATATGCAAAATTTGAGGGGTCTAGCTCTAAAGGTTTGGGAGATAGAATTTTATAGCCTGTTTTCGATAAGGTTTAAAATCGATAACATTACAACAAAAATAGATATCGTTTTTTGGTAATAAACTTGACTTGCGCGTGCTATCCACGGACCCAACAAAAAAAAATTCAAGTTTCTAGGTCAACTACGTTTTGAGATCGACGCGTTCAAACATACGGACAGACGGACGGACGGACAGACGGACAGACAGACAGACGGACAGACGGACAGGGCTAAATCGACTCAGCTCGTCGCCCTGATCAAGAATATATATACTTTGTGGGGTCTGACACGCCTCCTTCTGCCTGTTACATACATTTAACAAAACCATTATACCCTGATTTCCTGTTTTCAATGGGCTCAGGGTATAACAAGTAGCTCAAACAGAAGGGTTGTATGAAAATAATACATTCGAAACCAAAAAGTCGTATCAGTATCCCAAAACAAGTGGAAAATTTTATCCAAATTAAAATCAAACATACAGCAATCACCAAACTTATAATTTCCATACCCAATTTAAACCAGAAAATAGAGAAGAAACCAGTCAGGAATTACACCAAGAGTTCAGACAAAAATTGCATCAAGGTAGACAAAGTAATCCTATTAATTATCAACCAAAAGGTTATATAAACTATCAAAACTCTAACCAACCACATAAGAGACAGAGAGAAAGCAATAGTGGAATTAGTAAGATGGACACATCTAAAATTTTCATCTAGTAGCCTCGGAAGTTCAAAAAACATCAAAAAGCCTCGGAAGTTCAAAGCATCAAAATAATGATAAATAACAAAAATTTAAAATGCATTATTGACACAGGCTCATCAATCAATATCCTAAATGAAAACTTCTTTCAATGCAAAGCATCTTCAGACAATTTAAAAGTTCATACCATTAACGGTATAATTAAACTCAAAGAATCAATTTTTATAGAACCGAGCTAACTTTGTCCGAGCCAACAAAAATTTTATATTCACATTTTTTTCGAATAATTATGACATGTTATTAGGTAGAAAATTCCTAGAAGCATGTAAAGCGCAATTTAATTTTGCAGAAGAATATGTTACGTTAGGTAAATATTCTTTTTACTTCAAATATGATAACATTGATAACGATATAAATAATAAAACATCAGATAACAACGAAAATCAAGAATGTTTCAAACCACAAAATACTATGACTTAGCTATAAATTACGCTATTAAAAATGAATTAACTGAGAATAACAAATACAGACTAGAACACTTAAATTCAGAGGAAATTAACAAATTAAAAAAAGTCTTATATGAATTTAATGATATTCAGTATCGTGAAGGTGAAAATTTGACGTTCACAAGTACTGTTAAACATTCAATTCAAACAAAACACGAAGACCCAATATACAAAAGACCATACAAATATCCTCAAACTTTTGACGAAGAAGTCAATATTCAAATCAATGAAATGATTAAGCAGGGAATTATTCGAAAATCGAAATCGCCCTATTGCTCACCAATCTGGATCGTTAAGAAAAAAGAAGACGCATCCAAGAAACAAAAATTCCGATTAGTCATTGACTATCGCAACCTTAACGAAGTCACAATAGATGACAAATTTCTCATACCGCTTATGGACGACAAATTGACAAATTAAGAAGATGTCAATATTTCACAACAATTGATTTAGCAAAGGGATTTCATCAAATTCAAATGGATCCTGCATCCATTCCTAAAACAGCCTTTTCAACTAAGCATGGTCATTAGGAGTATACACGTATGCCATTTGGCCTTAAAAATGCACCAGCAACTTTCCAGAGATGTATGAATAATCTCTTTGAAGATCTTTTTTATAAAGATTGCTTGGTATACTTAGATGATATAATTGTACATTCCACTTCATTGGAAGAACATTTGTCATCATTAAGAAGAGTATTTAGTTAACTTAGGGAAGCGAATTTGAAAATACAACTTGACAAATGCGAATTTTTGAAGAAAGAAACTGAATTCTTAGGACATATTATAACTACCGAAGGTATAAAACCAAATCCGAATAAAATTAAAGCAATTATCAATTTTCCAATACCAAGATCGCCGAAAGAGATCAAATCATTCTTAGGTTTAAGTGGATTTTACCGAAAATTCATACCTAACTTCGCAAATATCGTCAAACCCATGACAACAATGTTAAAGAAAGGCGCCACAATTAATATTAACGATGAAAAGTACATCGCAGCTTTTGAGAAACTAAAAGTTCTCATCACATCAGATCCCATACTGATATATCCAAATTTTGACAAACCATTTTCACTTACTACAGATGCTAGTAATATAGCCATAGGAGCCGTCCTATCCCAGAATCATAAACCAATTTCCTATGCTAGCAGAACTTTGAACGAACACGAGATAAACTACTCGGCGATCGAAAAAGAATTATTAGCCATTGTTTGGGCTACAAAATACTTTAGATCATATTTATTTGGCCGAAAATTCGAGATCCTTAGCGATCACAAACCACTTGTGTGGCTTAATAACATTAAAGAACCCAACATGAAATTGCAACGCTGGAAAATCAAATTAAATGAGTTTGATTACCATATAAAATATGTACCCGGTAAAGAAAATTATGTAGCCGATGCTCTATCACGAGTAAAATTAAACGAAAATTTTCTAGGAGAAAATGAAAGTACAGCAGCAACAATACATAGCGCTCACGAAGATAATAGCAATTATATACAGTTAGCAGAAAGACCCATAAATTTCTATAATAGACAAATAGAATTTATTAAAGGTACCGAAGACAAAGTAAATATAACAAATTATTTCCATAAAACTAACATTAAAATAACATACAAAGAAATGACAAATACTTATGCAAAAGACAATCAAGCAGTATTTCTGTAGTAACTAGTAAGAAAACTCTAGTCGGAGGTGCCCGACTAGGAGATCCCCTGAGCCCCGTCCGATTTGCATTGATTAATACGCTATATAGCTTGCATATAACAGTAAATTTTCCAAAATTAAATTATAATTTTGAAATTTAATTCAACTAGAATGTATGTAAATCAAAAATAAATTAATAGTTAAATAAATAAACAAATAAAACAAAAAAAAAACAAAAAAAAGAAAAGAAAAAAAACAAACATCACCGCACCTGGACTCGAACCTGCATCTATTTACTAAATATGTAACGTTAGAGCGCATGATCTCAACTAGCACAACCACCTCATGTTTCTAAATTTAAAAAAAAAATTTAAAAAGTTAAGCTGTCGTCACTGAGATTCGAACTCGGGATCTTTCGTTTACGCGCTTTGCGTCTATCCACTACGCCACACCAGTATTGCGTTGCTTGTTGGCAAAACGCAAAGTAGTACTACAAGGCGATATGTGAAAAATACAAAACTAAAGAAGCAGATCAATCGCAATTGTGATTCTTAGAATATGCTGAAATGTGCGCATATGAATGTGTGTGTATGTGTACATACAAAAACGGTGGTCTGTTTGAATGTATGAATGTATGCGTGTAAAGGGCGAAATACAAAACTACAGAAGCGGCTGAAAATGCAAACACAATTCAAACACAGATTTGGTTGAAGAATATGCTAGAATGGATGGCCTTGAATGTATTTGTGCATATGCATAGTAGACGCGCTTGCACGTTTCAATGTATGTGTATGTGTAAATGTTTTTTGCTGCGCGTCGCTGCTTGGCTAAACGTTTTGTTTAATAAATCGGAACTGACTTAACGGAATTTGATGAAACTTTCGGCATATGATTCTATTGAATTTTTTACATTTTATAAAAATGCTAATTTATTCACATGGTTATATTTGCAACAGACTCTCAATGGGTGTTTGTGGCAGGGGTGGGGGGTTAATTAGTAAAAAGAGCCGGTATCCAAAAAATAAAAAAATAGAAATTGCATAAAATTCACGTGAATCTATATGCAAAATTTGAGGGGTCTAGCTCTAAAGGTGTGGCAGATAGAATTTTAAAACCTGTTTTCGATAAGGTTTAAAATCGATAACAAAACAACCAAAATAGATATCGTTTTTTGGTAACAAACTTGACCTGCGCGTGCTATCCACTCAACAAAAAAAAATTCAAGTCTCTAGCTTGTCTAGATGCTTCAATCGACGCGTTCAAACATACGGACAGTCGGACGGACGGACAGACGGACGGACAGACAGACGGATAGGGCTATATCGACTCAGCTCGTCGCCCTGATCAAGAATATATATACTTTGTGGGGTCTGACACGCCTCCTTCTGCCTGTTACATACATTTAACAAAACCATTATACCCTGATTTCCGATTTTCAATGGGTTCAGGGTATAAAAATAACGTTTTATATTTTCATAACGAACATGATTATCCTATATACCAACAAGCATATGTTGAAATAATAAATTAAAATACAATAACAAAAACAATGAAATCTACTATTAAACTAACCGACATTGAAATATATATATAAATATATTCAAAGAAGTGATATTAGAAAAACATAAGAAATTATTACACCCAGGAATAGGTAAAACAATAAATTGGTTTAAAGAAAAATATTACTACCCAGATTATCAAAAATTTATTCAAAACATTATTAATGAATGTTCAATATGCAATATAGCAAAAACCGAACACAGAAACACAAAGTTAACTATAGAAACGACACAAGAAACATTTAATATCAGAGAAAAATATGTAATGGACTTTTACATGATAGATAACTTACAATTCCTTTCATGCATTGACATTTATTCTAAATTTGCAACACTAGTAGAAGTTAAATCTAGGGATTGGTTAGAAGCGAAAAGAGCTACTATAAAAGTATTTAATGAAATGGGAAAACCTATAGAAATAAAGGCAGATAAAGATTCAGCATTCATATGCGCAGCGTTACAAAACTGGTTGAAAGAAGAAAATATACAATTTAATATAACAACAAGCAAAAACGGAATTGCAGATATAGAAAGATTTCACAAAACTATTAATGGAAAATTGAGATTTGTCATGAACGAATATAATATTGAAGATAAATTAACAAAATTCGAAATACTACTTTATACATATAATCACAAAACCAAACATAACACGACTAATAGGACACCAGCAGATATATTTATATACGCAGGAACACCTGAATATAATACAAAGGAGAATAAAAGAAATCAAATAAATAAATTAAATAAATTAAATATAGATACTAGATACAAACAAGCCCCATTAATAAAATCTAAAACCACAAACCCCTTCAGAAAGACAGGAGAAATTAAACCAATTGACGATAAACATTTCTAAGAAATAAATAGAGGACGGAAAGTAATACATTACAAATCAAAATTCAAAAAGAAAAAGATAAATAATAAAAGCAAATATGATAATTTATTACAGATAAACAACTTAAGATGACCCTCATAAACATTATAACAATCATCCTATTAATAAAAAACTAATTCGTCAAATGCGAAAAGTATCGAAATAAACCCAATAAAAGCCACGAACGGCTATCTAATATTTAAAACAGGCACAATGGACCTACCAACTGACTTTGAACATCACTATTTAAAAGTTAATTTAACTAAAATCGATATAACATATAATAATCTAATAAAACAAACTGAAGAATATAATAACGTAACACACGTAAAATACCTTGTAGAAAAATTAACAAGTAAGAAAACTCTAGTCGGAGGTGTTCGACTAGGAGATCCCCTGAGCCCCGTCCAATTTGCATTGTTTAATACGCTATATAGCTTGCATATAACATTAAATTATAATTTTGAAATTTTATTCAACTAGAATGTATGTAAATCAAAAATAAATAAATAATTAAATAAATAAACAAATTATCAAAAAAAAAGAAGAAAAACAAACATCACCGCACTTGGACTCGAACCTACATCTATTTACTACATACATATGTCACGTTAAAGCGCGTCATCTCAACTAGCACGACCACCTCATGTTTATATATTTAAAAAAAAAAAATTAAAAAAGTTACACGCTGTCGTCACCGAGTTTCGAACTCGCGACCTTTCGTTCACGCGCTTTGCGCCTACCCACTACGCCACACCAGTATTGCTTCGCTTGTTGGCAAAACGCAAAGTAGTACTACAAGGCGATATGTGACAAATACAAAACTAAAGAAGCAGATCAATCACAATTGTGATTCTTAGAATGTGCTGAAATGCGCGCATATGAATTTATGAGTATGTGTACATACAAAAACGGTGGTCTGTTTCAATGTATGCGTGTAAAGGGTGATATATGACAAATACAAAACTACAGAAGCGGCTGAAAATGCACAGAAGCGACTGTGCACATGCATAAGCAGACGCGCTTGCACGTTTCAATGTATGTGTATGTGTAAATGTTTTTTGCTGTGCATCGCTGCTTGCCACGTGCGTGTGATTATTGGCCAAACGTTTTGTTTAATAAATCGGGACTGACTTAACGGAATTTGATGAAACTTTCAGCATATGATTCTATTACATTTTCTACATTTTATAAAAATGGTAATTTATTCACATGGTTATATTTGCAACAGACTCTCAATGGGTGTTTGATGGCAGGGGGGGGGGGGTAATTAGTAAAAAGAGCCAGTATCCAAAAAATAAAAAAATAGAAATTGCATAAAATACACATGAATCTATATATATATATATTTGAGGGGTCTAGCTTTAAAGGTGTGGGAGATATAATTATATAACATGTTTTCGATAAGGTTTAAAATCGATAACAAAACAACAAAAATAGATATCGTTTTTTGGTAACAAACTTGACCTGCGCTTGCTATCCACGGACCCAACAAAAACAAGTAAGAACGTTGCAAATATAACTATGTCAATGCGTTAGCATTTTTATAAAATGTAAAAAATTCAATAGAATCATATGCTGAAAGTTTCATCAAGTTCCGTTAAGTCAGTCGCAATCTATTAAACAAAACATTTGGCCAATTATGACACGCACGCGTTAAGCAGCGATAGCAAAATATATTAACATTTACACATACATACATTGAAACGTGCAAGCGCGTTTGCTTATGCGTGGCCATTCATTCTAACATATTCTTCAACCAAAATTGTTATTGAGTTGTGTTTGCATTTGCAGCCGCTTCTTTAGTTTTGTATTTGTCAAATATCGCCCTTTATACGCATACATTCAACCGACCACCGTTTTTGTATGTACACATATAAATACATACGTTCATATGCGCGCGTTTCAGCATTTTCTAAGAATCACAATTGCGATTGATTTATGTTTATATTGTGTTTGCATTAACAGCAGCTTCTATAGTTTTGTATTTGTTAAAAAGTCGCCCTTGTAGTGAAGTAGTTTCGGATTTGCCAACAGGCAATGCAAAACTGATGTGGCGCAGCAGGTAGATGAAAAGCGTGTAAGCAAAAGGGTCCGCGTTCGAGACGCGGCGGCGACGGCATGAAAATAGTTGCGCAGCTGTTCGTGCCTTCATACATACATACATGATGGGTCCTTCCGTCAATTTTTGTGTGTGGAATAATTTTGTTGGGACTAAGTCGATATTTGTGTAATCGGTATTTGATATTTACATTTTTTGATAGTTACACACACAAAAAGAAAATAACATAACTGACCTAGGCTATACGAAAAATGATAATTTTAACAGATAAATTATTTGCAGAACTTCAACATTAAATCGAATTGCATATATTTCTTAATATTTCTCAGAAATGCCGTTTTTCGTCTTAGCAATTCTTATTAAGCTTATTTATATAGGTGGCACAGGCATATGAATTTTGCAGCTGGGCGTTACAAATTTTGTTGCCAATTTGCCACGCTCCCAGTAGGCGTAGACATATCATATTTGGCAAGTTTGGATGCTTACACTTAAAAAATGTGAAAGTTACAGGGTATTTTTTCGATATACCACGCACCCAAAGGGGCGTAAGATTTATTTTTAGGGAATCAATAGAGGAGGCCCGCAGTAACACAAACATCCAATTTTGAAGCGTATAGCTCTAAAACTATAGGAGCTATAAGCTTTTTGCGATTTGCCACTCCCCCTGAAGGCGTAGGTATGTCCGCCATATCTTTTTGATCTTGGCTTGCTTATCCGAGTATATATATATCAAATTTCAAGTCTCTAGTATCAATAGTGCTCAAAATATAGCTGATCTTGTAAAATCACACTATATTCAGATCCGATTTGCCATGCCCCCAGTGGTCGTGGACATGAAGTCTTTTTATCAATATTTATAGAATCGAAGCGTTACAATACGTGCCAAATTTCAGCATTCTAGCTTTAAAACTGTAGAAGTTACAGTTTTCCCGATTTGCCACGCCCCCAATGGGCGTAGATATATCCGCCATATCTTTTTGAACTTGGGTGGTCAACGCAAGTATACATTCCAAATTTCAACTCTCTAGCTCTTCCACTAATATGATTTCTTAACTATGGGCGCAACCATTTTCCGATTTGCCACGCCCCTAGTGGGCATATCGGGAAAATCTTGACACTTTATAATTCAAGGGTATACACGAGTATATGTTCCAAATTTCAAGTCTCTAGCTTCAATAGCGTAGAAAAATATAGCAATCATACGGACAGACGGACAGACGGCCAGACGGACAGACGGACAGCAAGACGGACATTGCACAAAACCAATATACTATTTTCCCTTTGGGAAATAGTATGAAAATTCAAGTCTCTAGGTCAACTACGTTCTGAGATCGACGCGTTCAAACATACGGACAGACGGACAGACGGACGGACGGACAGACGGACGGACAGACAGACGGACAGGGCTAAATCGACTCAGCTCGTCGCCCTGATCAAGAATATATATACTTTGTGGGGTTTGACACGCCTCCTTCTGCCTGTTACATACATTTAACAAAACCATTATACCCTGATTTCCCATTTTCAATGGGCTCAGGGTATAAAAATATATGATTGTTCAATACAGCTAAATGAAATATCTATTAAAAATTAAAATCTAGATTATACACAAAACATTTATGTAACGAATAACATTACAAAATTAGAACCAACCTCATATATTCAAACAAGAGAAATAATTAACGAACATTCAAAAAACGATGTATTTAAGATAATCACACTAACCACTTTTGTAATAGTTATTATAAGTTCATTTTTGTACTTAGCATATCAATTTAAAACAATTCCCAAAAAATTAATTATAAAATATACCCAAAAAGAGGCAAAGATAGAAGAGACAGAAACATGAAAACCATATAGTCGAACCAAATAGTTCTCTATACCCTACAGTATCCGCCTGAGGACAGGCTATTTTCTTTAGGATGGGGGAGTCGCATATCCGGTATCTCATACACTCATATACAACCACGTATCTAGAATTATCTAGACTTTGACCAAAGTCCAGTATCGAGACCCTTCGAAACTTTCATAAACAATCTTTGCACTCGCAATATAAACAATTGTCCCCCAAATGCATAGCATAAACAATTGAGCATAAGCTCCCCAAATTCACGAAAAGCGTGGGAACGCTTAATCAGCATTTCCCCAATAAATGTAAATTTTCCCAAGAAGCTCACACACACATAGGACGAACATATGTAAAACTCACAAACACATAGAAGACCCAATACGTATAAATATAGCTCTAAGTACTATTGTATCATCTAATACGTTGTCGATTAAAATAATAAGTTTATATTCAAAATAAAGTTTATATATTTTTTTTAATGTACTCTAGTCGGAGGTGCCCGACTAGGAGATACCCTGAGCCCCGTCCGATTCGCATTGTTTAATACACTATATAGGTTGCATATAACATTTAATTTTCGAAAATAAAAAATTTAATTTTGAAATTTTATTCCACTAGAGTGTATGTAAATCAAAAATAAATAAATTATTAAATAAATAAACAAATTATAAAAAAAAAGAAGAAAAACAAACATCACCGCACCTGGACTGGAGCCTGCATCTATTTACTACATAAGTAACGTTAAAGCGCATCATCTCAAGTAGCGCAACCACTTCATGTTATAAATTAAAAAAAAAATTTAAAAAGTTACGCTGTCGTCACTGAGTTTCGAACTCGAGACCTTTCGTTTAAGCGCTTTGCGTCTATCCACTACGCCCTACCAGTATTGCGTTGATTGTTGGCAAAACCCAAAGTAGTACTACAAGGGTGATATGTAACAAATACAAAACTAAAGAAGCTAAAGAAGCAGATCAATCGCAATTGTGATTCTTAGAATATGCTGAAAAGCGCATATATGAATGTATAAGTATGTGTACATACAAAAACGGTGGTCTGTTTGAATATATGCGTGTAAAGGGCGATATATGACAAATACAAATTATTTAATTTGTAAACAAAGCCGGTATCCAAAAAATAAAAAAAAATAGAAATTGCATAAAATTCACATTAATCTATATGCAAAATTTGAGGGGTCTAGCTCTAAAGGTGTGGGAGATATAATTTTATAACCTGTTTTCGATAAGGTTTAAAATCGATAACAAAACAACAAAAATAGATATCGTTTTTTGGTAACAAACTTGACCTGCGCGTGCTATCCACGGACCCAACAAAAAAAATTCAAGTCTCTAGCTTGTCTAGATGCTTCAATCGACGCGTTAAAACATACGGATGGACGGACAGACAGACGGACAGACAGACAGAAGGACAGGGCTAAATCGACTCAGCTCGTCGCCCTGATCAAGAATATATATACTCTGTGGGGTCTGACACGCCTCCTTCTGCCTGTTACATACATTTAACAAAACCATTTTACCCTGATTTCCCATTTTCAATGGGCTCAGGGTATAAAAACAGGATCAAGTGCGTTCACTTCAAATGATTCAAAATAAAGCTCATTTGAAATATTGATAGACTGAACAGTTCATCAAAAAGATAATGATCTGTAGACGGAATAAGGTAATTAAAATTGGGAGCTGACGACCAAGTAGTGTTAGGTATTTTAAAATCACCTAGCACTATAAATAAGTCATTATTATTCTGTCATTATAAATTGATTTTTCATATCTATTAATGAAATTTTGCGATAGTCGCGCTAGTCTTTTTTCTACAATTTCAATATTGGGTCAACAATATATTTTAACAGTAAAGTAATGTCAGGGAGGTTATATAAAAACTGACAGAGCTGTAGTTGGCTGATATGACACTTGGCTATATCCGCCCACACTAGTGCAAAGTAAAACATAACTCCTTGAAAAAGGGATCTGAACAATAACACTTTTATACCCTGAGCCCATTGAAAATGGGAAATCAGGGTATAATGGTTTTGTTAAATGTATGTAACAGGCAGAAGGAGGCGTGTCAGACCCCACAAAGTATATATATTCTTGATCAGGGCGACGAGCTGAGTCGATTTAGCCCTGTCCCTGTCTGTCTGTCCGTCCGTCTGTCCGTCTGTCCGTCCGTCCGTCTGTCCGTATGTTTGAACGCGTCGATTGAAGCATCTAGACAAGCTAGAGACTTGAATTTTTTTGTTGGGTCCGTGGATAGCACGCGCAGGTCAAGTTTGTTACCAAAAAACGATATCTATTTTGGTTGTTTTGTTATCGATTTTTAACCTTATCGAAAACAGGTTATAAAATTATATCTCCCACACCTTTAGAGCAAGACCCCTCAGGTTTTGCATATAGATTCATGTGAATTTTATGCAATTTCTATTTTTTAATTTTTTGGATACAGGCTCTTTTTACTAATTACTCCCTTCCCCCCTCCCCTTATCTACCCATTGAGAGTCATCAAATTCCGTTAAGTCAGTCCCGATTTATTAAACAAAACGTTTGGCCAATTATCACACGCACGTGGCAAGCAACGATGCGCAGCAAAAAACATTTCCATATACACATACATTGAAACGTGGAAGCGCCTCTGCTATGCATGTGCACCAATACATTCAAGGCCATTCATTCTAGCATATTCTTCAACCAAATCTGTGTTTGAATTGTGTTTGCATTTTCAGCAGCTTCTGTAGTTTTGTATTTGTCATATATCGCCCTTTACATGCATACATTCAAACAGACCACCGTTTTTGTATGTACACATACTCATACATTCATATGCGCGCTTTTCAGCATATTCCAAGAATCACAATTGCGATTGATCTGCTTCTTTAGTTTTGTATTTGTCACATATCGCCTTGTAGTACTACTTTGCGTTTTGCCAACAAGCGACGCAATACTGGTGTGGCGTAGTGGGTAGGCGCAAAGCGCTTAAACTAAAGGTCCCGAGTTCGAAACTCAGTGACGACTTTTTAATTTTTTTTTTAATTTATAACATGAAGTGGTTGCGCTAGTTGAGATGATGCGCTTTAACGTTACTTATGTAGTAAATAAATGCAGGCTCGAGTCCAGGTGCAGTGATGTTTGTTTTTCTTTTTTTTTATAATTTGTTTATTTATTTAATAATTTATTTATTTTTGATTTACATACACTCTAGTAGAATAAAATTTCAAAATTATAATTTTATTTCGGAAAATTTAATGTTATATGCAACCTTTATAGTGTATTAAACAATGCGAATCGGACGGAGCTCAGGGTATCTCCTAGTCGGGCACCTCCGACTAGAGTCTTCTTACTTGTTTTTACTATATTTAGTCTTGAATTTCTGTTGCTAAATGGGTAAAGAGAACAAACCATAGATTTGATTTATTTTGGTATAATATATATGGTCGTTAAATGTGGGATGCCTAAGTATCTGACATTATTTTCCTCTTTTATGTTTTCGGTGTCTAATCTGTAGGAACAAAATTATCCTTCCGTTTTTGGGTATAGACTTCTTGAATGTTCCTCAATATTTCTGCAACACGTTGGCCAGAGCAAAGAATTACTGTGTCATCCGCAAAGATCGACGACGTGCAGTGTGGTAATATTGGCGATATATGTACAAGAGCCTTGCGGGCAACTTGTAGGGATATCCACTAATGCGGATATAGCTTTTCCTAAGTAAAGTTTGCGCATACCAATTTGTGTGAGGGGAAGTAAGAGAGCTCTAGGCATTTATTTACAATGCAGGTAATACATTTTATTGCTTTCTGAGGGAGTGCCTTTAACCACAGATTATGAATACCGTCTGTTTCAGGAGACTTCTTACTCTTTGGTGCTTTAAGCTTTTTTGTTGATGGTGTTAGCGCTGACAAATTAGTCCTTTACAGAACTCACTGATATTTGTGCTTTTGTACGTAATGAAGCATCGACGTCAGCTTTGGTTGTTTCATCGCTATCGTTTTAGCTAAATGATTGAGGCATTAATCAACCTTGTCTTCATCTGTTGAATACATGTTATTAGTGTCTATTAGAGTTAGAATCATCTTATGCTTTTTATACCCTGAACCCATTGAAAATGGGAAATCAGGGTATAATGTTTTTTTTTAAATGTATGTAACAGGCAGAAGGAGGCGTGGCAGACCCCACAAAATATATATATCAAGAATATATATACTTTCAGGGCGACGAGCTGAGTCGATTTAGCCCTGTCCGTCCATCTGTCCGTATGTGTGACCACGTCGATCTCAGAACGTAGACGAGCTAGAGACATGAATATATAGCATGTGCAATGTTATCGATGTTAAGTCTTATCGAAAACAGGTTTTAAAATTATATCTCCTATCTGTCTATCTAGACCCCTCAAATTTTGCACATAGATTAATGTGAATTTTATATACTTTCAATTTTTGTTACATTTTGGATACCGGCTGTTTTTACTAATTACCAAATTTATTTGCGACTGTTTACTTGTGATCTTTGCACGAAGTTAAAGCAGTGAAATGCAATTATAACTTGTTCGGTTATTGGTCAAATCCAAGCTAAACAAGTAAGAAGACTCTAGTCGGAGGTGCCCGACTAGGAGATACCCTGAGCCCCGTCCGATTCGCATTGTTTAATACGCTATATAGCTTGCATATAACATTAAATTTTATTCCACTAGAGTGTATGTAAATTAAAAATAAATAAATTATTAAATAAATAATCAAATTATAAAACAACAAGTAAGAAGACTCTAGTCGGAGGTGCCCGACTAGGAGATACCCTGAGCCCCGTCCGATTCGCATTGTTTAATACACTATATAGGTTGCATATAACATTAAATTTTCGAAAATAAAATTATAATTTTGAAATTTTATTCCACTAGAGTGTATGTAAATCAAAAATAAATAAATTATTAAATAAATAAACAAATTATAAAAAAAAGAAGAAAAACAAACATCACCGCACCTGGACTCGAGCCTGCATCTATTTACTACATAAGTAACGTTAAAGCGCATCATCTCAACTAGCGCAACCACTTCATGTTATAAATTAAAAAAAAAAAACAAGTAAGAACGTTGCCTTAGGGCGAGACCTAATGCGTGATACTCGTTTCCTACAGGGGTATCTGGTGTTTTAAATTTAATAATTTATCTCAAATTTTGCATTTAGGTAGATTCATGTGAATTTTATGCAATTTCAATTTTTGCAAATATAACTATGTGAATGAATTAGCATTTTTATAAAATGTAAAAAATTCAATAGAATCATATGCTGAAAGTTTCATCAAGTTCCGTTAAGTCAGTCGCAATCTATTAAACAAAACGTTTGGCCAATTATGACACGCACGCGTTAAGCAGCGACAGCAAAGTATATTTACATTTACACATATGTACGTACATTGTAACGTGCAAGCGCGTTTGCTTATGCATGGTCACAAATAAATTCAGCGCCATTCATTCTAGCATATTCTTCAACCAAAATTGTTATTGAGTTGTGTTTGCATTTTCAGCCGCTTCTTTAGTTTTGTATTTGTCAAATATCGCCCTTTATACGCATACATTCAACCGACCACCGTTTTTGTATGTACACATACTTATACATTCATATGTGCGCTTTTCAGCATATTCCAGGGTATCTTCTTCTCCTAATCGAGTACACCCGATTAGAGTTTTGGTACTTGTTATACCCCATACCCCGAAACCATTGAAAATGGGGAATCAAGATATCATGATTTCGTGGAAATATATGTATCAAAGAACACCCCATTATGTATATATATTTTCGATCAGCGTGACAAAGTAAATCGATATAGCTCTGTCCATCTGCACGTCAGTTTGTATATCCGTGTGAATACCGAGATCTTCGAAAGTAGGCAAGCTTGAGACTTAAAATTTTACAAAAATTTTAAATTTGCAAAAAACGTATTTCAAATACTAGAGACTTTTGTTTTGGCAACTAAATATACATTAATCATTAATGAAAATTTGTTGAAGATAGTCCATCTCTAAGACAACTTATTCAACAATTAAGTTCCCATAGTAATGCTTGCACTGCAGCCCAAGCGCAGTTAGCAGAGCGCGTGCTTATGAGTGCGTGCATATGTGTATATGTATGTGCTGTTTGTATATAACCGTAAAAGAAGCGCAGAATGATTGCCACCTCACAGAATTGAGGATATCTCCTAGTGAGCAGTCTCGACTCTTACTTGTTACTAATGCAGCGCATGTACAATCGCATTGTTACTGCCGTTGGTTATTTTACACAGATCAAAGTGGGTGCACTGGCATTGTGAATGAGTTGGGAGTTTAGAATAGGGAGCACGAATCTACTAATTGTTGGTGTTAGTGGTGTTGCCTGGGTAATCCTTGTCTGACATGGGTTGGGATGACCTGGGCTGATATAGTGTGTAGTGTGTTTCCTCATTTGCTTCCCATTCATGTAGTTTCCCCACCAGTCTCTAGATTAAAACATGTACAAACCACGCCTTAAAAACACATTAAAATTATCGATAAATGCTCACAAAATCGAAATGGAAAAATTTTTTTAATTTTGTGCAGCGTATGGTATTATCGACTATTCATGTAAAATTTCAAGTCTCTACGTTGCGTACTTAAAAATATCTCAGCGTTCACACGGACGGACGAACGGTCAGACGGACAGACGGACAGGGCTATATCGACTCGTCTTGTCGCGCTGATCAAGAATATATATACTTTATGGGGTGTGGCACGCCTCCTTTTGTCTGTTACATATATTTTCACAAAACCATTATACCCTGATTTCCCATTTTCAATGGGCTCAGGGTATAAAAAATCTTCGTCAAATCTGCTATCAATTTGGGTTATTTTCGTTAGGATTGTTAATTTCCTGTTTTAACGGTAACTTGGATGAATGTTTTTTAATTTTGCATATCTAAAATAAGGCTCATCCCTATGTCTGACTCGTTTATAGTTTTTCATTGGACCTTCCGGTCTTTGTTCATTGTATTCTTTGTTGAAAATGTCATCTTTAGCAATGCGATATGTATCGATAAGTACGTGTACCATATCTATGTGATAGGTACCATATCTAAGTTAGTCACAAATAAACCACTGTTGTGAAAGCACACAGGCGCGGTTTTTTATCTTTCAATTTGAATATAACTTCCGTCCATTTTGGGTAGAAAAAGGGTTTCTATCCAACAAAGGTTATGGGCCCAGGCGCGGATGTTTAATTGAAATCTAAAGTGTTTGTTATACCCTCAGCCCATTGCAAATGGGAAATCAGGGTATAATGGTTTTGTTAAATGTATGTAACAGGCAGAAGGAGGCGTGTCAAGCCCCACAAAGTATATATATTCTTGATCAGGGCGACGAGCTGAGTCAATTTAGCCCTGTCCGTCTGTCTGTCCGTCCGTCTGTCCGTATGTTTGAACGCGTCGATTGAAGCATCTAAACAAGCTAGAGACTTGAACTTTTTTTTGTTGGGTCCGCGGATAGCACGCGCAGGTCAAGTTTGTTACCAAAAAACGATATCTCTTTTTGTTGTTTTGTTATCGATTTTAAACCTTATCGAAAACAGGTTATAAAATTATATCTCCCACACCTTTAGAGCTAGACTCCTCAAATTTTGCATATAGATTCATGTGAATTTTATGCAATTTCTATTTTTTTATTTTTTGGATACCGGCTCTTTTAACTAATTAACCCCCCCCCCTGTCTGTTGCAAATATAACATTGTGAATAAATTAGCATTTTTACAAAATGTAATTCAATAGAATCTTATAATGAAAGTTTCATCAAATTTCGTTAAGTCAGTCCCGATTTATTAAACAAAACGTTTGGCCAATCATCACACGCACGTGGCAAGCAGCGACGCGCAGCAAAAAACATATACACATACACATACATTGCAACATGCAAGCGCGTCTACAAGCATGGGCACAAATACATTCAAGGCCATTCGATCTAGCATATTCTTCAACCAAATCTGTGTTTGAATTGTGTTTGCATTTTCAGCCGCTTCTGTAGTTTTGTATTTGTCATATATCGCCCTTTACACGCATACATTGAAACAGACCACCGTTTTTGTATGTACACATACTCATACATTCATATGCGCGCATTTCAGCATATTCTAATAATCGCAATTGCGATTGATCTGCTTCTTTAGCTTCTTTAGTTTTGTATTTGTCACATATGGCCTTTGTAGTACTTGTAGTACTTTGCGTTTTGCCAACAAGCAACGCAATACTGGTGTGGCGTAGTGGGTAGACGCAAAGCGCGTAAGCGAAAAGTCCCGAGTTCGAAACTCAGTGACAACAGCGTAACTTTTTTAATTTATTTTTTTTTTTAATTTATAAACATGATGTGGTTGTGCTAGTTGAGATGATGCGCCCTAACGTAACATATGTAGTAAATAGATGCAGGTTCGAGCCCAGGTGCGGTGATGTTTGTTTTTCTTCTTCTTTTTTGTTGATTTGTTTATTTATTTAATTATTTATTTATTTTTGATTTACATACATTCTATATAGCGTATTAAACAATGAAAATCGGACGGCAACTCCGACTACAGTTTTCTTACTTGTTGTGTTTATTTTCGCTTTGTGCGATTAAAATTTTGATTAATAATGCACGGAAAGAGATTAAGTTTCGATGTTGTCCAATTGATCTTCTACAATCGGCGGTTGGGCAAATCAGTTCCAGAATTAGTGGAAATGTTTCCCGTGTCGAGAAAAACAATATACAACCTTCTCAGTCGCGTATACAACGAGGGAAGACTTGAGGGAAAAGGTGTAGGTGGCCGGAAACAAAAGATATCTGATCGGGCAAACCGCCTTATGATGCGAAAGATCAAAGCAAATCCCCAAATTTTGACCAGAACTCTTGCCAAAGAGCTTAAAGAAGAGTGTGAAGTGGATGTGTTCCGCGAAACGGTCCGTCAGGTCATTCTACGGTATGGGTATCCTTCGAAAGTGGCACGTAAGAAACCCTTGCTATCGTCGACAAATGTGGAAAAGCGCTTCTCTTTTGTTCTTACTATTCTTAGGCACCCAGAGGAGTATTGGAAGGACTTCATATTTTGCGACGAGACCAAAATAATGTTGTATGACCACGAAGGTCCGCCCAAAGTATGGCGACAGGTCTCTACAGCTACGATAAAGCGAATATCATTCCAACAGTCAAATTTGAAAAACTGTCGGTTATGGTTTGGGCCTACATATCCAGCCAAAGAGTCGGTGAACTGGTATTCATTGAAAACACCATGAATGCCGAGCAATATCTTTAAATTTTGAAGTCAAATTTACACCAAAGTGCAACCAAATTTGGCTTTATAACCGAAAATCGGCCGAGTTTTAAATTTTACGAAGACAACGATCCAAAACATAAGGAGTTTAATGTACGCAGTTGGCTACTTTACAACTGCGGAAAGATCTTGGATACACCACCCCAAAGCCCAGATCTCAACCCAATCGAACATGCGTGGTCCTATTTAAACAAAAAGATTGGAAAAAAGCTTCTTTCCACTGTGTAAAATGTTTCTTGACAGACTGTAGGTGGCGCAGGCATATAAGATTTAAAACTAAACTAAAACGCTAAACTAAAAGATTGCATATGCTTTAGATTAGTTGCACAGGCAGCTGCAGTCCTATAGATAATAGACGGACAGTTCTGTCTGCCAACGAAATCACATACCTACGTGTGGGCAAACTCACGCATGCACACATGCAAACGCACAGATATGTATAATGACATAGTTTGACAGTTTTAAAAGTTTTAGCACTATTTAGTGCCATAACCTCTAAAAGGCAATATGAAGTGTTGAATGAATCCGAATTTCAAATATGTATGTATGCCTAAACCAGTAAAAACTTGTGCAATGAAACCATCTAGAATGATTGGAATATAAGCTCCTCACAGGGATCAGTGAAACTTATGTTATTAAGAGCCATGTTAATAGCATAGCATGGGGATGTGGAGGGAGGAGCAGTTATGTTTAATGGGATCTGACATAAACATACTCCCCCCCTAGCAATGATTGCAAGACCTGGACTGGGACTATGAGCAGGCGCCCGATAGGACCCAACACAATGTTTTGGACCATTGGAAGGCCGTCGGTACTGGGAATGATCCCCGGAAAGATGACGTGGCACAGATCCGGGGCGTGACCAGTTGCTGTCGGCGAGCGTGATCCCAATTCCCCGCTCGTTGGCCCGGGTTCGCGTCCTAACGTTCAGCTGGGGGTCGAATTGGAACAGTGCGTCGAACTCGAAGCACGAGGTCTTCGACCGAATGATGCCCGTGCAGACCCCCCTGGTCCAACGCTAGTGACGGAAAGACCCAATGTCTTTGCCAAGGAAGCGTTGATCCGACTGTTGGGGTTACATGGGTCTATTAGCGCCTTGACTCCGGATGCCTTGGTCGTCGTCTGGAGCACGATGACCGCCGTAGGGAGGATGTTCCATAAACGTCGTCAGCAGAGGAGTGGCCGTCTTCGTAGGACCTGGAGTGGGATAACACGTTAGACCTCGTCGCTTCCGGCACGATCCCGGTAGATGAAGGAGTGTGTGGTGGTTGTGGCCGCACGTCTTGCACCCTACTTTGCTGCGGCAGGACTGCCCGCCAAATGCGCCAAAAATTTCAAACATTAGTTGATCGCTATAACAGCATTTGTGCCGGATGGCTAGCTTGCTTGAGGGGACGGCATGCTTGACTGGAAGAGCAAATGATAAGGATAATATTAATTTACTCAGAACACAACACGGAGGTTAGTTGGACAGCACAGGGAACACGGGGGTCGGGCCCTGGATGAAGAATATCATGCAGCCCCTTATAACTTAAAACTTTGAGAGCGTATGAAAACAAATTTAAACTAAAGTTAAATATGTAAATAAAGGTATTAAAACAGCACAGATGATACTGTCTCTTTATTTTATAAACTTTAGTCGTGGAATGACAATGTACATATAGTATGTAGTAAGTATGAAATCTATAACGATGGACCACGAGTAGGAGTGATAATACAGGTACAAACATATAGATTTATGGAGAAGGCTATATGTATGTCGATATGTTCAGTTACAGAAAGAAAGCATGAATATATAAACATATGTTTGTGCAAGTGACAAGTGCGCAAGCGTAACAGCTGTGGCTGTGCAATAGTGTGAACAGCTGAGAGCAAGTTGGCATACGCAAAGAATAGTTATATATATATATATATATATATATATATATATATATATATATATATATATATATATACATATATATATATATATATATATATACATATATATATACATATATATATATACATATATATATGTATACATGTATATGTATATATGGCGCTTATGCAAACTAACTGGCAGTCGGTTAGTTGCGCTTTAATGTCGGATTGCGGTTCGGAATGATATATAGCAGTTATATACCAAGTACATACATATATATTTGTGGAGAAATATATGTATGTCGTTTTCACGGACGCAAGGTTAGTGATCTACATATACACACACACGAGGAAATGACTGCTGGTGCAAATAGTGATTTTGCACAGCTGAGCATGCATCTATATCTCTAAGAATATATAGATATAGAAGCATTTGCACTACAAGCATATATAGACAAAAGTGCATTAGATGCCACTATATATATTCGGTCTGTGCACGGAAATAGAGTAAATAGAAAAGTGGTACTTATTTCGGTGCCTGTGAATCGCTGGTGTGGATGATCTCCGTTGGATACTCCGGCTCGAAGGACCAATACGCGCGTGTCGAAATAATAAGAATTTTTCCTTTTTTCTTCAAATGTAGTTTTTATACCCTGAGCCCATTGAAAATGGGAAATTAGGGTACAATGGTTTTGTTAAATGTATGTAACAGGCAGAAGGAGGCGTGTCAGACCCCACAAAATATATATATTCTTGATCAGGGCGAAGAGCTGAGTCGATTTAGCCCTGTCCGTCTGTCTGTCTGTCCGTCTGTCCGTCCGACCGTTTGAACGCGTCGATTGAAGCATCTAGACAAGCTAGAGACATGCATTTTTTTTGTTGGATCCGTGGATAGCGGAATTATAGCGATAGCGAATTTTGTTTTGAGTTCTTTATTTTTTAAATTAAATAACATGGCTCAACCTCTTCAGTTAAGTGTCAGATTAGAACTGTCTTTATTCATTTCAAAGTCAAAGTTACAATGTTGCTGCTTATTCTGGCGTCATAGCTGTTTCTTTTTAATTTTAGTTTCAACATGTTGCTAGACTATTCTGGCGTCAGCTTAGTAAATATTTCTTTTTAATTTTTGATTTCATAATGTTGCTGGTTCTTTCATCAACCCAAACATGCAACAATTAGGTATGGACTTTGTCTTTTAGTGATGACAAATCGCTTAAAAATAAGCTTATATCGATTACCTTAAATGCATATATAACTTCTCCCTCATTTAAATAAGAATTCTCCTGAATTCTGTATTGTTATTAACTTTCTTACTAGCGGTAATGTATAAGGTAGGTATTACTTATAATTATTGTTTTGAATTATGAATATTAACTTGTTTACATTCTTAGATTAATTGTTATAGTTTTTTTTTTCTTCAGTTAGGTATTTGATGAGTAATCATTTTTGTTTTCTGTATATTTGTAAACACGTTTTATATTTGCTGGGTTAATATTCTTAAGTTTAGTTTTTTTAAACTTTGGTACTTCTTTGTGTCTTACTGCTTTAGAGTTTTTAATAAACCCCTCTTCTCTTTTTATACTCGTTTCCCAAAGGGAAAAAGAGTATATTGGTTTTGTGAAATGTCCGTCTGTCCGTCTGTCCGTATGAATGCAATATTTTTCTACGCTATTGAAGCTAGAGACTTGAAATTTGGAACATATACTCGTGTATACCCTCGAATTATAAAGTGTCAAGATTTTCCGGATACGCCCTCTAGGGGCGTGGCAAATCGGAAAATGGTTGCGCCCATAGTTAAGAAATCATATTAGTTGAAGAGCTAGAGAGTTGAAATTTGGAATGTATACTTGCGTTGACCACCCAAGTTCAAAAAGATATGGCGGATATATCTACGCCCATTGGGGGCGTGGCAAATCGGGAAAACTGTAACTTCTACAGTTTTAAAGCTAGAATGCTGAAATTTGGCACGTATCTTAACGCTTCGATTCTATAAAGATTGATAAAAAATTTGATGTCCACGCCCACTGGGGGCGTGGCAAATCGGATCTGAATATAGAGTGATTTTACAAATTCAGCTATATTTTGAGCACTATTGATGCTAGAGACTTGAAATTTGATATATATACTCGGATAAGCAAGCCAAGATCAAAAAGATATGGCGGACATACCTACGCCTTCAGGGGGCGTGGCAAATCGGAAAAAGCTTATAGCTCCTACAGTTTTAGAGCTAGACGATTCCAAATTGGATGTTTGTGTTACTGGGGGCCCCCTCTATTGATTCCCCAAAAATAAATCTTACGCCCCTTTGGGGGCGTGGTATATGGAAAAAATACCCTGTAACTTTCACATTTTTTGAGTGTAAGCATCCAAACTTTGCAGTTACGTTACCCTAGACTCCTTCTAGGAACTTGCCAAATATGATATGTCTACGCCTACTGGGGGCGTGGCAAATTGGCAACAAAATTTGTAACGCCCAGCTGCAAAATTCATATGCCTGTGCCACCTATATAAATAAGCTTAATAAGAATTGCTAAGACGACAAACGGCATTTCTGAGAAATATACGTAATTCGATTTAATGTTGAAGTTCTGCAAATAATTTATCTGCTAAAATTATCATTTTTCGTATAGCCTAGGTCAGTTATGTTATTTTCTTTTTGTGTGTGTGACCCTAACAAAAAATGTAAATATCAAATACCAATATTTGTGTAATCGACTTAGTCCGAACAAAATTATTTACACACAAAAAAATTGACGATAGGTCCCATCAGGTATGTATGTATGTAGGCACGAACAGCTGCGCAACTATTTTCATGCCGTCGCCGCCGCGTCTCGAACGAGGACCCTTTTGCTTACACGCTTTTCATCTACCTGCTGCGCCACATCAGTTTTGCATTGCCTGTTGGCAAATCCGAAACTACTTCACTACAAGGGCGACTTTTGACAAATACAAAACTATAGAAGCTGCTGTTAATGCAAACATAATATGAACATAAATCAATTGCAATTGTGATTCTTAGAAAATGCTAAAATGCGCGCATATGAACGTATGTATTTATATGTGTACATACAAAAACGGTGGTCGGTTTGAATGCATGCGTATAAAGGGCGATATTTGACAAATACAAAACTAAAGAAGCGGCTGAAAATGCAAACACAACTCAATAACAATTTTGGTTGAAGAATATGCTAGAATGAATGGCGTTGAATTTATTTGTGCACATGCATAGTAGACGCACTTACACGTTTCAATGTATGTGTAAATGTTAATGTATTTTGCTGTCGCTGCTTAACGTGCGTGTCATAATTGGCCAAACGTTTTGTTTAATAGATTGCGACTGACTTAACGGAACTTGATGAAACTTTCAGCATATGATTCTATTGAATTTTTTACATTTTATAAAAATGCTAATTCATTCACATAGTTATATTTGCAAAAATTGAAATTGCATAAAATTCACATGAATCTACATAAATGCAAAATTTGATATAAATTATTGAATTTAAAATACCAGATGCCCCTGTGGGAAACGAGTATCACGCCTTAGGTCTCGCCCTAAGGCAACGTTCTTATTTGTTTCTTCATAATTTTTTCTGTTTTGGTTGTTTTTATCAAGCATCTTGATTTTAGTGGTTTCTATATTATTCTTAATGATTTTAAAATCTATTTTATTATTATGCGCTTCAAAAGGTGTGCATTTAATAGTAGAGTGGTACCTGTCGTTATAATTTCTTACTGCCCTTTGCATAATTTGTTTTACTGATATGTTTTCTGTTTCTGAATTATATACTATCCTAAATTTTTCTGCCAATGAGTTATGCAGTCTTTCTACATCTGCATTGCCTGTATGGCTGTTCGGTTTTGTTAAATGTAATTCAATATTTTCTCGGCTTAATAGTTCTTTAATTCTTATTGAATTAAATTCATTGTCAGCTACAATCTTATTTGGTTTGCCTATTTTAGTAAAATGATTTTCGATCTGCTCTACAATGGTTATATGGTTCCTATCGTTTAGTGGGTAAACGGCTGCAAATTTCGAAAATTTATCTATAATAGTTAAGAAATATGTGTTTTTTATTACGTATGTGTCTATATGTATTATTTGGTTTTTATCCGAGGGAGTTTCTCTCTTAACAAATTTGTTTTTAACTGGGATTCTGTCATATTTGACTTCTTTGCAAAAGTCGCATTGGTTGATCACTCTCTGTATTAATTCTAATAACTTAGGGTAAAATATTTTATTTTTTATTTTGTTGTACGTCTCTTGAATACCTGAATGCATACTCTCTTGTACATGGTAAATAGATATTTGTTTTACAGCTTCCGTTTCAGTTTCTATATCTTGAGCTCTATGTGTGCATTTAGTGAATTCTATTTGTTTGTTGTTAGAGTATAATTGAACTAATTTTTCTTGCACTATATTATATTCCTGATCCGGTAGATCTGAATATATGCCTACTTTTCCTTTGTTTAAGTATTTCGTAAAAATTTCTTCCATTGTTGGAAAGTCGTGTTTTGCTATGAAAATTATTCTTTTTCCATGAATCGTTTTACACTCTTCTGTTTTGGAATTTGTTATTATTATTTGTGTTTTATATTTATTTACTATTTCTTCCTTTATTAGAAAATGATCCTGTAAATTTTCTTCTGTTGAATGTATAGTTGCTGCTAACGAATAATTATCTTCTGTGTCTTCAATATTTGTTATTATGTTTGTCTGATATATTGTCATTGTTATCTTGCTGTGGGTCAAAATCATTACCTTTTATTCTGCTTAAGAAATCGGCTACTCTGTTTTCTCTTCCTCTTAAGTAATCTATGTCAAACTGATATTCTCCTAGTTTTAGTAACCATCTTTGATGCCTTGGCGAAATATCTTTCCCTTTATGTTTTGAATATAAGAATTTTATCGCTTGGTGATCTGTTAATAATTTGAATTTTCTTCCGTAGAGATATGGTCTAAAATAGTTTACACTCCATAGTATTGCTAAAAATTCTTTATCTGTTGCTGAATCATTTTTCTCATGATTGTTCAATGTTCTTGACGCAAAACAAATTGGATGCCCTTCTTGAGAAAGAACCGATTCTATGGCATAAATTGAAGCGTCAGTTGTAAGCGTGAATGCTTTTTCAAAGTTAGGAAATCTTAATATAGGGTGTGAACAAATAAGCTGCTTTAACTTTTCAAATGATTCGATGAAAGTTGGATCTTTTGTATTTATTTTAGTATTTTTCTTTAAATATTTTGTTATGGGTTGTGCTACTTTTGCGTAATCTTTAGTAAATTTTCTGTAGAAACCTGTTATACCTAAAAAACTTTTTATCTCCTTTTCTGTTTTTGGTAAAGGTAACTTTTCTATTATGGCTATTTTGTTTGGATTTGGTTTAATACCTTCTTTGGTTAAGATATGACCAAAAAATTCTGTCTCCTTCTTCATGAAGTTACACTTATCGATTTGAATCTTTAAATTCTTATCCTCTAATACTTTAAATATTTCGTTGATGGCTTCAACATGCTCTTGCAACGATGTGCTAAAAATAAGTATATCGTCCAAATATACGACACATTTTTTATACTCGTTTCCCAAAGGGAAAAAGAGTACATTGGTTTTGTGAAATGTCCGTCTGTCCGTCTGTCCGTATGAATGCAATATTTTTCTACGCTATTGAAGCGAGAGACTTGAAATTTGGAACATATACTCGTGTATACCCTCGAATTATAAAGTGTCAAGATTTTCCGGATACGCCCACTAGGGGCGTGGCAAATCGGAAAATGGTTGCGCCCATAGTTAAGAAATCATATTAGTTGAAGAGCTAGAGAGTTGAAATTTGGAATGTATACTTGCGTTGACCACCCAAGTTCAAAAAGATATGGCGGATATATCTACGCCCATTGGGAGCGTGGCAAATCGGGAAAACTGTAACTTCTACAGTTTTAAAGCTAGAATGCTGAAATTTGGCACGTATCTTAACGCTTCGATTCTATAAAGATTGATAAAAAATTTTATGTCCACGCCCACTGGGGGCGTGGCAAATCGGATCTGAATATAGAGTGATTTTACAAATTCAGCTATATTTTTGCTAGAGACTTGAAATTTGATATATTTACTCGGATAAGCAAGCCAAGATCAAAAAGATATGGCGGACATACCTACGCCTTCAGGGGGCGTGGTAAATCGGAAAAAGCTTATAGCTCCTACAGTTTTAGAGCTAGACGATTCCAAATTGGATGTTTGTGTTACTGGGGGCCCCCTCTATTGATTCCCCAAAAATAAATCTTACGCCCCTTTGGGGGCGTGGTATATGGAAAAAATACCCTGTAACTTTCACATTTTTTGAGTGTAAGCATCCAAACTTTGCAGTTACGTTACCCTAGACTCCTTCTAGAAACTTGCCAAATATGATATGTCTACGCCTACTGGGGGCGTGGCAAATTGGCAACAAAATTTGTAACGCCCAGCTGCAAAATTCATATGCCTGTGCCACCTATATAAATAAGCTTAATAACAATTGCTAAGAGGACAAACGGCATTTCTGAGAAATATACGTAATTCGATTTAATGTTGAAGTTCTGCAAATAATTTATCTGCTAAAATTATCATTTTTCGTATAGCCTAGGTCAGTTATGTTATTTTCATTTTGTGACAAAAAATGTAAATATCAACTATCGATTACAAAAATATCGACTTAGTCCGAACAAAATTATTCCACACAAAAAAATTAACGATAGGACTCATCATGTATGTACATATGTATGTAGGCACGAACAGCAGCGCAACTATTTTCATGCCGTCGCCGCCGCGTCTCGAACGCGGACCCTTTTGCTTACACGCTTTTCATCTACCTGCTGCGCCACATCAGTTTTGCATTGCCTGTTGGCAAATCCGAAACTACTTCACTACAAGGGCGACTTTTGACAAATACAAAACTATAGAAGCTGCTGTTAATGCAAACACAATATAAACATAAATCAATCGCAATTGTGATTCTTAGAAAAAGCTGAAATGCGCGCATATGAACGTATGTATTTATATGTGTACATACAAAAACGGTGGTCGGTTGAATGTATGCGTATAAAGGGCGATATTTGACAAATACAAAACTAAAGAAGCGGCTGAAAATGCAAACACAACTCAATAACAATTTTGGTTGAAGAATATGCTAGAATGAATGGCGCTGAATTTATTTGTGACCATGCATAAGCAAACGCGCTTGCACGTTACAATGTACGTACATATGTGTAAATGTAAATATACTTTGCTGTCGCTGCTTAACGCGTGCGTGTCATAATTGGCCAAACGTTTTGTTTAATAGATTGCGACTGACTTAACGGAACTTGATGAAACTTTCAGCATATGATTCTATTGAATTTTTTTACATTTTATAAAAATGCTAATTCATTCACATAGTTATATTTGCAAAAATTGAAATTGCATAAAATTCACATGAATCTACATAAATGCAAAATTCGATATAAATTATTGAATTTAAAATACCAGATGCCCCTGTGGGAAACGAGTATCACGCCTTAGGTCTCGCCCTAAGGCAACGTTCTTACTTGTTGTTAATAAAATCTCTTAAGATTTCATTCATTAGTCTTTGAAAAGTGGCGGGGGCATTTTTTAACCCAAATGGCATTCTAATAAATTCATATAAACCATGCGGCGTAACAAAGGCAGTTTTCTTTCTGTCTTCCTCTTTTACTAAAATTTGATGGTAGCCTTTTGCTAGATCTATTGTTGTGAAGTACTGGGCTCTTCCGAGTTTATCAAGAATTGAATTTATATTAGGAATCGGAAATTTATCGTCGATGGTTATTTCGTTAAGTTTTCTATAATCTATTACAATGCGAAATTTTTGTTGTTTTGAATTGTCTAACTTTTTTGGTATTACTAAAAGTGGGCTCAAACATCTTGAATTGCTTTTTCTAATAATTCCCTGTTCTTCCATTTCTTTTATCTGTTTTCTGACTTCTTCCTCATGCTGTGGTGGTTATCTATATAGCTTTGAATTAAGTTGTTCATCTGTAGTTGTCCGTATTTCATGTTCTATTTCGGTTGTACTAGTTAGTTTATCTCCTTTGAAAAAAAGTTTACTATATCGTTTTATAATTTTCTTAACTTCAATTACTTCTTGTGTATTTAAATGATCTAATGCCAAGCTATCATATTTATCTATAGTACTCTCTAATGCACAGATTTCTTCATATTGATATGGCTTATTTATTATACGGTTTTCTTTGTGATTTAATGTTAAACTGTTTCTTTCAATATTAATAACTGCACTTAAAAATTGTAGAAGGTCTATACCTATAATAAAGTTATACTTTCTTCCCTTTAGTGGGGCTAACTTCCAGCGGACTCTAGCGTTGTTTGGTAAATTAAATTCTCTTGGTGCTGTTGTATGAATTTCATACTCTATTATGTCCTTACTATTAATTGTGCTATATGATATGGGTTTATTCAGCTTAATCTTTGTGTGCCCATTAATTTGGTTGTTAACTAGACTTAAACTTGCTCCTGTATCTATTAATGCTATATATTTATGTTTATCGATGTTTAGTTCTAATAATGGTAGGTATTTCGAGGCTGCTTCATAAAAAAAACTGTATTATTAACCTCTGCCTGGTCGTAGTCATTTCTTGTTTCTTGGTAACTGTTTGTATCTTGCTTTGTTTCTAGGTTTTCTTTTTCCATGGGTTCTGAATTCCTTGACCTATACTGTTTTGACTGTTGTGAATTTGTTTGCTGGTGATTTTGGTTAGGGTGACTCTGTCCTGAATTGTGTTGAGTATAATCTTGTCTGTACTGACCTGAGTTGTTTCTGTACCATTGTTGCTGATTGTTTTGTTGGTAATTTTGTTGATTTTTCTTGTGACCACTTTGTGGTTGATAATAGGATTGCTTGTTATTGTTATAATTTTGTTGATAATATTGTTGCTTCTTGTTATAATTTTGTTGTTGGATATTTTCGTTTTTGTAGTTATGATTTTTCTTGCTAGACTCAGCCTCAGCGTTATACCTATTGGGTTTACTTTTCTTATATTGAAATCTAATACAACTATTTTCGTATCTACGTAACATCATTATTTTTAGAATCTCATTTAAATTTCTTTCTTCGTATATATTATTAAGTAAAGTGCCTTGAGTCATTTCTTTAGCTGCATTTACTAGTAAACTTTCTACGTTACTTAAATCTATAAAATGATCGTTTTGATGGTAAACTTTTAATTCGTCTGTTTTATACTTAATATTTTGTAGTTTTCCTACAAGTTCGCTTACTGTGTCTACCTTTAATTCATAAATTTTACGGTAAATTTGATGGGGTTCCGTGTCCGGTCGATACCTCAGCTTTAGGGTTGACTTGATTAGCTCCCAGTTGTTTGGTGCCGGTATATTTATAACTACATCCTTCGCCTGTCCTTGGATTGTCCTAGTGGCCTCTCGTCTTAGTTCAGTGTCCTCCACTCCTTGGAGAAGGTACTCCACGCTGCTGAAGAACGAGTTAATCGATATATCACCTGTTCCCGTGAACGTTGCCAAATAATTGATGTTTTGAAACAACCGTTCCTTCTGAGCCGCATTGGTGTTTCCCTGGAGCGTGACGTAAGCTTGATGTAGCTCCTCTAGTTGCCGCTCCTTGTTGATCAACTGCTCATATAATTGCTGCGGTGACATTTGTGGGTTATCTTGTGCCATCCTGCTTTTGTCGTAATATACTGCTCTCTTTTGTTTTCTGGTTGCCAGCGTTGAGATGTACTTTTTAAAAGTTGTCAACTTATTTAAAGTTTGACTTTTTTTTTCGATTTATAAAACTTGTCAACTTATTTTTAGTTTGACTCTTTTTTTTCGATTTATAAAGCTTGTCAACTTATTTTTAGTTTGACTTTTTATTTTATAATGATCGATTTATAAATTTGTCGACTTATTTTTAGTTCGAATTTATCACAGAATCATTTTAAAAAAAAAGGATCCTACCGGCTGCGCCAATTTTGTTTTGAGTTCTTTATTTTTTAAATTAAATAACATGGCTCAACCTCTTCAGTTAAGTGTCAGATTAGAACTGTCTTTATTCATTTCAACGTCAAAGTTACAATGTTGCTGCTTATTCTGGCGTCATAGCTGTTTCTTTTTAATTTTAGTTTCAACATGTTGCTAGACTACTCTGGCGTCAGCTTAGTAAATATTTCTTTATAATTTTTGATTTCATAATGTTGCTAGTTCTTTCATCATCCCAAACATGCAACATTTAGGTATGGACTTTGTCTTTTAGTGATGACAAATCGCTTAAAAATATGCTTATATCGATTACCTTAAATGCATATATAACTCGCGCAGGTCAAGTTTGTTACCAAAGAACGATATCTATTTTTGATGTAATGTTATCGATTTTAAACCTTATCGAAAACAGGTTATAAAATTATATCTCCCAAACATTTAGAGCTAGACCCCTCAAATTTTGCATATAGATTAATGTGAATTTTATGCAATTTCTATTTTTTTTTATATTTTGGATACCGGCTCTTTTCACTAATAACCCCCGCCCCCACCCCTTCTCCACTCATGAAGAGTCTGTTGCAAATATAACCATGTGAATAAATTATCATTTTTATAAAATGTAAAAAATTCAATAAAATCATATACTGAAAGCTTCATCAAATTCCGTTAAGTCAGTCCCGATTTATTAAACAAAACGTTTAGTTGCACGTGGAAAGCAGCGACGCGCAGCAAAAAACATTTACATATATTCTCACATTTACATACATTGAAACGAGCAAGTGCGTCTGCTTATGCATGTGCACAAATAAATTAAATTCTAGCATATTCTTCAAACAAATCTGTGTTTGAATTGTATTTGTATTTGTCATATATCGCACTTTACACGCATACATTGAAACAAACCACCGTTTTTGTATGTACACATACTCATACATTCAAATGCGCGAATTTCAGCATATTCTAAGAATTACAATTGCGATTGATCTGCTTCTTTAGCTTCTTCAGTTTTGTATTTGTAACTTGTCGCCTTGTAGTACTACTTTGCGTTTTGCCAACAAGAAAAGCATTACTGGTGTAGCGTAGTGGATAGACGCAGAGCGCGTAAACGAAAGGTCTCGAGTTCGAATCTCTGAGACGACAGCGTAACTTTTTAAATTTTTTTTTTTAATGTATAAACATGAGGTGGTTGTGCTAGTTGAGATGATGCGCTCTATCGTTACATATGTAGTAAATAGATGCAGGTTCGAGTCCAGGTGCGGTGATGTTTGTTTGTCTTCTTTTTTATACTAGTTTTCCAAAGGGAAAATAGTATATTGGTTTTGTGCAATGTCCGTCTTGCTGTCTGTCCGTCTGGCCGTCTGTCCATCTGTCCGTATGAATGCAGAGACTTTAAATTTGGAACATAGACTCGTGTATACCCTCGAATTATAAAGTGTCAAGATTTTCCCGATACGCCCACTAGGGGCGTGGTAAATCGGAAAATGGTTGCGCCCAAAGTTAAGAAATCATATTAGTTGAAGAGCTAGAGAGTTGAAATTTGGAATCTATACTTGCATTGACCACCCAAATTCAAAAAGATATGGCGGATATATCTACGCCCATTGGGGGCGTGGCAAATCGGGAAAACTGTAACTTCTACAGTTTTAAAGCTAGAATGCTGAAATTTGGCACGTATCTTAACGCTTCGATTCTATAAAGATTGATAAAAAGATTTTATGTCCACTCCCACTGGGGGCGTGGCAAATCGGATCTGAATATAGAGTGATTTTACAAATTCAGCTATATTTTGAGCACTATTGATGCTAGAGACTTGAAATTTGATATATATACTCGGATAAGCAAGCCAAGATCAAAAAAATATGGCGGACATACCTACGCCTTCAGGGGGCGTGGCAAATCGGAAAAAGCTTATAGCTCCTACAGTTTTAGAGATAGACGATTCCAAATTGGATGTTTGTGTTACTGGGGGCCCCCTCTATTGATTCCCCAAAAATAAATCTTACGCCCCTTTGGGGACGTGGTATATGGAAAAAATACCCTGTAACTTTCACATTTTTTGAGTGTAAGCATCCAAACTTTGCAGTTACGTTACCCTAGACTCCTTCTAGGAACTTGCCAAATATGATATGTCTACGCCTACTGGGAGCGTGGCAAATTGGCAACAAAATTTGTAACGCCCAGCTGCAAAATTCATATGCCTGTGCCACCTATATAAATAAGCTTAATAAGAATTGCTAAGACGACAAACGGCATTTCTGAGAAATATAAGTAATTCGATTTGAATGTTGAAGTTCTGCAAATAATTTATCTGCTAAAATTATCATTTTTCGTATAGCCTAGGTCAGTTATGTTATTTTCTTTTTGTGTGTGTGACCCTGACAAAAAATGTAAATATCAAATACCGATATTTGTGTAATCGACTTAGTCCGAACAAAATTATTTACACACAAAAAAATTGACGATAGGTCCCATCAGGTATGTATGTATGTAGGCACGAACAGCTGCGCAACTATTTTCATGCCGTTGCCGCCGTGTCTCGAACGCGGACCCTTTTGCTTACACGCTTTTCATCTACCTGCTGCGCCACATCAGTTTTGCATTGCCTGTTGGCAAATCCGAAACTACTTCACTACAAGGACGACTATTGACAAATACAAAACTATAGAAGCTGCTGTTAATGCAACACAATATAAACATAAATCAATCGTAATTGTGATTCTTAGAAAATGCTGAAATGCGCGCATATGAACGTATGTATTTATATGTTTACATACAAAAACGGTGGTCGGTTGAATGTATGCGTATAAACGGCGATATTGGACAAATACAAAACTAAAGAAGCGGCTGAAAATGCACACACAACTCAATAACAATTTTGGTTGAAGAATATGCTAGAATGAATGGCGCTGAATTTATTTGTGACCATGCAGAAGCCAACGCGCTTGCACGTTTCAATGTATGTGTAAATGTAAATGTATTTTGCTGTCGCTGCTTAACGCGTGAGTGTCATAATTGGCCAAACGTTATAGATTGCGACTGACTTAACGGAACTTGATGAAACTTTCAGCATATGATTCTATTGAATTTTTTACATTTTATAAAAATGGTAATTTATTCACATGGTTATATTTGCAACAGACCTTCAATTGGCAGTATATGTCGGGGTAGGTAATTAGTTAAAAAAGCCGGTATCCAAAATGTAACAAAAATTTAAATTGCATAAAATTCACATGAATGCAAAATTTGAGATATATTATTAAATTATTCGCCTGAAGGCCTTTGTCGCTCTGGATTAAAACAAATTGTTATTTAGAATTAATTCTTGGTAACAATAAATAAATAAAATAAATAAATTAAATTGATGCTCCTATGGGACACTAGTATCACGCATTAGGCTTCGACCACATGCAACGTTCTTACTTGTTTTTTTTTTTTTGTAGATTTTGTTATTTATTTATTTATTTATTTATTTTTTATTCGATATTTATTATTATTATATTTATATTTATTTTAATTTTGCAAAATTTAATGTTATATGCAAGCTATATAGCATATTAACCAATGCAAATCGGACGGGGCTCGGGGAATCTTCTAGTCGGGCACCTCCGACTAGAGTTTTCTTACTTGTTATTAATCTCGCGATGGAAAAATGGCGGATTTTTCCTTTTCAACACGATGTATAGCCGCGTGGAAGTTCAGAAAAGAATTAAGTGTAAAGTGGTGAAGGAAAGATAGAAGAGGAGTTCAAAAAGTTAAAAGTTAAAAAATGACAAATGGTTCGTAAACATCCCGGCCCCCACTGAAACTCTGTTTCAGAATGTGGTAGAGCTGCAATCTTCGTGATGGTTCGTATAATCTCTCCAGAAACGACCTTGAGCTTAACTGCCCGTACTAATCCATCCTCTCCTGGGTACACCTCGATTACGCGTCCTAGATTCCATGTTGCTGGAGGCGTATTCGAATCCTTGATGAGTACAATGTTGTATGCAAGGTTGTCTTCTCCAGGATCCCAGGGCCGTCCAAGTACCTTTGCTGTTGTTGTTGACATGTTGACTCTATCACCTTGCGCGGTGCTAAATCGTGTGCTATTTGAGATCCATTTTCCCAATTCCAATTGTGTAATTCACTCAGTTTGAATGTCAATCAGTTCTTCTATCATGGCTCCTGTTAATACATCATCCACGTAGAAATCCTCAAGCAATATCTTAGCTGCTCTAGGAAACTCATGCTCGTGGTCCTTGGCGACTTGCTTTAACACCTGGACTGCTAGGAATGGCGCAGACGCAGTCCCGTATGTAACTGTGTAGAGTCTGAAGTGCTGCAATGGTGCTGACGGATCTTCTCTCCATAATATTCGTTGGAAATCCTGATGTTTAGGTGCAACCAGAATCTGTCTAAACATCTTTACAATATCAGACGAAAATGAAAACTTGTGCATTCGAAACCTCATGCATACGTTGAACAGATTGCGTTGTATACATGGACCAATATGAAGCGCATCGTTAAGAGACCGACCATCATGGTCCTGAAATGAGCCAGCAAATACCACACGCAGCTTTGCACCTAGCACCGGATGCAGAAAACCTTCTTCGAAGTGGCGTCTTCTTCTACATCCACCTCCTTCATGTGGTCCAGTTGTATGTACTCCCTCATGAATTGTACATACTTCGATCGCAAAGCTGCATCCTTCATTAAACGACGTTTAACTGCCAAGATGCGAGACATGGCTCCATAAAAGGTGTCTGCTAACTCTGGGTTGTTCTGCTTGAACGGTAGCTCGATTATGTATCTCCCTTCAGCATTACAGGAGTGTGTTTGGACGAAATGAGTTTCCACTATATCATCTTCTGTATTTGCAGACGTGAACGATGGAACTTCCTCCAGTTCCCAAAACCGTTGCAACAATGCGTTGATGTCCATGGCAGCTAAGAGTGACGTAGTTTTAGTTGTAGTTGCTCCTCCCACTGATGTGATGATTCCTCCAAATATTGAATCGATTGCGATTGTGTTGCCCTGGGCATTACACAACTTATCTCCAGTAAGAACATACATCAGCCAACAATCCCGATCCGTTTGTCCATAAGCGTCTAATGCCCGAATTACAGTACAAGCTTCGTTTGTTAACGATCAAAGCGCTGCTGGGTTGTGATCCGTAACCTTGGGCAATCTAGTAAATGTATCCAACAACAAGTTGACCAAATAGCGAGGCTTCTCGTACCGATCAACTAATGAATTCCAAGCTATTTCATAGTTGGCATCGGCTAAGGGCAGATGCTGGATAAGTTTTGCAGCTTCTCCCTTTAAACAAGACTTTAAGTGATGATACTTCTGAATGTTTGTCAACGTTGTCTTGCTGTGAACGGCACTGTCAAATACAACCTTAAACGCGTGCCATTCCTTATAATCTCCATTAAATAGTGCGATATGAATCCGCAGAAGTTCCCAATCCTTTGTTGATGGTCCTGCGACTTCCTGTGAGTCTGACGATGACTCGTTATCCACCTGCTGCGGTAGCAGTCGTTGCATTATGCGCTCCATAGTCTCCTTTTGCGTCTGCTGCATTTGTTGTATTTGCGTCTGAGACTGTTGCTGCATTTGTTGCATTTGCGTCTGAGACTGCTGTATTTGTTGTATTTGCATCTGAGATTGTTGCTGCATTTGTTGCAAAATGCATGGGATGGTCGATTCATCCCTTTTCCCGAGTACATTAGATGTAGTATTGGCCTCTTCCAATTTGCGGGGTACAAGCTCGTTCAAAGCGCTCCTCGTATACATTGTTGTCACTTGCGGGATCCACATATCCCTGCACATCTTCATATTTATAAAGTTCGTCGCCAAGATTGTCAAACTGCCTCCATATATCGATACGTAATTCCAAGAATGTGCAAATGCTGCGTCTCCAGCAACAAAAACACGACAAGACAAAACACGCCACTTTCCCAATAGTGCGCGCTGTTTATTACGTATGATGCCAAATATCAATACGTAATTCCAAGAATGTACAAATGCTGCGTCTCCAACAGCAAAAACACGATAAGACAAACAAGCCACATTTCCAATAGTGCGCGCTGTTTTCCAAAACTCCAAAGTGAGTATTCAGTAGCAATGCCCAACGGATCCGGCTCGAAGGACCAAATTTATGATGAATAATTAGACATATCTTTATTTTATTTGAACTATATCAGCCAATTGCTGATACGCTCAACTTGTCCGTTCGTTTGCTTACTCAATATTAACATAGTTGTATGGACTTAACCGATAATTGATCTCGATACAGCTCTTCAATCGCCGATAACAATTAAAGCTACATATTATACTAAAAAAATCCAAAATATGCTAAATACTAAAAAATGTGCTTAATAACGTCATATGTGCAAAAAATGACAAATGGTTCCTCAACAGGTTGTATCACTCAAAAAATTCTGCAGGAACCGAAACAAGTAATAGTCCGAAGGTGCTAAGTCTAGAAAATATGGTGGGTGTGGTAGCACATCCCATTCAAGCTGCAATAGCTTTTGGCGAGCTATCAAACTTGTATGGGGTCTCGCCTTATCCTGGTGGAACACTACACCTTTTCTATTCACCAATTCTGGTCTCCTTTCTTTGAGTGCATCACATAATTTGTTCAGCTGATTGCAAGAAACTTCAGAATTAATCGTAGTGTTCTCCGGCAAAACCTCAAAATAAGCGATCCCCTTGAAATCTCACCAAACTGACAACATAACCTTTTTTTGGTGAATATCGGGCTATGATGTGGTTTGAGCTGGTTCATCCTTATCAGGCCATGATCTCTTGCGCTATACATTGTTGTAAACAGCCCACTTTTTGTCGCCTGTAACAATGCGCTTCAAAAATGGATCGTTTATTTTACGTCTAATAAGCGTATCGCAGTCGTTAATGCGACGAAGCAAATTTCGTTCTGTATGAACATGAGGAGCTCATATGTCAAGCTTGGAAATTAATCCAAGACGTTTCATCGTTTGAGCTAGAGACTTCAAATTTGCTGTGTAGTTGCATGTAATCAATACGGAGATTTCGTAATCTTTTGGACGCCACGCCCCATTCGCCCCCAATAGCCCTCTATTTGTAAAAAGTGCAAATCAATTACTAGACACGTGTGCTTTGGCAAATACACACATGTGAATGTCTTAAAAAAGTTGTGAAAGTTTCATGAAGTTAGTCCATCGCTAAGAAAAGTTATTCAACAATTAAGTTGAGTTAAGGTGGAGAACTTTCGATGGCACTATAGGCCCTATCGATGTTATGACACTATCGAGCCTCTATCGAGCGATAGTATCAGACACTTTCGATAGTGGTCTATAGACCGCGCGATTATGCGTGCGTGCATATGTGTGTGTATGTGCTGTTTGTATGTAAGCATAAAAAAATGCGTAGAATGATTTGATATTTGGCTTTCATAGGGCTCAGGGTATCTCCTAGTCGAGCAGTCTCGACTAGAGCACTCTTACTTGTTTATGTTGGTGTGGGTTTTTGTATGTTGGGCGCCAATTGTCAATTGTCGACTATTAAATGAACACACACGATATTATCGAGGCGTAGCAGTCGTTTATATTTAGATTTGCTCAAGGAATACAATTAGTAACACACGAGATCAGAGAGGCGAAACCGTCGTCTTTTTTTCCCAAAGGGAATTAAATACTAAGTACAAAAATATTCTAACCCAAGCTAGACCTGCCTTAAACCGTTGATTCAGCATTCGCAAGCTTTAGGTCCCGTTTTTCCGCAGTGACAAGGCCGCATACTGCTTACTGTACTGCAAGATCTCATGCTAGCGAATCTATGATTTGCGCGATGCATTGTTGTGGCTGGTTGATTTTGTTAACTCCTCCCGCGTTTAAGTGGAATTCGTCCGCGGTGTCCTTTAGACTGTTGATAGCGATCCGAAGTTTTTGCTGGCGTTGTCGTTTTCTGGGTTTTCGGTAGGCCTTTAAAGTTGCCAAACAAAGCGTTAGAGGATTGGCTACGGTTAATCCTGATATTACTAGTTCTTTTAGTCGAGAGATGTGTTGCAGGTTCTCTAAGTTAATTTACTGCAAGTATTGATGACTAGTTATGCTTAGTAGCGTTGATGGTGTTGGTCCAGGAGATTTGTTCAAGAAGCTTTTGGGGTTCTTGTATACATTTACTGATTTCACATTGATGGTAGCAATTCCATCGTTGATAATGATTACAATTTCAATTTCTTACAAGTTAAGCTAGGTTCAAGATATTTGAATACAAAATGTAGAAATATATTATTTTATTAATCATTAATAAGGGCCACATCCATTAAATCGGTAATAGTAATGTTAGTAGTTCATTTATTATTTTGATTAAGTCACTTGAGTCCAATACGGCTGGGTTAATGATTCCGATTTTTTGAGTGTTCGAGTTTTGAGCTCTGCTATGACTATATTATTTCATGAAAGTGTTGTCTTATGTAAATGTACTGTATCGACTTGTTTCATTTTTAGCTATTTATTAGCAGGTTTACTACAACGGTTAATTTATAAATCTGATTTTGTATATTTGTATTTATAGTTATTTGATTGTTTTCTGACTGAATAAGTTCCTTTTGAGTAAATTTTAGTTTTTCAAAGTCGTCGAAGTCCGGAGTGCCGGCTACGATCTTGAGAGCGGTACCTAGAAAGTTAATACTCCTATTATGGGCATGTAGTTTGCGTTCGAATAATTGGTAATTTTTGCGGTCGTCGTTGTAGCAAGGAGTAGTGTAGCAAAAATCCTAAAGGATACAGTTTTATCTTAAATTGTCTTTGTGGACCACCCTTTTTTTTATTAGGACTGTGGTCCCCATATCTGCGTCTTTCTTTTCTCAATATACAAAGGTGTTACCTTATTTCCTAGTCGTTTGTTTTTTTCAAATACTGTGTCGCCTACTTGAAATTGTCTGTCTTGTCTATTCCCATATACTCTTTATACCCTAAGCCCATTGAAAATGGGAAATCAGGGTACAATGGTTTTGTTAAATGTATGTAACAGGCAGAAGGAGGCGTGTCAGACCCCATAAAGCATATATATTCTTGATCAGGGCGACGAACTCAGTCGATTTAGCCCTGTCCGTCTGTCTGTCCGCCCGTCCGCCTGTCCATATGTTTGAACGCGTCGATTTCACATCCTAGACGAGCTAGACAGCTGCAATTTTGTATAGCACGCGCAGGTTACGCATATGTATGTGTGTATGTGTTGTTTGTATGTATGCATAAAAAAGCATAGATTGATTTGATATTTGGCTCTTCACAGGGCTCAGGTTATGTCCTCGAGCAGTCTCGACTAGAGCACTGTCACTTGTTTTGATTGAATTTGTTGTACCTGTATAAATTTTGTCTTCAATTTTTGTTTAAACTTCTAGAGAAGTGTATAATGTCGACCGGGCGTTTGTTTGTAAGTGAGTTGATTGTTTTCTTGTATTCTATGACTGCTTGTTGTATGGATTCAATTGTATCGGTAAAACTTCTTTGAGCTGTTAAGCATCTCGCGGTTTCGGTGAGGGTGCTGTAAAACCTTTCTACTTGTCCGTTTGATGTGCTATGAAGTGGTGGTGATTTTACAATTTAAATATTTTATTGATTTTGTAGTAGAGACTTAACAGAAGGTTCATTGTCACAGTATATAATTTTCGTATTTCGATAAAAATTTACTAGTTGCAAGATGGCTGTTTTTATGTCTGTTATGATTCGAGAAGCGATAGGCTGCACAATAGCGAATTTTGATAATTTGTCAATAGCTGTAAGAAAATATGTCTTGCCGGTTGAATTAATATCAATATGTAGGAATTCGCCCACATGTGACGGGATGGGTGTTTCACCACGAATCTGTTTTTTTGGGTGGCGATCGTACATTGCTGTTCGAAATTTTACAATTTGAAACAACTTGCATTACCAGTTTTGACATTTTTGGAAAAAAATAGTCTTGTAGGATTTGTTTTACATTTTCTTGAGCTGCTCTGTGAGCTCTATTGTGTTCCAAAACGACTATTTCTTTCTGTTCATTTTTGGCGGTAATGTCGTTAACAATCTTTTTTGCGTGTCGAAACGTGGTTGATGGGAATGTTTCAACAAGCTTGTGTTGTACGAATGCCAGTGTTGGTAAATCGCAATGAATTGTAGTCTTTTGTATTATGTGGCTGATTTTTTTTTACTAAATAGTATAATCGTGCGGATAGAGGTCGTTTGTGTTTCTTCTATTATTATTTGGTTTTGAAAACAGTTGAGGGTTTTTCCGATGTTTCGATTGTGTAAGTAAGTGATACTTCACTATGTATTGTGGCTATATCAGATTGTGCGTCGTCTTCTGAAACATGGATGTTGTGTCGCGATAGTGCATCGGCAACGTAAATTTCTTTTCCAGGTTTATAAAAGATGCTTGCATTATATTCATCGATGAAAGCTTTCCAACGTCTGATTTTTGCTTTTGGATTGCGATCTGATACTGCAAGCGTTAGGGGTTGATGGTCTGTAAAAATTTTCAAATATTTACCCCATACAGGTAAGTGTTTTTAATGCCCAACCTATAGCAAGTAACCCTCTTTCATTAGTTGCAAGGCTTAGCTCTCTATCCTTCAATGTCCTTGATATCAATGTTATTGGTTTTCCGTCTTGCGACAGTACGGCTCCCAGACCATAGGATGAAGGCTCTGTTGTGAAGTCGAATGCTTTCGAGTAATTTGGATAGAGTAGCATTACATTTTCGGACGCAAGAACCTCTTTAAGCTTCTCGAATGCTCTTCATTGATTTGCATCAAAAGTGACTGGTATTTTTGATTGACCAGCGCTTACCTTGCAATTTTCGCCTTTAAAAATATCGCTTATGGGTTTTGCTATAGATACAAAATCATTAATGAAACATCTATAGTAGCTTGCTAATCCGAGGAATGATCTGGCGCTAAATAGGTTTGTTGGTTGTTCCTATTTTTGAATTGCATCTACTTTTGTGGGGTATGTTTTTATTCCGTTAGTTGAGACCACGAAACATACGTATTAATTACTAAAAACCGTTCAGTGATTTATTCGCAAAAAGCCGACCGACTGGTTTCTTTATAAAACTTCAACTGATTAGTGACAAAAATGTAATTTATAGCTATGGGTCGCCGGTGCTGTTGCTGCTGTCGCTACCGATGCCGCTGCGACTTGTTGTAATAGTCGCTGCCGCTGCTGCTGGTGCCGCCGCAGTTGGTTGTTGCAGTCGCTGCCGTCGCTGCGGTTTGTTGTTGTAGTCGCTGCTGTCGCTGCTGGTGCCGCTGCAGTTGTTGTTGTTCTTTGACTCCGTGGGAATGCTGACGCAGCGCACGTGGCGGAGGCCTGTTGTTGTTGTTGCCTTCGACTCCGAGGGAATGCTGACGCAGTGGCGGAAGCCGCCTTGGATTCAGTGCACTAACACTGTTGGTTACTTGGAGCGCGTTTGGTGTAACTTTGTGTGTTAACTCCTCCTCCTTTAAGATGCCGTCCCCCGTAGCGATGTATAAGGTTGTTTGGGTTATCGTTGAAATTTTAGGCTCATTTGATGCTTTCTTAGCGGTGCACGATGCTTGCTTCAGCTTCCAGACGATTATGGCTGCGATGATGGCCACCAGGATCGTTGAAGACGTAATGTTCGCCGCTGTTAGTGTTGAATTGTCTTCTCTTATTTGTTCGATCTCCAAGGTGTTGTTGATGTTTATTTCCTTCAGCATCTGAAGAGAGAGTACCTCCTCCACTTGGCTCCTTTGTGATTTTAGTTGTAAGAGGGGTGGTATCGCTTGGGCATATGATATCACTTTCATCTCGTATACGTCGTTTGCTACTTTGATTGTCGCATTTGAGGCTTGGATTAGAAAGGTGCCCTCTAGTTCGGTTTCCTCTTCGTCGATGTAGATGGAACCATTAAAGTTGTTCAGCAGAATCGTACCCGGCAGCAATTCTTCGTGGTCGGCTATGTGTTGGCTGTTAATGAGTCTGCAGAGCGGTTTCCGGTTGGTCATGTGCGGTGTGACGCAGGTATCGTTACTTAAATCTATTCAATTTTCTTTGTTACATATTGTCTTATCATTATGGGTTTCACAATTTGACTTTAGTCCGTAATTTATCTTATTACATTGGATAATATTCTTATATTTTATTTCATTATTAAGTTTTCCCTGCTTAATTGGTTTTAGAAGTGTGGATATACAATTTTCGTTAGTAATTAGTGGTATGTTAATGATGTACAATAAGCTTTTGCCGTTGGTGGATATCCTGACTTTTGAAAATTCTAGTAATTCCTCAATGTTGATGAGCATAACCTCTTTGCCGTACAATTGTTCAATTTTTTCTACTTCATATTCTGATAGTATCATGGAGTTTATAGTATTCGTTTTGCCCAATCAACGGCATGAATTAAGTTATTTGTATCTTAACAAAAAGATTCTTTCGTTAAAGGTATTACTCTCTATACTTGCTTTGACAATGTTGTTGTAGCTAAGGGTTAGGTAGTTTATTCTATCGTTAAGTACTTTATTTATGATTAGTTGTCTATTATTGTTTTTGAGTTGTTCGTTTATTTTGCTCGTTAATATTTCCTGATCGTGGTGATCCGGTGAACCGGCCAACCATTTCCATGCAGTACCCAATGCTTCATTTGCCCTGGCCCTCCTTTTAAATGGTTTAAGCCGTCATAACTCGTTTTCGGCCTTTGCTAATTCGAACTTGAGGAAAGGAAAGAGTGGGTAGGAAAGAGGTTGGCATGAAGAGAATTCTGTAAATAAACATTATATCTTTAAGTTATTTTTATGGACAATTTTCAATGACTGTGTTTTTATGCTAGTGCTCCTGTCTTCTGAAACTATTTCTTCTCTGAAATTCGGGGTTAACTTTGATCCTAGTCACTTATCTACCCTAACGTAGACTCTTTCTCCGATCTGGTACTTTCTGGTGGGTGTTTTCTTTTTGTTATGATAATTCAGATCTATATCTTGCTTGTGTTTTAATTTCTCGGTGATTTTTCCTCTACTAACTTGTAATTTCAGCGGGACTTTTGCTAATCTATTTCCAAAAAAAAGTCTATTGGTTTCGTTTTTGTAGTTGAATGTACTGAGGCATTATATTCCTGTACGGCTCTATAAATCAAGTCTTCGAAATCTAGTAAGCCCTCATCAGTTTTCAGACATCTCATGATTTCGGTTAGAGTCGAGTGGAATCTCTCGACCTGGCCGTTGCTAGTGGAGTTATACGGCGGTGTTATGTAGATTTCTGCTTGTAGCTGATCCTGTAGAAGGAACTTTATGGCTGCTGAATTTAGCGCTCGCTCGTTTTTCATCACCACTAATCTAGGCATACCAAAAGCTGTCATAATTTCTCTCAACGGGTTTTTTATATCTTCCGACGCTTTTAATTTTATTATCTTTATATCTGCGAATTTCGAAAAATTATCAATGGCTGTGAGGACTAATTTCTTTTGTGTCGTGTAGATGTCAATATGAATTACCTGGGGTGGGTTGGATTTCCCCATAAGGCGGGTGTCTATCGTATTTTGCAGCCTTGCAGGTTTTACATGATTTGGCAGTGGCATCTGTTTTCTTTCGAAGGCTAGGGAAAAAATATTTTCTAATATTTGTATTTTATTTTCTATGGCGTTTCTATGGGCTCTCATGTACTCCGCAGTTACTATATTATTTTGTTCCTCTTCGGAGGTGACGTCGATAACTTGTGTTTGGGTGTATCTACTTTTGAAACAGCTGAAGTGGAGAGGATAGATATTTTGTATTTTTCCCATGATCCTTTCGGAAGTGAAAATGTCATTTATGATTTTGGGGTCTAGGTGTTTTATTAGAATGTCTACCAGGCTTTCCTCAGAAAATGCTCTTCTCTTTATGGTATGCCTATGGTAGGTGGGGAAGGGGAGAGTGAATTCTTCGCTCTCTGTATCGGATTCTATTATAAAAATTTCATTTTTGAAGACGTTAATGGGAACGTTCTCGACTGGAATGAGATTGTGGGACGAGCTTTCGTCGCTGTAAATCGTGGCTGTAGTACTATTTATGTGTGGAGTTGGCGGGATTCTAGATAAGGCCTCTGCTACTACGTTTTTTGCACCTGGCTTGTATCTTAGTTCGTGATTGTATTCTTCTAAATAACTCTTCCAGCGTTTCAGTTTATCGTTGTGGTCAGAGGTCAGTCAGAGGTTGATGATCTGTGAATATTGTCACCTTAGCGGTACCGTAGAGGTACATCCGCAGGTTTTGAAGTGTCCAGACTATCGCCAGCTTTTCATTTTCATTTGCTGCGTAGTTCTCTTCCGTTTTTGTGAGAGTGCGTGATATAAAAGTGATGGGACGGGATTCTTGTTCTAGCACCGCTCCGATTGCATAATTGAGGCGTCGGTTGTCAAATGGAACTCTTTGTTAAAATCCGGGTAGGATAGAACTACGTCTTCTGAGACTAAAGCTCTTTTGACTTTGTTAAAGGAATCTATTGCGTCCTGGTCTAGCGTTATAGTTGTCTTATTGGATATATTTTTCGGAAGACGTCCGTTTTCGCCCCTTAATAGGTGTTAAAGGATTAGCGAGCTTGGCGAAGTTGCGAATAAACCTTCTATAGTAACTAGCAAGTCCTAGGAAAGACCTCATGTCTTTCAAAGTTCTAGGCGTTGGGAATTTTTCTACTGCTTTTACTTTGTCGATGTTTGTTTTTACACCTTGCCGGGATATGGTAAAGCCCAAGAAATTTACTTCTTCCTCGAAAAATTCGCATTTGTCTATTTGAACTTTCATGTTGGCTTCGGCTAGTGTTGCAAATATTGCATCTAGATGTTTAGCGTGTTCGCTTTTGGGCCGACTAAAGACGACAATATCGTCGATGTAGACGTAGCATATTTTTCGTATATGATCATCCTAAGGGATCATATAGGAAAAATATGCTACGTTTACTTCGACGATATTGTCGTCTTTAGTCGATCCGAAAGCGAACACGCCAAACATCTAGATGCAATATTCGTCTAACGTTCTTTGGAAAATGGACGGGTAGTTCTAAGGACCAAAAGGCAGTCGTGTAAGCTCGAAATTTCCGCCGTTTATTGCGAAGGCGGCTTTCTCCATGTCCCTTTCTTTCAAAGGGATTTGGTGAAATCCGCTCTTGAGATCTAGTATGGAGAAATATTTGTTATCGCCCAACTGTGCGATTATCTCACCGATCTCGGGGATAGGGTACCTATCCGAAATGGTTATAGAATTGCGTACAATCCATACTGGTGCATTGTACGGTGACCGTGAAGGTCTGATAATGACGTCTTGCAGCACTTGTTGCATCTGTTTTTCCACTTCTGTCCTAAGTGAAGCCGGGTAAGGATAATGTTTACTGTACACCGGAATATCTGATGATGTTCTGATTTCCCCTTTCACCCTAGTAGTGTAAGTCAATTTTTCGTCCGGGTCTGCGAAAAGGTCGGAATGTTTCTGCGTAAGGGAATCTAATAGTTCGACTTGGGCTGGAGTCATGTGTTCTGTTCTTACTTTTATGTTGTTCACTGATTGGGTATTTAATTGATAAAAATGAAGCTTGTGATTGCCATCTAACGTCATTTTATTGTCCTTGATGTTTATTACGGCCTTGAATTCTTTTAGAGCATCGTTCCCAAGGATACCATGGAAGGTTTTTAAGGTTGGTAATTGGAAGAATTTTAGAGGGACGTCCTGACGACCAAATAGAGCGATGTAGGTGTGGTGAGTAATTAGGGTTTGTCCGCCAACAGAGTTGACATAGAATTTATTTTTATTTATTTTCGGATTTCTAATTAGATGGGGTTGCATATAATTTGGCTTGAACCGGTGTCAATAAGGAAGTTAAGTGTGGTACCGTCTTGCGTTACACACTTGAAATAGGGTAACGATGATCTGTTTAGTCTAAAAAATGGACGTCTGAGGCATAGATTGTATTAGCTTCTTGCTCTCGCTGTTCTACTTCGACACCTTGCTCGTAGAAAGCTACTGCTTCAGCTATCTCGGGGTCCTCGTAGTAAGCCTGTTCTTCGGGGCTAATATAGTTCAAACTATTTGGCTCTACTTCTTGGTTCTCTAAAAGTTCGCACAGGTGTAGGGCGTGGCTGAGATCGCGAGGCTCTTTGATAGCTAATAGTGTGGGTAAATAACTGTTTAGTCCTCTAACAAAAGTATCCAAAGCCTTTTCTCGATAACTCTGAGTCAAAGCCCTAATGCTTTCGGGTGTCAAATCTTGGACAGTGATCTGGTTTAATATCAACGAAAGTTGATATTAGATCGCCTGATAGAATTCGGCAATGGTCAATTTGCCTTGGGTGAGCGAGAATAGTTGATACTCTAGTGTTTTCAGATCGCGCTTATCAGCGAAATGATCTGTTAAGCAATTTGAAATAGCCTTCCAGTTCAGAGGCGTGCTATACGATTCCAGGACTACATCAGCTTCACCGATAACCTTGTTGCGGATCGCTAGCGTTATGAGATAGTAAGCGTGTGTATCTTCCCTACCCTCGTATAAGCCCATAATACGTGACACGTTCTTCTTCTTCAATGAGCCGAATTCGGTACGATTTCCAGAGAATTCCCTAATCAACTTTGCTAAGTCTGGCAGCTTTTCTTGGTCTCCTGGAGGTAGGGTTACAACCGGTACGTCGGCTAGCGTTTCCGCCCTATCGTTCTGGCCCTGGAAAATATCCCCTTTTCCTAATGTTTCCTTAATCAGGTTCACAATAGCCTCCTTTAGTTCTGGGCTAGCTTCGGGAGTACTTGTTGCAATCGGTTCTTTTGGATTAGTGCCTATCCTAAGGGCAGCCAACGAGCTAGCTAGTTCTTTATCTATTTTGTTTTAATTTGACAGGGCACTGTTTCGGTTTCAGACGGACTATGTTTAGGTTACGTGGAAATGTGTGTATTTTAGTGTGCAATAAATTCTTAATGTAATATTTCTATTATTATAAATTTATCAAATTTATCGAAAGAAAAAAATTTCTTCTTATTTAGCGTTGTTAATTATTGTTTTTTTCTTAAATTTTAACTTTCACCTAAATTATTTACTTTTTTTGCAAGGTTTTGATAATTTTTTATACGCAAGTATTTTTTCTTCATTGTTTTCGTATTCGTATTCAATAACTTAATTATTTTTTATCCGCAAATATTTTTATTCTTCGTTTTCGTATTCGTATTCAAGGATTTAATTATTTCTTATTCGCAAGTATTTTTTTCTTCTTTTTTTTGCGTATTCGCTTAACTTTTTTCTTTCTTATTCACTAGCTTACGTAATTATCCTATGCATTCGGCGACTCTCCGCGTCGGCTCCTCGGGTTTGTCCTTTTTGTCCTGTTTCCGGCGATGTAGGCGGCGTTCTAGGTGACTTGGGACCCTCTGGCAGCACTGAATTTTACGCGTTCTTCTGCGGACGGAAACAACAGAAGAGGTCGGCGATGATTATTGACCCGCGGAATAGTGAGCGAACAACTGTGTGGCGATGGGGCACAATCTAAATGTTGAACGCGATCCTTAGGGTTATCGAACAACGCGTGGCGATGGGGCACGATCTAAGTGTTGAACGAAATCCTTTACTAGGATACTATTCCGCGGGTCCCTGCTCGGGCGCCAATAAGTAAAAACCGTTCAAGGATTTACTTATTAAAAGCCGACTGGCTGGTTTATTAATTAAAACTTAACTGAAGTGAACAAAAATGCAACTTATAGCTATGGGTCACCGCTGCTGCTGCATCACTGCCGCTGCTGCCTACGCTACTGTCGCTGCTGTCACTGCCGATGCCGCAGCGACTTGTTGTAGTAGTCGCTGCCGCTGCTGCTGGTGCCACCGCGGTTGGTTGTTGTAGTCGCTGCCTCCGTGGGAATGCTGATGCAGCGCCCGTGGTAGAAGCCTGTTGTTGTTGTTCTTTTCGACTCCGTGGGAATGCTGACGCAGCGCACGTGGCGGAAGCCGTCTCGGGTTCAGTGCACTAACACTGTTGTTGAGTTACTTGGAGCGCGCACGTTGTAACTTTGTGTGTTAAATTGCATATGTGGGTGTATGTGTTGTTTGTATGTATGCATAAAAAAATGCGTAGAATGATTTGATATTTGGCTTTCATAGGGCTCAGGGTATCTCCTAGTCGAGCAGTCTCGACTAGAGCACTCTTACTTGTTTATGTTGGTGTGGGTTTTTGTATGTTGGGCGCCAATTGTCAATTGTCGACTATTAAATGAACACACACGATATTATCGAGGCGTAGCAGTCGTTTATATTTAGATTTGTGCAAGGAATACAATTAGTAACACACGAGATCAGAGAGGCGAAACCGTCGTCTTTTTTTCCCAAAGTGAACTAAATACTAAGTACAAAAATATTCTAACCCAAGCTAGCCCTGCACCATAAACCGTTGATTCAGCATTCGCAAGCTTCAGGTCCCGTTTATCCGCAGTGACAAGTACATGTTACATACAATTTCACTAAACGATTATTATTTTTTTTTTCACGTGAAATAACTGTACGAGTGAATCGATATAGTTGCATGCTAATTTGCTTTACTTTCACAATTTAATTGATTTATTAAAAACAGTCATGCTTCTTACAAAAAAGGTAAACGCCTAAGGATCCATTGAATAATATAGTGATTGGATCAATAATTTAGCATTACCCACAAATTCAAAATGCGTTCCAGTCGCCATTTGTGGTGTCTCAGCAGCAGTAACAGCAACAGCCACACCCACAGCAGCTGAATGGCTGAACAACTCGTTACTCTCTCTTTTTGTTACCGCTTAGACATGACAAAGGTTAACATTGTGATTGTGTTTAGTAAAACAAGTGTTAGCCGGACGAGAACATATAAGCAAAGACAATAAATGTTGATTTTGATTGATTTTTGAGAAATAAATTTGAAATAGCTGCGATACTCATCAATAACTTTTCATTTCTCTATTTTCAGTTTATTGGAAACAATAATGGTCAGCACAACATTGACAACATTAGCTGCTGGACAAACAACTAGTAGCACTAATCATCATCACCATCATCATCAACAGCAACAACCTCATCACAGCACAGTCATCAGCAATAACTGTAGCAACTACCAGCATCGGCAAACCCCATCAACAACAGCAGCAACACCAACAGTTGCAGCTGGCGCTCATCCACACAATTATAACGCATTCAACGGTTTGGAACACTACTGTGATAGCAGTATCGCTTCGAACAGCAATAGCGGTTACCAGCAGCAGCAACCACTGAATTTATCGCAAGCGTTGCTCTCTCCTTCGCCACCGCTTGACGATCAAATAAATTTACTATTTCCAAAGTGCCGACCCAAACAGCAGCACCACCAACAGCGACAGACACTGCACAGCAGCAATCGAGAGCAACATGAAGTCATTGCTGATGTAAATCTGAACAGTGGGAGCAGCACAACAATAGCAGCAGAAACGGCAGAAATAACTGGATGCAGCTCACCCATTGGTACGTCAATCAACACGCCAAGCTATTATAAAAGTGTGAACATAATAACACAATCTCCGCCACCGCATTCAGTTTCGTCTCACTCTACGGAATCATTGTCTTCGGTCACACCGCGTATATCGACAAATCCATTTTTGTGTGCGCCACTGACACCGCCAGGTGCTACAGCAAACAGTGGTGATACGGTCGTCGAAAGTATTTTATTGACAGAGGACGAAAACTTGCACCAACCGCCGCAGCAGCAACAAGTTATTGAAGAGTCGGTGCCACAGACGGCATTTCCCGCATCCTTCTACTATCATACGGACAATATAAGACGTGACCACAGCTGTACAGATATGCCGCGCAAACGAAACAGCGCTGTATCAGTCAACAGGCAGCACCAACATCATGCGCTCATCAATGTCGCCAGCAACAACATTGCCAACGGAACTGCATCGAATATTCAGAATCCGTTTATCAAGGAGACCTACTGGGAGTTGCCCACTCCACAAGCTAGCACGTTGTTGCATTCGCCTACGGAACTCCACAGTGATCATCAACATCATCAGCAAGAACAGCATGAGCTCCAGCAACAGCAGCAACATCATGAGCAACAGCATATACATGCCTCGGCAAGACGAGCCTATCATCAGCAAAGGGAGCAACTCACGCCACAATTGCATAGTATAGGACCGTGTCAAACTCAGACGCAAGTGCAGTCGCAGAATCTTCAAGCGCCACACGTATTACGAGCGGGACGCAGTCCCGTTAATCGCAATTTATCAAGTACTGTACAGCAACATCCGTCGCTTAACATCAGCAATCCATGTGCCGAGGGGCTAACTCCACTGGCTAGCCACTATTTATATGGGAGCAAATCATCGCTGGATCAGTATTCAACCGATTGCGAACCGCCTCTTGAGCAGCCTAAACAGCGACTACGTGAAGACCGTGAACGCGAAAGAGACCGAGAACGAGATCGTAAGCAACTGCTGTTGGAACAGCAACAACAACAGCATCTTCAGCTGCGGGATGTACATTCAGCACGCGAAAACCACCTGAGCCACCTTGCGGCAGCACAACAGCTGCAGAAACACAAGAGACACATCAACATCGACGATCGAGACCATCGATTAATTAATAACACTGTCAATGAATCAACTATCAACAGCTATGGAGTTCACAATACCTCAGAGAGTTGGCAGCGTAAGTATTCGACAGCATAAAATGGTCAGTTTTGAACAATACATTTTTGACAGGAATATACTTAGTGAATCAATTCATGAGTAGATTTTTTTCTGTATATCGTTTTCTATAGGAATATATATATACTTACAATGTTGTCAGCACTAATGTTAGGCTTGACTTGTTTGAGCCGTGGCAAGAAATTGTGCCTTCAAGCCCACACCCATTTACTTACATTTAAAGGGGATGATTATTTAGTTGAATTAATTAGAAATCATGTGTTCTGAACAGAGTGAAGATCCTGGCAATTTTAATTTTAAGCTATTCCTTCACCTCACCACTCACCGCTCTTACGATCCCTTTCCAGATCTACGCGTTACGACAGAATCAAACGCCCTGACGCCGGAGGAGATAAAGAGCATCAAGCAGGCCGCTGACAAGACACAGCCAGGCAGTCAAGGCCACTCGCATGTCATGCAGGAACCACATACGCAACGTATGCTCGATGATGGCGCCTATCCGGACGTCTTTCAATTAGAACGAAACTGCACGCTGACAGTCGAGTCGCGCCATGGTATCATAGGTGAGTAGCCTCAACATGCCTATCTGTGATTGTTTATTCATTCACCTAATCAACTGGTTTTTCTCACAATGACACAGAATACGAGGGTTCCCCCAGACGCATTGGCATTGTGACCAACAGCATTCCCGCTGCAGATGACACTGAACCACCAGTTAGCACAGTAAAAGCAGCCGCTTCTGCAACTGAAGCTTCGATAACGATAGCTATGCTACCCATCAGTTGCAATACAAGTACGGCCAACTCTTTTCAAAAGACAGCGGCTCGTGCCGAACTTACTGCATTGACCCAGTGCCAGCCACCGCAACAGCCGCAGGCATTTCCAGTTCGACCCGGCTTTCCACAGGTAAAACTTGTAATTTTCAAAAACCTCTTCAGTTCTTAATTTCATATATCGTTGCAGCGCATAATATCGCCACCGCGTGAGCTGCGTTGCTGCTCCCCCACACAGCAGCAACAACAGCATTACAACAATGGCAGCAACCAAAGCAATAAAAACAATAAAGCAACATGCACCGACAACCATGCCGAAGATACAAGCAATGATGTTTCTGAAATTGGCACTATGTCCGACTTAACCACTCCAGAAGCACTCATCACGAGCGCGTCCAATGAGCTCACGAGCTGTACGGCCATTTCATCGCCACCTAGAACAGCAGCAGCAGCAGCAGCTACAGTTACATCTACAGCAACTTTGACTGCAACCACAGCAACAGCAACCGCTAATAACTCCTCGGCCATCGGTACAACTGCAGGTCAACTGACCCTGCACACCAAATCCTCAACATTTGACTACCTCTACGAATTTTCTGAGACGCGCAAAGTACTAGAGGAGTTCTTCAAGTGCCCGTCAAACGACGAGAAACCCACTTTGGAGAATGGCAGCGATGTGGACAGCATTGTAAGTTGACAAGAAAATGAATAAAGAACTAATAAAGAATTCATATTGAATTCATATTCAATCACCCATAATTCTTCTATATGCAGCTAAAACATATTTTTATATCCTGATCCCATTGAAAATGGGAAATGAGGGTATAATGGTTTTATGAAATGTATGTAACAGGCATATAGAGGCGTGGCAGACCCCACAAAGTATATATATTCTTGATCAGGGCGACGAGCTGAGTCGATGTAGCCCTGCCCGTCTGTCTGTATGTGTGGACGCATCGATCTCAAAAAATAGACGAGCTAGAGACTTGAAGGTTTTTTGATCCGTGTATAGCACGCGTAGGTGAAGTTTGTTAAAAAAAAAACAAGTAAGAAAACTCTAGTCGGAGGTGCCCGAATAGGAGATACCCTGAGCCCCGTCCGATATGCATTGTTTAATACGCTCCATAGCTTGCATATAACATTAAATTTTCCAAAATTAAATTATAATTTTGAAATTGTATTGAACTAGAATGTATGTCAATCAGAAATAAATAAATAATTAAATAAATAACCAAAAAAAAAAAAAAAAGAAGAAAAACAAACATCACCGCACCTGGACTCGAACCTGCATCTATTTACTACATATGTAACGTTAAAGCGCATCATCTCAACTAGCACAACCACCTCATGTTTATAAATTTAAAAAAAAACAAGTAAGAAAACTCTAGTCGGAGGTGCCCGACTAGAAGATCCCTTGAGCCCCGTCCGATTTGCATTGTTTAATACGCTATATAGCATATAACATTAAATTTTCCAAAATTAAATTATAATTTTGAAATTGTATTCAACTAGAATGTATGTAAATCAAAAATCAATAAATAATTAAATAAATAAAAAAAATCAACAAAAAAAGAATAAGAAAAACAAACATCACCGCACCTGGACTCGAACCTGCATCTATTTATTACATATGTAACGTTAAAGCGCATAATCTCAGCTAGCACAACCACTTCATGTTTATAAATTAAAAAAAAAAAAATTTAAAAAGTTATGCTGTTGTCACTGAGTTTCGAACCCGGGACCTTTCGTTTACGCGCTTTGCGTCTACCCACTACGCTACACCAGTATTGCGTTGCTTGTTGGCAAAACGCAAAGTACTACAAGTACTACAAAGGCCATATGTGACAAATACAAAACTAAAGAAGCTAAAGAAGCAGATCAATCGCAATTGCGATTCTTAGAATATGCTGAAATGCGCGCATATGAATGTATGAGTATGTGTACATACAAAAACGGTGGTCTGTTTCAATGTATGCGTGTAAAGGGCGATATATGACAAATACAAATACAATTCAAACACAGATTTGGTTGAAGAATATGCTAGAATTGAATTTATTTTGACGAGATTGCTCGTTTCAATGTGTGTATGTGAGAATATATGTAAGTGTTTTTTCCAGCGCGTCACTACTTGCCACGTGCTTGTGATAATTGGCCAAACGTTTTGTTTAATAAATCGGAACTGACGTAACGGAATTTAATGAAACTTTCAGCATATGATTTTATTGAATTTTTTACATTTTATAAAATTGCTAATTTACTCACATGGTTATATTTGCAACAGACTCTCAATAGGACGAGATGTGGCGAAGGGTGGTGGGGAGGGGTTAATTAGTAAAAAGAGCTGGTATCCAAAAAAAAAAAAAAAAAATAGAGATATAATTTTATAACCTGTTTTCGATAAGGTTTAAAATCGATAACAAAACAACAAAAAGAGATATCGTTTTTTGGTAACAAACTTGACCTGCGCGTGCTATCCACAGACCCAACAAAAAAAAATTCAAGTCTCTAGCTTGTCTATTTTTTAAGATCGATGCGTCCACACATACAGACAGACGGGCAGGGCTACATCGACTCAGCTCGTCGCCCTGATCAAGAATATATATACTTTGTGGGGTCTGACACGCCTCCTCCTCCCAGTTACATACATTTAACAAAACGATTATACCCTGATTTCCCATTTTCAATGGGCTCATGGTATAAACAGGTTTTAAAATTATATCTCCTACATCTTTAGAGCTAGACCCTTCAAATTTGCTGTTTAGTTCCGTGTAACGAATACGAAGTTTACGTAATCTTTTGATTTTAGACGCCACGCCCCATTCGCCCCCAGTAGGCCTATATTTGTAAAAAGCACAAATCAAATACTAGAAACTTGTGTTATGGCAAATACATACATATGAAGGCTACTAATGAGCTGTAAAGGTTTGATAAAGAAAGTCTATCGCTAAGAAAACTTATTCAACAATTAATTTCCCATAATAATGCCCACATTGCAGCCCAAGCCAAGTCGCTGCGCAATTGGCAGAGCGCGGGAAATATGTATTCTCTTTATACAGTTCAGTACATGTTCTTTATTTGAAATCAATAATACTACTCCCCTCTTACTCAATTCTAAGAGGATGCTTATACCATTTTCTGGCTATGATTGTTTGTGTTTACAATATTGAGTGTGCTGGGTTAAAGTTTGCTTATCTTATGCAGCTGGGCTACGATGCTTATTTATGTTTACAAAAGTGTTTATCTTATGCAGCTGGGGTCTTGGCTACATAAAGGAGGATTGCAAGCCTTTTGTGTCAGCTATTGCTATTGGAAGTGCTGCTGCTGTTATGGTGTCAGTTGACACTTTGGGAAGTGATGCAGATGGCTTAACTCCTCCCCTCTTAGAGTATTAATTCTCCTGAATTCTTTTTAAATTAATATTAATATTTTGCATTTTGCAACGTAAGTATATGTAAATGATAAAAAATATAAAAATGATTAAAAAGATTAACATAATGCTATTTGTTACTTTTATTCATATTTCAATTCTGTTATATCTTTTAAATTTTCAAAATTTTTTATTGTTAAATGATCGAAATTAATAGTGTTTTTGTAGGTTTGATTTAATAATTCTGTGGGATAAAAAATTTTTTCATAAAATTCTACTTTTTCGTTGGAAAATGTTTCTTTTAAAATTTGTATTTTACAATTTCCAAATTGTATGAGGCTATTTCCATTTAATATAATATTTCTTTTGTCACAGTTTTGATGTAGATTTTCTTTTCTGGCATTTTTATACTCGTTTCCCAAAGGGAAAAAGAGTATATTGGTTTTGTGAAATGTCCGTCTGTCCGTCTGTCCGTATGAATGCAATATTTTTCTACGCTATTGAAGCTAGAGACTTGAAATTTGGAACATATACTCGTGTATACCCTCGAATTAAAAAGTGTCAAGATTTTCCGGATACGCCCACTAGGGGCGTGGTAAGTCGAAAAATGCTTGCGCCCATGGTCAAGAAATCATATTAGTTGAAGAGCTAGAGAGTTGAAATTTGGAATGTATACTTGCGTTGACCACCCAAGTTCAAAAAGATATGGCGGATATATCTACGCCCATTGGGGGCGTGGCAAATCGGGAAAACTGTAACTTCTACAGTTTTAAAGCTAGAATGCTGAAATTTGGCACGTATCTTAACGCTTCGATTCTATAAAGATTGATAAAAAAAATTTTATGTCCACGCCCACTGGGGGCGTGGCAAATCGGATCTGAATATAGAGTGATTTTACAAGATCAGCTATATTTTGAGCACTATTGATGCTAGAGACTTGAAATTTGATATATATACTCGGATAAGCAAGCCAAGATCAAAAAGATATGGCGGACATACCTACGCCTTCAGGGGGCGTGGCAAATCGCAAAAAGCTTATAGCTCCTACAGTTTTAGAGCTAGACGATTCCAAATTGGATGTTTGTGTTACTGGGGGCCCCCTCTATTGATTTCCCAAAAATAAATCTTACGCCCCTTTGGGGGCGTGGTATATGGAAAAAATACCCTGTAACTTTCACATTTTTTAAGTGTAAGCATCCAAACTTTGCAGTTACGTTACCCTAGACTCCTTCTAGGAACTTGCCAAATATGATATGTCTACGCCTACTGGGGGCGTGGCAAATTGGCAACAAAATTTGTAACGCCCAGCAGCAAAATTCATATGCCTGTGCCACCTATATAAATAAGCTTAATAAGAATTGCTAAGACGACAAACGGCATTTCTGAGAAATATACGTAATTCGATTTAATGTTGAAGTTCTGCAAATAATTTATCTGCTAAAATTATCATTTTTCGTATAGCCTAGGTCAGTTATGTTATTTTCTTTTTGTGTGTGTGACCCTAACAAAAAATGTAAATATCAAATACCAATATTTGTGTAATCGACTTAGTCCGAACAAAATTATTTACACACAAAAAAATTGACGATAGGTCCCATCAGGTATGTATGTATGTAGGCACGAACAGCTGCGCAACTATTTTCATGCCGTCGCCGCCGCGTCTCGAACGCGGACCCTTTTGCTTACACGCTTTTCATCTACCTGCTGCGCCACATCAGTTTTGCATTGCCTGTTGGCAAATCCGAAGCTACTTCACTACAAGGGCGACTTTTGACAAATACAAAACTATAGAAGCTGCTGTTAATGCAAACATAATATAAACATAAATCAATTGCAATTGTGATTCTTAGAAAATGCTAAAATGCGCGCATATGAACGTATGTATTTATATGTGTACATACAAAAACGGTGGTCGGTTGAATGTATGCGTATAAAGGGCGATATTTGACAAATACAAAACTAAAGAAGCGGCTGAAAATGCAAACACAACTCAATAACAATTTTGGTTGAAGAATATGCTAGAATGAATGGCGCTGAATTTATTTGTGACCATGCATAAGCAAACGCGCTTGCACGTTACAATGTACATACAAATTAATCTGCTTGCCTTTGCAAGTTGATACAAAAATTATTTTTATTTTTGTTTTTGTGAACGTAGTGTTCATTTATTAAACTCCAAAATCGAACTGCTTACAAGATAATGATCTTATGCTGCAAGTCAGCTAATACTTATCCTAAAGCTTCCCTTATTAAAGCTCAAAGCTCAAAAGCTCAAAAGCTCCCAAGATTGGCTTACGGGATTTTATATCGGTACATTTGCCTGAGCAGCGGGGTGATAACTCCCCCCTTTCTTAAGAAGGATCGTCCCCGATTCTTAACGATTTCTCATAAGAAATTCGATCTGATTGGGAAATGGCTTTAGCATGGTATAACTTACAATTATAGTTTATAGTTGGATATTTTATGAAAACTATAATTAAACCTTGGTATGAGATAATTGAAAAAGAGGATACGTCAAAGAAGTCAATAAGAGTAATATTAAATGCTTCGTGATTAAATATGTTTATCATGTCTTGTTTATTTAAAATTTTTGGGTTTATTATGTTGGCTTTTGAAAATGTAATAGTGTCGAGCAGATTTTGCAGGTCAAGTGATAATAGTTTAAATCGATATTTTTTCAATAATATTTCTTGATTGAATTTAATATGTTTTAGAAGATTTGTAACTTTAGTAACTTCTTTAAAAATTGCAGAATTAATTTGATTTTGTATATTATTATTTTCAATGAGTTCATTTATTTTATTTTAAATTGTTAGCATGTCATTATGGTCTGGTGTTCTTGTAATCCATTTAAAAATAGTACCTAATTCATTGATACTTCGCTTAGAGACTCTATGGGGTGTAAGTTGAGAAAGAAGTGTTTTAATTAATAAAAAATTGTCAATGTTCTCAAGTAAAACGTAGTCGTCATTGGAGTAGTTTATGATATCGGGGCGGCAGAAGGGCAGTAAAGCAATTAGTACATACAAAATGGTCATGCTAAAATTTAAAGAAAAATCGTTTTGTTAAGATTTTATATTATCTTTATGAATTATACGGTCTCTATTATTTATTTTTACTGTATTTCCTAAATCTTCTTTGACCACTTGTTTTTTATATTTTGGTTGTAATTTATTTCGTTCGCCATGTTTCTTTTCATAAATGACTTTACCTACTTGATAATTCTTAGATATTCTTTTTTTGTTATGGTACTCTAGCATTTTGGATTGGGCTGATTCTAGTTTTTCGGGCAATTCAGAGTGATTTATTTTGTTGAATAAAATTTCGCATGGTTTTTGTTGGGTTGTTGATTGTATTGTGTTGTTATATTCTTTAACTGCGCGGTATATAACTTCAGAATAATCAATTATATTAAATTCTTCTTGGATGCATCGAGAAATTTCAATAAGTGTTGAATGAACTCTTTCTATTTGACCGTTACTAAGGCTGTGTCTGGGGTCTGCATAATAAATAGTTATACCTGAACGGGACATTGTTGATTTGAATTGTGCTGATGAAAAACTAGGTTCATTATCTAGCATTATTGATTTAGCAAATGGAAAGATTTGGATTAATTCTAATACTTTATTAGCCATATCGGATTTGTTATTGATTTCTTTAATAACTAGGAATTTGGAATAAGCATCTATACAAGTGATAAATGATAGTTTTTGAGCATAAAAAATATCTATATGTAATTGTTCACCTTCTTTTTTTGGAATTGGTGCTTTGGAAATAAGTATTTGTTTTGGGTTTCTATCATATTTATTTTTATTGCAGATTTCGCAATGGCGTATGTATTGTTTAAGAGTTTTGTATAGCGTTGGCCAATAATAATATTTGAGAATTTGTTTAAGATTTTCATCGTATGTGTTTCCTCTATAATAATTTCTTGGTCGTTTTTGTTTTCGGTATCTAAGACGAATTTTCTGGTAAATAAAAATTTATTTTTAAAGGTGGTTTTTAAAGTATTTTGAATTTCGTATAGGTCTTCAAGACTGCAATGGATTCCTGTAGTTATATTTGGCTGTAGAAATTCTTTAAGTATTTTAATTAGGTTGTCTAGTGTATCGTATTCTATAATATGTCTTGTTTTATTGAATGGGTTACATTTTTCATGGATAGTAAAATTATTTTTTGAAATGAGTAGTTGCTGTTTAAATTGGTTTAGTGGTTTTCTTGTTTCTTCTAATATGTAATCATGGCTGCTGTCAGCTGAATGTATAGTTTCAATATCGGATGAAGATTCATTGTCAGATGGGGGTTTGTTATCGGACATTTGATTGCTTCCAGTGGAGATGTGGTTTATCACTACTCTGGATAATGCGTCAGCAACAACGTTGGTTGACCCAGGTTTATAGAGAATGGTGGGGGAAAATTCCTCAATGAAGGCGTGCCATCTTTTCATTTTTGAATTAGGATTTCGTGCAGAAACCGCGAAAGAAAGTGGTTGATGGTCTGTTTGAATTTCTAAATTTGTAATGCCATATAAGTAATTACGAAGATCTTTTAATGCCCAGACAATGGCATATAATTCCCTTTCGTTTGTTGCATAATTTTTTTCTGTTTTATTTAAGGTTTTTGAAATGAATGTTATTGGTTTATTTTCTTGTGAAAGGACGGCGCCTATAGCGATGTCGGAAGCGTCTGTAGTAAGAACAAACTTTTTGGAATAGTCTGGTTGAGTTAATTCAACCTTTGCAGCTAAATGTGATTTTAAAGTTTCGAATGCTGAATGGGCTTCGTCGTTTAGAGATATTTTTGTTTTCTTCGACATGTGTTTTGAAATCATACCATTATGTCCTTGTAGCAGTTTTGTCAGTGGCTTGGTTATACTTGCGTAGTTTTGTACGAATTTTCTGTAATAATTAGTTAGACCTAGAAAACTTCGTAATTCTCTCAAGTTAGTGGGAGGGGGATATTTCAAAATAGTTTCTATCTTTTTGGGGTCGGTTGTGATAATATTATGAGATACCATATATCCTAGAAATTCGATTTCTTTTTTAAAGAATTTTGATTTTTCTAGAGATATTTTCATATTTGCTTTAAATAATATTTCAATGATTTCTTGTAGGTCGTTGAAATGTTGTTCGATTTTTTCTGAAAAGACTATTATGTCATCTATATAGATGTGGCAAGTTTTACCAATTTTATCGCGTAATATATTGTCCATAGCTCTTTGGAAAATGCTAGGTGCGTTTGCAAGTCCAAATGGCAAGCGAAGAAATTCATATTTTCCATTATTAATGGAAAAAGCGGTTTTTTCAATGTCTGCGTTTTTCATCAAGATTTGATGAAAACCAGACTCTAGATCAATAGTTGAGAAGAACTTGGCTTTACCTAAATTAGATAGTATAACCGAGGGATCTGGCATCGGATATCTATCAGGGATTGTATTGCCATTCAATTTTTTATAATCGATAACCAATCTGTGTTTTGGTGTGCCATCTTCATTAAAGCCCTTTTTTCCTACAACCCATACTGGAGAGTTATAAGGACTTTTACTTGGCCTTATTATATTTTCATCTAACATCCTATTAATTTCTTTATTAACGAAGTTATTAACTGAATGCGGGTAAGGGTATTGTTTACTATAAATTGGAGTATCGGTTACCGTTCTGATTTCACCTATTATATCTGTTCTAAAAGGAAGAGATATTTGTATTTGAGAGTGTTTGGTTTTAATTTCTTGAATGATTTGTTCTTCAAGATTTGCGACGTTAACCATTTTATCAATGGAATGATTTACTTTGCATATAGAAGAGCTTGTAGAGGATACCGACAATTTCTGTTGTCTGCTCTTTTTAGCTTTCTTCATTTTATGTTTATTTCTCTTGAAGTTTATATTGGGGCAATCAGAGTCACTTGATGACGATGATTCTATGTCAGATACATTGAATAATGAATCTGATTTAAGAGTTTCATAATTTAGATAAGGAGTGACGCAATGTTCCTTATCTAGATTTGTATTTACTAAATTAATTTTTTCTGTTTTATTATTATACTGCAAGGAACCTTTTGATAGGTCAATTATTGCATTGATATCTTTTAATAGATTATAGCCGATTAACAAGTCTGCTTCTAGGCTATCGATTTCATAAAATCTATAACGTTTACCGAAAATATTTATATTTTGAAAGTGTGTTATGATGCTGTATCCGTTTACAGTTTTTACTCTTTTTTTAATAACTAGCTCCTCTGGGTTATCATATATTCCCTTTTTAATATAACAAGCTGTAGCACCTGTATCTATTAATACCTTTAATTGTTTGTTCATTTTTTTATCTATTCTATAGATGAATGGGAGGTCTCCCCTTGTTCCTCTAAAAAATGATCCTCCTGAATATTATTTACGCGCATAACTTTTTTTGGTTGATGAGTTGTTTGTGAAGAGAATCCTCTTTTATTGGCTTGCTCTAAAATTGGATTCTGTTGAAAAGACGCATTTTGAATTTGAATGGATTTATCTACATCCATTGGTTCTTGAGGGGGTTGAGCATTTGAATGATTCTGATTTTGCGAATTTTGATTGAATCGTAAACGGTTATCATATTTTTTATAGGATTGATCAGATTTATTTTGTTTTGTTTGTTCATTTTTATTTACATTGGATTGTTGCGAATTAAAGGAATGGTTATAAGCGAAATTAGCTCTTTGATGATTTGCTTCTAGTTCCTGAGCTTTTGCTAAAGCATTTGGAAGGTTTTCTGGGTTAAGAGAAAACAAAATGTTTGATAATGAGCCGTTGAGGCCTGTAATGAAAACTCGCAAAGCGTTATCCCTGTTTTTAGTATTTAATTCATTGATTAAATTGGCTTTGTCGCCATATGTCATGATAGTTTTGTTTATTATTTGAGTTAATTTTTTGTTAACTAGGTTGTAATAGTCAAGAACTGATAAATTACCCTGTCGTAATACGCTTAATTCTTGTTCCAAAATATGCATCGGACGCTTGTCACTATATGCAAAATCTAATCTAGCAAGTATCGCCTCAAAGTTAAGTACGGTTCCGTGATTTGTTAGGACATCGTTTGCTCTACCAGTGACCTTGTTTCTAAGTATTGTTAAGGCACCTACGTATCTTCTACTGCCTTCTTTATACATTCGCATAGCGCCGCAAGCTGCTTCGCGCCAGCTTACATATGCGTTCTGGCTCCCTGAGAACTCAGGTAAAGATTTAATTATATCGAACGATTCATCGCATCGAATCGCGTCATTGATTACTGTTGCTCTAAATTCTTGTTCATTATTAGATGATAATGTTAATTGTGATTTTAATTCTGTAATTTGATCTTGAAGTACTTTAGTTTGAGTTGCTATCAGTTGAGCTATAATATCTGCAGTTAGATTGTTAGCCATTTTTGAATTATTCGTAGTTACTTTTAATTTTCCTAATTTTTCAATTAACTCGTCCAGGTTTGGTACAATTTTAAAACAACAAATATTTTTTTAAATTATTACTTAAGTTGATTTCGATTTTAACATTCAAAATAACTTCCAATTTCTGTCAGTGTATTTAAATTTGAATAGCTTCAGCTTAAATATTAATATGTAAATAGCTTTTGCTTTTATGCAAATAGCTTAAAAGCTCTACGAGAGAATTTGCATTCAAGCAGCTCGATAGCTTTCAAACACCGATCTGTGGAAGGCAACTCACGAAACGAAGCTTCGCAAAGTTATTTTTAGACACAGCAGAGCGCGTTGTTACTGCGTAGTTAGCTAACGGTTTCTAAACTGTATTCGCCGGCGTTGACGTCGGCGTCGCTGCCAGCCCAAAAAAAATATATATATATATATATCTATATATTTCACGATCGCTCACGTAGTAGTGCTTCTTTCGAGGAGTTTTAGCAAATTGGGTAGGTCTTCCTTCCTTCCTTCCTTCCTTCCTTCCTTCCTTCTTAATCGTCTTTGGATTGGTCACAGATTTTCGTTGTTTGGTTTTCAGTTTTTGGTTTCGTATTTTTCGTTTAATATTCTTTGTTTGATTAAACGATTCTTTCACGTGCAATTTTATTGACGTTATTATTTTTCTGTTTCAATAAGTACAAATCGTTTTGTTTTTTTCCTTCAAAACTTTTTAACTGTACTTCTTGATTGAGTTCTAGAAACCTTTTGTTTCTTGCGGAGTTTAATTTTTAACACTTTTTGCTTCACATTTAAAGTTCGGTGGCGTACGATTACATTAAAAGGTTTTTATATTCTTTTAATGTGTTTTTTATTTAACGTATGCCCCACGTTGGGCGCCAATTAATCTGCTTGCCTTTGCAAGTTGATACAAAAATTATTTTTATTTTTGTTTTTGTGAACGTAGTGTTCATTTATTAAACTCCAAAATCGAACTGCTTACAAGATAATGATCTTATGCTGCAAGTCAGCTAATACTTATCCTAAAGCTTCCCTTATTAAAGCTCAAAGCTCAAAAGCTCAAAAGCTCCCGAGATTGGCTTACGGGATTTTATATCGGTACATTTGCCTGAGCAGCGGGGTGATAACTTACATATGTGTAAATGTAAATATACTTTGCTGTCGCTGCTTAACGCGTGCGTGTCATAATTGGCCAAACGTTTTGTTTAATAGATTGCGACTGACTTAACGGAACTTGATGAAACTTTCAGCATATGATTCTATTGAATTTTTTACATTTTATAAAAATGCTAATTCATTCACATAGTTATATTTGCAAAAATTGAAATTGCATAAAATTCACATGAATCTACATAAATGCAAAATTTGATATATATTATTGAATTTAAAATACCAGATGCCCCTGTGGGAAACGAGTATCACGCCTTAGGTCTCGCCCTAAGGCAACGTTCTTACTTGTTTTATTTTAAAATACCCATTTGAATTTATAACAAGTAAGAACCTTGCCTTAGGACGAAACCTAATGCGTGATACTCGTTTCCCATAGGGGCATCTGGTATATTAAATTTAATAATTTATCTCAAATATTGCATTTGTGTAGATTCATGTGAATTTTATGCAATTTCAATTTTTGCAAATATAACTATGTGAATGAATTAGCATTTTTATAAAATGTAAAAAATTCAATAGAATCATATGCTGAAAGTTTCATCAAGTTCCTTTAAGTCAGTCGCAATCTATTAAACAAAACGTTTGGCCAATTATGACACGCACGCGTTAAGCAGCGACAGCAAAAAACATTTACATTTACACATACATTGAAACGTGCAAGCGCGTTTGCTTCTGCATGGTCACAAATAAATTCAGCGCCATTCATTCTAGCATATTCTTCAACCAAAATTGTTATTGAGTTGTGTTTGCATTTGCAGCCGCTTCTTTAGTTTTGTATTTGTCAAATATCGCCGTTTATACGCATACATTCAAACCGACCAACGTTTTTGTATGTACACATATAAATACATACGTTCATATGCGCGCATTTCAGCATTTTCTAAGAATCACAATTACGATTGATTTATGTTTATATTGTGTTTGCATTAACAGCAGCTTCTATAGTTTTGTATTTGTCAAAAGTCGCCCTTGTAGTGAAGTAGTTTCGGATTTGCCTACAGACAATGCAAAACTGATGTGGCGCAGCAGGTAGATGAAAAGCGAGTAAGCAGCAGGGTCCGCGTTCGAGACGCGGCGGCGACGGCATGAAAATAGTTGCGCTGCTGTTCGTGCCTACATACATATGTACATACATGATGAGTCCTATCGTTAATTTTTTTGTGTGGAATAATTTTGTTCGGACTAAGTCGATATTTACATTTTTTGTCACAAAATGAAAACAACATAACTGACCTAGGCTATACGAAAAATGATAATTTTAGCAGATAAATTATTTGCAGAACTTCAACATTGAAATCGAATTACTTATATTTCTCAGAAATGCCGTTTGTCGTCTTAGCAATTGTTATTAAGCTTATTTATATAGGTGGCACAGGCATATGAATTTTGCAGCTGGGCGTTACAAATTTTGTTGCCAATTTGCCACGCCCCCAGTAGGCGTAGACATATCATATTTGGCAAGTTCCTAGAAGGAGTCGAGGGTAAAGTAACCGTAAAGTTTGGATGCTTACACTAAAAAAATGTGAAAGTTACAGGGTATTTTTTCGATATACCACGACCCCAAAGGGGCGAAAGATTTATTTTTGGGGAATCAATAGAGGAGGCCCGCAGTAACACAAACATCCAAAGCGTATAGCTCTAAAACTGTAGGAGCTATAAGCTTTTTGCGATATACCACGCCCCCAAAGGGGCGTAAGATTTATTTTTGGGGAATCAATAGAAGAGGCCTCCAGTAACACAAACATCCAATTTTGAAGCGTATAGCTCTAAAACTATAGGAGTTATAAGGTTTTTGGGATTTGCCACACCCCCATGAAGGCGTAGGTATGTCCGCCATATCTTTTTGATCTTGGGTTGCTTATCCGAGTGTATATATCAAATTTCAAGTCTCTAGCATCAATAGTGCTCAAAATATAGCTGAATTTGTAAAATCACTCTATATTCAGATCCGATTTGCCACGCCCCCAGTGGGCGTGGACATCAAATCTTTTTATAAATCTTTATAGAATCGAAGCGTTAAGATACGTGCCAAATTTCAGCATTCTAGCTTTAAAACTGTAGAAGTTACAGTTTTCCCGATTTGCCACGCCCCCAATGGACGTAGATATATCCGCCATATCTTTTTGAGCTTGGGTGGTCAACGCAAGTATACATTCCAAATTTCAACTCTCTAGTTCTTCAACTAATATGATTTCTTGACCATGGGCGCAAGCATTTTTCGACTTACCACGCCCCTAGTGGGCGTATCCGGAAAATCTTGACACTTTTTAATTCGATTGTATACACGAGTATATGTTCCAAATTTCAAGTCTCTAGCTTCAATAGCGTAGAAAAATATTGCATTCATACGGACAGACGGACAGACGGACAGCAAGACGGACATTTTACAAAACCAATATACTCTTTTTGCCTTTGGGAAACGAGTATAAAAATCAATATCAAATTTGTGTATTTCTTCTTCTGATAAAATTTCTGGTAAAATTGTACTATTCTTTGCAGAGGCTATATTTTCTTGAATGTAATTAACTTTGTACGCAATATATTTTAATTTCTGCATTTGGTCATTGTATAGGATTTTCATTAAGATTCTTTTATTTTGATCATTTATGCTTGTCAGTGTTTCGTTAATATTTATTCGGTCGTGCTGAATTGTTTCTGCTAAGCTATGTATTGTGTCATTGAAATGTGAGTTTATTATTATTTGTTGGTTCAAGTTATTTATTATGTTATGGTTATTTTGGTCAATTATATCAAGATGCTCTAATATATCTGTCCTGTCTTCGTTGTCCATTTGTCCGAACAACCGTTTATAGGCTTTTCCTGCTATATTTATAAGTCCTCTTTTATTTCTGCTAAAAGGTGTAATGGATTTTATCTTTGCTTTTATTAATCTGATTTCTGAAAATAATTCTTCACTGTCTGTAATTTTGGCTGTTCTTATGTTTGTTTCTATCTGGTTTATAATATTTTGAAGTCGATTAATGTTAATAATGTGTTATTTAATTATTGTTTCATTTACTACTTCGGTTTGATGAATCTGTATGGGTGCATAACCTGCACTTACTAATATCGGTTCCATTTGTAATCTTGTCTGTACTGTATTGAACCTGGTTATAATGATGGCTAACATGATTAATATCTGGGGAATAAAGAAAGAGAAAACAAGTAAGAAAACTCTAGTCGGAGGTGCCCGACTAGAAGATCCCCTGAGCCCCGTCCGATTTGCATTGTTTAATACGCTATATAGCATATAACATTAAATTTTCCAAAATTAAATTATAATTTTGAAATTTTATTCAACTAGAATGTATGTAAATAAAAAATAAATTAATAATTAAATAAATAAACAAATTAATAAAAAATAGAAAAGAAAAACAAACATCACCGCACCTGGACTCGAACCTGCATCTATTTACTACATATGTAAGATTAGAGCACATCATCTCAACTAGCACAACCACATCATGTTTATAAATTAAAAAAAAAATAAATTAAAAAAGTTACGCTGTTGTCACTGAGTTTCGAACTCGGGACCTTTCGTTTACGCGCTTTGCGTCTACCCACTACGCCACACCAGTATTGCGTTGCTTGTTGGCAAAATGCAAAGTAGTACTACAAGACGATATGTGACAAATACAAAACTAAAGAAGCTAAAGAAGCAGATCAATCGCAATTGTAATTCTTAGAATATGCTGAAATGTGTACACACAAAAACGGTGGTCTATTTCAATGTATGTGTGTAAAGGGCGATATATGACAAATACAAATACAATTCAAACACAGATTTGGTTGAAGAATATGCTAGAATTTAATTTATTTGTGCACATGCATAAGCAGACGCGCTTGCTCGTTTCAATGTGTGTATGTGAGAATATATGTAAATGTTTTTTACTGCGCGTCGCTGCTTTCCACGTGCAGCTAAACGTTTTGTTTAATAAATCGGGACTGACTTAACGGAATTTGATGAAGTTTTCAGCATATGATTTTATTGAATTTTTTACATAGTATAAAAATGCTAATTTATTCACATGGTTACTCTCCATGAGTAATGAAGGGGTGGGGGAGGGCGGAGGGTTAATTAGTAAAAAGAGCCGGTATCCAAAAAAATAAAAAAATAGAAATTGCATAAAATTCACATTAATCTATATGCAAAATTTGAGGAGTCTAGCTCTAAAGGTGTGGGAGATGTAATTTTATAACCTGTTTACGATAAGGTTTAAAAACGATAACAAAACAACAAAAAGAGATATCGTTTTTTGGTAACAAACTTGACCTGCGCGTGCTATCTGCGGACCCAACAAAAAAAAGTTCAAGTCTCTAGCTTGTTTAGATGCTTCAATCGACGCGTTCAAACATACGGACGGACTTCTGATAAAATTTCTGGTAAAATTGTACTATTCTTTGCAGAGGCTATATTTTCTTGAATGTAATTAACTTTGTACGCAATATATTTTAATTTCTGCATTTGGTCATTGTATAGGATTTTCATTAGGATTCTTTTATTTTGATCATTTATGCTTGTCAGTGTTTCGTTAATATTTATTCGGTCGTGCTGAATTGTTTCTGCTAAGCTATGTATTGTGTCATTGAAATGTGAGTTTATTATTATTTGTTGGTTCAAGTTATTTATTATGTTATGGTTATTTTGGTCAATTATATCAAGATGCTCTAATATATCTGTCCTGTCTTCGTTGTCCATTTGTCCGAACAACCGTTTATAGGCTTTTCCTGCTATATTTATAAGTCCTCTTTTATTTCTGCTAAAAGGTGTAATGGATTTTATCTTTGCTTTTATTAATCTGATTTCTGAAAATAATTCTTCACTGTCTGTAATTTTGGCTGTTCTTATGTTTGTTTCTATCTGGTTTATAATATTTTGAAGTCGATTAATGTTAATAATGTGTAATATAATTATTGTTTCATTTACTACTTCGGTTTGATGAATCTGTATGGGTGCATAACCTGCACTTACTAATATCGGTTCCATTTGTAATCTTGTCTGTACTGTATTGAACCTGGTTATAATGATGGCTAACATGATTAATATCTGGGGAATAAAGAAAGAGAAAACAAGTAAGAAAACTCTAGTCGGAGGTGCCCGACTAGAAGATCCCCTGAGCCCCGTCCGATTTGCATTGTTTAATACGCTATATAGCATATAACATTAAATTTTCCAAAATTAAATTATAATTTTGAAATTTTATTCAACTAGAATGTATGTAAATAAAAAATAAATTAATAATTAAATAAATAAACAAATTAATAAAAAATAGAAAAGAAAAACAAACATCACCGCACCTGGACTCGAACCTGCATCTATTTACTACATATGTAAGATTAGAGCACATCATCTCAACTAGCACAACCACATCATGTTTATAAATTTTAAAAAAATTAAAAAAGTTACGCTGTTGTCACTGAGTTTCGAACTCGGGACCTTTCGTTTACGCGCTTTGCGTCTACCCACTACGCCACACCAGTATTGCGTTGCTTGTTGGCAAAATGCAAAGTAGTACTACAAGACGATATGTGACAAATACAAAACTAAAGAAGCTAAAGAAGCAGATCAATCGCAATTGTAATTCTTAGAATATGCTGAAATGTGTACACACAAAAACGGTGGTCTATTTCAATGTATGTGTGTAAAGGGCGATATATGACAAATACAAATACAATTCAAACACAGATTTGGTTGAAGAATATGCTAGAATTTAATTTATTTGTGCACATGCATAAGCAGACGCGCTTGCTCGTTTCAATGTGTGTATGTGAGAATATATGTAAATGTTTTTTACTGCGCGTCGCTGCTTTCCACGTGCAGCTAAACGTTTTGTTTAATAAATCGGGACTGACTTAACGGAATTTGATGAAGTTTTCAGCATATGATTTTATTGAATTTTTTACATAGTATAAAAATGCTAATTTATTCACATGGTTACTCTCCATGAGTAATGAAGGGGTGGGGGAGGGCGGAGGGTTAATTAGTAAAAAGAGCCGGTATCCAAACAAATAAAAAAATAGAAATTGCATAAAATTCACATTAATCTATATGCAAAATTTGAGGAGTCTAGCTCTAAAGGTGTGGGAGATGTAATTTTATAACCTGTTTACGATAAGGTTTAAAATCGATAACAAAACAACAAAAAGAGATATCGTTTTTTGGTAACAAACTTGACCTGCGCGTGCTATCCGCGGACCCAACAAAAAAAAGTTCAAGTCTCTAGCTTGTTTAGATGCTTCAATCGACGCGTTCAAACATACGGACGGACTTCTGATAAAATTTCTGGTAAAATTGTACTATTCTTTGCAGAGGCTATATTTTCTTGAATGTAATTAACTTTGTACGCAATATATTTTAATTTCTGCATTTGGTCATTGTATAGGATTTTCATTAAGATTCTTTTATTTTGATCATTTATGCTTGTCAGTATTTCGTTAATATTTATTCGGTCGTGCTGAATTGTTTCTGCTAAGCTATGTATTGTGTCATTGAAATGTGAGTTTATTATTATTTGTTGTTTCAAGTTATTTATTGTGTTATGGTTATTTTGGTCAATTATATCAAGATGCTCTAATATATCTGTCCTGTCTTCGTTGTCCATTTGTCCGAACAACCGTTTATAGGCTTTTCTTGCTATATTTATAAGTCCTCTTTTATTTCTGCTAAAAGGTGTAATGGATTTTATCTTTGCTTTTATTAATCTGATTTCTGAAAATAATTCTTCACTGTCTGTAATTTTGGCTGTTCTTATGTTTGTTTCTATCTGGTTTATAATATTTTGAAGTCGATTAATGTTAATAATGTGTAATATAATTATTGTTTCATTTACTACTTCGGTTTGATGAATCTGTATGGGTGCATAACCTGCACTTACTAATATCGGTTCCATTTGTAATCTTGTCTGTACTGTATTGAACCTGGTTATAATGATGGCTAACATGATTAATATCTGGGGAATAAAGAAAGAGAAAACAAGTAAGAAAACTCTAGTCGGAGGTGCCCGACTAGAAGATCCCCTGAGCCCCGTCCGATTTGCATTGTTTAATACGCTATATAGCATATAACATTAAATTTTCCAAAATTAAATTATAATTTTGAAATTTTATTCAACTAGAATGTATGTAAATAAAAAATAAATTAATAATTAAATAAATAAACAAATTAATAAAAAATAGAAAAGAAAAACAAACATCACCGCACCTGGACTCGAACCTGCATCTATTTACTACATATGTAAGATTAGAGCACATCATCTCAACTAGCACAACCACATCATGTTTATAAATTTAAAAAAAATTAAAAAAGTTACGCTGTTGTCACTGAGTTTCGAACTCGGGACCTTTCGTTTACGCGCTTTGCGTCTACCCACTACGCCACACCAGTATTGCGTTGCTTGTTGGCAAAATGCAAAGTAGTACTACAAGACGATATGTGACAAATACAAAACTAAAGAAGCTAAAGAAGCAGATCAATCGCAATTGTAATTCTTAGAATATGCTGAAATGTGTACACACAAAAACGGTGGTCTATTTCAATGTATGTGTGTAAAGGGCGATATATGACAAATACAAATACAATTCAAACACAGATTTGGTTGAAGAATATGCTAGAATTTAATTTATTTGTGCACATGCATAAGCAGACGCGCTTGCTCGTTTCAATGCGTGTATGTGAGAATATATGTAAATGTTTTTTACTGCGCGTCGCTGCTTTCCACGTGCAGCTAAACGTTTTGTTTAATAAATCGGGACTGACTTAACGGAATTTGATGAAGTTTTCAGCATATGATTTTATTGAATTTTTTACATAGTATAAAAATGCTAATTTATTCACATGGTTACTCTCCATGAGTAATGAAGGGGTGGGGGAGGGCGGAGGGTTAATTAGTAAAAAGAGCCGGTATCCAAAAAAATAAAAAAATAGAAATTGCATAAAATTCACATTAATCTATATGCAAACTTTGAGGAGTCTAGCTCTAAAGGTGTGGGAGATGTAATTTTATAACCTGTTTACGATAAGGTTTAAAATCGATAACAAAACAACAAAAAGAGATATCGTTTTTTGGTAACAAACTTGACCTGCGCGTGCTATCCGCGGACCCAACAAAAAAAAGTTCAAGTCTCTAGCTTGTTTCGATGCTTCAATCGACGCGTTCAAACATACGGACGGACGGACAGACGGACGGACGGACAGACGGACAGACAGACAGACGGACAGGGCTAAATCGACTCAGCTCGTCGCCCTGATCAAGAATATATATACTTTGTGAGGTCTGACACGTCTCCTTCTGCCTGTTACATACATTTAACAAAACCATTATACCCTGATTTCCCATTTTCAATGGGCTCAGGGTATAAAAAATCTTCGTCAAATCTGCTATCAATTTGGGTTATTTTCGTTAGGATTGTTAATTTCCTGTTTTAACGGTAACTTGGATGAATGTTTTTTAATTTTGCATATCTAAAATAAGGCTCATCCCTATGTCTGACTCGTTTATAGTTTTTCATTGGACCTTCCGGTCTTTGTTCATTGTATTCTTTGTTGAAAATGTCATCTTTAGCAATGCGATATGTATCGATAAGTACGTGTACCATATCTATGTGATAGGTACCATATCTAAGTTAGTCACAAATAAACCACTGTTGTGAAAGCACACAGGCGCGGTTTTTTATCTTTCAATTTGAATATAACTTCCGTCCATTTTGGGTAGAAAAAGGGTTTCTATCCAACAAAGGTTATGGGCCCAGGCGCGGATGTTTAATTGAAATCTAAAGTGTTTGTTATACCCTCAGCCCATTGCAAATGGGAAATCAGGGTATAATGGTTTTGTTAAATGTATGTAACAGGCAGAAGGAGGCGTGTCAAGCCCCACAAAGTACAGTGGTTCACAGCTTATTTCAACCAGCACTTTAAAAAAAGTTTGTTGGGCTATCAAATCTAAACTATTGGCAATATCCAAAAAATTTAAACGCAGGTTGTTAGTGTGATGTTTTAAATATTACAAAATCAATTCATTTATTTTTTAAATATTTTTTCATTATTTAATAATGTTCAAAAACTAAAAAATGAGACCAAGACAGTTCCACAGCTTATTTCAACCACTTATGAAATAACATTATTTAACATTATAAAAACTTAAAATAACAACAAATTAATACTTGGTGTGACCACCCTTTTGGTTAACTATCATTTTAAGCCTTTTTGGGATAGATTCCACCAACTTTTTAGTGACTTCTGGAGTAATTTTTTCCCATTCCTCAACCAATGCAGTTTTTAGGTACGATTCGTTTGAAATTTTGTGTTTGCGAATGTTTGTTTCCAAAATCGACCACAAATTTTCGATTACATTTAAATCTGGTGATTGGGCTGGTGGTTTCATAACGTGCGGACATTTCCAGATCAGCCAAGTCTGGACAATTCCCGCAGTGTGTTTCGGGTCATTATCTTGGTAAAACCTGAAGCCCTCCTTTATGCCTAGTTTCTGAGCACTTCGGATTAAATTTGACTTAAAAACATCTAAATATTTAAGTTTATCCATCGTAGTCTCGATGAACTCCAAGTTCCCAACCCCGGCTGCTGACATACAGGCCCAAACCATAACGCTGCCTCCGTCATGCTTTACAGTAGCCCTCAAATTTTTTACGTCAAGCTCTGTGTTAGGCCTACGCCACACATATGAGGGCCCATCCGACCCAAACAAATTAAATTTTGACTCATCACAAAGTAAAACTGTGTTCCAGAATCCAATGTCCTTGTGCAAGTGCTCATGTGCAAATTTTAAGCGACACTTTTTGTTTTTGTCGCTTATAAAAGGCTTCTTGCGTGGTACTCTACCATTAAAGTCATGTTCCCGAAGCACACGGCGAATAGTTTCTGGGTGGCATGACTTGCCCAACTCCTCCTTAACATCATTGGCTACTTGTCTAGCAGATAGCCTTGGGTTATCCCGGTTTTTTGTTACAATATAGCGTTCGTCCCTGGGATTAAAAATTTTGTTTAGAGCATTTCTACCTTTATCGTGGGTTCTATTTTCATGAACAAAACGGTATATGATGCTTTGAACTGTAGAATCACTCAGTCCAACCATATCAACAATTTTTCTATGGGAATGGCCATTTTTATAGTGTTTCAGAACAAGTTCCTGCTGTTCAATAGGTGTACGTGGTCCCATTTTACTAAATTAAATTTTCTGCAAGTTTTGCTTTCAAAATTCAGCACAAACTTATTTCATCACATTGCGAAATCAGTGTATAAAGCATAGAACAAGAATCTACCGTTGCATTGCAAAATAACGGGTCTTTCATCAGCTGCAAAGTTTGTGGTTGAAATAAGCTGTGGAACTGTCTTGGTCTCATTTTTAGTTTTTGAACATTATTAAATAATGAAAAAATATTTAAAAAATAAATGAATTGATTTTGTAATATTTAAAACATCACACTAACAACCTGCGTTTAAATTTTTTGGATATTGCCAATAGTTTAGATTTGATAGCCCAACAAACTTTTTTTAAAGTGCTGGTTGAAATAAGCTGTGAACCACTGTATATATATTCTTGATCAGGGCGACGAGCTGAGTCAATTTAGCCCTGTCCGTCTGTCTGTCCGTCCGTCTGTCCGTATGTTTGAACGCGTCGATTGAAGCATCTAAACAAGCTAGAGACTTGAACTTTTTTTTGTTGGGTCCGCGGATAGCACGCGCAGGTCAAGTTTGTTACCAAAAAACGATATCTCTTTTTGTTGTTTTGTTATCGATTTTAAACCTTATCGAAAACAGGTTATAAAATTATATCTCCCACACCTTTAGAGCTAGACTCCTCAAATTTTGCATATAGATTCATGTGAATTTTATGCAATTTCTATTTTTTTATTTTTTGGATACCGGCTCTTTTAACTAATTAACCCCCCCCCCCTGTCTGTTGCAAATATAACATTGTGAATAAATTAGCATTTTTACAAAATGTAATTCAATAGAATCTTATAATGAAAGTTTCATCAAATTTCGTTAAGTCAGTCCCGATTTATTAAACAAAACGTTTGGCCAATCATCACACGCACGTGGCAAGCAGCGACGCGCAGCAAAAAACATATACACATACACATACATTGCAACATGCAAGCGCGTCTACAAGCATGGGCACAAATACATTCAAGGCCATTCGATCTAGCATATTCTTCAACCAAATCTGTGTTTGAATTGTGTTTGCATTTTCAGCCGCTTCTGTAGTTTTGTATTTGTCATATATCGCCCTTTACACGCATACATTGAAACAGACCACCGTTTTTGTATGTACACATACTCATACATTCATATGCGCGCATTTCAGCATATTCTAATAATCGCAATTGCGATTGATCTGCTTCTTTAGCTTCTTTAGTTTTGTATTTGTCACATATGGCCTTTGTAGTACTTGTAGTACTTTGCGTTTTGCCAACAAGCAACGCAATACTGGTGTGGCGTAGTGGGTAGACGCAAAGCGCGTAAGCGAAAAGTCCCGAGTTCGAAACTCAGTGACAACAGCGGAACTTTTTTAATTTGTTTTTTAAATTTATAAACATGATGTGGTTGTGCTAGTTGAGATGATGTGCTCTAACCTTACATATGTAGTAAATAGATGCAGGTTCGAGTCCAGGTGCGGTGATGTTTGTTATTCTTTTCTTTTTTTTTGTTAATTTGTTTATTTATTTAATTATTAATTTATTTTTGATATACATTATAGTTGAATAAAATTTCAAAATTATAATTTAATTTTGCAAAATTTAATGTTATATGAGAGCTATATAGCGTATTAAACAATGCAAATCGGACGGGGCTCAGGGGATCTTCTAGTCGGGCACCTCCGACTAGAGTTTTCTTACTTGTTTTTAGTTATGAACTATTAACATCGGTGTGACTCAGGAACTAATTGATAATAGATATGATCGGAATTTATCAAATAGAAAAGTTGGACGAAGGCAATTATGAAACCTGGCGTGTTCAAATGCGGAGTGTCTTGGTGCTCCAGGAGCTTTGGACTGTAGCATCAGGTGGATTGCTACCAACGAATGCTCCTGAGAATGTGAATTGACAGGCAATAGATGAGAAAGCGCTGTCAGTGATCACATTAAGTGTGAAACCTTCACAATTGGGCTATTAGAAGGATTGCAAGACGTTGTCCGAGGCATGGAATCAGCTAAGGGATGCCCATCAGCCGAGTGGACCAACACGTAAGGTTCACCTGTACAATAAATTGCTTTTCAAGTGCATGGAGCAAGGGCAAAGCATTTCGAGTTATATAAATGAATTCGTTGGAATTCTGGATAGCCTTGGGACAGTAGGAATTAAGCTATGCGACGAATTGCGCACAATTATTTTGCTGTCGAGTCTTCCAGAAAGTTACGAAAATTTCGTTGTCGCCATAGAGACGCGCGACAGTCTGCCGCCCTTCAACGGTCTATGCATCAAAGTGAAGGAAGAGAGCCAGCGGAGGGAGAACGCAGAAGAAAAGAACGAATGCGTAAAAGCATTTTGTGCAACACACAAGCCAGCCGAGCAGAGAGCGAAAAAGCAGGGAAACAAAAATATGATATGTTTCAAGTGTGGCGAGCGCGGGCATATTAAGGCTGAGTGTAAGAAAGAGAGCGCTAATGAGAAAAAGGCGAATAGAAGAGAGAACAAGCAGTGCAGTTTTTCAAAATGCGTTGAGCGCAGATCATTTGAAAAAGAGTATGTGGTGTTTGGATAGTGGCGCAACAAGCCACATGTGTTGTGATAAAAAGTTATTCACAAAGTTTGTTAAACACACAGAAATTATTAGTCTGGCTGATTATGGCTTCCTGAGAGCAGAAGGAAAAGAGAAGTAAAGCTGGAGACAGAATTATGTACGTTGCTGTTAAAAGATGTTCTCTATGTGCCGAAAATGAGCGGAAACTTTTTCTCAGTGAGCAGCGCTGTGAAACATAATTGCTTTATAGCTTTTGGGCAAGAGTATGCAAAAGTAATGCAAAAAGGTTTTTGCATGGTAAAAGCAACTAAGGTGGAAGACTTGTATATGTTTCAAGGAAAGCAAAATAGCTGCTATGCTGCAGCTAAGGCAGATGGTGTGCTGTGGCATAAACGGTATGGCCATTTGAATGTCAACAGTTTGACAGACCTGATCAACAAAGGAATGGTGCGTGGTATTGAAAATATGGTTTTCAAGGAGAACATGAATTGTAAAATTTGCATGCTAAGCAAAATTCATGTGCAGCCATTTCCTGATGCAACTGCCAATAGAGCGCGAGGCATATTGGAGTTAGTTCATGCTGATGTGTGCGAGCCTTTTAGCACACAGTCTTTAGCTGGATCGAGGTAATTCTTAACCTTTATTGACAAGTCAAGGCGGATCTTCGTATATTTTCTTCGGAGAAAGGATGAAGTCTTCAATATGTTTGTCGAGCTCAAAGCATTGGTTAAACGGCAAACAGGAAAGTGTCTCAAATGTATCCGGAGCGACAATGGAGGTGAATTCGTCAATAAGCCATTTGAAGAATACCTGAAGAGTCAAGGGATCAAGCAGCTGACAGTAGCATACACTCCTCAGCAAAATGGCGTGGCTGAGACGGCAAACCGCACTCTGGTAGAGATGTCAAGGTGTATGTTGATGCAATCAGGATTGGGCGAATCTTTGTGGGCTGAAGCAGTCAACGCAGCCGTATATGTACGGAATCGATCGCCAACCAGTGCATTAGGCAGTATGACGCCTATGGAAGCGTGGACTGGTAAGAAACCTTCTGTTGCCCATCTAAAAGTTTTTAGTTCAATTGCAGTAGCTTTGGACAAGGGTCCAAGGAAGAGCAAACTGCAAGCAAAGGGCAAAGAATACCGCATGATTGGGTATTCGGTAGCAAGCAAAGGCTATCGTTTGTACGACCCAGTATCTCGTCAGGTGATTGAGAGGCGAGATGTTCTTTTCAATGAAGACGGAGATGACAACTATTCATCTGTAACTGAGCTGCCAACATCTAAAGTTACCATGCAGCCTGGTAACGAGAGTGATGGTTCTGGCAACAGCGAGGGACGCAGCAGCGATCGGGACAGCAGCGAGGGAGCCAGCAGCGATCGGGACAGCAGCGAGGGACGCAGCAGCGATCGGGACAGCAGCGTTGGAGGCAGCAGCGATCGGGATAGCAGCGTTAGAGGCAGCAGCAATCGGGACAGCAGCGTTGAAGGCAGCACCGAGAGACGCAGCAGCGAGAGACGCAGAAGCGAGAGGCGCAGCATCAAGGGACGCAGCAGCAACGGAGGTAGCAAGAACAAAGGAAGCGAGGACGCAACTGTGAAAGTTGAGCATGACACAGTTCCCCGCATTGGTCCAGGCAGACCAAGGCTGATTCGAACTGGCAAGCCAGGCCGGCCTCGAAAGCAGCACAACAATCTTGGGGCTCTGGTTGCTACCAACGTGAAGGTGCCATCATCCTATGAGGAGGCGTTGAGGAGTGTTCATGCATCAGATTGGTGTGATGCGATGAAACGGGAATATGACGCGCTAATGGCGAACCAGACATGGCAGTTAGCAGACTTGCCGGATGGACAGCGGGCTGTAGGGTGCAAATGGGTATACAGCCTGAAACGTGACAAAGATGGTCATGTTGAACGATTCAAGGCATGATTGGTGGCAAAAGGGTGCTCCCAGCGGTATGGCATTAACTATGCGGAAACTTTTTCTCCGGTGTGCAGACTGGAGAGCGTGCGATTCATCTTTGCACTGGCAGCGAAATTGAAATTGTATGTGCACCAAATGCACGGCATACCTCAATAGTGATCTGATCGATACTGTGCATATGAAGGATACACTGATCGAGATCAACCAGCTAAGGCTTTGCTATTGAAGAAGGCGATATATGGATTGAAACAATCAGGAAGGGAATGGAACACCAAACTAAATGATGTCCTGAGTAGTTTGGGTTTTGTGGCCTGTGAAAACGAGTCCTGTCTCTACCAACATATGGGAAAGGATAATTTGTCGTTAATCCTGGTATATGTTGACGATTTGCTTATAGCATGTCAAACCAAGGAGGACCTGGTTAGCATCAAAGCGGCGATTTCAAATGCGTTTGATTGTGTCGACAAAGGCGTGTCTGAACTGTTTTTGGGCATGGAGGCGCAGCGTGAAGATGAGCTTGGACCTATCACCATAGGCCATTCGCAATATATCAAGGAATTATTGCGAACTCACGGTATGGACAATTGTAGACCAGTAGCAACTCCGCTGGATGCAGGTTTCCAAGTAAATTGCACCGATGGACAGTGTCAAAAGGTTGACCCTGTCAAGTATCAATCAATGATTGGTGAGCTGATGTGGCTGGCACTCACGACTAGACCAGACATTTTACACTCAGTTGCGAAGTTGGCTCAGAGGAACTAAGATCTGCACGTCGAGCATCTGGCTGGCGTAAAGCACGTTTTAATGTATTTGGCAGCGACGCTAAATTTCAAGTTACATTACACTGGTAGTCATCAGCCACTCACTGGATATGTATATGCGGATTGGGGTGGAGATCGAACTGACCGGAGGTCGTATACTGGCAATGTATACTTTCTGGCAGGAAAAGCAACGCAGTATGGCATTTAGCAGCACGGAGGCAGAATACATGGCACTGTCAGCGGCTTATAAGGAATCTATATTCTTACGTCGATTAATAATCGAGATTGGATGTGGAGATGAATCTACATCAACTATTATGTATGGCGATAATCTGAGCGCACAGGAGTTGGCCAGGAATCCGGTTCATCATTCCCGGACTAAGCATATTGATATAAGATACCATTTTGTTCGTCAAGTAGTAGACGAAGGTCAAATTAACTTAAAGTATGCTTGTACAACAGACATGATTGCAGATATCATGACTAAGAATCTTTGTAAGAACAAGCAAATTAAATTTACTGAAATGATAAGTTTAAAATGAATTATGCTAATTTGAATTTGTAACCATGATCGCATTGAGGAAGGGTGTTGAAAATGTCATCTTTAGCAATGCGATATGTATCGATAAGTACATGTACCATATCTATGTGATAGGTACCATATCTAAGTTAGTCACAAATAAACCTTTGTTGTGAAAGCACACAGGCGCGGTTTTTATACCCTGAGCCCATTGAAAATGGGAAATCAGGGTATAATGGTTTTATTAAATGTATGTAACAGGCAGAAGGAGGCGTGTCAGACCTCACAAAGTATATATATTCTTGATCAGGACGACGATCTGAGTCGATTTAGCCCTGTCCGTCCGTCTGTCCCTCCGTCCGTCCGTCCGTCCGTCCTTCTGTCCGTATGTTTGATTGAAGCATCTAAACAAGCTAGAGACTTGAATTTTTTTGTTGAGTCCGTGGAGTAGCAAAAAATGATATCTATTTTTGTTGTTTTGTTATCGATTTTAAACCTTATCGAAAACAGGTTTTAAAATTATATCTCCCACACCTTTAGAGCTAGACCCCTCAAATTTTGCATATAGATTCATGAGAATGATATGCAATTTCTATTTTTTTTTATTTTTTTGGATACCGGCTCTTTTTACTAATTAACCCACCCCCCTCCACCCCTTCGCCACTCATGGAGAGTCTGTTGCAGGTTATATTTGTGAATAAATTATCATTTTTATACAATGTAAAAAATTCAATAAAATCATATGCTGAAAGTCTGCTTATGGATGTGCCGCTTCTGTGCATTTTCAGCCGCTTCTGTAGTTTTGTATTTGTCATATATCGCCCTTTACACGCATACATTCAAACAGACCACCGTTTTTGTATGAACACATACTTATATGTTCATATACGCGCATTTCAGCATATTCTAAGAATTACAATTGCGATTGGATCTGCTTATTTAGCTTCGTTAGTTTTGTATTTGTCACATATCGCTCTTGTAGTAGTAGTTTGCGTTTTGCCAACAAGAAGCGCATTATTGGTGTAGCGTAGTGGATAGACGCAAAGTGCATAAACCAAAGGTCCCGAGTTCGAACCTCAGTGACGACAACATAACTTTCTTAATTTTTTTTTTACATCTATAAACATGAGGTGGTTGTGCTAGTTGAGGTGACGCGCTTTAACGTTACATATGTAGTAAATAGATGCAGGTTCGAGTCCAGGTGCGGTGATGTTTGTTTTTCTTCTTTTTATACCCTGAGCCCATTAAAAATGGGAAATCAGGGTATAATGGTTTTGTTAAATGTATGTAACAGGCAGAAGGAGGCGTGTCAGACCCCACAAAGTATATATATTCTTGATCAGGGCGACGAGCTGAGTCGATTTAGCCCTGTCCGTCTGTCTGTCTGTCCGTCCGTCCGTCCGTCCGTCCGTCTGTCCGTCCGTCCGTCGGTCCGTCTGTCCGTATGTTTGAACGCGTCGATTGAAGCATCTAGACAAGATAGAGACTTTAATTTCTTTTTGTTGGGTCCGTGGATAGCACGCGCAGGTCAAGTTTGTTACCAAAAAACGATATCTCTTTTTGTTGTAATGTTATCAATTTTAATGCATATCGAAAATACGTTTTTAAGGCGTAGTTTGTGTTTCGTTTGAGCTAGAGACTTCAAATTTGCTGTGTAATTGCATTGAATGAATGCGGAGATTACGTAATCACTATATTTTTGATGCCACGCCCCATTCGCCTCCAATAGCCCCTATTTGTGAAAGGCGCAAATTAAATACTAGAGTCTTGTGCTTTGGCAAATACAAATATATGAATGCCATTAATAAGTTGTGAAAGTTTGATGCACTTAGTCCATCGCTAAGAAAAGTTATTAAGCAATTAATTTCCCATGGTAATGCCCACATTGCAGCCCAAGCGCAGTCGCTGCGTTAACTGCGCAGTTGGCAGAGCACGCGCCTATGCGTGCGTGCATATATGTGTGTATGTATAACAAAAGCGTAGAATGAATTTGGCTCTTCACAGGGCTCAGGGTATCCCCTAGTCGAGCAGTCTCGACTAGAGCCCTCTTACTTGTTCATACTAGTTTCCTAAAGAGAAAATAGTATATTGGTCTTGTGCAATGTCCGTCTTGCTGTCCGTCCGTCTGGCCGTCTGTCCGTATGAATGCAATATTTTTCTACGCTACTGAAGCTAGAGACTTGAAATTTGGAAATTTGGCTCTTCACAGGGCTCAGGGTATCCCCTAGTCGAGCAGTCTCGACTAGAGCCCTCTTACTTGTTCATACTAGTTTCCTAAAGAGAAAATAGTATATTGGTCTTGTGCAATGTCCGTCTTGCTGTCCGTCCGTCTGGCCGTCTGTCCGTATGAATGCAATATTTTTCTACGCTACTGAAGCTAGAGACTTGAAATTTGGAACATATTTTCGTGTATGCAATCGAACTATAAAGTGTCAAGATTTTCCCGATACGTCCACTAGGGGCGTGGCAAATCGGAAAATGGTTGCGCCCATAGTTAAGAAATCATATTAGTTGAAGAGCTAGAGAGTTGAAATTTGGAATGTATACTTGCGTTGACCACCCAAGCTCAAAAAGATATGGCGGATATATCTAAGCCCATTGGGGGCGTGGCAAATCGGTTTTAAAGCTAGAATGCTGAAATTTGGCAAATCGGATATGAATATAGAGTGATTTTACAAATTCAGCTATATTTTGAGCACTTTTCATGCTAGAGACTTGAAATTTATATATATACTCGGATAAGTAACCCAAGATCAAACAAGTAAGAAAACTCTAGTCGGAGGTGCCCGACTAGAAGATCCCCTGAGCCCCGTCCGATTTGCATTGTTTAATACGCTATATAGCATATAACATTAAATTTTCCAAAATTAAATTATAATTTTGAAATTGTATTCAACTAGAATGTATGTAAATCAAAAATAAATAAATAATTAAATAAATAAAAAAATCAACAAAAAAAGAATAAGAAAAACAAACATCATCGCACCTGGACTCGAACCTGCATCTATTTATTACATATGGCAGCACAATCACTTCATGTTTATAAATTAAAAAAAAAAAAAAATTAAAAAGTTATGCTGTTGTCACTAAGTTTCAAACTCGGGACCTTTCGTTTCTGCGCTTTGCGTCTACCCACTACGCTACACCAGTAATGCGTTGCTTGTTGGCAAAATGCAAAGTAGTACTACAAGACGATATGTGACAAATACAAAACTAAAGAAGCTAAAGAAGCAGATCAATCGCAATTGTAATTCTTAGAATATGCTGAAATGTGTACACACAAAAACGGTGGTCTATTTCAATGTATGTGTGTAAAGGGCGATATATGACAAATACAAATACAATTCAAACACAGATTTGGTTGAAGAATATGCTAGAATTGAATTTATTTGTGCACATGCATAAGCAGACGCGCTTGCTCGTTTCAATGTGTGTATGTGAGAATATATGTAAATGTTTTAATTAATAAATCGGGACTGACTTAACGGAATTTGATGAAATTTTCAGCATATGATTTTATTGAATTTTTTACATAGTATAAAAATGCTAATTTATTCACATGGTTACTCTCCATGAGTAATGAAGGGGTGGGGGAGGGCGGAGGGTTAATTAGTAAAAAGAGCCGGTATCCAAAAAATAAAAAATAGAAATTGCATAAAATTCACATTAATCTACATGCAAAATTTGAGGAGTCTAGATCTAAAGGTGTGGGAGATATAATTTTATAACCTGTTTTCGATAAGGCTTAAAATCGATAACAAGACAACAAAAAGAGATATCGTTTTTTGGTAACAAACTTGACCTGCGCGTGCTATCCACGGACCCAACAAAAAAAAGTTCAAGTCTCTAGCTTGTCTAGATGCTTCAATCGACGCGTTCAAACATACGGACGGACGGACAGACGGACGGACGGACGGACGGACAGACAGACAGACGGACAAGGCTAAATCGACTCAGCTCGTCGCCCTGATCAAGAATATATATACTTTGTGCGGTCTGACACGTCTCCTTCTGCCTGTTACATACATTTAACAAAACCATTATACCCTGATTTCCCATTTTCAATGGGCTCAGGGTATAAAAATTACAGTTATTTAGTTAAAACAAAAGTACCAAGCGAATTCAAATATGCAGCTTGCGCAAGAATATTATGGGTAGCTATGTCCCTGGAAAAATCATATGATTCCTTCTAGGAACTTGCCAAATATGATATGTCTACGCCTACTGGGGGCGTGGCAAATTGGCAACAAAATTTGTAACGCCCAGCTGCAAAATTCATATGCCTGTGCCACCTATATAAATAAGCTTAATAAGAATTGCTAAGACGACAAACGGCATTTCTGAGAAATATATGTAATTCGATTTAATGTTGAAGTTCTGCAAATAATTTAACTGCTAAAATTATCATTTTTCGTATAGCCTAGGTCAGTTATGTTATTTTCTTTTTGTGTGTGTGACCCTGACAAAAAATGTAAATATCAAATACCGATATTTGTGTAATCGACTTAGTCCGAACAAAATTATTCCACACAAAAAAATTGACGATAGGTCCCATCAGGTATGTATGTATGTAGGCACGAACAGCTGCGCATTATTTTCATGCCGTTGCTGCCGTGTCTCGAACGCGGACCCTTTTGCTTACACGCTTTTCATCTACCTGCAACGTTCTTACTTGTTTCTATATCAACTTTTGCCATTAATATTTGATAATAGGCTTTCGCTAAATCAAGAATAGTAAAATATTGGGCTTTACCAAGTTTATCTAATACAGCGTCCATAATAGGTATTGGATACTTATCTGAAACGGTTACTTGGTTTAATCTTCTATAATCTACACATTCCTGGTTCCTGAATTATCAATTTTTTTCATAACTACACATATAGGAGAGCCATATTTACTTTTACTTTTTCTTATTATTACACTTTTTTCCATTCCTATTATTTGTTTTCTTAATTCTTCTTCATATTTTGGAGAAACCCTATAGAGCTTTGAATTTATGGGTTGATCTGTTGTGGTTTTAATATTGTGAACTATTGTATTAGTGTTAGTTAACTGATCACCCTTCTTAAAATATAATTTATCATATTTTTTCGTAAGATTTTTTACTATCTGAGCTTCCTCCGCATTAAGCCCTTCTAGCTTAAAGTCATCAATTTCACCTACTTCCATTACCCAGACATCTTCTGATAATTTGGAAAGGAATGGAATCCAGGCCCAATAGAAAATCATATGATTTTTCCAGGGACATAGCTACCCATATTATTCTTGCGCAATCTGCATATTTGAATTCGCTTGGTACTTTTGTTTTAACTAAATAACTGTCATTTTTATACCCTGAGCCCATTGAAAATGGGAAATCAGGGTATAATGGTTTTGTGAAAATGTATGTAACAGGCAGAAGGAAGCGTGCCACACCCCATAAAGTATATATATTCTTGATCAGCGCGACAAGACGAGTTGATATAGCCCTGTCCGTCTGTCCGTCTGTCCGTCCGTCCGTCTGTCCGTCTGTCCGTCCGTCCGTGTGAACGCTGAGATATTTTTAAGTACGCAACGTAGAGACTTGAAATTTTACATGAATACTCGTTAATACCATACGCTGCATAAGTTTATAAAATTTTTCCGATAAATCATTCCATTTCGATTTTATGAGCATTTATCGATAATTTTAATGTGTTTTTAAGGCGGGATTTGTACATCGTTTGAGCTAGAGACTTCAAATTTGCTGTGTAGTTGCGTGAAATGAATACGGAGATAACGTAATCTTCAGATTTTGGATGCCACGCCCCATTCGCCTATAATAGCCCCCTATTTGTAGAAAGCGCATATCAAATACTAGAGACATGTGCTTTGGCAAATAAACACATATGAATGCCATTAATAAGTTGTGAAAGTTTGATGCACTTAGTCCAACGTTAAGAAAAGTTATTACACAATTAAGTTCCCATAGTTATACCCACATTGCAGCCCAAGCGTAGTCGCTGCGTCAACTGCGCAGTTGGCAGAGCGCGCGCTTATGCGTGCGTGCATATGTATGTGTGTATGTGTTGTTTGTATGTATGCATACAAAATCGTAGAATGATTTGATATTTGGCTCTTCACAGGGCTCAGGGTATCCCCTAGTCGAGCAGTCTCGACTAGAGCACTCTTACTTGTTTATATTTCCATTAATAGTGTAAATGGCTTTTGAAAATTTTTCGATTATTTTATACTTTGATTTATGTATATTTTTAGTGTTCAATATACTTATAGTAGATCCAGTATCTACTAAAATTAGAAAAGTATCCCCGTCTATAGGTCCCCTAATGAAAAATTTTCTTTTGTCCGAGGCTAGTTAGTTTGTTGCCGGTTTTGTCTTTGGTAATTATTATATGTTTGATTATTTTCATTGTAATTTCTGTTGTCTGTGTCTTGTCTTGAGTTCTGGTTAAATTGTCTATTATTATAGTTTGATTGATAATTATTGTCTTTTTTTTATTAATAATTTTTGATTCCAATTTCCAAAATTTAGACCAACGAAATTAGAAAGTTCATTTCTTAAATCTGTTAAATTTATTTTATTCATTAAGGCAATTGCCATCGGACCATATGCTATTTCTTTAACTCTTTGAATTAATAATCCACTTAAAATATCAACTAATCTACTATTATTTTCAAAGACCGAAAAATCAGTAATTTCCTCAACAATTGTTCTTATTTTGTTATCAAGTTCGCTTACGCTTGTTACTCTTAAGTTATTGATTTTCCTAGTTAATCCCATTTGATCCGTTCTTGGTCTATAATGATACCTCAAACGATGTTTACACTCCGTCCAATTTGCTTGTGGATTAATATTAAGCATAGTTCTAGCCTGACCTTGTATTTTGGTGTTGAAAATGACAGTGAAGACCTGGTCGTTGTCATCATACTCCTCCATGATCTGGTCCACTGCAGACACGAATCCATGTAATATTCCATCCTGCCCATTTAATGTTGGTAGGTATCTCGTTTCCATTTCGATGCAGTTTCTTTGATTTGTAATTGGGTTTCTGCCGTCACCTTCTCTTGCGATGATTACATTCGTTAATAATTGAATACATTGCTGCATTTCAAATATTTGTAGTTGATTTTCCATTTTAAAGTTGTATTATTCACTTCTTTTGAATTAATTTGATACATTGTTTCGATTGCTTGGATAATATCCAAACTTTCCACAATTATTATTTGTTATTGTTGTTAATAGTTAATTCTTTTAGTTTTGTTCACTTTTATAAGATTTCACAAAACCTTTTTTTCGAATTTTGTAACTCCGATTATTATTTTTGTTCACTTTTATAAGATTTCACAAAAATTTTTCGAATATCGTTACTCCGTTTATTATTTTTGTTTACTTTTATAAGATTTCACAAAAACGTTTCGAATTATGTTACTCCATCCTACCGGCTGCGCCAATTATGTATTCTCTTTATACAGTTCAATACATGATCTTTATTTGAAATCAATAATACTACTCCCCTCTTACTCAATTTTAAGAGGATTCTTATACCATTTTCTGGCTATGATTGTTTGTGTTTATAATATTGAGTGTGCTGGGTTAAAGTTTGCTTATCTTATGCGGTTGAGCTGCGAAGCTCATTTATGTTTACAATAGTGTTTAATTATCTTATGCAGCTGGGCTGCAATGCTTATTTATGTTTACAAAAGTGTTTATCTTATGCAGCTGGGGTCTTGGCTACATTAAGGAGGATTGCAAGCCTTTTGTATCAACTACAACTATTGCTATTGGAAGTGCCGCTGCTGTTATGGTGTCAGTTGACACTTTGGGAAGTGATGCTGATAACATAACTCGCGCTTATGAATGCGTGCATATGTGTGTGTGTATGTATTGTTTGTATGTATGCATAAAAACAGCGTAGAATGATTTGATATTTGGCTCTTCACAGGGCTCCGGGTATCTTCTAATAGAGCAGTTTCGAATAGAGCACTCTTCCTTTTTATATCCTGAGCCCATTGAAAATGGGAAATCAGGGTATAATGGTTTTGTGAAAATGTATGTAACAGGCAGAAGGAGGCGTGCCATACCCCATAAAGTATATATATTCTTGATCAGGAAGACGAGCTGAGTTGATTTAGCCCTGTCCGTCTGTCTGTCTGTCCGTCCGTCCATCCGTCCGTCCGTCTGTCCGTCTGTCCGTATGTTTGAACACGTCGATTGAAGCATCTAGACAAACTAGACTTGAATTTTTTTTTGTTGGGTCCGTGGATAGCACGCGCAGGTCAAGTTTGTTACCAAAAAACGATATCTATTTTGGTTGTTTTGTTATCGATTTTAAACCTTATCGAAAACAGGTTATAAAATTATATCTCCCACACCTTTAGAGCTAGACCCCTCAAACTTTGCATATAGATTAATGTGAATGTTATGCAGTTTCTATTTTTTATTTTTTGGATACCGGCTCTTTTTACTAATTGTATTTGTATTTGTATTTGTCATATATCGCCCTTTACACGCATACATTGAAACAGACCACCGTTTTTGTATATACACATACTCATATGTTCATATGCGCGAATTTCAGCATATTCTAAGAATCACAATTGCGATTGATCTGCTTCTTTAGCTTCTTTAGTTTTGTATTTGTCACATATCGCCCTTGTAGTACTACTTTGCGTTTTGCCAACAAGCAACGCAATACTGGTGTGGCGTAGTGGGTAGACGCAAAGCGCGTAAACGAAAGGTCCCGAGTTCGAAGCTCAGTGACAACAGCGTAACTTTTTAAAAAATTTTTTTTTAAATTTATAAACATGAGGTGGTCGTGCTAGTTGAGATGATGCGCTCTAACGTTACATATGTAGTAAATATATGCAAGTTCGAGACCAGGTGCGGTGATGTTTGTTTTTCTTCTTCTTTTTTGTTGATTTGTTTATTTATTTAATTATTTATTTATTTTTGATTTACATACATTTTAGTTGAATAATAGTCGGGCACCTCCGACTAGAGTTTTCTTACTTGTTATACCCTGAGCCCATTGAAAATGGGAAATCAGGGTATAATGGTTTTGTCAAATGTATGTAACAGGCAGAAGGAGGCGTGTCAGACCCCACAAAGTATATATATTCTTGATCAGGGCGACGAGCTGAGTCGATTTAGCCCTGTCCGTCTGTCTGTCTGTCCGTCTGTCCGTCCGTCCGTATGTTTGAACGCGTCGATCTCAGAACGTAGTTGACCTAGAAACTTGAATTTTTTTTTGTTGAGTCCGTGGATAGCACGCGCAGGTCAAGTTTGTTACCAAAAAACGATATATATTTTTGTTGTTTTGTTATCGATTTTAAGCCTTATCGAAAACAGGTTATCAAATTCTATCTGCCACACCTTTAGAGCTAGACCCCTCCAATTTTGCATATAGATTCACGTGAATTTTATGCAATTTCTATTTTTTTATTTTTTGCGTACCGGCTCTTTTTACTAATTACCCCCCTTCCCCCCCCACTCTGCCATCAACACCCATTGAGAGTCTGTTGCAAATATAACCATGTGAATAAATTATCATTTTTATAAAATGTAAAAAATTCAATAGAATCATATGCTGAAAGTTTCATCAAATTCCGTTAAGTCAGTCCCGATTTATTAAACAAAACGTTTGGCCAATAATCACACGCACGTGGCAAGCAGCGACGCGCAGCAAAAAACATTTACACATACACATACATTGAAACGTGCAAGCGCGTCTACAAGCATGGGCACAAATACATTCAAGACCATTCATTCTAGCATATTCTTCAACCAAAATTGTTATTGAGTTGTGTTTGCATTTTCAGCCGCTTCTGTAGTTTTGTATTTGTCATATATCGCCCTTTACACGCATACATTCAAACAGACCATCGTTTTTGTATGTACACATACTCATACGTTCACATGCACGCATTTCAGCATATTCTAAGAATCACAATTGCGATTGATCTGCTTCTTTAGTTTTGTATTTGTCACGTATCGCCATTGTAGTACTACTTTGCGTTTTGCCAACAAGCAACGCAATACTGGTGTGGCGTAGTGAGTAGACGCAAAGCGCGTAAACGAAAGGTCCCGAGTTCGAAGCTCAGTGACAACAGCGTAACTTTTTAAAAAATTTTTTTTTTAAATCTATAAACATAAGGTGGTCGTGCTAGTTGAGATGACGCGCTTTAACGTTACACATGTAGTAAATAGATGCAGGTTCGAGCCCAGGTGCGGTGATGTTTGCTTTCATTTCATTTTTTTGTTTATTTATTTAATTATTAATTTATTTTTGATTTACATACATTCTAGTTGAATAAAATTTCAAAATTATAATTTAATTTTGCAAAATGTAATGTTATATGCAAGCTACATAGCGTATTAAACAATGCAAATGGGACGGGGCTCAGGGTATCTCCTAGTCGGGCACCTCCGACTAGAGTTTTCTTACTTGTTTTTGTTATAATTTGGATACCGGCTTTACTAAAAAGTCTGATCGAACGGAGCTAAGGAGATCTCCGAGGCGGACACTCTCGACTAGAACTTTTCTACTTGTTTTTATATATTACCTGAACCTATGATCAAACTTTAAAAATTACCTGGAAGCGTAGTGAAATTGAGCATTGGAATTTTATTTATGCAGGATATACAGTACGAATTTCACAGCAATTTTGAACGTGATGAGGAGGAGGATCTAGATGAAGATGAGGAGGAGGGAGAGGACGAAAACGAAGAGATGGAGGATGAGGATGATCATGTTGAAGAGAATTATCGCCAGCAGCAGCAACACCAACAGGAACAGCAACAGCAACTACAATTGATTCAAGAGTCGCTTCGATCCGATCGTCATGTTTATGGTGCGTACTCGCAACCGCAGTTGCAGATACAGTTGCAGTCGCATTTACAGTTGCAGCCGCAGCTACAAACGCGACCCGCACAGCTGCCACAACATTACAGCGACAGTCCGCTAATGCGCGACTTTGACTTGCTCCTTGACTCGGCCAGTCGTAGCAGCGGTGAGCAAGAGGGCGAACAAGATGGGCTCAATCATAACCAGCTTCTGAGCACCGGTAGTGCCAGCGGCTTGGGCCAGACTGGTGGTCAGGGCGTGGGCGTTGGCCTGACAGGCAGACACAACTATCGCTACTCGCCGGAGACCACCGACTATGACTCAAACTGCGGCGATCTTGACAGTGAGTAGCTTGTTATTAACTTATCCTACGAGTTCTTTAGCATTTATTTTCTAATCTGTATAACAGGCCTCTCAGGCGAGATGAATGGTGGCATGTCAACGTCCTGTTCAAACTATGTCAAGTACTATGCCTCGGCCATGCCCGTTCTGGAAGATGGCCTCTCCTCAGGACACACCAGTGACACAGAGAACAATAACAACAAGAACCATCAATCACTGGGCGCTCATGAAAATCAGGGACAAAGTCAGGATCAGGGCCAGTCTCGGAGTCAAGGTCAAGGCCATCTCAGCGCCAGCACCAGCATTGGCGGCGGCATCTCCATGCTAATGGATATGAAACGCATCTCAACTAACAATAGCTTAAACAGCATGCACAACCTGACCATTTCCACCACGGATAGTAACGGGATCGGCCAGCAGCTCAGCCACACAAGTCCTAGCAACGGACATGTCAAGCATCATCAACAGCAACCGCAACCATCACAGTTGCCACAGCAACGAGAGCTGCTTGGAGAGAGCCCCAGCAGCAATAGCAATGGGAAAGTGTTTAAGAACATAGATCCAGAGTTGGACTCTCTTTACTCTATCAGTAAGTAGAGAATAATAAAGTAGTCAATTTAGTGAAAACACTTAAGAAGACAGTATTGAATATAAAAATTTGTTACCTTCAGGCAGTAACTTATTTATTTTTTATTTATTTATTTTAAGCTAGATATAAATCTTCGTTCTCTTAATGCTTCTTAGGTATTTTCCACCGTCCGGACATGGTGCAGATGACACCACCACCACCGGCGCCAGCGCCGCATCGCAAGCCGAACTGCAGTGGCGATGTTGATCTGCTGCAGGCTACCGGACAGTGCACCAAGACCATCGGGTCGGCATTGCAACGTAGCTCACCGACTCCTTGCATGGGCGTTGGCAATGTCACTGCAAAGCCGCGCAGTGCTGGCAGTAACTGCAGCAGCAACGGCATATCTGGTGCTGTAATTAGTGGTACTGACGGTTGTGGGTCTGGAGGACCCGCTCCGCCACCCATTCCGGAGCGTAGTAACATGCAGCCGGTGCAACGCTCGTCCTCGCCTCTGAAGAGCTCTCCCGTATGGCTATCACAGCATCTAGACGGAAGTGCTGACAAGGCACTGCTCGAATCTAGCCCCGACAACCATTCAAAAAATCACAGTGCCGATGAGGAAGATGCGGACACGGATCTCGAGACGGACCGCTTGTTGGGCCACCAACGTCTGGACGATCAGGGCTACTACGATGAGAATAAGAGTTGGGATCGCAAGCCGCGCACATCACTGATGTCTAAAATATCACCCAAGCAACACCCAATGCCCAGCACTAAGACGCGTAACGGGTACAATGCATTGCTCACCTCTACGCCCGAATTGCCGCCGCCCATTCCACCAAAGTGCTCAACCAGTCTAAACTTATCGGGTGCCGGCACGCTGCTTGATCTGATCAGTGGTGGCATCGGTGGCCTGCGCAGCAATTCTCGCAGTTCCTCGGAGCACAGCCATAAATCACCAATAAAAGTGGCCGGCACCGCACACAATATATGTGGTGTGTCATCTACCACAGCTGCAGATCTGATCGCCTCTGCTGTAGTGGCTGCCAGCGCACTGCCATCCCATGGCAGTCCCAACAATGGCGACGACTCGGAACCCTCGGCTACAGGTATTGGCAAGGTAGATGTTGAAAGTGAGGACATCCATAGCGCGAGCATTGTGGGTATTGCCAGCGGAATGGCTAATGTTGTTATGAATAATATCAATAGCACCATTAATGGCGTCGGTAACAATAATAATAACAACAATGTTGCCATTGTCAGCAACAACAGCAGCGGCAGTGGCACCGGCAGCAACAGCGGCGAGAAAAAAATTAAAAAGAGTAAGAGCAAAGAAGGTAAATGCTTTCGGTTTATCCTTCGTTTAATTGTAGCAATTTTAGTCAACCTAAATATAAGGCCACTATCGAAATCTGTAAGTGCTGTTGCTCTTCAGTACCCAGTGTAGTAAAAGACTTACAAATAAAACTAACCGTAGCCTAAAAAATACGAAGAAAACAAACACTGAAAACAAGATCATAATATTATGACAACAAATTGAGTTTAGCCATGCCAAAACTGAAATACAGTTCCCGTAACATACGTTGAAATCCCTTCGAAGAGGATAAAACATATCTGATTATAATTGATACAATTTTTCCGGAGTTTTCCTCTAAGGTCAGCGAGAAAAGGTTATTAGTAGAGAGTCCATCGGTCGACCTTTATGTGCGAACAGTGATGTAAAATGAAATGTATGGCCGAAATTTCCTGTACGACTGACACTTGAGTTGTCAATTAAGCCAATTTTGGTTCAAATTAATAAAAAAGTCAAACATATTTACATTTAATGGCAAACATTAATTAGAAGTTTGCATTAAGTAGAAGCACTAACCATACAACACATAGACTGGACATCGGAGCAAAATTGCCCAGAGCTCGGAATTTGTATCGGGGCTCCCAGACAACTTCGTATTTGCTCGGTTCGGTTACTGAGGCTCCCGAAAAAAAAAAATAGCGCGAAGCAGAATCATTCTGCTTCAACACATCGGCCGAACAACAGCGGACAAAAATTGAAATTTGCTGTCAATATTATTGGCATTCCCAACAATTTTCTGTTAATCATTAATAATTATTTCTTATCAATATTAAAACAAGCTGATTATGAATAAATTTTCTATTTTGAAAGCAAGGGTGGGTGCTGAAAAACCATTTACTATATAAAGTTTTGTACAAAAAGATCTTTAACACTCCCTTTTTTGGGAATGCCAATAATATATTGAATAAGTTTCGTAACAATAGAAAACACTTAATAATAAAAGGTCTTTAATACTCCCTCTGCAATTCTAATGCAAAATCATTCACGCAATTAAAAGCCCGTGGTAGGCACACGCCAATGCTCATGTAATATGAACACACATATTCGCATTCAAATGTTTCACAGGCAGCAAGAGCGAATACAAGACCATATTCGTTAAGTGCACCAACGCGTTCATAGCCTTCATACAAAAAATAGTAAAAGTCTCAACATTTTGCATGAGCCATGGTAAACCCATTCATCAATATGGTATACATACCTGCTCAGTAGGGAAGAAATGCGAGCTCTTGAAGAACAAATTTTACAATTTACGGGAGCTACTGCTTGTGCGAACAGAATATGCACACACATGCACACATACAAAACTTCCTCAGCCATCCCATCCCATACTCAGGCCACAAGATCTAGCAACTGTAAATTCTACAGGCAGAAAGTTTCACATATAGGCATATGAACACACACATATGTAGTAAGGGACTGTAAGAATGTGTGCTTGCTTGTCGTAAAATCATATTGTTAAGCGCACCAACGCTGTCATACCCTGCGTAAAAAAAAGCATGAAAAAGCGAACATTTTGCATGGATATGGCAAACGCTTTCAAGAATTCGGCATACTCTTCACTCAGCAGCAAAGAAATGGAATCGCATGCCAGCAAATTTCAATTTTTGTCCGCTGTTGTTCGGCCGATGTGTTGAACCAGAATGATTCTGCTGCGCGCTATTTTTTTCGGGAGCCTCAGTAACCGAGCCGAGCAAATACGAAGTTGTCTGGGAGCCCCGATACAAATTCCGAGCTCGGGGCCATTTTGTTCCGATGTCCAGTCTAGGGATGCCAACCCTCCGTCTTTTCACGTAGATCTCCGTATTTTAAAGGAGATCTACACTGTACCACTTAAGTCACCGTACCCCCTGTTCGTTTTCACAAAACACGCTGTAACTTCGTCAAATTTTTATATAAAAAAAAAGTTTTGATGGTGGTTGATAAAGTGATCTATTAACTACACAATAGCATTTTAATAATAGTAAAATATGATTTTAGTCTAATATTATAACTAAAAAACTAAAAATATTCACATTTTTGACTCCACAAAAGTCACCGTACTCTTGCTTGCTCTGCGCTGTCTGGCGCCAATGTTCTTTTTAGACCTAACGGGGATTTTCAAAACATGTGTGCAATGTCTTCAAAATTAATACTACTTTGTGTGAACTCTTCGTGTTGGACAAAATTTGCAAATTTCGTCGTAAAATTGACCAGTAAAGGGATAACTGTAGAAGAAGGTGGGCGGCTCTTGCAGCTCCACACAAAGGAGCAAAAGTCGTATGCAGAGATGGCTAAACTAATGTCTAGAGCCAAGCCAACCATCCAAACAGTAATTGGCCGTTTTAAATACGAGGGACATATCGAAAATAATACCAGATCTGGCCAACCACCTTCACTTTCCATTCGCGACAAGCGCCAAATAAGGCATTTGGTGGACAAGGATCCATTTTCTTTTGAGGATGTCAATGTAGGTATGTTGGTTCATCACTCCGTCAATAAACTCCAAGCTTCCAACGCCAGGTGCAGCTATACAACCCCAAACCATAAGACCACCGCCACCGTGCTTTATTGTCTTTTTTGTATTTTTTGGACTATGAGCATCTCCAGGTCTTCTCCACATGCGTAGGCCGAGCCAAAAATGTTGAACTTTGACTCATCTGAGAAGATTACCTTTCGCCAAAAGTCAACCGCTTTTTCCACATACGCCTTAGCAAACTCCATACGCTTTTTCCTATTTGTTAAATTTACGTATGGTTTTTTGCGAGGAGTATAAGACCTAAAGTTGTATGATTTTATTGCTTTACGAACGGTTTCCGGGTGTATATCCTTTTGAGAAATGTTACTCATCTCTGATGCAATGTTTACTGCGCTGGAAAATGGATCCTTGTTCACCAAATGCCTTATTTGGCGCTTGTCGCGAATGGAAAGTGAAGGTGGTTGGCCAGATCTGGTATTATTTTTGATACGTCCCTCGTATTTAAAACGACCAATTACTGTTTGGATGGTTGGCTTGGCTCTAGACATTAGTTTAGCTATCTCTGCATACGACTTTTGCTCCTTTGTGTGGAGCTGCAAGATCCGCCCACCTTCTTCTACAGTTATCCCTTTACTGGTCAATTTTATGACGAAATTTGCAAATTTTGTCCAACACGAAGAGTTCACACAAAGTAGTATTAATTTTGAAGACATTGCACACATGTTTTGAAAATCCCCGTTAGGTCTAAAAAGAACATTGGCGCCAGACAGCGCAGAGCAAGCAAGAGTACGGTGACTTTTGTGGAGTCAAAAATGTGAATATTTTTAGTTTTTATACTCGTTTCCCAAAGGGAAAAAGAGTATATTGGTTTTGTGAAATGTCCGTCTTGCTGTTCGTCCGTCTGTCCGTATGAATGCAATATTTTTCTACGCTATTGAAGCTAGAGACTTGAAATTTGGAACATATACTCGTGTATACCCTCGAATTGTAAAGTGTCAAGATTTTCCGGATACGCCCACTAGGGGCGTGGCAAATCGGAATATGGTTGCGCCCTTAGTTAAGAAATCATATTAGTTGAAGAGCTAGAGAGCTGAAATTTGGAATGTATACTTGCGTTGACCACCCAAGCTCAAAAAGATATGGCGGATATATCTACGCCCATTGGGGGCGTGGCAAATCGGGAAAACTGTAACTTCTACAGTTTTAAAGCTAGAATGCTGAAATTTGGCACGTATCTTAACGCTACGATTCTAAATAGATTGATGAAAAGATTTTATGTCGACGTCCGCTGTGGGCGTGGCAAATCGGATCAGAATATATAGTGATTTTACAAGATCAGCTATATTTTGAGCACTATTGATGCTAAAGACTTGAAATTTGATATATATATACTCGGATAAGCAACCCAAGATCAAAAAGATATGGCGGACATACCTACGCCTTCAGGGGGCGTGGCAAATCGCAAAAAGCTTATAGCTCCTACAGTTTTAGAGCTAGACGATTCCAAAGTGGATGTTTGTGTTATTGGAGGCCTCCTCTATTGATTCCCTAAAAATAAATCTTACGCCCCTTTGGGGGCGTGGTATATCGAAAAAAATACCCTGTAACTTTCACATTGTTGGAGTGTAAGCATCCAAACTTTACAGTTACGTTACCCTCGACACCTTCTAGGAACTTGCCAAATATGATATGTCTACGCCTACTGGGGGCGTGGCAAATTGGCAGAAAAATTTGTAACGCCCAGCTGCAAAATTCATATGCCTGTGCCACCTATATAAATAAGCTTAATAACAATTGCTAAGTCGACAAACGGCATTTCTGAGAAATATTAAGAAATATATGTAATTCGATTTAATGTTGAAGTTCTGCAAATAATTTATCTGTTAAAATTATCATTTTTCGTATAGCCTAGGTCAGTTATGTTATTTTCTTTTTGTGTGTTTGACCCTGACAAAAAATGTAAATATCAAATACCGGCATTTGTGTAATCGACTTAGTCTGAACAAAATTATTCCACACAAAAAAATTGACGGTAGGACCCATCATGTATGTACATATGTATGTAGGCACGAACAGCAGCGCAACTATTTTCATGCCGTCGCCGCCGCGTCTCGAACGCGGACCCTTTTGCTTACACGCTTTTCATCTACCTGCTGCGCCACATCAGTTTTGCATTGCCTGTTGGCAAATCCGAAACTATTTCACTACAAGGGCGACTTTTGACAAATACAAAACTATAGAAGCTGCTGTTAATGCAAATACAATATAAACATTAAACAATCGCAATTGTGATTCTTAGAAAAAGCTGAAATGCGCGCATATGAACGTATATATTTATATGTGTACATACAAAAACGGTGGTCGGTTTGAATGAATGCGTATAAACGGCGATATTTGACAAATACAAAGCTAACGAAGCGGCTGAAAATGCGAACACAACTCAATGACAATTTTGTTTGAAGAATATGCTAGAATGAATGGCGCTGAATTTATTTGTGACCATGCATAAGCAAACGCGCTTGCACGTTTCAATGTACGTACATATGTGTAAATGTAAATATATTTTGCTGTCGCTGCTTAACGCGTGCGTGTCATAATTGGCCAAACGTTTTGTTTAATAGATTGCGACTGACTTAACGGAACTTGATGAAACTTTCAGCATATGATTCTATTGAATTTTTTACATTTTATAAAAATGCTAATTCATTCACATAGGTATATTTGCAAAAATTGAAATTGCATAAAATTCACATGAATCTACATAAATGCAAAATTTGAGAAAAATTATTAAATTTAAAATACCAGATGCCCCTGTGGGAAACGAGTATCACGCATTAGGTCTCGCCCTAAGGCAACGTTCTTACTTGTTTAGTTATAATATTAGACTAAAATCATATTTTACTATTATTATAATGCTATTGTGTAGTTAATAGATCACTTTATCAACCACCATCAAAACTTTTTTTTTATATAAAAATTTGACGAAGTTACAGCGTGTTTTGTGAAAATGAACAGGGGGTACGGTGACTTAAGTGGTACAGTGTATGTGCCTACGTGTGATGAGACTAAAACTACGTACTTTTAAAAAATATTGAAAAATACCCTACAAACTAATATTTTTGGGTAATATCAATATATTATGAATTAAATATCAAATATGATCTTAGAACCTTCTGACAAACACCTAAGATATTTGAATCAAAACATGTAAAATATTTTGTAAAACATGTATGTACATAAATAAATATGTATAATTTGAACAATGTAATTTGCTTTCTAAAACGATAAATGAAATTAATAACAACGAAGTACAATATAGTTAATTTAAAAATGTAATGGTTTTTTCATTTTTTTTATATTGTTTTTAAGCTTAAAAAAAAGTACTTAGATCTACGTATTTCAGCAAAACTGTGCTACGGAAAAACACGTAGATTTTTTAGCCTGGCTACGTAATTCTCAAATTTTGACTTGGCATCCCTGGTCCAGTCTATGTGTTGTATGGTTAGTGGTAGAAGTTTTGAACATCAGCATAGATCCTGACAAGTTTCAACTTGGACTTGTGCAATAATACGGTTGATCTGCTTAGCGAAAACAACTCTCGCACGCATGTCAATGCATGCATACGAAATAATCGAAACGAAGAAAACTCAAAGAAAACCGTTTTTCTCTGAACGGCAGTTTAATCGTTCGGCAACCGCTGTGATGGGTTGCTCGCTGAGTTTTTTCAATGAGTCAGTGAGAAAATGTTATTTGCAGAGAGTTTCTAACGGTTTACTTTTATTTGCGAGTTGTGCTAAAAATACACGCTCACACATTTCCAACCAGCCAAATTTTTTTTTCAAGAGTTAAGCTAAAAAGCTTTCTGAAAAATTGCATAGCTAATAATAAGGAATTAAGCTAAATGTATTTTCGAATACAGTGATCGTTAGCTAAGTTCGTCAATTGCTCAAGATACTAGAATAATAGTTACACAATTCATACTCCTTGGACTAATGTCCAGCTGGAAATACGACTTTAATTCGACAATTAGTAGTGGTATTCGTTAAGGTTTTCGTTTTGATTTTTTTAATTGAAGATTATAGTTGATAGAAGTCTTTTATTCTACTTTAATACTGAAATATATATATATATATATATATATATATATATATATATATATATATATATATATATATATATATATATATGTATGTATGTATATATATATATATATATATATATATATATATATATATATATATATATATATATATATAATGAATACCACTACTAATTCGACAATTAAAGTCGTATTTCCAGCTGGACATTAGTATATATACATATATTGTGTTTGTGTTTTTTTCTTCCATCTAAAGAAACTATCTGCTCGTTTACTAACGATCGATTTTCTCTATTCTATCAACGATACCAACAAAACTCAATCGATTAACAGGCGGTGCAGTGCTCATCGAAGGCGTTCTGTTTCGGGCTAAATACTTGGGCTCCACGCAGCTGGTCTGCGAAGGTCAACCCACTAAGTCGACACGGATGATGCAGGCGGAGGAGGCCGTATCTCGAATTAAGGTGAACTACCTATATATATACTAATTTGTGTTGACTTAATTTTATTATACCTTGAACTCATTTGAAATGGTACATCTTACATCTAATAGTTTTCTGAAAATGTATGTAACAGGCAGAAGGAGGCGTACCACACCCCATAAAGTAAATATATTCTTGATCAGTGCGACAAGACTAGTCGATATAGCCCTGTCCGTCTGCCATTTATATCTCATCGGCATTTATCGATAGTTTAAATTCGTTGTTTAAGCGTGGTTTGTACATTGTTTGAACTAGGGATATCAAATTTGCTGTGTAGTCGCGTGTAATGAATACGGAGACTATGTTATTAGATTTTGGATACAACAATCGTCCATCACCCCCTATTTCCAAAAAAGCCGAATTTCAAATACAAGAAGTTTGTGCTTTGGCAAATACGCTAAGAAAACTTATTTAACAACTCTCCTGTCACTGGGTGAACTGCGCAGTTAGTAGAATGCATGCTCATGTGTGCGTACATTTTTGATAAGGTATGTACATATGTGTTGTTTGTATGCATGTTTAAGAGAAGCGCAGAATAATTGGAGTATTAGCTCCTCACAGGGTTCAGGGTATCTGCTAGTCGAGCAGTTGCGACTAAAGACCTTTTGTTATTTATTTTTTTATTCTGTTCCCAAAGGAAACAAGTGAGAAAACTCTAGTCGGAGGTGCCCGACTAGGAGATCCTCTGAGCCCCGTCCGATTTGCATTGTTTAATACGCTATATAGCTTGCAAATAACATTACATTTTCCAAAATTAAATTATAATTTTGAAATTTTATTCAACTAGAATGTATGTAAATCAAAAATAAATTAATAATTAAATAAATAAACAAATTAACAAAAACAAAAAAAGAAAAGAAAAACAAACATCACCGCACCTGGACTCGAACCTTGTAGTGTACGGGATTGAGAAGATTCATATTTTGATAACGAAATATAATACACTTCCCCCAGTGGATCGAATTACTGGAAATGAAAATCTGTAGAAGGCTTAGAGGTGCGCACTCTTGCTATGCTCGTCACTAGCTCGTCGTATTGTCGGGGTTCTTCCTTGCCTATCTAACTTGGTGCACCCTATCACACTTATATACAAAGCGCATTGCGGAATATATATATATATATAGGTATAAAAAAAAAACTATAAGTAAAGCCGACACGCCATATTTGAAACCCTTCGTTGATCTAGACTGGATTGAGAGGACTTAGGTGTTACTGGCCTCTCGTCTTTACCCTCCCTTCCTTGACAATACGAAAAATTTATAGTATGTCCCTAATCAAAGTCTTATCGATTTTTACTATATCTTATAAGACCCTGGCATGGATGGACGACAGACTACATTACAAACACTTACGGATTCATAGTGCTTCAACAAAAACTTTTAATTTCATAATATTATCATAGTAGAGATTATATAGACGTAGACTAATATTGTTTTGTCTATTTTTCTTAACAACTGGTTTTACTATATCTTATTATTTACAAAATCAGGATTAGTGTTCTCTTTTATATTTAAATTAACATTATAACAAAATTTAAGAAAGTTTTACATTTAATTCATATTTGTTTTCTCGACTCCAAAAATTTAAGAGAACTTCATATATATTTCATGTTTGTTTTACTTACACAGCGTATTTATTTTCTTTATATACGACTGCATGCTGTTATAATCTGTTAGAATTAAATAATCATATATATATATGAAGTCTCTAATTTATTTAACTTTTAATAGAACACTTTTTGGTAAACGACGTATCAGTTTCGCATTTTGCTTTTATATTTATATATATATATATATATATATATATATATATATTTTTTTTTTTTTTTAGTTTAAATTGGCCTACGTAAATATGCGATTTTAAAGTGTCAGCTGATACCCTACGTTTAGGTTGAGAACATTACTTAATCCTTGGCTTGAGATAATGTACGGACGTAGCCGGAGACTGATGCAGTTGATTTGGAATCGCTCACATAAAGAACGGTGTGATTACCGCTTTCATCACTCCGTAGTCAGACTAAGTTTATAATTGATTTGCTTTCGTGCTTCGATCAATGTTGTTGTTTCTGTGATGAATGTTGTTGTTGCTGTGTAATTTACTTTGCCGCTAGCGTTAGTTTAGCAAGTCCAAAGCAGAAAGAGGGACTTGCTCTACATCGAAGTTTTCGATGTAGAGAAGGCTCGGCCGCTTAAACTTATGTACGTCTAAGTGGCAGCCTCTCATACTATGAACCGATAATTATATAAAGTATTTTCCTTTGGGTTTTTTATACCCTGAGCCCATTGAAAATGGGAAATCAGGGTATAATGGTTTTGTTAAATGTATGTAACAGGCAGAAGGAGGCATGTCAGACCCCACAAAGTATATATATTCTTGATCAGGGCGACGAGCTGAGTCGATTTAGCCCTGTCCGTCTGTCCGTCCGTCTGTCCGTATGTTTGAACGCGTCGATTGAAGCATCTAGACAAGCTAGAGACTTGAATTTTTTTTGTTGGGTCCGTGGATAGCACGCGCAGGTCAAGTTTGTTACCAAAAAACGATATCTATTTTGGTTGTTTTGTTATCGATTTTAAACCTTATCGAAAACAGGTTATAAAATTCTATCTGTCACACCTTTAGAGCTAGACCCCTCCAATTTTGCATATACATTCACGTGAATTTTATGCAATTTCTATTTTTTTATTTTTTGCGTACCGGCTCTTTTTACTAATTAACCCCCCCCCCCCCCCTCTCCTACTCGACCCATTGAGAGTCTGTTGCAAATATAACCATGTGAATAAATTAGCATTTTTATAAAATGTAAAAAAATCAATAGAATCAGTCCGATTTATTAAACAAAACGTTTAGCCAAGCAGCGACGCGCAGCAAAAAACATTTACACATACACATACATTGAAACGTGCAAGCGCGTCTACTATGCATATGCACAAAGACATTCAAGGCCATCCATTCTAGCATATTCTTCAACCAAATCTGTGTTTGAATTGTGTTTGCATTTTCAGCCGCTTCTGTAGTTTTGTATTTCGCCCTTTACACGCATACATTCATACATTCAAACAGACCACCGTTTTTGTATGTACACATACTCACACATTCATATGCGCGCATTTCAGCATATTCTAAGAATCACAATTGCGATTGATCTGCTTCTTTAGTTTTGTATTTGTCACATATCGCCATGTAGTACTACTTTGCGTTTTGCCAACAAGCAACGCAATACTGGTGTGGTGTAGTGGATAGACGCAAAGCGCGTAAACGAAAGGTCCCGAGTTCGAATCTCAGTGACGACAGCTTAACTTTTAAAATTTTTTTTTTTTATACCCTGAGCCCATTGAAAATCGGAATCAGGGTATAATGGTTTTGTTAAATGAATGTAACAGGCAGAAGGAGGCGTGTCAGACCCCACAAAGTATTTATATTTTTGATCAGGGCGACGAGCTGAGTCGATTTAGCCCTGTCCGTCTGTCTGTCTGTCCGTCTGTCCGTCCGTCCGTCCGTCCGTCTGTCCGTATGTTTGAACGCGTCGATTGAAGCATCTAGACAAGCTAGAGACTTGAATTTTTTTTGTTGGGTCCGTGGATAGCACGCGCAGGTCAAGTTTATTTCGTATGAACGATAACTATTTTTGTTGTTTTGTTATCGATTTTAAACCTAATCGAAAATAGGTTATAAAATTATATCTCCCACACCTTTAGAGCTAGACCCCTCAAATTTTGCATATAGATTAATGTGAATTTTATGCAATTTCTATTTTTTTATTTTTTGGATACCGGCTCTTTTTACTAATTAACCCACACCCCTCCTCCCCTTCGCCACTCATGGAGAGTCTGTTGCAAATATAACCATGTGAATAAATTATCATTTTTATAAAATGTAAAAAATTCAATAGAATCATATGCTGAAAGTTTCATCAAATTCCGTTAAGTCAGTCCCGATTTATTAAACAAAACGTTTGGCCAATAATAACACGCACGTGGCAAGCAGCGACGCGCAGCAAAAAACATTTACACATACACATACATTGAAACGTGCAAGCGCGTCTGCTTATGCATGTGCACAGTCGCTTCTGTGCATTTTCAGCCGCTTCTGTAGTTTTGTATTTGTCATATATCGCCCTTTACACGCATACATTCATACATTCATACGATCACCGTTTTTGTATGTACACATACTCATACGTTCATATGCGCGCATTTCAGCATATTCTAAGAATCATAATTGCGATTGATCTGCTTCTTTAGCTTCTTTAGTTTTGTATTTGTCACATATCGCCTTGTAGTACTATTTTGCGTTTTGCCAACAAGCAGCGCAATACTGGTGTGGCGTAGTGGGTAGACGCAAGGTGCATAAACGAAAGGTCCCGAGTTCGAAGCTCAGTGACAACAGCGTAACTTTTTTAATTTTTTTTTAAATTTATAAACATTAGGTGGTTGTTCTAGTTGAGATGATGCGCTATAACTTTACATATGTATGTAGTAAATAGATGCAGGTTCGAGTCCAGGTGCGGTGTTGTTTGTTTTTTTTCTTTTCTTTTTTTTTGTTTATTTGTTTATTTATTTAATTATTAATTTATTTTTGATTTACATACATTCTAGTTGAATTAAATTTCAAAATTATAATTTAATTTTGCAAAATTTACTGTTATATGCAAGCTATATAGCGTATTAAACAATGCAAATCGGACGGGGCTCAGGGGATCTCCTAGTCGGGCACCTCCGACTAGAGTTTTCTTACTTGTTTTTTTATTCACTTATAGACTCTTTATTGAACTCACACACACGTTTTGTCTTTGTGGAATTTTATATACAGTGTATAGCTAGCCGTCTGTCTTTGTCAGCGGTCTCTTGAGTAATCTTCTGTAGTTTAGCTGACTGATTAAGTGGCGCTAAGCATAGCTGTACGATTGTCAGGCCTTCGCAGCTTAACCGCTTGCGGTACAATCGTACGATCATAAAATTTACTGCTTTACTGTACAATCGTATGATCATAAGCATCTGCAGTTAGTGCGAATGCGAACTAAAAGGTAAACAATAGCTGACCAGCCAAAACATTAGGGTGGCTCATGAAATGAATTGAACTTTTATTATATTAGTCCCTTCCCAGTATTTATTGAGTTTGTGTTGCTTATGTTACTCATTTAGTTAAGTTGACTATTATCTCCATTTTATTTTTCTGTTAATTTGTTTAAGTTAGCTATTATATTTTAAATATATTATTTTATTTTAATTTGTTCATTTATTTAATTTACGAACACTACAGCTCAGATAATGCAGCTAGACCTGCTCGAAGAAGCATTATCTGAAGATCATATATGTAATTCTATTATGTGCGAATCTGTATATCTTTTAGGTGGTAAACCCCTAGGTTCTTTCCGTCTACTGTTTTCAATACGTAATAATTTGGGCTTCGTTTCTGGTATACTTTTGCAGGAATAAACACAGATGCCAACTTAGAACTAAATCTCTTAATAGCATTAGTCTGTGTAAAGTTCCGAGCATAGACAGGATCTCCTGCCTTCAGTTGAACCTTACGACAACGTAAATTATATCTATTGGCATTTGTTTCATGGCATTTATTCACGTTTTGTTTAGCTTTTTGTCGTAGTAACTTTAATATATCGTGATTGTTTAATTTGGTGTCGTCATTCAAAATATCTAAATTTCTGAGGAGGGAGTAATCTTTTCCGTTTAAAATCATGTTTTGCCCAAAGGCAAGAAAATAAGGAGAATATCCTGTACTTCGGTGTAATGAAGCTCTTAATGCTCCACTAATGGCACTCAAGTTAGCATCCCAATCGGTATGTTCATGACCGATGTAGGCTCGTATTGCTGCTATAACGGACCTATTTAATCGCTCGCTGGCATTACCCTGTGGTGAATAAATTGCCGTGTACTTTTGAGTTACACCGTCTGTCCGTATGAATGCAATATTTTTCTACGCTATTGAAGCTAGAGACTTGAAATTTGGAACATATACTCGTGTATACCCTCGAATTATAAAGTGTCAAGATTTTCCGGATACGCCCACTAGGGGCGTGGCAAATCGGAAAATGGTTGCGCCCATAGTTAATAGAAATCATAGAAATCATATTAGTTGAAGAGCTAGAGAGTTGAAATTTGGAATGTATACTTGCGTTGACCACCCAAGTTCAAAAAGATATGGCGGATATATCTACGCCCATTGGGGGCGTGGCAAATCGGGAAAACTGTAACTTCTACAGTTTTAAATCTACAATGCTGAAATTTGGCACATATCTTAACGCTTCGATTCTATAAAGATTGATAAAAAAATTTTATGTCCACGCCCACTGGGGGCGTGGCAAATCGGATCTGAATATATAGTGATTTTACAAGTTCACCTATATTTTGAGCACTATTGATGCTAGAGACTTGAATATATATATATATATATATATATATATATATATATATATATATATATATATATATATATATATATATATATATATATATATATATATATATATATATATATATTTGATATATATATACTCGGATAAGCAAGCCAAGATCAAAAAGATATGGCGGACATACCTACGCCTTCAGGGGGCGTGACAAATCGCAAAAAGCTTATAGCTCCTACAGTTTTAGAGCTAGACGATTCCAAATTGGATGTTTGTGTTACTGGGGGCCCCCTCTATTGATTCCCCAAAAATAAATCTTACGCCCCTTTGGGGGCGTGGTATATCGAAAAAATACCCTGTAAATTTCACATTTTTTGAGTGTAAGCATCCAAACTTTGCAGTTACGTTACCCTAGACTCCTTCTAGGAACTTGCCAAATATGATATGTGTACGCCTACTGGGAGCGTGGCAAATTGGCAACAAAATTTGTAACGCCCAGCTGCAAAATTCATATGCCTGTGCCACCTATATAAATAAGCTTAATAAGAATTGCTAAGACGACAAACGGCATTTCTGAGAAATATATGTAATTTGATTTAATGTTGAAGTTCTGCACATAATTTATCTGCTAAAATTATCATTTTTCGTATAGCCTAGGTCAGTTATGTTATTTTTTTTTGTGTGTGTGACCCCAACAAAAAATGTAAATATCAAATACTGATATTTGTGTAATCGACTTAGTCCGAACAAAATTATTTACACACAAAAAAAATTGACGATAGGTCCCATCAGGTATGTATGTATGAAAATAATTGCGCAGCTGTTCGTGCCTACATACGTAGGCACGAACAGCTGCGCAACTATTTTCATGCCGTCGCCGCCGCGTCTCGAACGCGGACCCTTTTGCTTACACGCTTTTCATCTACCTGCTGCGCCACATCAGTTTTGCATTGTCTGTAGGCAAATCCGAAACTACTTCACTACAAGGGCGACTTTTGACAAATACAAAACTATAGAAGCTGCTGTTAATGCAAACACAATATAAACATAAATCAATCGCAATTGTGATTCTTAGAAATTGCTGAAATTCGCGCATATGAACACATGAGTATGTGTACATACAAAAACGGTGCTCTGTTTGAATATATGCGCGTAAAGGGCGATATTTGACAAATACAAAACTAAAGAAGCGGCTGCAAATGCAAACACAACTCAATAACAATTTTGGTTGAAGAATATGCTAGAATGAATGGCGCTGAATTTATTTGTGACCATGCATAAGCAAACACGCTTGCACGCTTCAATGTATGTGTAAATGTAAATGTATTTTGCTGCGCGTCGCTGCTTGCCACGTGCGTGTGATTATTGGCCACACGTTTTGTTTAATAGATTGGGACTGACTTAACGAAACTTGATGAAACTTTCAGCATATGATTCTATTGAATTTTTTACATTTTATAAAAATGCTCATTTATTCACATGGTTTTATTTGCAAAAATAAAAATTGCATAAAATTCACATGAATCTACATAAATGCAAAATTTAAGATATATTATTAAATTTAATATACATGATGCCCCTATGGGAAACGAGTATCACGCCCTATTCGGACACCTCCGACTAGAGTTTTCTTACTTGTTTTACATATATACGCCGTAGCTTGCATATAACATAAAAGTTACAAAATTAAGTTATATTTTTGATCTTTTATTCAACTAGAATGTATGTCAACGATAAATAAATAATGAAATAAATAAATAAACAAAATAAAGAGAAGAAAAACAGACATCACTGCACCTGGATTCTAACCTGCGTATATTTACTACATATGTACTGTTAAAGCGCAGCGTCTCAACTAGCACAGCCACTTCATATTTTTAAAAGAAAATTGCACGTCGTCGCCACTGGGTCTCGAACTCGGAACCTTTCGTTTACGCGCTTTGCGGCTACCTACTGCGCGACATCAGTATTACATTGCTCACTTACATTGCTATTAATAGCTCACTACAAGCACGACATTTGACAAATGCAAAACTAAAGAAGCTGTTGATAACGCAAACGCAATATAAACTTAAATCAATCGCAATCCTGTATTGTATTGTGTATTTACAAAAACGGTGTTTGAATGTATGCGTGTAAAGGGCGATATATGACAAATACAAAAGTAGAGAAGCGGCTGAAAGTGCAAACACAATTCAAACACAGATTTGTTTGACGAATATGCAAGAATGAATGGCCTTGAATTTATTTGTGCTCATGCATTGCAGACACGCTTGCATGTTTGAATGTATGCGTGAATGTAAATGTTTTTTGCTGTGCGTCGCTGCTTGCCACTTGCGTGTGATATGTATGCCATTAATAAGTTGTGAAAGTTTGATAAAAGAAAGTCCTTCGCTAAGAAAAGTTATTAAGCAATTAAGTTCCCATAGTAATGCCCACATTGCAGCCTAAGCGCAGTCGTTGTGCCAACTGCGCAGTTGGCAGAGCGCACCTATGCGTGCGTGCATATGTGTGTGTATATATGCTATTTTTATGCATGCTTAAAAAGAGCGTAGAATGATTTGATATTTGGCTCTTCATAGGGCTCAGGGTATTTCCTAGTCAAGCAGTCTCGACTAGATTAATCTTGTTATTTTTATAGTTTTCACTTTTGTTTTGCCACAAAGCCAATAAACCGGCTAGCAATCAATAAATTCTTCTAGAAATTTCCTGTTTATTTAGGCACCTGTTGACTGTCCGAAATGTTTCTTGAAATGATTTTCGTGCGAACACTCGAATCCATTGTCGAACATGTTTTCACGAACACGCGTAAGATAGAAACATTTCTATATTTACGCGAACACAGTCGGCAAACAAAAAAAACAAAAACATTTGACGAACGCTAGATGTTTGTGTAACAAATTCGTCTGTGGAAACACCCCATAACACACGGCGAATGTATCTTCGCCCATAGAGGGCAAATAGTTTTACACGAGATCTCAAATAAAAGTAAGCCTTGACATGTTACACGTAAGTTAATGTTACGATTCTATAAAGATCTATGGAAACAAGTAAAAACATTGCATTTGGACGCAACCAAAACCGTAAAGCTCTACTCCCATAGGGGCATCTGGAATATTAACATATATAAATGTATATATGTACACTACGTGCCACAAATATTTTGACGAAATAAACGTGATGAGTTTTTGCTTATAACTTTTTACTGACTTTATAGAACTTAACAATTTTCTTTCCTTTTTTATACCCTGAGCCCATTGAAAATGGGAAATCAGGGTATAATGGTTTTGTTAAATGTAACAGGCAGAAGGAGGCGTGTCAGACCCCACAAAGTATATATATTCTTGATCAGGGCGACGAGCTGAGTCGATTTAGCCCTGTCCGTCTGTCTGTCTGTCCGTCCGTCTGTCCGTCCGTCCGTCTGTCCGTCCGTTTGTCTGTCCGTCTGTCCGTCCGTCCGTCTGTCCGTCCGTGTGAACGCTGAGATATTTTTAAGTACGCAACGTAGAGATTTGTAATTTTACATGAATACTCGATAATACCATACGCAGCACAAGTTTATAAAATTTTTCTGATAACTCATTCCATTTCGATTTTCTGAGCATTTATCGATAATTGTAGTGTGCTTTTAAGGCGTGGTTTGTACATTGTTTGAGCTAGAGATTTCAAATTTGCTTTGTAGTTGCGTGTAATGAATGCGGAGATAACGTTATCTTTAGATTTCAGATGCCACGCCCCATTCGTCTCCAATAGCCCCCTATTTGTGAAAAGCTCAAATCAAATACTAGAGCCTTGTGCTTTGGCACATACACACATATGAATGTCATTAATAAGTTGTGAAAGTTTGATGCACTTAGTCCATCACTAAGAAAAGTTATTAAACAATATAGTTCCCATAGTAATGCCCACATTGCAGCCCAAGCGCAATCGCTGCATCAACTGCGCAGTTGGCAGAGCGCGCGCTTATGCGTGCGTGCATATGTATGTGTGTATGTGTTATTTGTATGTATGCATACAAAATCGTAGAATGATTTGATATTTGGCTCTTCACAGGGCTCAGGGTATCCCCTAGTCGAGCAGTCTCGACTAGAGCACTCTTACTTGTTATACCCTGAGCCCATTGAAAATGGGAAATCAGAGTATAATGGTTTTGTTAAATGTATGTAACAGGCAGAAGGAGGCGTGTCAGACCCCACAAAGTATATATATTCTTGATCAGGGCGACGAGCTGAGTCGATTTAGCCCTGTCCGTCTGTCTGTCTGTCCGTCTGTCCGTCCGTCCGTCCGTCCGTATGTTTGAACGCGTCGATCTCAGAACGTAGTTGACCTAGAGACTTGAATTTTTTTTGTTGGGTCCGTGGATAGCACGCGCAGGTCAAGTTTGTTACCAAAAAACGATATCTATTTTTGTTGTTTTGTTATCGATTTTAAACCTTATCGAAAACAGGTTATAAAATTCTATCTCCCACACCTTTAGAGCTAGACCCCTCAAATTTCGCATATAGATTCATGTGAATTTTATGCAATTTCTATTTTTTTATTACCGGCTCTTTTTACTAATTAGCCCACACCCCCTCCTCCCATTCGCCACTCATGGAGAGTCTGTTGCAAATATAACCATGTGAAAAAATTACCATTTTTATAAAATGTAAAAAATGCAATAGAATCATATGCTGAAAGTTTCATCAAATTCCGTTAAGTCAGTCCCGAGTCATAAACAAAACGTTTGGCCAATTATCACACGCACGTGGCAAAAAGCGACGCGCAGCAAAAAACATTTACACATACACATACATTGAAGCGTGCAAGCGCGTCTGCTTATACATGTGCACAGTCGCTTCTGTGCATTTTCAGCCGCTTCTGTAGTTTTGTATTTGTTATATATCGCCCTTTACACGCATACATTGAAACAGACCACCGTTTTTGTATGTTTACATACTCATACGTTCATATGCGCGCATTTCAGCATATTCTAAGAATTACAATTGCGATTGATCTGCTTCTTTAGTTTTGCATTTATAACATATCGCATTGTAGTACTAGTTTGCGTTTTGCCAACAAACAACGCAATAATGGTGTGGCGTAGTAGATAGACACAAAGCGCGTAAACGAAAGGTCCCGGGTTCGAAACTTAGTGACAACAGAATAACTTTTTTAATTTTTTTTTTCTAATCTATAAACATGAGGCGGTCGTGCTAGTTGAGATAACGCGCTTTAACGTTACACATGTAGTAAATAGATGTAGGTTCGAGCCCAGGTGCGGTGATGTTTGCTTTCTTTTCTTTTTTTAGTTTATTTATTTAATTATTAAATTATTTTTGATTTACATAGATTCTAGTTGAATAAAATTTCAAAATTATAATTTAATTTTGCAAAATTTAATGTTATATGCAAGCTACATAGCGTATTAAACAATGCAAATGGGACGGGGCTCAGGGTATCTCCTAGTCGGGCACCTCCGACTAGAGTTTTCTTACTTGTTTACATCTCGGCTATACCAACATAAAAACAATTAAGAGTGCTCTAGTCGAGACTGCTCTACTAAGGGATACCCTGAGCCCTGTGAAGAGCCAAATATCAAATCATTCTACGATTTTGTATGCATACATACAAACAACACATACACACATACATATGCACGCACGCATAAGCGCGCGCTCTGCCAACTGCGCAGTTGACGCAGTGACTGTGCTAGGGCAGCAATGTGGGCATTACTATGGGAGCTTAATTGTTTAATAACTTTTCTTAGCGATGGACCAAGTGCATCAAACTTTCACAACTTATTAATGGCAATTATATGTGTGTATTTGTTAAAGCACAAGTCTCTAGTATTTGAATTGCGCATTTTACAAATAGGAGGCTATTGGGGCGTGGCATCCAAAATCTAAAGATTACATAATCTCTGTATTCATTACAGGCAACTACAAAGCAAATTTCAAGTCTCTAGCTTAAACAATGTTCAAACCAGGCCTTAAAAACGTATTTTCGTAAGCATTAAAATCGATAACATTAAAACAAAACAAGTAAGAGTGCTCTAGTCGAGACTGCTCGACTAGGGGATACCCTGAGCCCTGTGAAGAGTCAAATATCAAATCATTCTACGCATCTTTTATGCATGCATATAAACAACACATACACACACACACATATGCACGCAAACATAAACGCGCGCTCTGCCAACTGCGCAGTTGACGCAGCGACTGCGCTTGGGCTGCAATGTGGGCATTACTATGGGAACTTAATTGTTTAATAACTTTTCTTAGCGATGGATTAAGTGCATCAAACTTTCACAACTTATTAATGGCATTCATATGTATGTATTTGCCAAAGCACAAGTCTCTAGTATTTGATTTGCGCATTTTACAAATTGGGGGCTATTGGGGGCGAATGGGGCGTGGCATCCAAAATCTAAAGATTACGTAATCTCTGTATTCATTGCACGCAACTACACAGCAAATTTGAAATCTCTAGCCCAAACGATGTACCAACCACGCCTTAAAAACACTTTAAAATTATCGATAAATGCTCATAAAATCGAAATGGAATGAGTTATCGGAAAAATTTTAAAAACTTGTACAGCGTATGGTATTATCGAGTATTCATGTAAAATTTCAAGTCTTTACGTTGCGTACTTAAAAATATCTCGGCGTTCACACGGACGGACGGACGGACGGACGGACGGACGGACAGACGGACGGACGGACGGACGGACAGACGGACGGACGGACGGACGGACAGACGGACAGGGCTATATCGACTCGTCTTGTCGCGCTGATCAAGAATATATATACTTTATGGGGTGTGGCACGCCTCCTTCTGCCTGTTACATACATTTTCACAAAACCATTATACCCTGATTTCCCATTTTCAATGGGCTCAGGGTATAAATAGTTATCGAACATATGAAGCAAACTCTGCGCTTGCTATACACGGACCCACAAAAAATTTCAGCTGTCTAGCTCGTCTACGTTCTGAAATCGACGTGTTCAAACATACGGACAGACGGACGGACGGACGGACAGACGGACAGACAGACGAACAGGGCTAAATCGACTCAGCTCGTCGTTCTGATCAAGAATATACATACTTTGTAGGGTCTGAGAAGCCTCCTTCTCCCTTACATACATTTAATAAAACCATTATACGCTGATTTTCATGGGCTCAGGGTATAATAATTAAACAAAATGTATTTCATGGAAACATACTAAAATATTAATTAAATTGATTTTCAGCCGTTGGCATAGATTTTTTGACGAGTGATGATTATTGATAAAATAGCAACTTAAACAAGAAAACTTTTCAAAATAATATTTCGATTAAAAGAACGTGTAGTCTCCTTTAGCTTCAATTACTTTTTGCAGCCGTCTTGGAACTGAGTCCACTAAAGCTTCAACGATATCCGAGGACACCTTGTTCCAAAGGGATGTTGTCTCATAAATTGTTATATCCTGAGCCCATTGAAAATGGGAAATCAGGGTATAATGGTTTTGTTAAATGTATGTAACAGGCAGAAGGAGGCGTGTCAGACCCCACAAAGTATATATTCTTGATCAGGGCGACGAGCTGAGTCGATTTAGCCCTGTCCGTCTGTCCGTTTGTCCGTCCGTCCGACTGTCCGTCCGTCCGTATGTTTGAACGCGTCGATTGAAGCATCTAGACAAGCTAGAGACTTGAATTTTTTTGTTGGGTCCGTGGATAGCACGCGCAGGTCAAGTTTGTTACCAAAAAACGATATCTATTTTGGTTGTTTTGTTATCGATTTTAAACCTTATCGAAAACAGGTTATAAAATTCTATCTGCCACACCTTTAGAGCTAGACCCCTCAAATTTTGCATACAGATTTATGTGAATTTTATGCAATTTCTAGTTTTTTATTTCTTGGATACAGGCTCTTTTTACTAATTAACCCCCCCCCCCCCCCCACACGCCTTACTCTACCCATTGAGAGTGTGTTCCACATGTAACCATGTAAATAAATTAGCATTTTTATAAAATGTAAAAAATTCAATAGAATCATATGCCGAAAGTTTCATCAAATTCCGTTAAGTCAGTCCCGATTTATTAAACAAAACGTTTGGCCAATAATCACACGCACATGGCAAAAAGCGACGCTCAGCAAAAAACATTTACACATATACATACATTGAAGCGTGCAAGCGCGTGCTTATGTATAGTGCACAGCCGCTTCTGAGCATTTTCAGCCGCTTCTGTAGTTTTGTATTTGTTATATATCGCCCTTTACACGCATACATTCAAACAGACCACCGTTTTTGTATGTACACATACTTATTCGTTCAGATGCGCGCATTTCAGCATATTCTAGGAATTACAATTGCAATAGATCTGCTTCTTTAGCTTCTTTAGTTTAGTATTTGTCACATATCGCCTTGTAGTACTACTTTGCGTTTTGCCAACAAGCAACGCAATACTGGTGTGGCGTAGTGGGTAGACGCAAAGCGCGTAAACGAAAGGTCCCGAGTTCGAAACTCAGTTACAACAGCGTAACTTTTTTAATTTTTTTTAAATTTATAAACATGATGTGGTTGTGCTAGTTGAGATGATGTGCTCTAATCTTACATATGTAGTAAATAGATGCAGGTTCGAGTCCAGGTGCGGTGATGTTTGTTTTTCTTTTCTATTTTTTATTAATTTGTTTATTTATTTAATTATTAATTTATTTTTTATTTACATACATTCTAGTTGAATAAAATTTCAAAATTATAATTTAATTTTTCAAAATTTAATGTTATATGCAAGCTATATAGCGTATTAAACAATGCAAATCGGACGGGGCTCAGGGGATCTCCTAGTCGGGCACCTTGTTTATTCTTTGCTTTTATGCAAAGAAGCAATTCGGTTTCGTTTAATGAGGGGCCACACGTTTTCAATGACATTTAAGTCTGGACATTGTGGTGGCTAGTCGAGAATATTGACGCCAACATCCTTCCTGCTTTTGTGGCATGGGGCATTATCCTGTTGCAGAATAAATGACTCTCCGAAAAGCGTATCTCCGGAAGGGAATGCGTTATCATTCAGCACTCTCAAATATTGGCCCTGGTTCATCGATCCGGTAACAGGAATGAAGTCAGCAAACCCATAGAATGTAACGCATCACCAGAACATAACAGACTCTCCACCATGGCTCACTTTTTGGCAAATAGGACGTCTCTTTTGCCTGCGCCTTCTTTTTGTATGAATTATACTTAAAGGAGCTCTCATCTGTGCTGAAAATGTTATCTTTAGCAATGCGATATGTATCGATAAGTACGTGTACCATATCTATGTGATAGGTACCATATCTAAGTTAGTCACAAATAAACCACTGTTGTGAAAGCACACAGGCGCGGTTTTTTATCTTTCAATTTAAATATAACTTCCGTCCATTTGTTGAGTAGAAAAAGGTTTTCTATCCAACAAAGGTTATGGGCCCAGGCGCGGATGTTTAATTGAAATATAAAGTGTTTGTTTTTAGTTATGAACTATTAACATCGGTGTGACTCAGGAACTAATTGATAATAGATATGAGCGGAATTTATCAAATAGAAAAGTTGGACGAAGGCAATTATGAAACCTGGCGCGTTCAAATGCGGTGTGTGTTGGTGCACTAGGAACTGTGGAGTGTAGCATCAGGTGGATTGCTACCAACGGATGCTCCTGAAAATGTGAATTGGCAGGCCATAGATGAGAAGGCGCTGTCAGTGATCACATTAAGTGTGAAACCTTCACAATTGGGCTATTTGAAGGATTGCAAGACGTCGTCCGAATCAGCTAAGAGATGTCCATCAGCCGAGTGGACCAACACGTAAGGTTCAGCTGTACAATAAATTGTTTTTCAAGCGCATGGAGCAAGGGCAAAGCATTTCGAGTTATATAAATGAATTCGTTGGAATTCTGGATAGCCTTGGGACAGTAGGAATTAAGCTATGCGACGAATTGCGCACAATTATTTTGCTGTCGAGTCTTCCAGAAAGTTACGAAAATTTCGTTGTCGCCATAGAGACGCGCGACAGTCTGCTGCCCTTCAACGCTCTATGCATCAAAGTGAGGGAAGAGAGCTAGCGGAGGGAGAACGCAGAAGAAAAGAACGAATGCGTAAAAGCATTTTGTGCAACACACAAGCCAGCCGAGCAGAGAGCGAAAAAGCAGGGAAACAAAAATATGATATGTTTCAAGTGTGGCGAGCGCGGGCATATTAAGGCTGAGTGTAAGAAAGAGAGCGCTAATGAAAAAAAGGCGAGTAGAAGAGAGAACAAGCAGTGCAGTTTTTCAAAATGCGTTGAGCGCAGATCATTTGAAAAAGAGTATGTGGTGTTTGGATAGTGGCGCAACAAGCCACATGTGTTGTGATAAAAAGTTATTCACAAAGTTTGTTAAACACACAGAAATTATTAGTCTGGCTGACTCTGGTTTCCTGAAAGCAGAAGGAAAACGAGAAGTAAAGCTGGAGACAGAATTATGTACGTTGCTGTTAAAAGATGTTCTCTATGTGCCGAAAATGAGCGGAAACTTTTTCTCAGTGAGCAGCGCTGTGAAACATAATTGCTTTATAGCTTTTGGGCAAGAGTATGCAAAAGTAATGCAAAAAGGTTTTTGCATGGTAAAAGCAAACAAGGTGGAAGACATGAAAATGTTTCAAGGAAAGCAAAATAGCTGCTATGCTGCAGTTAAGGCAGATGGTGTGCTGTGGCATAAACGGTATGGCCATTTGAATGTCAATAGCTTGAAAAAGCAAACTGCAAGCAAAGGGCAAAGAATACCGCATGATTGGGTATTCGGTAGCAAGCAAAGGCTATCGTTTGTACGACCCAGTATCTCGTCAGGTGATTGAGAGGCGAGATGTTCTTTTCAACGAGGACGAAGATGACAACTATTCATCTGTAACTGAGCTGCCAACATCTAAAGTTACCATGCAGCCTGGTAACGAGAATGATGGCTCTGGCAGCAGCGATCGGGACAGCAGCGAGGGACGCAGCAGCGATCGGGACAGCAGCGTTGGAGGCAGCAGCGATCGGGATAGCAGCGTTAGAGGCCGCAGCGATCGGGACAGCAGCGTTGAAGGCAGCAGCGATCGGGATAGCAGCGTTAGAGGCAGCAGCAATCGGGACAGCAGCGTTGAAGGCAGCACCGAGAGACGCAGCAGCGAGAGACGCAGAAGCGAGAGGCGCAGCATCAAGGGACGCAGCAGCAACGGAGGTAGCAAGAACAAAGGAAGCGAGGACGCAACTGTGAAAGTTGAGCATGACACAGTTCCCCGCATTGGTCCAGGCAGACCAAGGCTGATTCGAACTGGCAAGCCAGGCCGGCCTCGAAAGCAGCACAACGTTCTTGGGGCTCTGGTTGCTACCAACGTGAAGGTGCCATCATCCTATGAGGAGGCGTTGAGGAGTGTTCATGCATCAGATTGGTGTGATGCGATGAAACGGGAATATGACGCGCTAATGGCGAACCAGACATGGCAGTTAGCAGACTTGCCGGAAGGACAGCGGGCTGTAGGGTGCAAATGGGTATACAGTCTGAAACGTGACAAAGATAGACATGTTGAACGATTCAAGGCACAATGGCAAAAGGTTGCTCCCAGCGGTATGGCATCATCTTTGCACTGGCAGCAAAATTGAAATTGTATGTGTACCAAATGGATGTATGAACGGCATACCTCAATAGTCATCTGATCGATACTGTGTATATGAAGCAACCCCAAGAATACACTGATCGAGATCAACCAGCTAAGGCTTTGCTATTGAAGAAGGCGATATATGGATTGAAACAATCAGGAAGGGAATGGAACACCAAACTAAATGATGTCCTGAGTAGTTTGGGTTTTGTGGCCTGTGAAAACGAGTCCTGTCTCTACCAACATATGGGAAAGGATAATTTGTCGTTAATCCTGGTATATGTTGACGATTTGCTTATAGCATGTCAAACCAAGGAGGACCTGGTTAGCATCAAAGCGGCGATTTCAAATGCGATTGATTGTGTCGACAAAGGCGTGTCTGAACTGTTTTTGGGCATGGAGGTGCAGCGTAAAGATGAGCTTGGACCTATCACCATAGGCCATTCGCAATATATCAAGGAATTATTACGAACTCACGGTATGGACAATTGTAGACCAGTAGCAACTCCGCTGGATGCAGGTTTCCAAGTAAATTGCACCGATGGACAGTGTCAAAAGGTTGACCCTGTCAAGTATCAGTCAATGATTGGTGAGCTGATGTGACTGGCACTCACGACTAGACCAGACATTTTACACTCAGTTGCGAAGTTGGCTCAGAGGAACCAAGATTCGCACGTCGAGCATCTGGCTGGCGTAAAGCACGTTTTAAGATATTTGGCAGCGACGCTAAATTTCAAGTTACATTACACAGGTAGTCATCAGCCACTCACTGGATATGTATATGCGGATTGGGGTGGAGATCGAACTGACCGGAGGTCGTATACTGGCTATGTATACTTTCTGGTAGGTGGACCGATTTCTTGGCGATCCGAAAAGCTACGCAGCGTGGCACTTAGCAGCACGGAGGCAGAATACATAGCACTGTCGGCGGCTTGTAAGGAATCTATATTCTTACGTCGATTAATAATCGAGATTGGATGTAGAGATGAATCTACATCAACTACTCTGTATGGCGATAATCTGAGCGCACAGGAGTTGGCCAGGAATCCGGTTCATCATTCCCGGACTAAGCATATTGATGAATAATTAAACATATCTTTATTTTATTTGAACTATATCAGCCAATTGCTGGTACGCTCAACTTGTCCGTTCGTTTGCTTACTCAATACTAACATAGTGTATCGACTTAACCGATAATTGATCTTAATACAGCTGTTCATTCGCCGATAACAATTAAAGTTGCATATATACTAAAAAAATCAAAAATATGCTAAATAATGAAAAATGTGCTAAATAATGACAAATGGTTCCTCAACATCCCGCCCCCCCTGAAACTCTGTTTCAGAATGTGGTAGGGCTGCAATCTTCGTGATGGGTCGTATAATCTCTCCAGAAACGACCTTGAGCTTAACTGCTCGTACTAATCCATCCTCTCCTGGGTACACCTCGATTACGCGTCCTAGATTCCATGTTGCTGGAGGCGTATTCGAATCCTTGATGAGTACAATGTTGTATGCAAGGTTGTCTTCTCCAGGATCCCAGGGCCGTCCAAGTACCTTTGCTGTTGTTGTTGACATGTTGACTCTATCACCTTGCGCGGTGCTAAATCGTGTGCTATTTGAGATCCATTTTCCCAATTCCAATTGTGTAATTAACTCAGTTTGAATGTCAATCAGTTCTTCTATCATGGCTCCTGTTAATACATCATCCACGTAGAAATCCTCAAGCAATATCTTAGCTGCTCTAGGAAACTCATGCTCGTGGTCCTTGGCGACTTGCTTTAACACCTGGACTGCTAGGAATGGCGCAGACGCAGTCCCGTATGTAACTGTGTAGAGTCTGAAGTGCTGCAATGGTGCTGACGGATCTTCTCTCCATAATATTCGTTGGAAATCCTGATGTTTAGCAGCAACCAGAATCTGTCTAAACATCTTTACAATACCAGCCGAAAATACAAAGTTGTGCATTCGAAACCTCATGCATACGTTGAACAGATTGCGTTGTATACATGGACCAATATGAAGCGCATCGTTAAGAGACCGGCCATCTTGGTCTTGATATGAGCCATCAAATACCACACGCAGCTTTGCACCTAGCACCGGATGGTGCGGTATGTAGAAAATCTTCTTCGAAGTGGCGTCTTCTTCTACATCCACCTCCTTCATGTGGTCCAGTTGTATGTACTCCCTCATGAATTGTACATACCTTGATCGCAAAGCTGCATCCTTCATTAAACGACGTTCAACTGCCAAGAAGCGAGACTTGGCTTCATGAAAGGTGTCTGCGAACTCTGGGTTGTCCTGCTTAAACGGTAGCTCGACTATGTATCTCCCTTCAGCATTACGGGAGTGTGTTTGGACGAAATGAGTCTCCACTACATAATCTTCCTCCAGTTCCCAAAACCGTTGCAACAATGCATTGATGTCCATTGTAGCTAAGAGTGACGTAGTTGTAGTTGTAGTTGCTCCTCCCACTGATGTGATGATCCATCCAAATATGGAATCGATGGCGATTGTGTTGCCCTGGGCATTACACAACTTATCTCCAGTAAGAACCGTCCAAATGTGATCGTTACCAATCAGAATGTTGATTGATGCGTTGGTATTGAATGCGGCATCTGCTAGGGTGTGGCCGCTAAATATAGAGAGGTCTGCTGCGTCTATAGTTTCTCTCATCAGTGTCGAAGTAATGTTTCCAAGCACGTGCGCCTTGACCTCAAGCGATGCATCTGACACTCGCGACTTGATGTGTAGTGAACAGAGCCCTCTTGTCGTTTCTGCCTTGATTGATGAGATTCCAGATATGGAAATACGAGAGTGTGAACGGGCCAGACCCAATGTCTGGATACAGCGTTCCGAAACGTAGGACAACTCCGAGCCGCAGTCCAGTAATATGCGGCAAACAACGTCTTGACCTCGAGAATAGCGCACATTGCACCCTTGCCACATTTCGCAATGTTCATGGCGTTCGTCAGTGCTACTACTGTGCTAGCACCTGGTGCCTCATTTGACTCATCCTTCTGGTGCTGCTGTGGCTCACCCTTGTCCCTAGTGCTGCTTTGATCGAAATGCAAAAGTGAGTGATGTCGGCGCTTGCAATACTTACAGGATGACTTCGATGTACAAGTGCTCACTCCATGACCAAGTCGCAAACAATTGAAACACATGTGTTTGGACTTTGCAAAGGCATATCGTTGCTAAATAGATAGGTCCAAGAACTGTATACATGTCATTAATGCGTGTTCCTTGTTGCACTTAGCACAGCGCTCTGAAGTAGCGAGTAGCACATGCGCGTTCCTGGTACCTCTGTCCTGTCAAGGTTTGCTGCTTGTCTGAGTTACACCACTGTCAAATAGACCCTTAAACGCGTGCCCTTCCTTATAATCTCCATTAAATGGTGCGATATGAATCCGCGGCAGTTCCCAATCCTTCGATGATGGTCCTGCGACTTGCTGTGAGCCTGACGATGACTCGTTATCCACCTGCTGCGGTAGCAGTCGTTGCATTATGCGATCCATAGTCTCCATTTGCGTCTGCTGCATTTGTTGTATTTGCGTCTGAGATTGTTGCTCATTTGTTGCAAAATACATTGGATGGTCGATTCATCCCTTTTCCCGAGCACATTAGATGTAGTATTGGCCTCTTCCAGTTTACGGGGTTTGTACTCAGTGTGTAGTGCCTTAAGAAGGGCACAAGCTCGATCAACGCGCTCCTCGTATGCATCGTTGTCACTTGCTGGATCCATATATCCCTGCACATCTTCATATTTATAAAGTTCGTCGCCAAGATTGACAAATTGCTCCAAAACCTGAACCAGCTTGTCCAATTTGGTATCAATATCGTGGAATGTGCAGCCATCAGTCGCGTGTTCCGCGTATACAGAAATACGCGTAATCGTTGCCTTCAATCTACTTCTGGCTCCCAGTAAAGTACGTATATTTTCCACTGCAGCTTGCTGCGTTGCCCGCAGTCAATTCAAGTAGTTGTCCAAAGTAGCCAGTAGCACTTTCCCAATAGTGCGTACTGGTAATTACGTATGATGCCAAATATCGATACGTAATTCCAAGAATGTGCAAATGCTGCGTCTCCAGCAGCAAAAACACGACAAGAAAAAACCCGCCACTTTTCCAATAGTGCGCGCCGTTTATTACGTATGATGCCAAATATCAATACGTAGTTCCAAGAATGTGTAACTGCTGCGTCTCCAGCAGCAAAACACGACAAGACAAAACACGCCACTTTTCCAATAGTGCGCGCCGTTTATTACGTATGATACCAAATATCAATACGTAATTCCAAGAATGTGCAAATGCTGCGTCGCCAGCAACAAAAACACGACAAGACAAAACATGGCATTTTTCAAATAGTGCGCGCTGTTTTCCAAAAATCCAAAGTGAGTATTCAGTAGCAATGCCCAACGGTTCCGGCTCGAAGGACCAAATTTTATGACCAACGGCTCCGGCTTGAAGGACCAAATTTTTATGATGAATAATTAAACATATCTTTATTTTATTTGAACTATATCAGCCAATTGCTGGTACGCTCAACTTGTCCGTTCGTTTGCTTACTCAATACTAACTTAGTGTATCAACTTAACCGATAATTGATCTTGATACAGCTGTTCATTCGCCGATAACAATTAAAGTTGCATATGCAACTTATATACTAAAAAAATCCAAAATATGCTAAATAATGACAAATGGTTCCTCAACACATATTGATATAAGATATCATTTTGTTCGTCAAGTAGTAGACGAAGGTCAAATTAACTTAAAGTATGCTTGTACAACAGACATGATTGCAGATATCATGACTAAGAATCTTCGTAAGAACAAGCATGTTAAATTTACTGAAATGTTTAAAATGAATTATGTTAATTTGAATTTGTAACCATGATCGCATTGAGGAATGGTGTTGAAAATGTCATTTTTAGCAATGCAATATGTATCGATAAGTACGTGTACCATATCTATGTCATAGGTACCATATCTAAGTTAGTCACAAATAAACCATTGCTGTCAAAGCACACAGGAGCGGTTTTTATACCCTGAGCCCATTGAAAATGGGAAATCAGGGTATAATGGTTTTGTTAAATGTATGTAACAGGCAGAAGGAGGCGTGTCAGACCCCACAAAGTATATATATTCTTGATCAGGGCGACGAGCTGAGTCGATTTAGCCCTGTCCGTCTGTCCGTCTGTCTGTCTGTCCGTCTGTCTGTCTGTCCGTCCGTCCGTCCGTCTGTCCGCACGTTTGAACGCGTCGATCTCAGAACGTAGACGAGCTAGACAGCTGAATTTGTTTTTGTAGATCCGTGTATAGCACGCGCAGGTCAAGTTTGTTTCGTATGAACGATAACTATTTTTGTTGTAATGTTATCGATTTTAATGCTTATCGAAAATAAGTTTTTAAGGTGTAGTTTGTACATTGTCTGAGCTAGAGACTTCAAAATTGCTGTGTAGGTGCGTGTAATGAATACGGAGATTTCGTAATCTTTAGATTTTGGATGCCACGCTCCATTCGCCCCCAATAGTCCCCTATTTGTAAAAAGCGCAAATCAAATACTAGAGACTTGTGCTTTTTCAAATACACACATATAAATGCCATTATTAAGTTGTGAAAGTTGTATGCAGTTAGTCCATCGCTAAGGAAAGTTATTAAGCAATTAAGTCGCTGCGTCAACTGCGCAGTTGGAAGAGCGCGCGCCTATGCGTGCGTACATATGTATGTATGCGTCTGTATATGTTGTTTTTATGCATGCTTAAAAAGAGCATAGAATGATATGATATTTGGCTCTTCACAGGGCTCAGGGTATCTCCTAGTCGAGCAGTCTCGACTAGAGCACTTTTACTTGTTTATCTTTCAATTTAAATATAACTTCCGTCCATTTTGGGAAGAAAAAGGTTTTCTATCCAACAATCTGTGCACAAAACCCTTCGTCAGAATTCTTTTGGCTTTAGATGTTCCTTTTTGAAGGCTAGCCTTTTATGCTTATTTTGCTTTCATCTAAACGGCATGTCCTTGGCCATATATATATATGTGAGAAAAAGAAAAAGTCCACGAGTATTTTTAGATTCGCAGCATTCCAGTGTGTGGAATGGCAAGAACCTTTGCTGGGTCCGGCTTGGCGGCTGGTCTAGCCTGTTCTGCAGCCGGTTGAGGTTTAGGGTTCTTCTAGCTGGGCCTTCTTGTGTGCATTGCCAAGGATGCGCCTATTCAGTTGCCAATCGCCAGTTAGCCAGTTGAGTTCGTTACGAGCATGATATACATTTGCTTGCTGTCTGTGCTGGACCTTGCCCTGTAAAATTGAAAAATTAATATCTTTAATGTTTTTAATAAATAAATTTATATGTTAAATTATCGATTTCGCAACAACAACTCGGCGCAAACGATACAAAAAAATACCGCATACAATTTCATTTGTTACTGTTTTTGACAGCAACACACAAAAACAAGTAAGAACGTTGCCTTAGGGCGAAACCTAATGCGTTTCCAATAGGGGCATCATGTATATTAAATTTAATAATATATCTCAAATTTTGTATTTATGTAAATTCATGTGAATTTTATGCAATTTCAATTTTTACAAATAAAACCATGTGAATGAATTAGTATTTTTATAAAATGTAAAAAATTCAATAGAATCATATGCTGAAAGTTTCATCAAGTTTCGTTAAGTCAGTCCCAATCTATTAAACAAAACGTTTGGCCAATTATCACACGCACGTGTTACGCAGCGACAGCAAAATACATTTATATTTACACATACATTGAAACGTGCAAGCGCGTTTGCTACGCATTGGCACAAATAAATTAATAATTCATTCTAGCATATTCTTCAACCAAAATTGTTATTGAGTTGTGTTTGCATTTTCAGCCGCTTCTTTAGTTTTGTTTTTGTCAAATATCGCCCTTTATACGCATACATTCAACCGACCACCGTTTTTGTATGACACATATAAATACATACGTTCATATGCGCTCATTTCAGCATTTTCTAAGAATCACAATTACGATTGATTTGTGTTTATATTGAGTTTGCATTAACAGCAGCTTCTATAGTTTTGTATTTGTCAAAAGTCGCCCTTGTAGTGAACTAGAGTCGGATTTGCCAATAGGCAATGAAAAGCTGATGTGCAGCAGGTAGATACAAATCGCGTAAGCAAAAAGGGTCCGCGTTCGAGACGCGACAGCGACGGCATGAAACAATTTTTTTCCCCTTAATAAACAGGAAGTGGCTTTGCTAGTTGAGATGGTGTGCTTTAACGATACATATGTAGTAGATTTAGGTTCAAATCCAGCGGCAGCGACTTTTGTTTTTCTGCTCTTTATTTTGTTTTTTTAATTATTTATTTAATTATATAATTATATTTGATTGACATACAAATCTCCAAGTTGGGCACCCCCGACTAGAGCTTTCTTACTTATACATTATACTTATACTTTAAGTATAACATAATGCAAGACTTTCGCAAGCGTTTCGCACATGGGCAGATAAATGCATATACATATGCACATATAAGCAAGCGAATGTAAGTGTAAGTAACGTGTACACCATCATAACAAATTCAAATTCAATTCTTGTACGCTGCTGTTCGTGCCTACATACATACATACATACATACATGATGGGCCCTATCTTCAATTTTTATACCCTGAGCCCATTGAAAATGGGAAATCAGGGTATAATGGTTTTGTGAAAATGTATGTAACAGGCAGAAGGAGGCGTGCCACACCCCATAAAGTATAGATATTCTTGATCAGCGCGACAAGACGCGTCGATATTGCCCTGTCTGTCTGTCCGTCCGTGTGAACGCTGAAATATTTTTAGGTACGCAACGTAGAGACTTGAAATTTTACATGAATACTCGATAATACCATACGCTGCACGGGTTTATAAATTTTTTCCGATAACTAATTCCATTTCGATTTTATGAGCATTTAACGATAATTTTGATGTGTTTTTAATGCGTGGTTTGTACATCGTTTGAGTTAGAGACTTCAACTTTCCTGTGTAGTTGCGTGCAATGAATACGGAAATTACGTAATCTTTAGATTTTGGATGCCACGCCCCACTCGTACCCAATAGCCCCCTATGTGTAAAATGTGCAAATCAAATACTAGAGACTTGTGCTTTGGCATATACACACATATTATGCCATTAATGAGTTGTGAAAGTTTGATGAAGCTAGTCCATCGCTAAGAAAAGTTATTAAACAATTAAGTTCCCATAGTAATGCTCACATCGTTGCCCAAGCGCAGTCGCTGCGTCAACTGCGCAGTTGGCTGAGCGCGCGCTTATGCTTGCGTGCATATGTGTGTGTGTATGTGTTATTTATATGCATACATAAAAGATGCGTAGAATGATTTGATATTTGGCTCTCCACAGGGCTCAGGATATCCCTTAGTCGAGCAGCCTCGACTAAAGCACTCTTACTTGTTTTGTGTAGAATAATTTTGTTCTGAATGACGAGTCTATGTGTAATCGATAAAAAAATATAGCATGACGGTATGGTCACACACACAAAAAGGAAAATAACATAACTGACCTAGGCTATACGAAAAATGATAATTTTAGCAGATAAATTGTTTGCAGAACTTTAACATTAAATCGAATTACTTATATTCCTTACTATTTCTTAGAAATACCGTTTGTCGTCTTAGCAAGTATTACTAAGCTTATTTATATACGTGGCACAGATATATGAATTTTGCAGCTGGGCGTTACAAAATTTGTTGCCAATTTGCTACGCCCCCAGTAGGCGTAGACATATCATATTTGGCAAGTTCCTAGAAGGAGTTGAGGGTAACATAACTGTAAAACTTGGATGGTTACACTCCAAAAATGTGAAAGTTACAGGGGTATTTTTCGACATAGCACGCCCCAAAGGGGCGAAAGATTTATTTTTGGGTAATCGATAGGTGAGGCCTCCAGTAACACAAACATCCAATTTGGAATCGTCTAGCTCTAAAACTGTAGGAGCTATAAGCTTTTTCCGATTTGCCACGCCCCCTGAAGGCGTAGGTATGTCCGCCATATCTTTTTGATCTTGGCTTGCTTATCCGAGTATATATATATCAAATTTCAAGTCTCTAGCATCAATAGTGCTCAAAATATAGGTGAACTTGTAAGATCACTATATATTCAGATCCGATTTGCCACACCCCCAGTTGGCGTGTACATTAAATCTTTTCATCAATCTTTATAGAATCGAAGCGTTAAGATACGTGCCAAATTTCAGCATTCTAGCTTTAAAACTGTAGAAGATACAGTTTTCCCGAGTTGCCACGCCCCCAATGGGCGTAGATATATCCGCCATATCTTTTTGAACTTGGATGGTCAACGCAAGTATACATTCCAAATTTCAACTCTCTAGCTCTTCAACTAATATGATTTCTTAACTATGGGCGCAACCATTCTCCGATTTGCCACGCCCCCAATGGGCGTAGATATATCCGCCATATCTTTTTGAACTTGGGTGGTCAACGCAAGTATACATTCCAAATTTCAACTCTCTAGCTCTTCAACTAATATGATTTCTTAACTATGGGCGCAAGCATTTTCCGATTTGCACTTTATAATTCGATTGTATACACGAGTATATGTTCCAAATTTTAAGTCTCTAGCTTCAATAGCGTAGAAAAATATTGCATTCATACGGACAGACAGACATACGGACAGTGACAAAACCAATATACTATAGTCCCTTTGGAAATAGAATATAATGATAAACTTATTCAACGTATAGTAGACACTAGAGGTGGAGAGCGCTCCGATAGTGGGCACCACCGATATTCCACGATTTTTTTAACCAACAATAGTGACGACAGTGCTATAGACACTATCGATAGTGCCATCGATAGTGTAGTTAAACAAATTCATTTTCAACATACATATATAAGAAATTTTTGGTTTATTTCAGCCAAAACCTTAGATTAAGAAATAAATGAATGCTTACATATTTTTCCTTTAAGGCGTGCTCACCTCTCCGAAATTATTTGGCTCGCCTTGCTAAATGTCCTTTCGGATTCCACGGATGTAGCGGGACGTACAGATATCTGCAGAACAGATTTAGTTGTGCTAACAGTTTTTTCGTAGTCAAGCATGCTGTTTTTAATTCGTTATTATATACAAAATGATCGGTCACAGTAAAAAAACTAGCAGGGACAGCTAATGTCCACAAGGCAAATGTAATTGCTATATGCGAAACATTTTGAAGTATTACTGATAGCTTGCCAGAGGCTTCCTTGAAGTAATTAAACATTAGCACATCTCGTAAGTGTGTCTTGCTTAGTAGTCTGTATCTAGGATCCAAAGCATGAGTGTATGGTGCAAACCCTTCATCTTCTATAATATTGTAGTGCTGCACATCTTTGGCAACCATCTCTGTTAAGGCTTTGTCAATGTCGATCTGTCACTTTGAATTCCACTCGTACAACACGGTTCCTTTAAAGTACGACGCTACAGAGTTCAGGCTCATCTTCATCTGTAACGATTGCTTGTAGTGTCGCTCCTCTCATCATATCATTAAATATTTATGTATATAATATTTATGTATATGTTTAATGATGCCCATTTTTAGAAAGCGATCCATGTGTGTATATTTTTATACTCGTTTCCCAAAGGGAAAAAGAGTATATTGGTTTTGTGAAATGTCCGTCTGTCCGTCTGTCCGTATGAATGCAATATTTTTCTACGCTATTGAAGCTAGAGACTTGAAATTTGGAACATATACTTGTGTATACCCTCGAATTATAAAGTGTCAAGATTTTCCGGATACGCCCAATAGGGGCGTGGCAAATCGGAAAATGGTTGCGCCCATAGTTAAGAAATCATATTAGTGGAAGAGCTAGAAAGTTGAAATTTGGAATGTATACTTGCGTTGACCACCCAAGCTCAAAAAGATATGGCGGATATATCTACGCCCATTGGGGGCGTGGCAAATCGGGAAAACTGTAACTTCTACAGTTTTAAAGCTAGAATGCTGAAATTTGGCACGTATTGTAACGCTTCGATTCTATAAAGATTGATAAAAAGATTTTATGTCCACGCCCACTGGGGGTGTGGCAAATCGGATCTGAATATAGAGTGATTTTACAAGTTCAGCTATATTTTGAGCACTATTGATGCTAGAGACTTGAAATTTGATATACATACTCGGATAAGCAACCCAAGATCAAAAAGATATGGCGGACATACCTACGCCTTCAGGGGGCGTGGCAAATCGCAAAAAGCTTATAGCTCCTACAGTTTTAGAGCTAGACGATTCCAAATTGGATGTTTGTGTTACTGGGGGCCCCCTCTATTGATTCCCCTTCGGGGGCGTGGTATATCGAAAAAATACCCTGTAACTTTCACATTTTTGGAGTGTAAGCATCCAAACTTTACAGTTACGTTACCCTCGACTCCTTCTAGGAACTTGCCAAATATGATATGTCTACGCCTACTGGGGGCATGGCAAATTGGCAACAAAATTTGTAACGCCCAGCTGCAAAATTCATATGCCTGTGCCACCTATATAAATAAGCTTAATAAGAATTGCTAAGACGACAAACGGCATTTCTGAGAAATATATGTAATTTGATTTAATGTTGAAGTTCTGCACATAATTTATCTGCTAAAATTATCATTTTTCGTATAGCTTAGGTCAGTTATGTTATTTTCTTTTTGTGTGTGTGACCCTGACAAAAAATGTAAATATCAAATACCGATATTTGTGTAATCGACTTAGTCCGAACAAAATTATTTACACACAAAAAAATTGACGATAGGACCCATCAGGTATGTATGTATGTAGTCACGAGCAGCTGCGCAACTATTTTCATGCCGTCGCCGCCGCGTCTCGAACGCGGACCCTTTTGCTTACACGCTTTTCATCTACCTGCTGCGCCACATCAGTTTTGCATTGTCTGTTGGCAAATCCGAAACTACTTCACTACAAGGGCGACTTTTGACAAATACAAAACTATAGAAGCTGCTGTTAATGCAAACATAATATAAACATAAATCAATTGCAATTGTGATTCTTAGAAAATGCTAAAATGCGCGCATATGAACGTATGTATTTATATGTGTACATACAAAAACGGTGGTCGGTTGAATGTATGCGTATAAAGGGTGATATTTGACAAATACAAAACTAAAGAAGCGGCTGAAAATGCAAACACAACTCAATAACAATTTTGGTTGAAGAATATGCTAGAATGAATGGCGCTGAATTTATTTGTGACCATGCATAAGCAAACGCGCTTGCACGTTTCAATGTATGTACATATGTGTAAATGTAAATATATTAGGCTGTCGCTGCTTAGCGCGTGCGTGTCATAATTGGCCAAACGTTTTGTTTAATAGATTGCGACTGACTTAACGAAACTTGATGAAACTTTCAGCATATTATTCTATTGAATTTTTTACATTTTATAAAAATGCTAATTCATTCACATAGTTATATTTGCAAAAATTGAAATTGCATAAAATTCACATGGATCTACATAAATGCAAAATTTGAGATAAATTATTGAATTTAAAATACCAGATGCCCCTGTGGGAAACGAGTATCACGCCTTAGGTCTCGCCCTAAGGCAACGTTCTTACTTGTTCTTTTCTACTTTTCTTGAATGTGCCCACCATCGAGCCACAATCGATAGTATCAGACACTTTCGATAGTGGCCCATCCACTGTCGATGGTGTCAGTTATTGCGGGAGTCTCACATCGCTAAAAAAAATTCAAAGGGAAAGATCGACATTGACAAAGCCTTAACTGAGATGGTTGCCAAAGATGTGCAGCCCTACAATATTGTATAAAATGATGAAGATCTCAGCGTTCACACGGACGGATGGACGGACGGACACACCGGCGGAATATATCGACCTTATCGCGCTGATCAAGAATATATATAATTATATATATATAGTCGCCTCCTTTTGTCTGTTACATACATTTAACAAAACCCTTATACCCTGATTTCCCATTTTCAATGAGCTCACGGTATAAAAATGATTAAGTTATTATTATTTATAGTTTGTTTCAGATTTTGTTGTAGCAAGTTATACCAAAAAGAAAACAATCATGCTATGTTTAATTTATATTTTTTTCATGTATTAATTTGTGGCCATTTACATAATCCCAACGGATCTACTCGGTATGACTGTGATGACTTCGTTAAACAAACCCATGTATTGCCATCCATAATCGAATGATTAAATGTGCATTTCCATAGGCTCTGGTAAGTAGTAATTAGAAATAACCTAATTCAACTTAACATTTGATCAAATGGGCTCCAAATTGAACAAGTTTTAAGTTTCCTTATGCAACACCTTAAGCGAAACTTTATGCATAATTCCTATTACGACCGCAACGATATATATAGGGACATAAACTTTTTAACTGCTCTTAACAGGCACCCGATGGCGATGTACAACCCAGCACGGAGGTGGATTTGTTCATCTCGACGGAGAAAATAATGGTGCTGAACACCGACCTAAAGGAAATTATGATGGATCATGCACTGCGCACTATCTCGTATATAGCCGACATAGGAGACTTGGTGGTGCTGATGGCGCGTAGACGATTCGTTCCACAGGACATCGATGATGCGCCGAAACCGAACCGCACACCCAAAATGATATGCCACGTGTTTGAAAGTGACGAGGCGCAATTCATAGCGCAGTCGATTGGACAGGCCTTTCAGGTGGCGTACATGGAATTTTTAAAAGCCAATGGGATTGAGGATCATCGGTTTGTCAAAGAAATGGACTACCAGGAAGTACTCAACAGTCAAGAGATCTTTGGCGATGAACTCGAGATTTTTGCCAAAAAAGAGCTACAAAAGGAGGTAGTTGTGCCCAAGGCAAAGGGTGAAATACTTGGCGTGGTTATTGTCGAAAGCGGCTGGGGATCCATGCTGCCCACAGTCGTTATTGCGAATCTAATGAGCTCTGGCGCTGCGGCACGATGCGGCCAATTGAATATCGGCGATCAATTGATCGCCATCAACGGACTGAGCCTGGTCGGACTGCCGCTCTCCACCTGCCAGACATACATCAAAAATACCAAAAACCAGACCGTTGTAAAATTCACAGTTGTGCCCTGTGCACCAGTCGTCGAGGTCAAGATCAAGCGGCCAGAAACCAAATATCAACTCGGTTTTAGTGTCCAAAATGGCGTGGTGAGTGCTATAAGCAATTAAAACTTATCGGGACAGTTCAATTTACATATTTTACTGATTGCCTTTAACCGATCTGTCGGCTTAGCTGCATAACAAACTCAATTTTAATGATACTATTCAAAATAAAAGACATATTAATTTATTCTATCAATGACTTATTGATTGATTCACAGACTTTCTGACTAACTATTTGACTAAATGTGTTCGAAAAGTTGACTGAGTGATTTCATAGGTCCACCCTTCATTTTGTCGACTACTTATACAGTCGATCCGTTAAAAATAGCAAAAGGAATATATTGTATAATGTTTCCATCTATTTACATATATTCTTGTTTAGAGCTATGAAATTATTAGCCCCCTGCGCTGGGGCTACGTTCTGGACACTTATATATGTAAATATTTGTTGAATCATTTTTATACCCTGTCCCTAAAGGGAAAACGAGTATATTGGTTTTGTGCAATATCCATCTTGCTGTCCGTTCGTTTGTCCGTCTGACCGTATGAACATACATATGTATGAACCATTTCTACTCTATTAAAGCTAGAGACTTGAAATTTGTATGTAATTAAATTAAATAATGTCAAGTTTTCCCGATATGCCGATTATGCCTGTTTACCATAAATAATATTAGTTATAGAGTTTCAATTTGAAATGCATACTCGCACTAACCACCAAAGATCAAGAAGATATGTTGCATATATCTACGACCAATGGGGATGTGGCAGCTCGGATACGACTGTATCTTTTACAGTTTTAGAGCTACAACGCTGAAATTCAGCACGTAAATTAAAGTAACGATTGTATAAGGAACTATAAAAGTACAAAAACTTTGAGTTTGTATGCAAAATTCGAAGCCACAACCTCTATTTTATAACGTATTTTCGATAAGGAAATCGATCACAATCGATAACATTAAAAGATCGACAACATTAAAAATATATATCAATTTTGTTAAACAAATTTGACTTCGTGTTCTGTACCCGGACCTACAAAAATATTAAAGTCGTTAGCTTTTATAGCTTTTGAAATCGATGCGTTCACACATACGGCCAAACGGACGAACGGACTGGCAGACAGACGGACAGCTAAATCGATTCAGCTCGTCGTCCTGTTCAAGAATATATATATATTTAATGGGATATACCACGCTTTTTACATATATTTAACCATTACACCCTGATTTCCTATTTTCAATGGGTTTATATGTCCGTGTGAACGCCGAAATTTCCCAAAGTACATAACAAGTATACCATTCGCAGTATGATTTTATCATACATTTTCGATAACTCCTTTCATCTCCTTTTCGGCATTTTTTTATGATTTCAATTCATTTTTTAAGCGCAATTTGATATAATTGAACAATATTCTAAAGTAGGTCGTACCAGCGAAGTATATATTGTAATAATTCATATATGATAGTAGAGACATGAAGATTGAAAGACAGTTTTGTGTCCAAAAGAACATAGATCTAGACAGTCGAAACTCGTTGCAAGGAAATATTGTTAATTATATAGTTAACAGTATGTGGAATGGTGAATGACTGAAGGTCATTGTCATATACTTGGATCAATTTAAATGCAACTGATTAGCCACGCACCAAACTGAGAGGAATTAAGATCATCTTGTAGGCGAAGATGATCAAGAGAGTTGGAGTACAAGAAGCAGAAATTAACATCATCTACATACATCAAAATTTTGGAGAGAGCAATATGAAGCTATGAAGGTCATTAATAAAAACAGCTGTCGCAAATGACTGCCCTGATGTAAGCCTGAAGAAACAGAGACAAACTTCAAAATAGATGTCTTCAATAATAGCCTTTGTGCCTTACCTTTCAAATAGGATGAAATCCGAAACACGAGATTAGGGTGAAATCATAAATAATCAAGTTTACAATTTTAGATGTAATGATTTTCCGAATAAAATGCTTTACTGAAATCAGTGTCTTATTTAAAAAGCCATGATTAGAAAAGAAAATTCTAGTAAGTTAATAGTAGTTGATCGATTCTGGAAAAAAGTTGAGATTGCGAAATAAGTAATTTACAAAAGTGTTGTGAGGCTTTCAATTATTTTCGGAATAGCAGATAGTTCAGCTATACCCTTATAATTTAAAATGTCAGACCTCCCGCCTTTCTTATGCAAAGCAGTAATGATGGATTTATTCCATAGAAGGGAAAACAGTCTCCAGGGACATTAAATAACAAACAAATTTAATAACTTACTTCTTAAAAGGACATTGAAACTGTACTGCTTTGATTAAAGTTGACAATATTTTAATCGTAGATATGCAGCCTGCTGCGTGGTGGCATTGCAGAGCGAGGTGGTGTTCGTGTCGGTCATCGAATCATTGAGATCAACAACCAGAGCGTAGTAGCTGTGCCACACGAGAAGATCGTCAATTTGCTAGCCACATCCGTGGGCGAGGTAATATCAGAGCACAGAGTCATCGAAACAACGAGTCAAATGTATTTTTTATCATTAACAGATCCTCATGAAAACGATGCCCACTTCAATGTTCCGCTTGTTGACCGGTCAAGAAAACCCGATATACATTTAAACGATATTTATCGATTGGCAATCAAAACGTTCTAATTATTCTTTTATTATATATTTATTTTATTTTATTTTATTTCATTTTTTTATTACACTAGATTAAAGATTATTTAGTAGGAAGGTGCTTAAAAATACTAGTATATTGAATGATAAACATCCGTGAGCCTATTGCTCCAATACATGAACTGCAAATAAATAACATATTTAGACCTACAAATATTAAAGAAAAAAAAGCAAAGAACGTATGAAAGCAAAATTATTTAAATGTAAAAATTTGAAACGCTTTGAACTAATAATTGATAATAAGCAGGGAATTAGTTCGATTGTTCGGGGAAAAAAAAAAAAAAAAATAAAATATATATATATATATATACAGTTCACAGCTTATTTCAACCAGCACTTTAAAAAAAGTTTGTTGGGCTATAAAATCTAAACTATTGGCAATATCCAAAAAATTTAAACGCAGGTTGTTAGTGTGATGTTTTAAATATTACAAAATCAATTCATTTATTTTTAAAATATTTTTTCATTATTTAATAATGTTTAAAAACTAAAAAATGAGACCAAGACAGTTCCACAGCTTATTTCAACCACAAACTTTGAAGCTGATGAAAGACCCGTTATTTTGCAATGCAACGGTAGATTCTTGTTCTATGCTTTATACACTGATTTTGCAATGTGATGAAATAAGTTTGTGCTGAATTTTGAAAGCAAAACTTGCAGAAAATTTAATTTAGCAAAATGGGACCACGTACACCTATTGAACAGCAGGAATTTGTTCTGAAACACTATAAAAATGGCCATTCCCGTAGAAAAATTGTTGATATGGTTGGACTGAGTGATTCTACAGTTCAAAGCATCATATACCGTTTTGTTCATGAAAATAGAACCCACGATAAAGGTAGAAATGCTCCAAACAAAATTTTTAATCCCAGGGACGAACGCTATATTGTAACAAAAAACCGGGATAACCCAAGGCTATCTGCTAGACAAGTAGCCAATGATGTTAAGGAGGAGTTGGGCAGGTCATGCCACCCAGAAACTATTCGCCGTGTGCTTCGGGAACATGACTTTAATGGTAGAGTGCCACGCAAGAAGCCTTTTATAAGCGACAAAAACAAAAAGTGTCGCTTAAAATTTGCACATGAGCACTTGCACAAGGACATTGGATTCTGGAACACAGTTTTACTTTGTGATGAGTCAAAATTTAAATTGTTTGGGTCGGATAGGCCCTCATATGTGTGGCGTAGGCCTAACACAGAGCTTGACGCAAAAAATTTGAGGGCTACTGTAAAGCATGGCGGAGGCAGCGTTATGGTTTGGGCCTGTATGTCAGCAGCCGGGGTTGGGAACTTGGAGTTCATCGAGACTACGATGGATAAAATTAAATATTTAGATGTTTTTAAGTCAAATTTAATCCGAAGTGCTCAGAAACTGGGCATAAAGGAGGACTTCAGGTTTTACCAAGATAATGACCCGGAACACACTGCGGGAATTGTCCAGACTTGGCTGATCTGGAAATGTCCGCACGTTATGAAACCACCAGCCCAATCACCAGATTTAAATGTAATCGAAAATTTGTGGTCGATTTTGGAAACAAACATTCGCAAACACAAAATTTCAAACAAATCGTACCTAAAAACTGCATTGGTTGAGGAATGGGAAAAAATTACTCCAGAAGTCACTAAAAAGTTGGTGGAATCTATCCCAAAAAGGCTTAAAATGATAGTTAGCCAAAAGGGTGGTCACACCAAGTATTAATTTGTTGTTATTTTAAGTTTTTATAATGTTAAATAATGTTATTTCATAAGTGGTTGAAATAAGCTGTGGAACTGTCATGGTCTCATTTTTTAGTTTTTGAACATTATTAAATAATGAAAAAATATTTAAAAAATAAATGAATTGATTTTGTAATATTTAAAACATCACACTAACAACCTGCGTTTAAATTTTTTTGATATTGCCAATAGTTTAGATTTTATAGCCCAACAAACTTTTTTTAAAGTGCTGGTTGAAATAAGCTGTGAACCACTGTATATATATATATATATATATATATATATATATATATAAATAAATATATTTATATCAACGATGACCTTTTTGCAAAAACGTCCTAAGCTTAGTTGAACAGCATAAAGAATATAATGAAAGTTACAGTTGTAATGCCTTTGCCAACCCTTTCCCTCTCGCTCTCTTATATTTGCGCCACACTCAAATATTATACTTAGGCATATACCGTTGCACATTTGTAAAGAAATAAAATGTGCTCAAGTAAGCTTCATAACACACGAATACTATCACATACATTGCTTAACACACTCGCAAATATACTCAGATATAAATAGCTTCAGTGTATATACTTACATATATATACATATGTATATTGTATTTTGAATTATTAACCCAATACGTCCTTCACCCTTGATGTCATTTTATACTCTGGAAGATGTTGAAATTGTATATGCATTTCCTAACAGATTAAGTAAACATTTATATACATACATATATATCCTACTAATAAATGTATGTACATTAAGAGGCGCTTTAAATATTATCTATTATCCCAATATCGTTCGGCCATATGTATATTTATTTTGTAGTTCTTTGTAACACTTCTTGACTTGATTAAATTATTATACTTTAAGTCTTACTAGAACATAAAAGCACACACGCACACACACAGGCAGACATCTCTTGATACACTAGACGCTTCGATTTCAACAACCATTTTCGTCCAAAAATTGTGCTACTACTCGTTAAACAAGTTGATAGAATGACAAATGTATAAGTAAATAGTAAATTATATACACTCAAATATAAATATAAATATATATATATATATATATATATATATATATATATATATATATATATATATATATATACATATATATGAAAATCTATGTTCTAAATAATATACTACTAAACAACTAACTAGCATTAAAGCCTAGCAGACATACAAACCCGTATAGATATATATATATATATATATATATATATATATATATATATATATATATATATATATATATATATATATATATTGAGTGTTTTCGATGTATATACATATATACTCATCCAAGAGACACTCACACATATATATTGGAATTTTAATGTAAAATAATCGCTTAACAAAAATAAAAAATAACGAAAAAAAATATATTATACGCAAATACAATAAAAAATTCATAATTATTTACTACAACAATGTGCTTAACATATATGTAGATAAATTTTCATTATAATATGTATGCATTTTGGTTAACGGGGCAGCCAGCGGCCACGCTCACGCCTACCAATACAAAAACAAAAAATATAATACCAAAATAGAATTCAGCTTCAGCCGCGCATATACATATGTAGATATATATATATATGTATTTATGTATATCTAAGGCATATCCAGCAAAGAGCACTAGCCCGGCACTAAAAACCATGCTAAGGTCACAGCTAAAGCTACAGATATTATTGAAGAAAAAAGAAAGAAATAAAGATTGTATAAGAGAATAATTGTTTAACTTATTTCGTGGTGTAAATTATTTATACTTATGTCTCCATTATGTATATGCATACAATAATGCGTATATATGGACATATTTATTATATAAACTACATTGAAATTAAATAAGAAGCAATCATGATTATTCGTAAACCAAAAACAACAACACAGTAAATGATACATACGTACATAATCGCATGCGCAACAAACCAAAAATTTATCATAATAAACAAACAAAAAACAACAAAACCTGTTTTCATTACATATCTGTATTAAAAGTTGTCAAGAGGATACAAAGTTTTTATACCCTGAGCCCATTGAAAATGGGAAATCAGGTTATAACAGGCAGAAGGAGGCGTGCCACACCCAATAAAGTATACAAATTCTCGATCAGCACGACAAGACGAGTTGATATAGCCCTGTTTGTACGTGTGAACGCTGGGATATTTAAAGTACGCAAGGTGGAGACTTGGAATTTTACATGAATACTCGTTAATACCATACGCTGCACAAGTTTATCGATTACTCATTCCATTTCGACTTCATTAGTGTTGGATAGAAAACCTTTTTCTACCCAAAATGGACGGAAGTATTATTTAAATTGAAAGATAAAAAACCGCGCCCGTGTGCTTTCACAACAATGGTTTATTTGTGACCAACTTAGATATGGTACCTGAATGAATACACTGACTATGTTGGGATTTAGTCGAATACTCATGAATGATGTTGTTTAGTCTGTATTGTACTGATCTTTATTCTTCTGACGCTGCCTCATGCATAATTTCAACCCTTAAAACTAGTGTGTCTATTGCTGAGTTTGTAAGGCTCAGCATTGGTCTATTGCATTCTTATATTATCGCTGAGGTTGTAGGGCTCAGCGTTCGTCTATTATCTATTCTTATCCTATCGCTGACGTTGTAAGGGTCAGCGTTCATCTGGCTATTTTAAGATTCCACACATGTGGCCTTTCTTCATCTATCGCACTGCATGCTAGTATCTATATATATTTGTATGTTCATGCCTGAACATTCTGCCGGGGCCAGAAAAGGTGACAGTCAGTAATCGCTGTCTCTAGTTTCTGCTCCTAATTATATTCAAGACAATGACAATTATTACTATTCCATTCCTTGTATAGTTAATGCTCGTGCCTGAACATTCTGCGGGGCCCGGAAAATGTGATAGACAGATATGGTCGAGTACTCAGCTGCTTTTTGGTCTTCTGCGTTGGTGGCGGTTCCCATTCCAAGTGTCAAGTCGATTCTCTTTAAATTGTATACACCCTTTGTAGATGTCGTCAATTGTTGAGTGAGCTGAGAGGGAGGCCGCTTGCATCTTGATGCCAATGCCAAGGTCTTCAAATGATGGTCGTTCATTTTTATACCCTGAGCCCATTGAAAATGGGAAATCAGGGTATAATGGTTTTGTTAAATGTATGTAACAGGCAGAAGGAGGCGTGTCAGACCCCACAAAGTATATATATTCTTGATCAGGGCGACGAGCTGAGTCGATTTAGCCCTGTCCGTCCGTCTGTCCGTCCGTCCGTCCGTCTGTCCGTATGTTTGAACGCGTCGATTGAAGCATCTAGACAAGCTAGAGACTTGAATTTTTTTTGTTAGGTCCGTGGATAGCACGCGCAGGTCAAGTTTGTTACCAAAAAACGATATCTATTTTTGTTGTTTTGTAATCGATTTTAAACCTTATCGAAAACAGGTTATAAAATTCTATCTGCCACACCTTTAGAGCTAGACCCCTATAATTTTGCATATAGATTCACGTGAATTTTATACAGTTTCTATTTTTTTATTTTTTGGATACCGGCTCTTTTTACTAATTAACCCACCCCCCTCATCCCCTTGGCCACTCATGGAGAGTCTGTTGCAAATATAACCATGTGAATAAATTATCATTTTTATAAAATGTAAAAAATTCAATAGAATCATATGCTGAAAGTTTCATCAAATTCCGTTAAGTCAGTCCCGATTTATTAAACAAAACGTTTGGCCAATAATAACACGCACGTGGCAAGCAGCGACGCGCAGCAAAAAACATTTACACATACACATACATTGAAACGTGCAAGCGCGTCTGCTTATGCATGTGCACAGTCGCTTCTGAGCATTTTCAGCCGCTTCTGTAGTTTTGTATTTGTCATATATCGCCCTTTACACGCATACATTCATACATTCATACGATCACCGTTTTTGTATGTACACATACTCATACGTTCATATGCGCGCATTTCAGCATATTCTAAGAATCATAATTGCGATTGATCTGCTTCTTTAGCTTCTTTAGTTTTGTATTTGTCACATATCGCCTTGTAGTACTATTTTGCGTTTTGCCAACAAGCAGCGCAATACTGGTGTGGCGTAGTGGGTAGACGCAAGGTGCATAAACGAAAGGTCCCGAGTTCGAAGCTCAGTGACAACAGCGTAACTTTTTTAATTTTTTTTTTAAATTTATAAACATTAGGTGGTTGTTCTAGTTGAGATGATGCGCTATAACTTTACATATGTATGTAGTAAATAGATGCAGGTTCGAGTCCAGGTGCGGTGTTGTTTGTTTTTTTTCTTTTCTTTTTTTTTGTTTATTTGTTTATTTATTTAATTATTAATTTATTTTTGATTTACATACATTCTAGTTGAATTAAATTTCAAAATTATAATTTAATTTTGCAAAATTTACTGTTATATGCAAGCTATATAGCGTATTAAACAATGCAAATCGGACGGGGCTCAGGGGATCTCCTAGTCGGGCACCTCCGACTAGAGTTTTCTTACTTGTTTTTTTATTCACTTATAGACTCTTTATTGAACTCACACACACGTTTTGTCTTTGTGGAATTTTATATACAGTGTATAGCTAGCCGTCTGTCTTTGTCAGCGGTCTCTTGAGTAATCTTCTGTAGTTTAGCTGACTGATTAAGTGGCGCTAAGCATAGCTGTACGATTGTCAGGCCTTCGCAGCTTAACCGCTTGCGGTACAATCGTACGATCATAAAATTTACTGCTTTACTGTACAATCGTATGATCATAAGCATCTGCAGTTAGTGCGAATGCGAACTAAAAGGTAAACAATAGCTGACCAGCCAAAACATTAGGGTGGCTCATGAAATGAATTGAACTTTTATTATATTAGTCCCTTCCCAGTATTTATTGAGTTTGTGTTGCTTATGTTACTCATTTAGTTAAGTTGACTATTATCTCCATTTTATTTTTCTGTTAATTTGTTTAAGTTAGCTATTATATTTTAAATATATTATTTTATTTTAATTTGTTCATTTATTTAATTTACGAACACTACAGCTCAGATAATGCAGCTAGACCTGCTCGAAGAAGCATTATCTGAAGATCATATATGTAATTCTATTATGTGCGAATCTGTATATCTTTTAGGTGGTAAACCCCTAGGTTCTTTCCGTCTACTGTTTTCAATACGTAATAATTTGGGCTTCGTTTCTGGTATACTTTTGCAGGAATAAACACAGATGCCAACTTAGAACTAAATCTCTTAATAGCATTAGTCTGTGTAAAGTTCCGAGCATAGACAGGATCTCCTGCCTTCAGTTGAACCTTACGACAACGTAAATTATATCTATTGGCATTTGTTTCATGGCATTTATTCACGTTTTGTTTAGCTTTTTGTCGTAGTAACTTTAATATATCGTGATTGTTTAATTTGGTGTCGTCATTCAAAATATCTAAATTTCTGAGGAGGGAGTAATCTTTTCCGTTTAAAATCATGTTTTGCCCAAAGGCAAGAAAATAAGGAGAATATCCTGTACTTCGGTGTAATGAAGCTCTTAATGCTCCACTAATGGCACTCAAGTTAGCATCCCAATCGGTATGTTCATGACCGATGTAGGCTCGTATTGCTGCTATAACGGACCTATTTAATCGCTCGCTGGCATTACCCTGTGGTGAATAAATTGCCGTGTACTTTTGAGTTACACCGTCTGTCCGTATGAATGCAATATTTTTCTACGCTATTGAAGCTAGAGACTTGAAATTTGGAACATATACTCGTGTATACCCTCGAATTATAAAGTGTCAAGATTTTCCGGATACGCCCACTAGGGGCGTGGCAAATCGGAAAATGGTTGCGCCCATAGTTAATAGAAATCATAGAAATCATATTAGTTGAAGAGCTAGAGAGTTGAAATTTGGAATGTATACTTGCGTTGACCACCCAAGTTCAAAAAGATATGGCGGATATATCTACGCCCATTGGGGGCGTGGCAAATCGGGAAAACTGTAACTTCTACAGTTTTAAATCTACAATGCTGAAATTTGGCACATATCTTAACGCTTCGATTCTATAAAGATTGATAAAAAAATTTTATGTCCACGCCCACTGGGGGCGTGGCAAATCGGATCTGAATATATAGTGATTTTACAAGTTCACCTATATTTTGAGCACTATTGATGCTAGAGACTTGAATATATATATATATATATATATATATATATATATATATATATATATATATATATATATATATATATATATATATATATATATATATATATATATATATATATATATATATATATATATATATATATATTATTTGATATATATATACTCGGATAAGCAAGCCAAGATCAAAAAGATATGGCGGACATACCTACGCCTTCAGGGGGCGTGACAAATCGCAAAAAGCTTATAGCTCCTACAGTTTTAGAGCTAGACGATTCCAAATTGGATGTTTGTGTTACTGGGGGCCCCCTCTATTGATTCCCCAAAAATAAATCTTACGCCCCTTTGGGGGCGTGGTATATCGAAAAAATACCCTGTAAATTTCACATTTTTTGAGTGTAAGCATCCAAACTTTGCAGTTACGTTACCCTAGACTCCTTCTAGGAACTTGCCAAATATGATATGTGTACGCCTACTGGGAGCGTGGCAAATTGGCAACAAAATTTGTAACGCCCAGCTGCAAAATTCATATGCCTGTGCCACCTATATAAATAAGCTTAATAAGAATTGCTAAGACGACAAACGGCATTTCTGAGAAATATATGTAATTTGATTTAATGTTGAAGTTCTGCACATAATTTATCTGCTAAAATTATCATTTTTCGTATAGCCTAGGTCAGTTATGTTATTTTTTTTTGTGTGTGTGACCCCAACAAAAAATGTAAATATCAAATACTGATATTTGTGTAATCGACTTAGTCCGAACAAAATTATTTACACACAAAAAAAATTGACGATAGGTCCCATCAGGTATGTATGTATGAAAATAATTGCGCAGCTGTTCGTGCCTACATACGTAGGCACGAACAGCTGCGCAACTATTTTCATGCCGTCGCCGCCGCGTCTCGAACGCGGACCCTTTTGCTTACACGCTTTTCATCTACCTGCTGCGCCACATCAGTTTTGCATTGTCTGTAGGCAAATCCGAAACTACTTCACTACAAGGGCGACTTTTGACAAATACAAAACTATAGAAGCTGCTGTTAATGCAAACACAATATAAACATAAATCAATCGCAATTGTGATTCTTAGAAATTGCTGAAATTCGCGCATATGAACACATGAGTATGTGTACATACAAAAACGGTGCTCTGTTTGAATATATGCGCGTAAAGGGCGATATTTGACAAATACAAAACTAAAGAAGCGGCTGCAAATGCAAACACAACTCAATAACAATTTTGGTTGAAGAATATGCTAGAATGAATGGCGCTGAATTTATTTGTGACCATGCATAAGCAAACACGCTTGCACGCTTCAATGTATGTGTAAATGTAAATGTATTTTGCTGCGCGTCGCTGCTTGCCACGTGCGTGTGATTATTGGCCACACGTTTTGTTTAATAGATTGGGACTGACTTAACGAAACTTGATGAAACTTTCAGCATATGATTCTATTGAATTTTTTACATTTTATAAAAATGCTCATTTATTCACATGGTTTTATTTGCAAAAATAAAAATTGCATAAAATTCACATGAATCTACATAAATGCAAAATTTAAGATATATTATTAAATTTAATATACATGATGCCCCTATGGGAAACGAGTATCACGCCCTATTCGGACACCTCCGACTAGAGTTTTCTTACTTGTTTTACATATATACGCCGTAGCTTGCATATAACATAAAAGTTACAAAATTAAGTTATATTTTTGATCTTTTATTCAACTAGAATGTATGTCAACGATAAATAAATAATGAAATAAATAAATAAACAAAATAAAGAGAAGAAAAACAGACATCACTGCACCTGGATTCTAACCTGCGTATATTTACTACATATGTACTGTTAAAGCGCAGCGTCTCAACTAGCACAGCCACTTCATATTTTTAAAAGAAAATTGCACGTCGTCGCCACTGGGTCTCGAACTCGGAACCTTTCGTTTACGCGCTTTGCGGCTACCTACTGCGCGACATCAGTATTACATTGCTCACTTACATTGCTATTAATAGCTCACTACAAGCACGACATTTGACAAATGCAAAACTAAAGAAGCTGTTGATAACGCAAACGCAATATAAACTTAAATCAATCGCAATCCTGTATTGTATTGTGTATTTACAAAAACGGTGTTTGAATGTATGCGTGTAAAGGGCGATATATGACAAATACAAAAGTAGAGAAGCGGCTGAAAGTGCAAACACAATTCAAACACAGATTTGTTTGACGAATATGCAAGAATGAATGGCCTTGAATTTATTTGTGCTCATGCATTGCAGACACGCTTGCATGTTTGAATGTATGCGTGAATGTAAATGTTTTTTGCTGTGCGTCGCTGCTTGCCACTTGCGTGTGATATGTATGCCATTAATAAGTTGTGAAAGTTTGATAAAAGAAAGTCCTTCGCTAAGAAAAGTTATTAAGCAATTAAGTTCCCATAGTAATGCCCACATTGCAGCCTAAGCGCAGTCGTTGTGCCAACTGCGCAGTTGGCAGAGCGCACCTATGCGTGCGTGCATATGTGTGTGTATATATGCTATTTTTATGCATGCTTAAAAAGAGCGTAGAATGATTTGATATTTGGCTCTTCATAGGGCTCAGGGTATTTCCTAGTCAAGCAGTCTCGACTAGATTAATCTTGTTATTTTTATCGTTTTCACTTTTGTTTTGCCACAAAGCCAATAAACCGGCTAGCAATCAATAAATTCTTCTAGAAATTTCCTGTTTATTTAGGCACCTGTTGACTGTCCGGAATGTTTCTTGAAATGATTTTCGTGCGAACACTCGAATCCATTGTCGAACATGTTTTCACGAACACGCGTAAGATAGAAACATTTCTATATTTACGCGAACACAGTCGGCAAACAAAAAAAACAAAAACATTTGACGAACGCTAGATGTTTGTGTAACAAATTCGTCTGTGGAAACACCCCATAACACACGGCGAATGTATCTTCGCCCATAGAGGGCAAATAGTTTTACACGAGATCTCAAATAAAAGTAAGCCTTGACATGTTACACGTAAGTTAATGTTACGATTCTATAAAGATCTATGGAAACAAGTAAAAACATTGCATTTGGACGCAACCAAAACCGTAAAGCTCTACTCCCATAGGGGCATCTGGAATATTAACATATATAAATGTATATATGTACACTACGTGCCACAAATATTTTGACGAAATAAACGTGATGAGTTTTTGCTTATAACTTTTTACTGACTTTATAGAACTTAACAATTTTCTTTCCTTTTTTATACCCTGAGCCCATTGAAAATGGGAAATCAGGGTATAATGGTTTTGTTAAATGTAACAGGCAGAAGGAGGCGTGTCAGACCCCACAAAGTATATATATTCTTGATCAGGGCGACGAGCTGAGTCGATTTAGCCCTGTCCGTCTGTCTGTCTGTCCGTCCGTCTGTCCGTCCGTCCGTCTGTCCGTCCGTTTGTCTGTCCGTCTGTCCGTCCGTCCGTCTGTCCGTCCGTGTGAACGCTGAGATATTTTTAAGTACGCAACGTAGAGATTTGTAATTTTACATGAATACTCGATAATACCATACGCAGCACAAGTTTATAAAATTTTTCTGATAACTCATTCCATTTCGATTTTATGAGCATTTATCGATAATTGTAGTGTGCTTTTAAGGCGTGGTTTGTACATTGTTTGAGCTAGAGATTTCAAATTTGCTTTGTAGTTGCGTGTAATGAATGCGGAGATAACGTTATCTTTAGATTTCAGATGCCACGCCCCATTCGTCTCCAATAGCCCCCTATTTGTGAAAAGCTCAAATCAAATACTAGAGCCTTGTGCTTTGGCACATACACACATATGAATGTCATTAATAAGTTGTGAAAGTTTGATGCACTTAGTCCATCACTAAGAAAAGTTATTAAACAATATAGTTCCCATAGTAATGCCCACATTGCAGCCCAAGCGCAATCGCTGCATCAACTGCGCAGTTGGCAGAGCGCGCGCTTATGCGTGCGTGCATATGTATGTGTGTATGTGTTATTTGTATGTATGCATACAAAATCGTAGAATGATTTGATATTTGGCTCTTCACAGGGCTCAGGGTATCCCCTAGTCGAGCAGTCTCGACTAGAGCACTCTTACTTGTTATACCCTGAGCCCATTGAAAATGGGAAATCAGAGTATAATGGTTTTGTTAAATGTATGTAACAGGCAGAAGGAGGCGTGTCAGACCCCACAAAGTATATATATTCTTGATCAGGGCGACGAGCTGAGTCGATTTAGCCCTGTCCGTCTGTCTGTCTGTCCGTCTGTCCGTCCGTCCGTCCGTCCGTATGTTTGAACGCGTCGATCTCAGAACGTAGTTGACCTAGAGACTTGAATTTTTTTTGTTGGGTCCGTGGATAGCACGCGCAGGTCAAGTTTGTTACCAAAAAACGATATCTATTTTTGTTGTTTTGTTATCGATTTTAAACCTTATCGAAAACAGGTTATAAAATTCTATCTCCCACACCTTTAGAGCTAGACCCCTCAAATTTCGCATATAGATTCATGTGAATTTTATGCAATTTCTATTTTTTTATTACCGGCTCTTTTTACTAATTAGCCCACACCCCCTCCTCCCATTCGCCACTCATGGAGAGTCTGTTGCAAATATAACCATGTGAAAAAATTACCATTTTTATAAAATGTAAAAAATGCAATAGAATCATATGCTGAAAGTTTCATCAAATTCCGTTAAGTCAGTCCCGAGTCATAAACAAAACGTTTGGCCAATTATCACACGCACGTGGCAAAAAGCGACGCGCAGCAAAAAACATATACACATACACATACATTGAAGCGTGCAAGCGCGTGCTTATGTATAGTGCACAGCCGCTTCTGAGCATTTTCAGCCGCTTCTGTAGTTTTGTATTTGTTATATATCGCCCTTTACACGCATACATTCAAACAGACCACCGTTTTTGTATGTACACATACTTATTCGTTCAGATGCGCGCATTTCAGCATATTCTAGGAATTACAATTGCAATAGATCTGCTTCTTTAGCTTCTTTAGTTTAGTATTTGTCACATATCGCCTTGTAGTACTACTTTGCGTTTTGCCAACAAGCAACGCAATACTGGTGTGGCGTAGTGGGTAGACGCAAAGCGCGTAAACGAAAGGTCCCGAGTTCGAAACTCAGTTACAACAGCGTAACTTTTTTAATTTTTTTTAAATTTATAAACATGATGTGGTTGTGCTAGTTGAGATGATGTGCTCTAATCTTACATATGTAGTAAATAGATGCAGGTTCGAGTCCAGGTGCGGTGATGTTTGTTTTTCTTTTCTATTTTTTATTAATTTGTTTATTTATTTAATTATTAATTTATTTTTTATTTACATACATTCTAGTTGAATAAAATTTCAAAATTATAATTTAATTTTTCAAAATTTAATGTTATATGCAAGCTATATAGCGTATTAAACAATGCAAATCGGACGGGGCTCAGGGGATCTCCTAGTCGGGCACCTTGTTTATTCTTTGCTTTTATGCAAAGAAGCAATTCGGTTTCGTTTAATGAGGGGCCACACGTTTTCAATGACATTTAAGTCTGGACATTGTGGTGGCTAGTCGAGAATATTGACGCCAACATCCTTCCTGCTTTTGTGGCATGGGGCATTATCCTGTTGCAGAATAAATGACTCTCCGAAAAGCGTATCTCCGGAAGGGAATGCGTTATCATTCAGCACTCTCAAATATTGGCCCTGGTTCATCGATCCGGTAACAGGAATGAAGTCAGCAAACCCATAGAATGTAACGCATCACCAGAACATAACAGACTCTCCACCATGGCTCACTTTTTGGCAAATAGGACGTCTCTTTTGCCTGCGCCTTCTTTTTGTATGAATTATACTTAAAGGAGCTCTCATCTGTGCTGAAAATGTTATCTTTAGCAATGCGATATGTATCGATAAGTACGTGTACCATATCTATGTGATAGGTACCATATCTAAGTTAGTCACAAATAAACCACTGTTGTGAAAGCACACAGGCGCGGTTTTTTATCTTTCAATTTAAATATAACTTCCGTCCATTTGTTGAGTAGAAAAAGGTTTTCTATCCAACAAAGGTTATGGGCCCAGGCGCGGATGTTTAATTGAAATATAAAGTGTTTGTTTTTAGTTATGAACTATTAACATCGGTGTGACTCAGGAACTAATTGATAATAGATATGAGCGGAATTTATCAAATAGAAAAGTTGGACGAAGGCAATTATGAAACCTGGCGCGTTCAAATGCGGTGTGTGTTGGTGCACTAGGAACTGTGGAGTGTAGCATCAGGTGGATTGCTACCAACGGATGCTCCTGAAAATGTGAATTGGCAGGCCATAGATGAGAAGGCGCTGTCAGTGATCACATTAAGTGTGAAACCTTCACAATTGGGCTATTTGAAGGATTGCAAGACGTCGTCCGAATCAGCTAAGAGATGTCCATCAGCCGAGTGGACCAACACGTAAGGTTCAGCTGTACAATAAATTGTTTTTCAAGCGCATGGAGCAAGGGCAAAGCATTTCGAGTTATATAAATGAATTCGTTGGAATTCTGGATAGCCTTGGGACAGTAGGAATTAAGCTATGCGACGAATTGCGCACAATTATTTTGCTGTCGAGTCTTCCAGAAAGTTACGAAAATTTCGTTGTCGCCATAGAGACGCGCGACAGTCTGCTGCCCTTCAACGCTCTATGCATCAAAGTGAGGGAAGAGAGCTAGCGGAGGGAGAACGCAGAAGAAAAGAACGAATGCGTAAAAGCATTTTGTGCAACACACAAGCCAGCCGAGCAGAGAGCGAAAAAGCAGGGAAACAAAAATATGATATGTTTCAAGTGTGGCGAGCGCGGGCATATTAAGGCTGAGTGTAAGAAAGAGAGCGCTAATGAAAAAAAGGCGAGTAGAAGAGAGAACAAGCAGTGCAGTTTTTCAAAATGCGTTGAGCGCAGATCATTTGAAAAAGAGTATGTGGTGTTTGGATAGTGGCGCAACAAGCCACATGTGTTGTGATAAAAAGTTATTCACAAAGTTTGTTAAACACACAGAAATGATTAGTCTGGCTGACTCTGGTTTCCTGAAAGCAGAAGGAAAACGAGAAGTAAAGCTGGAGACAGAATTATGTACGTTGCTGTTAAAAGATGTTCTCTATGTGCCGAAAATGAGCGGAAACTTTTTCTCAGTGAGCAGCGCTGTGAAACATAATTGCTTTATAGCTTTTGGGCAAGAGTATGCAAAAGTAATGCAAAAAGGTTTTTGCATGGTAAAAGCAAACAAGGTGGAAGACATGAAAATGTTTCAAGGAAAGCAAAATAGCTGCTATGCTGCAGTTAAGGCAGATGGTGTGCTGTGGCATAAACGGTATGGCCATTTGAATGTCAATAGCTTGAAAAAGCAAACTGCAAGCAAAGGGCAAAGAATACCGCATGATTGGGTATTCGGTAGCAAGCAAAGGCTATCGTTTGTACGACCCAGTATCTCGTCAGGTGATTGAGAGGCGAGATGTTCTTTTCAACGAGGACGAAGATGACAACTATTCATCTGTAACTGAGCTGCCAACATCTAAAGTTACCATGCAGCCTGGTAACGAGAGTGATGGCTCTGGCAGCAGCGATCGGGACAGCAGCGAGGGACGCAGCAGCGATCGGGACAGCAGCGTTGGAGGCAGCAGCGATCGGGATAGCAGCGTTAGAGGCCGCAGCGATCGGGACAGCAGCGTTGAAGGCAGCAGCGATCGGGATAGCAGCGTTAGAGGCAGCAGCAATCGGGACAGCAGCGTTGAAGGCAGCACCGAGAGACGCAGCAGCGAGAGACGCAGAAGCGAGAGGCGCAGCATCAAGGGACGCAGCAGCAACGGAGGTAGCAAGAACAAAGGAAGCGAGGACGCAACTGTGAAAGTTGAGCATGACACAGTTCCCCGCATTGGTCCAGGCAGACCAAGGCTGATTCGAACTGGCAAGCCAGGCCGGCCTCGAAAGCAGCACAACGTTCTTGGGGCTCTGGTTGCTACCAACGTGAAGGTGCCATCATCCTATGAGGAGGCGTTGAGGAGTGTTCATGCATCAGATTGGTGTGATGCGATGAAACGGGAATATGACGCGCTAATGGCGAACCAGACATGGCAGTTAGCAGACTTGCCGGAAGGACAGCGGGCTGTAGGGTGCAAATGGGTATACAGTCTGAAACGTGACAAAGATAGACATGTTGAACGATTCAAGGCACAATGGCAAAAGGTTGCTCCCAGCGGTATGGCATCATCTTTGCACTGGCAGCAAAATTGAAATTGTATGTGTACCAAATGGATGTATGAACGGCATACCTCAATAGTCATCTGATCGATACTGTGTATATGAAGCAACCCCAAGAATACACTGATCGAGATCAACCAGCTAAGGCTTTGCTATTGAAGAAGGCGATATATGGATTGAAACAATCAGGAAGGGAATGGAACACCAAACTAAATGATGTCCTGAGTAGTTTGGGTTTTGTGGCCTGTGAAAACGAGTCCTGTCTCTACCAACATATGGGAAAGGATAATTTGTCGTTAATCCTGGTATATGTTGACGATTTGCTTATAGCATGTCAAACCAAGGAGGACCTGGTTAGCATCAAAGCGGCGATTTCAAATGCGATTGATTGTGTCGACAAAGGCGTGTCTGAACTGTTTTTGGGCATGGAGGTGCAGCGTAAAGATGAGCTTGGACCTATCACCATAGGCCATTCGCAATATATCAAGGAATTATTACGAACTCACGGTATGGACAATTGTAGACCAGTAGCAACTCCGCTGGATGCAGGTTTCCAAGTAAATTGCACCGATGGACAGTGTCAAAAGGTTGACCCTGTCAAGTATCAGTCAATGATTGGTGAGCTGATGTGACTGGCACTCACGACTAGACCAGACATTTTACACTCAGTTGCGAAGTTGGCTCAGAGGAACCAAGATTCGCACGTCGAGCATCTGGCTGGCGTAAAGCACGTTTTAAGATATTTGGCAGCGACGCTAAATTTCAAGTTACATTACACAGGTAGTCATCAGCCACTCACTGGATATGTATATGCGGATTGGGGTGGAGATCGAACTGACCGGAGGTCGTATACTGGCTATGTATACTTTCTGGCAGGTGGACCGATTTCTTGGCGATCCGAAAAGCTACGCAGCGTGGCACTTAGCAGCACGGAGGCAGAATACATAGCACTGTCGGCGGCTTGTAAGGAATCTATATTCTTACGTCGATTAATAATCGAGATTGGATGTAGAGATGAATCTACATCAACTACTCTGTATGGCGATAATCTGAGCGCACAGGAGTTGGCCAGGAATCCGGTTCATCATTCCCGGACTAAGCATATTGATGAATAATTAAACATATCTTTATTTTATTTGAACTATATCAGCCAATTGCTGGTACGCTCAACTTGTCCGTTCGTTTGCTTACTCAATACTAACATAGTGTATCGACTTAACCGATAATTGATCTTAATACAGCTGTTCATTCGCCGATAACAATTAAAGTTGCATATATACTAAAAAAATCAAAAATATGCTAAATAATGAAAAATGTGCTAAATAATGACAAATGGTTCCTCAACATCCCGCCCCCCCCTGAAACTCTGTTTCAGAATGTGGTAGGGCTGCAATCTTCGTGATGGGTCGTATAATCTCTCCAGAAACGACCTTGAGCTTAACTGCTCGTACTAATCCATCCTCTCCTGGGTACACCTCGATTACGCGTCCTAGATTCCATGTTGCTGGAGGCGTATTCGAATCCTTGATGAGTACAATGTTGTATGCAAGGTTGTCTTCTCCAGGATCCCAGGGCCGTCCAAGTACCTTTGCTGTTGTTGTTGACATGTTGACTCTATCACCTTGCGCGGTGCTAAATCGTGTGCTATTTGAGATCCATTTTCCCAATTCCAATTGTGTAATTAACTCAGTTTGAATGTCAATCAGTTCTTCTATCATGGCTCCTGTTAATACATCATCCACGTAGAAATCCTCAAGCAATATCTTAGCTGCTCTAGGAAACTCATGCTCGTGGTCCTTGGCGACTTGCTTTAACACCTGGACTGCTAGGAATGGCGCAGACGCAGTCCCGTATGTAACTGTGTAGAGTCTGAAGTGCTGCAATGGTGCTGACGGATCTTCTCTCCATAATATTCGTTGGAAATCCTGATGTTTAGCAGCAACCAGAATCTGTCTAAACATCTTTACAATACCAGCCGAAAATACAAAGTTGTGCATTCGAAACCTCATGCATACGTTGAACAGATTGCGTTGTATACATGGACCAATATGAAGCGCATCGTTAAGAGACCGGCCATCTTGGTCTTGATATGAGCCATCAAATACCACACGCAGCTTTGCACCTAGCACCGGATGGTGCGGTATGTAGAAAATCTTCTTCGAAGTGGCGTCTTCTTCTACATCCACCTCCTTCATGTGGTCCAGTTGTATGTACTCCCTCATGAATTGTACATACCTTGATCGCAAAGCTGCATCCTTCATTAAACGACGTTCAACTGCCAAGAAGCGAGACTTGGCTTCATGAAAGGTGTCTGCGAACTCTGGGTTGTCCTGCTTAAACGGTAGCTCGACTATGTATCTCCCTTTAGCATTATGGGAGTGTGTTTGGACGAAATGAGTCTCCACTACATCATCTTCTGTATTTGCAGACGTGAACGATGGAACTTCCTCCAGTTCCCAAAACCGTTGCAACAATGCGTTGATGTCCATGGCAGCTAAGAGTGACGTAGTTTTAGTTGTAGTTGCTCCTCCCACTGATGTGATGATCCATCCAAATATGGAATCGATGGCGATTGTGTTGCCCTGGGCATTACACAACTTATCTCCAGTAAGAACCGTCCAAATGTGATCGTTACCAATCAGAATGTTGATTGATGCGTTGGTATTGAATGCGGCATCTGCTAGGGTGTGGCCGCTAAATATAGAGAGGTCTGCTGCGTCTATAGTTTCTCTCATCAGTGTCGAAGTAATGTTTCCAAGCACGTGCGCCTTGACCTCAAGCGATGCATCTGACACTCGCGACTTGATGTGTAGTGAACAGAGCCCTCTTGTCGTTTCTGCCTTGATTGATGAGATTCCAGATATGGAAATACGAGAGTGTGAACGGGCCAGACCCAATGTCTGGATACAGCGTTCCGAAACGTAGGACAACTCCGAGCCGCAGTCCAGTAATATGCGGCAAACAACGTCTTGACCTCGAGAATAGCGCACATTGCACCCTTGCCACATTTCGCAATGTTCATGGCGTTCGTCAGTGCTACTACTGTGCTAGCACCTGGTGCCTCATTTGACTCATCCTTCTGGTGCTGCTGTGGCTCACCCTTGTCCCTAGTGCTGCTTTGATCGAAATGCAAAAGTGAGTGATGTCGGCGCTTGCAATACTTACAGGATGACTTCGATGTACAAGTGCTCACTCCATGACCAAGTCGCAAACAATTGAAACACATGTGTTTGGACTTTGCAAAGGCATATCGTTGCTAAATAGATAGGTCCAAGAACTGTATACATGTCATTAATGCGTGTTCCTTGTTGCACTTAGCACAGCGCTCTGAAGTAGCGAGTAGCACATGCGCGTTCCTGGTACCTCTGTCCTGTCAAGGTTTGCTGCTTGTCTGAGTTACACCACTGTCAAATAGACCCTTAAACGCGTGCCCTTCCTTATAATCTCCATTAAATGGTGCGATATGAATCCGCGGCAGTTCCCAATCCTTCGATGATGGTCCTGCGACTTGCTGTGAGCCTGACGATGACTCGTTATCCACCTGCTGCGGTAGCAGTCGTTGCATTATGCGATCCATAGTCTCCATTTGCGTCTGCTGCATTTGTTGTATTTGCGTCTGAGATTGTTGCTCATTTGTTGCAAAATACATTGGATGGTCGATTCATCCCTTTTCCCGAGCACATTAGATGTAGTATTGGCCTCTTCCAGTTTACGGGGTTTGTACTCAGTGTGTAGTGCCTTAAGAAGGGCACAAGCTCGATCAACGCGCTCCTCGTATGCATCGTTGTCACTTGCTGGATCCATATATCCCTGCACATCTTCATATTTATAAAGTTCGTCGCCAAGATTGACAAATTGCTCCAAAACCTGAACCAGCTTGTCCAATTTGGTATCAATATCGTGGAATGTGCAGCCATCAGTCGCGTGTTCCGCGTATACAGAAATACGCGTAATCGTTGCCTTCAATCTACTTCTGGCTCCCAGTAAAGTACGTATATTTTCCACTGCAGCTTGCTGCGTTGCCCGCAGTCAATTCAAGTAGTTGTCCAAAGTAGCCAGTAGCACTTTCCCAATAGTGCGTACTGGTAATTACGTATGATGCCAAATATCGATACGTAATTCCAAGAATGTGCAAATGCTGCGTCTCCAGCAGCAAAAACACGACAAGAAAAAACCCGCCACTTTTCCAATAGTGCGCGCCGTTTATTACGTATGATGCCAAATATCAATACGTAGTTCCAAGAATGTGTAACTGCTGCGTCTCCAGCAGCAAAACACGACAAGACAAAACACGCCACTTTTCCAATAGTGCGCGCCGTTTATTACGTATGATACCAAATATCAATACGTAATTCCAAGAATGTGCAAATGCTGCGTCGCCAGCAACAAAAACACGACAAGACAAAACATGGCATTTTTCAAATAGTGCGCGCTGTTTTCCAAAAATCCAAAGTGAGTATTCAGTAGCAATGCCCAACGGTTCCGGCTCGAAGGACCAAATTTTATGACCAACGGCTCCGGCTTGAAGGACCAAATTTTTATGATGAATAATTAAACATATCTTTATTTTATTTGAACTATATCAGCCAATTGCTGGTACGCTCAACTTGTCCGTTCGTTTGCTTACTCAATACTAACTTAGTGTATCAACTTAACCGATAATTGATCTTGATACAGCTGTTCATTCGCCGATAACAATTAAAGTTGCATATGCAACTTATATACTAAAAAAATCCAAAATATGCTAAATAATGACAAATGGTTCCTCAACACATATTGATATAAGATATCATTTTGTTCGTCAAGTAGTAGACGAAGGTCAAATTAACTTAAAGTATGCTTGTACAACAGACATGATTGCAGATATCATGACTAAGAATCTTCGTAAGAACAAGCATGTTAAATTTACTGAAATGTTTAAAATGAATTATGTTAATTTGAATTTGTAACCATGATCGCATTGAGGAATGGTGTTGAAAATGTCATTTTTAGCAATGCAATATGTATCGATAAGTACGTGTACCATATCTATGTCATAGGTACCATATCTAAGTTAGTCACAAATAAACCATTGCTGTCAAAGCACACAGGAGCGGTTTTTATACCCTGAGCCCATTGAAAATGGGAAATCAGGGTATAATGGTTTTGTTAAATGTATGTAACAGGCAGAAGGAGGCGTGTCAGACCCCACAAAGTATATATATTCTTGATCAGGGCGACGAGCTGAGTCGATTTAGCCCTGTCCGTCTGTCCGTCTGTCTGTCTGTCCGTCCGTCCGTCCGTCTGTCCGCACGTTTGAACGCGTCGATCTCAGAACGTAGACGAGCTAGACAGCTGAATTTGTTTTTGTAGATCCGTGTATAGCACGCGCAGGTCAAGTTTGTTTCGTATGAACGATAACTATTTTTGTTGTAATGTTATCGATTTTAATGCTTATCGAAAATAAGTTTTTAAGGTGTAGTTTGTACATTGTCTGAGCTAGAGACTTCAAAATTGCTGTGTAGGTGCGTGTAATGAATACGGAGATTTCGTAATCTTTAGATTTTGGATGCCACGCTCCATTCGCCCCCAATAGTCCCCTATTTGTAAAAAGCGCAAATCAAATACTAGAGACTTGTGCTTTTTCAAATACACACATATAAATGCCATTATTAAGTTGTGAAAGTTGTATGCAGTTAGTCCATCGCTAAGGAAAGTTATTAAGCAATTAAGTCGCTGCGTCAACTGCGCAGTTGGAAGAGCGCGCGCCTATGCGTGCGTACATATGTATGTATGCGTCTGTATATGTTGTTTTTATGCATGCTTAAAAAGAGCATAGAATGATATGATATTTGGCTCTTCACAGGGCTCAGGGTATCTCCTAGTCGAGCAGTCTCGACTAGAGCACTTTTACTTGTTTATCTTTCAATTTAAATATAACTTCCGTCCATTTTGGGAAGAAAAAGGTTTTCTATCCAACAATCTGTGCACAAAACCCTTCGTCAGAATTCTTTTGGCTTTAGATGTTCCTTTTTGAAGGCTAGCCTTTTATGCTTATTTTGCTTTCATCTAAACGGCATGTCCTTGGCCATATATATATATGTGAGAAAAAGAAAAAGTCCACGAGTATTTTTAGATTCGCAGCATTCCAGTGTGTGGAATGGCAAGAACCTTTGCTGGGTCCGGCTTGGCGGCTGGTCTAGCCTGTTCTGCAGCCGGTTGAGGTTTAGGGTTCTTCTAGCTGGGCCTTCTTGTGTGCATTGCCAAGGATGCGCCTATTCAGTTGCCAATCGCCAGTTAGCCAGTTGAGTTCGTTACGAGCATGATATACATTTGCTTGCTGTCTGTGCTGGACCTTGCCCTGTAAAATTGAAAAATTAATATCTTTAATGTTTTTAATAAATAAATTTATATGTTAAATTATCGATTTCGCAACAACAACTCGGCGCAAGCGATACAAAAAAATACCGCATACAATTTCATTTGTTACTGTTTTTGACAGCAACACACAAAAACAAGTAAGAACGTTGCCTTAGGGCGAAACCTAATGCGTTTCCAATAGGGGCATCATGTATATTAAATTTAATAATATATCTCAAATTTTGTATTTATGTAAATTCATGTGAATTTTATGCAATTTCAATTTTTACAAATAAAACCATGTGAATGAATTAGTATTTTTATAAAATGTAAAAAATTCAATAGAATCATATGCTGAAAGTTTCATCAAGTTTCGTTAAGTCAGTCCCAATCTATTAAACAAAACGTTTGACCAATTATGACACGCACGCGTTAAGCAGCGACAGCAAAATACATTTATATTTACACATACATTGAAACGTGCAAGCGCGTTTGCTACGCATTGGCACAAATAAATTAATAATTCATTCTAGCATATTCTTCAACCAAAATTGTTATTGAGTTGTGTTTGCATTTTCAGCCACTTCTTTAGTTTTGTTTTTGTCAAATATCGCCCTTTATACGCATACATTCAACCGACCACCGTTTTTGTATGACACATATAAATACATACGTTCATATGCGCTCATTTCAGCATTTTCTAAGAATCACAATTACGATTGATTTGTGTTTATATTGAGTTTGCATTAACAGCAGCTTCTATAGTTTTGTATTTGTCAAAAGTCGCCCTTGTAGTGAACTAGAGTCGGATTTGCCAATAGGCAATGAAAAGCTGATGTGCAGCAGGTAGATACAAATCGCGTAAGCAAAAAGGGTCCGCGTTCGAGACGCGACAGCGACGGCATGAAACAATTTTTTTCACCTTAATAAACAGGAAGTGGCTTTGCTAGTTGAGATGGTGTGCTTTAACGATACATATGTAGTAGATTTAGGTTCAAATCCAGCGGCAGCGACTTTTGTTTTTCTGCTCTTTATTTTGTTTTTTTAATTATTTATTTAATTATATAATTATATTTGATTGACATACAAATCTCCAAGTTGGGCACCCCCGACTAGAGCTTTCTTACTTATACATTATACTTATACTTTAAGTATAACATAATGCAAGACTTTCGCAAGCGTTTCGCACATGGGCAGATAAATGCATATACATATGCACATATAAGCAAGCGAATGTAAGTGTAAGTAACGTGTACACCATCATAACAAATTCAAATTCAATTCTTGTACGCTGCTGTTCGTGCCTACATACATACATACATACATACATGATGGGCCCTATCTTCAATTTTTATACCCTGAGCCCATTGAAAATGGGAAATCAGGGTATAATGGTTTTGTGAAAATGTATGTAACAGGCAGAAGGAGGCGTGCCACACCCCATAAAGTATAGATATTCTTGATCAGCGCGACAAGACGCGTCGATATTGCCCTGTCTGTCTGTCCGTCCGTGTGAACGCTGAAATATTTTTAAGTACGCAACGTAGAGACTTGAAATTTTACATGAATACTCGATAATACCATACGCTGCACGGGTTTATAAATTTTTTCCGATAACTAATTCCATTTCGATTTTATGAGCATTTAACGATAATTTTGATGTGTTTTTAATGCGTGGTTTGTACATCGTTTGAGTTAGAGACTTCAACTTTCCTGTGTAGTTGCGTGCAATGAATACGGAAATTACGTAATCTTTAGATTTTGGATGCCACGCCCCACTCGTACCCAATAGCCCCCTATGTGTAAAATGTGCAAATCAAATACTAGAGACTTGTGCTTTGGCATATACACACATATTATGCCATTAATGAGTTGTGAAAGTTTGATGAAGCTAGTCCATCGCTAAGAAAAGTTATTAAACAATTAAGTTCCCATAGTAATGCTCACATCGTTGCCCAAGCGCAGTCGCTGCGTCAACTGCGCAGTTGGCTGAGCGCGCGCTTATGCTTGCGTGCATATGTGTGTGTGTATGTGTTATTTATATGCATACATAAAAGATGCGTAGAATGATTTGATATTTGGCTCTCCACAGGGCTCAGGATATCCCTTAGTCGAGCAGCCTCGACTAAAGCACTCTTACTTGTTTTGTGTAGAATAATTTTGTTCTGAATGACGAGTCTATGTGTAATCGATAAAAAAATATAGCATGACGGTATGGTCACACACACAAAAAGGAAAATAACATAACTGACCTAGGCTATACGAAAAATGATAATTTTAGCAGATAAATTGTTTGCAGAACTTTAACATTAAATCGAATTACTTATATTCCTTACTATTTCTTAGAAATACCGTTTGTCGTCTTAGCAAGTATTACTAAGCTTATTTATATACGTGGCACAGATATATGAATTTTGCAGCTGGGCGTTACAAAATTTGTTGCCAATTTGCTACGCCCCCAGTAGGCGTAGACATATCATATTTGGCAAGTTCCTAGAAGGAGTTGAGGGTAACATAACTGTAAAACTTGGATGGTTACACTCCAAAAATGTGAAAGTTACAGGGGTATTTTTCGACATAGCACGCCCCAAAGGGGCGAAAGATTTATTTTTGGGTAATCGATAGGTGAGGCCTCCAGTAACACAAACATCCAATTTGGAATCGTCTAGCTCTAAAACTGTAGGAGCTATAAGCTTTTTGCGATTTGCCACGCCCCCTGAAGGCGTAGGTATGTCCGCCATATCTTTTTGATCTTGGGTTGCTTATCCGAGTATGTATATCAAATTTCAAGTCTCTAGCATCAATAGTGCTCAAAATATAGCTGAACTTGTAAAATCACTCTATATTCAGATCCGATTTGCCACACCCCCAGTGGGCGTGGACATAAAATCTTTTTATCAATCTTTATAGAATCGAAGCGTTACAATACGTGCCAAATTTCAGCATTCTAGCTTTAAAACTGTAGAAGTTACAGTTTTCCCGATTTGCCACGCCCCCAATGGGCGTAGATATATCCGCCATATCTTTTTGAGCTTGGGTGGTCAACGCAAGTATACATTCCAAATTTCAACTTTCTAGCTCTTCCACTAATATGATTTCTTAACTATGGGCGCAACCATTTTCCGATTTGCCACGCCCCTATTGGGCGTATCCGGAAAATCTTGACACTTTATAATTCGAGGGTATACACAAGTATATGTTCCAAATTTCAAGTCTCTAGCTTCAATAGCGTAGAAAAATATTGCATTCATACGGACAGACGGACAGACGGACATTTCACAAAACCAATATACTCTTTTTCCCTTTGGGAAACGAGTATAAAAATATACACACATGGATCGCTTTCTAAAAATGGGCATCATTAAACATATACATAAATATTATATACATAAATATTTAATGATATGATGAGAGGAGCGACACTACAAGCAATCGTTACAGATGAAGATGAGCCTGAACTCTGTAGCGTCGTACTTTAAAGGAACCGTGTTGTACGAGTGGAATTCAAAGTGACAGATCGACATTGACAAAGCCTTAACAGAGATGGTTGCCAAAGATGTGCAGCACTACAATATTATAGAAGATGAAGGGTTTGCACCATACACTCATGCTTTGGATCCTAGATACAGACTACTAAGCAAGACACACTTACGAGATGTGCTAATGTTTAATTACTTCAAGGAAGCCTCTGGCAAGCTATCAGTAATACTTCAAAATGTTTCGCATATAGCAATTACATTTGCCTTGTGGACATTAGCTGTCCCTGCTAGTTTTTTTACTGTGACCGATCATTTTGTATATAATAACGAATTAAAAACAGCATGCTTGACTACGAAAAAACTGTTAGCACAACTAAATCTGTTCTGCAGATATCTGTACGTCCCGCTACATCCGTGGAATCCGAAAGGACATTTAGCAAGGCGAGCCAAATAATTTCGGAGAGGTGAGCACGCCTTAAAGGAAAAATATGTAAGCATTCATTTATTTCTTAATCTAAGGTTTTGGCTGAAATAAACCAAAAATTTCTTATATATGTATGTTGAAAATGAATTTGTTTAACTACACTATCGATGGCACTATCGATAGTGTCTATAGCACTGTCGTCACTATTGTTGGTTAAAAAAATCGTGGAATATCGGTGGTGCCCACTATCGGAGCGCTCTCCACCTCTAGTGTCTACTATACGTTGAATAAGTTTATCATTATATTCTATTTCCAAAGGGACTATAGTATATTGGTTTTGTCACTGTCCGTATGTCTGTCTGTCCGTATGAATGCAATATTTTTCTACGCTATTGAAGCTAGAGACTTAAAATTTGGAACATATACTCGTGTATACAATCGAATTATAAAGTGCAAATCGGAAAATGGTTGCGCCCATAGTTAAGAAATCATATTAGTGGAAGAGCTAGAGAGTTGAAATTTGGAATGTATACTTGCGTTGACCACCCAAGTTCAAAAAGATATGGCGGATATATCTACGCCCATTGGGGGCGTGGCAAATGGGGGGAAAACTGTAACTTCTACAGTTTTAAAGCTAGAATGCTGAAATTTGGCACGTATTGTAACGCTTTGATTCTATAAAGATTGATAAAAAAATTTTATGTCCACGCCCACTGGGGGCGTGGCAAATCGGATCTGAATATAGAGTGATTTTACAAGTTCAGCTATATTTTGAGCACTATTGATGCTAGAGACTTGAAATTTGATATATATACTCGGATAAGCAACCCCAGATCAAAAAGATATGGCGGACATACCTACGCCTTCAGGGGGCGTGACAAATCGCAAAAAGCTTATAGCTCCTACAGTTTTAGAGCTAGACGATTCCAAATTGGATGTTTGTGTTACTGGGGGCCCCCTCTATTGATTCCCCTTCGGGAGCGTGGTATATCGAAAAAATACCCTGTAACTTTCACATTTTTTGAGTGTAAGCATCCAAACTTTGCAGTTACGTTACCCTCGACTCCTTATAAGAACTTGCCAAATATGATATGTCTACGCCTACTGGGGGCGTGGCAAATTGGCAACAAAATTTTTATCGCCCAGCTGCAAAATTCATATGCCTGTGCCACCTATATAAATAAGCTTAATAAGAATTGCTAAGACGACAAACGGCATTTCTGAGAAATATATGTAATTCGATTTAATGTTGAAGTTCTGCAAATAATTTATCTGTTAAAATTATCATTTTTCGTATAGCCTAGGTCAGTTATGTTATTTTCATTTTGTGACAAAAAATGTAAATATGAAATATCGATATTTGTGTAATCGACTTAGTCTAAACAAAATTATTCCACACAAAAAAAATTGACGATAGGACCCATCATGTATGTACATATGTTGTAGGCACGAACAGCTGCGCAACTATTTTCATGCCGTCGCCGCCGCGTCTCGAACGCGGACCCTTTTGCTTACACGCTTTTCATCTACCTGCTGCGCCACATCAGTTTTGCATTGCCTGTTATATATGTACATATAAAAACGGTGGTCGGTTGAATGTATGCGTATAAAGGGCGATATTTGACAAATACAAAACTAAAGAAGCGGCTGAAAATGCAAACACAACTCAATAACAATTTTGGTTGAAGAATATTCTAGAATGAATGGCGCTGAATTTATTTGTGACCGTGCATAAGCAAACGCGCTTGCACGTTTCAATGTACATACATATGTGTAAATGTAAATATATTTTGCTGTCGCTGCTTAGAGCGTGCGTGTCATAATTGGCCAAACGTTTTGTTTAATAGACTGCGACTGACTTAACGGAACTTGATGAAACTTTCAGCATATGATTCTATTGAATTTTTACATTTTATAAAAATGCTAACTTATTCACATAGTTATATTTGCAACAGACCTTCAATTGGCAGTATATGAGGGGGTAGGTAATTAGTTAAAAAAGCCGGTATCCAAAATGTAACAAAAATTTAAATTGCTTAAAATTCACATGAATCTACATGAATGCAAAATTTGAGATATATTATTAAATTGAATATACCAGATGCTCCTATGGGAAACTAGTATCACGCATTAGGTTCGCCCTCATGCAACATTCTTACTTGTTATTACACATTTTATAATTCTTCCTTCGGGTATTACTTAATATTCAATAAACTATATGTAATATAATCTTACATTTGGGGGCTCAACCGTGCCTGAATGCGCAAGAATATTTTAAAAATCGTGGTAATAAAGCGTCGAAATATTAAAGCAACGGCACTTGCATTTGAGTGGAAAAGTTGCAGACACACATATATATGCCTAGGCAATTCGCAGAAAGCGTTGAGATCGGAATGTTCAGCAGAGTTAGTTTTTGACTTTGTGTTGTGCGTAGTTGACATTGTTGCGAAAATAAAAAGCACCAGAAAAGTGTGGTATAGTTGACTGAACTTGTTATTGTAGATCAAACGTCGTAAAGTTGTTTAGTTGTGATCTGACATTAGACAAAGCAGTGCCACAAGAGTTGAACAGTGCATTTTTGTAAAGAAGGGAAGGTCAACGGTAAAAAAGGGCAAAAAAGGAAAACGACTTTTTAATTCTGAAGACGAGTGCAGTGACGTGGAAACAACAGCAGACACCCCGAGTAAAATTAATATAATGGAGCCTACAAATAACAGCATAGTTGGTGCAGATAGTTGTGCGCAGTTGCAGCAGATAATCCAGCTGTTGACGCTCAAAATACAAGTAGACGAACATCGCGAAAGCAAAGTAAAAATAACGGCCGAAAACATCGAGAAGGTTGTGAGCGACTTTAACGGCAGTTCGGTGCCAGTAGCGAAATGGTTAGAGATTTTTGAGCGCAATGCCGAAGCGTACGAACTTACACAGAAGCAAATGTACGTACAAGCGAGAGGCAAAATGTGTGGCGCCGCCAGAATGTTCTTAGAAGCCGAATGCGTGAGTGACTTTGCTGAGCTCAAACAAAAACTATTCGCCGAGTTTGAGTGTAAACAGAACAGTGCCGATATACACAAACTGCTGAGGGTGAGTCTTTTCACGAGTACATACTGCATATGAAAAAGCTTGCAAGTGTTAGTGATATAGAGGAAGCCGCTGTATTACGTCACATTGTGAACGGCCTGCAAATAAAAAATGAGTATAAAGTGGCCATGTACCGTTGTAAAACATTTAAGGAGCTGAGAGAGGAGTACGAACTACTACAGTTGGTAAACGGAGCAGGAGAAAGTGGAACAATACGCAGAAACTCAAATACACGCTGGCCAGTGGAGCAGAGAAAGGAGTTTAAGAGCTTTAAGAAGGAGTCGTGTTTTAATTGTGGTTCATACGGTCATAAAAGAAAAGATTGTATTTCGCCGACAAAATGCTTCGCTTGCAAAAACGAGGGACATACTTCTCACAATTGTCCAACTAAAACAAGCAGTGTGCAGGTAGTGGTAGACCAGAGTCGTATCAAATCAGCAAATATAAATGACCTTGTTGTTGAATGTTTGATCGACACAGGCTCTGACGTGTCGATGATTACGGAAAACGTGCTGAAAAAGTTGGGAAATGTAAATATTTTGCAGAGCATCTCCAAACTACGTGGTCTCGGCAACAAGTTTACACAGCCAATTGGCGAGATACAGGCTGAATTACAAATCGATGGTATAGACTCAACGCAGAAATTCCTTGTAGTTACGAACAACACAATGAGCCATAACGCAATCTTTGGTTACGATTTCATCAAAAGGTTTCGCCTATCCGTTGGTCCAGAGGGATTCATATTTGCTGACATAGAAGAGGAAAACGACAAACAGGAACCAGAGCTGTCCTACGATGTCTTCAATGTAGTTGAGAGTTCGAGCTGTGCATCAGTACCGCTGCGGTTCAAGAAGAGTGTCGAGGCGGGCAATCGCTACAAGCAGGAGCAGCTGCGCGTCCTCGAGCTGAGTCAACAGTTGGAGCAGCTGCGTCAGCAGAACGATGTACTGCACGCGGATCTGCGTGCAATTGACTACCAGGAGGAGCAGCAACTGAAAGAGCTTCGGGGTCTAATTAAGCAGAAGACGCAGCAGCTGGAGCAGCTGCAAGTGGAACACAAGACGCTGCAGGCGGACGCACAAGTCACAGAGCTGGAGCTGCACGAGGCGCATCAACAGATCTTGGCAATCGAAAAAGAGAATCAAACAAAGCTCGCAGAGATGCAACTGGAGGGCATCGCAGCGCCTGGAGACACAGCAGCGTTTGCAGCAACAGGAACTGGAACGCAATTGGATAGCTTTGGCCAAATACGAGGAGCTAAGGAGCCAGTTGGTCCAGTTGCAAAGCAACCTGGAGTTCTACCAGGACAATGAGAAGGAGCTGAAGCAGACTGTCGTGGAGAACGAGCTGTCGGCGCGTGCGCTTAAGAAGGAGCTGGACGAGAGCACGCTGCAAGCGTCGAAGGCCATCATGGAGCGCACCAAGGCCTACAATGACAAGCTGCAGTTGGAGCAACGGCTGGACAAGATGAAGCATGTTGATTTCCTCAGCCGTTACTCGTTAGGTGTTTGTGTGGTCTCGTCGGAGGTTGCAGCAAGGCTGAAGCAGACGCAGCAAAATGATGATCACATCAAAGCCGTTACGAGTATACTTCAAATCAAGCCGTACGAGAACTTCAACGCACACAACATGGGTCATTTTGCTGTACAGAAGGCTTGCTACACTGCATTGACAAGGGCGAGACACCACTTCATACGCTGCATATTGATCATTTGGGTCCGATGGATGCAACTTCTAAGCAGGACAAGTTTATCCTAGCGGTTGTGGATGCGTTTTCAAAGATTGTGTGGCTGTTCCCATCCAAGTCAACAGGCCAGGAAGAAGTTGTCAAAAAGCTGAGCGATTGGTCGAGCGTGTTTGGATTTCCCAGACGAATCATTAGCGACAGAGGCGTCGCTTTCACATCGAATGCGTTTGCAGATTTCGTTGCTGGGAATAAAGTTGAACATATATGGTCGACAACCGGAGTAGACAGAGACAATGGTCAGGTAGAGCGCGTTAATCGTTCTATTGTGTCCATTTTAGCTAAGCTATCTGCAGCAGCGCCGTCGAAATGGTTCAAGTTCGTACCACAAGTCCAGATGGCTATAAACTCTCACGTACATGCGTTCACAAAGAAGTCACCATTTGAAGTTATGTTCGGAACGAAGATGAATGTCAGCCCTGAGGGTCGAGTACAGGAGTCGTTAAACCAGGAGTTAGTAGCAGACTTCGACGAAGTTCGAAGTTGCGTGAAGAAGCCAAGCGTAACATCTATAAGGCGCAGCAGTCGTACAAGCACAACTACGACAAGAAGAGACAAGCCGAGCATGTCTACAAACTGAGCGATTTAGTTGCTATAAAACGAACGCAGTTTGTTGCGGGTCGAAAGCTAGCAAGCGAGTATTTGGGACCATACGAAGTGGTCAAAATAAAACGAAAAAAAAAGCTGCCGTAAACATCGAGGGACCGAATATCACAGCCACCAGCTGCGATAATATGAAGCTGTGGAGATTTATTGCTGAGAACGAGGAACTGTTGTCATCCGGGACGGATGACGAGGATCAGGAGGGCCGAATGTAAGAAGGAACGTAACAGAAGTGCTATCGATACGGGGTACACGATATTCGTATCGATAGGCTTAACGATAGTTGAAGATGGGCGATCACCATTACAGTCGAATAGTAGCCGTCGTTGTCGTCGCCACGGAGTCGTGAAGCTGTCTGCGTGAAAATAGTTAAAAATCGTTGTTCACATATTATTATTACACATTTTATAATTCTTCCTTCGGGTATTACTTAATATTCAATAAACTATATACAATATATATATACATAATACATCCATGTCAATTTTCTTGCTCGGTAGAGCTCTCTGTAGTTTTGACATGATCAGAGCCTGCATTGTGGTGATGAATTTACTTGACAATCTTGGTTTGATTGTCAAATAAACGCTATTTTTCAGAATTTCCCTGAACTTCCACGTTCCGCTTGATTCGGCGAAGTTTTAACTTTTGTGCAGCTTCCGAAATTACTGTTTTTTGTGATCCTCCATCGATGAGGGCTCTTAGTTGCTCATATTATCCGGATTTATTTTTAATCCGAATAAGCGCAGTTGCCAGCAACGTATCTTGTCCTTTGATTTCCTTAAGACAATTACTGCTGAAGGTCTCTTTATTTGCATTCTCGTGCAGCAAATTGTTGTGTGGTTTGCCGCATTTGTTGCACGTCCAATCCTTATTGCAATCATTAATGCAATGGGCGCCTAGGCATTTGAAGCATAGAGCGTTTTTAGTTACAAATTCCTTGCGCTTTGTAATTAGCTCGGCTTTATATCTTTGGCACCTGGCTATTTCGTGGCCATCCAGTTTACAAAAACGGCATCTTTTGTAGCTCGTTCTCGTTGTTTCCATAGACTTCTGGATGGCTCTTTTTTGCACTGAGTCTACTGTACTGTGTAGTTGATCAATCAACTCGAGCACATTCTTCAAGGACTGGATTTCTCTGGCTTTCTTTACATGTTGCTCGTAAAGTTGTAGCACTTCCGTCGAGAATCTTCTTAGCAAAATCTGAGCGATTATTATATCCACATCGTTACCAATTTGGCCTTCTTGTTTAACGATGTGAATGCACTCATTTGCCGTGTCCAAGAAATTGCGGATCCTGCCTTCATCATCGTTCTTCAGCAAGTCCATGTCCACTAGTTGGTTAACGGCGTTTGCGAATATTTTGCGCGTATTTTCGTAGCGCTTGCATATTAGTTCCCACGCCAAATTGTAACTAGCAGATGAAGCAGATGATTTGGGCTTCTCCATTTAAACACAATTCTTCCTTGTGTCGCTGATATCCTTCCTTTTGTGAATTGTATCGGAGAACAAATTGAAGAACGTTGGCCAGTCTTTGGAATTTCCGTCAAAATGAGGAAGATCCGATTTGGGTAGATCTGGGACGCCTTTATTTTTATTGTTGAATTCGCCTATTTTTCTGTTAAGCTTATTTAACAGTTTATCGACGTTGAACTCCAGTTCCTCTAATTCGTCGCTGTCGTAGGCAGATTTTCCATATCTTGACTCTAAATCCGCGAACGCTGACTGGACCACCAGAAAGATAATGTTTCTTTGAAGACAACAGTTTCTTCCTGATCGCTGTACTCTAGGTTGGCATGCACATCTTCCATGTGCTTCCTTACTTTTAGAGCTTTTTTCTCCACATCTTCTACAAATACATCCATTGGATTTGCCCTTCTTTGTGTAAATAGCCTTTCCTGCTTTTCACTGGATGTTTTCGATTGCATTTGCCAATGTTTGCTCGTTGATGGTTTATCGGCGTCCATAGTTTGGTCGGCAACTTCGACCATCATCAGGGCCTCTTTGTAGATCCTTATTTTTTCAGTGTCAGTGTCAGTGTCAGTGAAATATGGATGCTTGATGACACCGATTTTGATTAGCAGTGAGTGATTGGCAGTGAATTCTGATCTTTGGCTTGTTGGAGGTGTTTTTGTTTTGTTCGCCTGGTTGATCTTGCTGTGCCTCTACTCACAGCTTCGATTGGTAAGCCAAAGAAAACAAACTCTTTTATACAATTTTTCACTTTTGAATACACTTCTCACATCGTTTGGTAGTCTGTGGATTCGGCTCGAAGGACCATGAATGAATACACTGAGTATGTTGGGATTTAGTCGAATACTCATGAATGAGTACACGGACTGTGATGTTGTTTAATCTGTATTGTACTGATCTTTATTCTTCTGAGGCTGCATATATATACCCAGCCTCATGCATAATTTCAACCTTTAAAACTAGTGTGTCTATTGCTGAGTTTGTAAGGCTCAGCATTGGTCTATTGCATTCTTATATTATCGCTGAGGTTGTAGGGCTCAGCGTTCGTCTATTATCTATTCTTATCCTATCGCTGACGTTGTAATGGTCAGCGTTCGTCTGGCTATTTTAAGATTCCACACATGTGGCTTTTCTTTATCTATCGCACTGCATGCTAGTCGTCAAGTGCGTAGAAGGCATGTTTACATATCTATATATATTTTTATGTTCATGCCACCCTCTGGTTTCTGCTCCTAAATATATTCAAGACAATGACAATTATTACTATTCCATTTCTGTATAGTTTATGTTCGTGCCTGAACAGTACCTATGACATAGATACGGTACACGTACTTATCGATACATATCGCATTGCTAAAGATGACATTTTCAACACCCTTCCTCAATGCGATCATGGTTACAAATTCAAACAAGTAACAACGTTGCCTTAGGACGAAATTGTTATTGAGTTGTGTTTGCATTTTCAGCCGCTTCCTTAGTTTTGTATTTGTCAAATATCGCCGTTTATACGCATGCATTCAAACCGACCACCGTTTTTGTATGTACACATATAAATACATACGTTCATATGCGCGCATTTCAGCATTTTCTAATCACAAGAATCACAACTGCGATTGATTTACGTTTATATTGTGTTTGCATTAACAGCAGCTTCTATAGTTTTGAATTTGTCAAAAGTCGCCCTTGTAGTGAAGTAGTTTCGGATTTGCCAACAGGCAATGCAAAACTGATGTGGCGCAGCAGGTAGATGAAAAGCGTGTAAGCAAAAGGGTCCGCGTTCGAGACGCGGCGGCGACGGCATGAAAATAGTTGCGCAGCTGTTCGTGCCTACATATATACATACATGATAGATCCTATCGTCAATTTTTTTGTGTGGAATAATTTTGTTCGGACTAAGTCGATTACACAAATATCGGTATTTAATATTTACATTTTTTGTTAGGGTCACACACACAAAAAGAAAATAACATAACTGACCTAAGCTATACGAAAAATGATAATTTTAGCAGATAAATTATTTGCAGAACTTCAACATTAAATCGAATTACATATATTTCTCAGAAATGCCGTTTGTCGTCTTAGCAATTCTTATTAAGCTTATTTATATAGGTGGCACAGGCATATGAATTTTGCAGCTGGGCGTTACAAATTTTGTTGCCAATTTGCCATGCCCCCAGTAGGCGTAGACATATCATATTTGGCAAGTTCCTAGAAGGAGTCGAGAGTAACGTAACTGTAAAGTTTGGATGCTTACACTCCAAAAATGTGAAAGTTACAGGGTATTTTTTCCATATACCACGCCCCCAAAGGGGCGTAAGATTTATTTTTGGGGAATCAATAGAGGAGGCCTCCAGTAACATAAACATCCTATTTTAAAACTATAGGAGTTATAAGCTTTTTGCGATTTGTCACGCCCCCTGAAGGCGTAGGTATGTCCGCCATATCTTTTTGATCTTGGGTTGCTTATCCGAGTATATATATCAAATTTCAAGTCTCTAGCATCAATAGTGCTCAAAATATAGCTGAATTTGTAAAATTATTATTATATTATTATATATTAATTATATTATCAATCTTTATAGAATCGAAGCGTTACAATACGTGCCAAATTTCAGCATTCTAGCTTTAAAACTGTAGAAGTTACAGTTTTCCCGATTTGCCACGCCCCCAATGGGCGTAGATATATCCGCCATATCTTTTTGAACTTGGGTGGTCAACGCAAGTATACATTCAAAATTTCAACTCTCTAGCTCTTCAACTAATATGATTTCTTAGTTATGAGCGCAACCATTTTCCGATTTGCCACGCCCCTAATGGGCGTATCCGGAAAATCTTGACACTTTATAATTCGAGGGTATACACGAGTATATGTTCCAAATTTCAAGTCTCTAGCTTCAATAGCGTAGAAAAATATTGCATTCATACGGACAGACGGACAGACGGACATTTCACAAAACCAATATACTCTTTTTCCCTTTGGGAAACGAGTATAATTAACATAATTCATTTTAAACTTAACATTTCAATAAATTTAACATGCTTGTTTTTACAAAGGTTCTTAGTCATGATATCTGCAATCATGTCTGTTGTACAAGCATACTTTAAGTTAATTTGACCTTCGTCTACTACTTGACGAACAAAATGATATCTTATATCAATATGCTTAGTCCGGGAATGATGAACCGGATTCCTGGCAAACTCCTGTGCGCTCAGATTGTCGCCATACATAGTAGTTGATGTAGATTCATCTCTACATCCAATCTCGATTATTAATCGACGTAAGAATATAGATTCCTTACAAGCCGCCGACAGTACCATGTATTCTGCCTCCGTGCTGCTAAGTGCCACGCTGCGTTGCTTTTCGGATCGCCAAGAAATCGGTCCACCTGCCAGAAAGTATACATAGCCAGTATACGACCTCCGGTCAGTTCGATCTCCACCCCAATCCGCATATACATATCCAGTGAGTGGCTGATGACTACCTGTGTAATGTAACTTGAAATTTAGCGTCGCTGCCAAATATCTTAAAACGTGCTTTACGCCAGCCAGATGCTCGACGTGCGGATCTTAGTTCCTCTGAGCCAACTTCGCAACTGAGTGTAAAATGTCTGGTCTAGTCGTGAGTGCCAGGCACATCAGCTCACCAATCATTGATACTTGACAGGGTCAACCTTTTGACACTGTCCATCGGTGCAATTTACTTGGAAACCTGCATCCAGCGGAGTTGCTACTGGTCTACAATTGTCCATACCGTGAGTTCGTAATAATTCCTTGATATATTGCGAATGGCCTATGGTGATAGGTCCAAGCTCATCTTCACGCTGCACCTCCATGCCCAAAAACAGTTCAGGCACGCCTTTGTCGACACAATCAAACGCATTTGAAATCGCCGCTTTGATGCTAACCAGGTCCTCCTTGGTTTGACATGCTATAAGCAAATCGTCAACATATACCAGGATTAACGACAAATTATCCTTTCCCATATGTTGGTAGAGACAGGACTCGTTTTCACAGGCCACAAAACCCAAACTACTCAGGACATCATTTAGTTTGGTGTTCCATTCCCTTCCTGATTGTTTCAATCCATATATCGCCTTCTTCAATAGCAAAGCCTTAGCTGGTTGATCTCGATCAGTGTATTCTTGGGGTTGCTTCATATACACAGTATCGATCAAATGACTATTGAGGTATGCCGTTCATACATCCATTTGGTACACATACAATTTCAATTTTGCTGCCAGTGCAAAGATGATGCCATACCGCTGGGAGCAACCTTTTGCCATTGTGCCTTGAATTGTTCAACATGTCTATCTTTGTCACGTTTCAGACTGTATACCCATTTGCACCCTACAGCCCGCTGTCCTTCCGGCAAGTCTGCTAACTGCCATGTCTGGTTCGCCATTAGCGCGTCATATTCCCGTTTCATCGCATCACACCAATCTGATGCATGAACACTCCTCAACGCCTCCTCATAGGATGATGGCACCTTCACGTTGGTAGCAACCAGAGCCCCAAGAACGTTGTGCTGCTTTCGAGGCCGGCCTGGCTTGCCAGTTCGAATCAGCCTTGGTCTGCCTGGACCAATGCGGGGAACTGTGTCATGCTCAACTTTCACAGTTGCGTCCTCGCTTCCTTTGTTCTTGCTACCTCCGTTGCTGCTGCGTCCCTTGATGCTGCGCCTCTCGCTTCTGCGTCTCTCGCTGCTGCGTCTCTCGGTGCTGCCTTCAACGCTGCTGTCCCGATTGCTGCTGCCTCTAACGCTGCTATCCCGATCGCTGCTGCCTTCAACGCTGCTGTCCCGATCGCTGCTGCCTCTAATGCTGCTATCCCGATCGCTGCTGCCTCCAACGCTGCTGTCCCGATCGCTGCTGCGTCCCTCGCTGCTGTCCCGATCGCTGCTGCCAGAGCCATCACTCTCGTTACCAGGCTGCATGGTAACTTTAGATGTTGGCAGCTCAGTTACAGATGAATAGTTGTCATCTTCGTCCTCGTTGAAAAGAACATCTCGCCTCTCAATCACCTGACGAGATACTGGGTCGTACAAACGATAGCCTTTGCTTGCTACCGAATACCCAATCATGCGGTATTCTTTGCCCTTTGCTTGCAGTTTGCTTTTTCAAGCTATTGACATTCAAATGGCCATACCGTTTATGCCACAGCACACCATCTGCCTTAGCTGCAGCATAGCAGCTATTTTGCTTTCCTTGAAACATTTTCATGTCTTCCACCTTGTTTGCTTTTACCATGCAAAAACCTTTTTGCATTACTTTTGCATACTCTTGCCCAAAAGCTATAAAGCAATTATGTTTCACAGCGCTGCTCACTGAGAAAAAGTTTCCGCTCATTTTCGGCACATAGAGAACATCTTTTAACAGCAACGTGCATAATTCTGTCTCCAGCTTTACTTCTCCTTTTCCTTCTGCTTTCAGGAAACCAGAGTCAGCCAGACTAATCATTTCTGTGTGTTTAACAAACTTTGTGAATAACTTTTTATCACAACACATGTCGCTTGTTGCGCCACTATCCAAACACCACATACTCTTTTTCAAATGATCTGCGCTCAACGCATTTTGAAAAACTGCACTGCTTGTTCTCTCTTCTACTCGCCTTTTTTTCATTAGCGCTCTCTTTCTTACACTCAGCCTTAATATGCCCGCGCTCGCCACACTTGAAACATATCATATTTTTGTTTCCCTGCTTTTTCGCTCTCTGCTCGGCTGGCTTGTGTGTTGCACAAAATGCTTTTACGCATTCGTTCTTTTCTTCTGCGTTCTCCCTCCGCTAGCTCTCTTCCCTCACTTTGATGCATAGAGCGTTGAAGGGCAGCAATCCGAATAAGCGCAGTTGCCAGCAACGTATCTTGTCCTTTGATTTCCTTAAGACAATTACTGCTGAAGGTCTCTTTATTTGCATTCTCGTGCAGCAAATTGTTGTGTGGTTTGCCGCATTTGTTGCACGTCCAATCCTTATTGCAATCATTAATGCAATGGGCGCCTAGGCATTTGAAGCATAGAGCGTTTTTAGTTACAAATTCCTTGCGCTTTGTAATTAGCTCGGCTTTATATCTTTGGCACCTGGCTATTTCGTGGCCATCCAGTTTACAAAAACGGCATCTTTTGTAGCTCGTTCTCGTTGTTTCCATAGACTTCTGGATGGCTCTTTTTTGCACTGAGTCTACTGTACTGTGTAGTTGATCAATCAACTCGAGCACATTCTTCAAGGACTGGATTTCTCTGGCTTTCTTTACATGTTGCTCGTAAAGTTGTAGCACTTCCGTCGAGAATCTTCTTAGCAAAATCTGAGCGATTATTATATCCACATCGTTACCAATTTGGCCTTCTTGTTTAACGATGTGAATGCACTCATTTGCCGTGTCCAAGAAATTGCGGATCCTGCCTTCATCATCGTTCTTCAGCAAGTCCATGTCCACTAGTTGGTTAACGGCGTTTGCGAATATTTTGCGCGTATTTTCGTAGCGCTTGCATATTAGTTCCCACGCCAAATTGTAACTAGCAGATGAAGCAGATGATTTGGGCTTCTCCATTTAAACACAATTCTTCCTTGTGTCGCTGATATCCTTCCTTTTGTGAATTGTATCGGAGAACAAATTGAAGAACGTTGGCCAGTCTTTGGAATTTCCGTCAAAATGAGGAAGATCCGATTTGGGTAGATCTGGGACGCCTTTATTTTTATTGTTGAATTCGCCTATTTTTCTGTTAAGCTTATTTAACAGTTTATCGACGTTGAACTCCAGTTCCTCTAATTCGTCGCTGTCGTAGGCAGATTTTCCATATCTTGCCTCTAAATCCGCGAACGCTGACTGGACCACCAGAAAGATAATGTTTCTTTGAAGACAACAGTTTCTTCCTGATCGCTGTACTCTAGGTTGGCATGCACATCTTCCATGTGCTTCCTTACTTTTAGAGCTTTTTTCTCCACATCTTCTACAAATACATCCATTGGATTTGCCCTTCTTTGTGTAAATAGCCTTTCCTGCTTTTCACTGGATGTTTTCGATTGCATTTGCCAATGTTTGCTCGTTGATGGTTTATCGGCGTCCATAGTTTGGTCGGCAACTTCGACCATCATCAGAATTCACTGCCAATCACTCACTGCTAATCAAAATCGGTGTCATCAAGCATCCATATTTCACTGACACTGACACTGACACTGAAAAAATAAGGATTTTCAGTGTCAGTGTCAGTGTCAGTGAAATATGGATGCTTGATGACACCGATTTTGATTAGCAGTGAGTGATTGGCAGTGAATTCTGATGCCAACTTATCTACAACTGCACAGTCATCCTTTTTAGCTATGGCGTGCAGGATTGCTTCTTAAGCAACTCTAATGATTTGTCGGACAGTATGTTGTTGTTGTTGTTTTGTGTATATTTGGTGTAATTGTAGATTTGATCTTTGGCTTGTTGGAGGTGTTTTTGTTTTGATCGCCTGGTTGATCTTGCTGTGCCTCTACTCACAGCTTAGATTGGTAAGCCAAAGAAAACAAACTCTTTTATACAATTTTTCACTTTTGAATACACTTCTCACATCGTTTGGTAGTCTGTGGATTCGGCTCGAAGGACCATGAATGAATACACTGAGTATGTTGGGATTTAGTCGAATACTCATGAATGAGTACACGGACTGTGATGTTGTTTAATCTGTATTGTACTGATCTTTATTCTTCTGAGGCTGCATATATATACCCAGCCTCATGCATAATTTCAACCTTTAAAACTAGTGTGTCTATTGCTGAGTTTGTAAGGCTCAGCATTGGTCTATTGCATTCTTATATTATCGCTGAGGTTGTAGGGCTCAGCGTTCGTCTATTATCTATTCTTATCCTATCGCTGACGTTGTAATGGTCAGCGTTCGTCTGGCTATTTTAAGATTCCACACATGTGGCTTTTCTTTATCTATCGCACTGCATGCTAGTCGTCAAGTGCGTAGAAGGCATGTTTACATATCTATATATATTTTTATGTTCATGCCACCCTCTGGTTTCTGCTCCTAAATATATTCAAGACAATGACAATTATTACTATTCCATTTCTGTATAGTTTATGTTCGTGCCTGAACAGTACCTATGACATAGATACGGTACACGTACTTATCGATACATATCGCATTGCTAAAGATGACATTTTCAACACCCTTCCTCAATGCGATCATGGTTACAAATTCAAACAAGTAACAACGTTGCCTTAGGACGAAATTGTTATTGAGTTGTGTTTGCATTTTCAGCCGCTTCCTTAGTTTTGTATTTGTCAAATATCGCCGTTTATACGCATGCATTCAAACCGACCACCGTTTTTGTATGTACACATATAAATACATACGTTCATATGCGCGCATTTCAGCATTTTCTAATCACAAGAATCACAACTGCGATTGATTTACGTTTATATTGTGTTTGCATTAACAGCAGCTTCTATAGTTTTGAATTTGTCAAAAGTCGCCCTTGTAGTGAAGTAGTTTCGGATTTGCCAACAGGCAATGCAAAACTGATGTGGCGCAGCAGGTAGATGAAAAGCGTGTAAGCAAAAGGGTCCGCGTTCGAGACGCGGCGGCGACGGCATGAAAATAGTTGCGCAGCTGTTCGTGCCTACATATATACATACATGATAGATCCTATCGTCAATTTTTTTGTGTGGAATAATTTTGTTCGGACTAAGTCGATTACACAAATATCGGTATTTAATATTTACATTTTTTGTCAGGGTCACACACACAAAAAGAAAATAACATAACTGACCTAAGCTATACGAAAAATGATAATTTTAGCAGATAAATTATTTGCAGAACTTCAACATTAAATCGAATTACATATATTTCTCAGAAATGCCGTTTGTCGTCTTAGCAATTCTTATTAAGCTTATTTATATAGGTGGCACAGGCATATGAATTTTGCAGCTGGGCGTTACAAATTTTGTTGCCAATTTGCCATGCCCCCAGTAGGCGTAGACATATCATATTTGGCAAGTTCCTAGAAGGAGTCGAGAGTAACGTAACTGTAAAGTTTGGATGCTTACACTCCAAAAATGTGAAAGTTACAGGGTATTTTTGCGATCTACCACGCCCCCAAAGGGGCGTAAGATTTATTTTTGGGGAATCAATAGAGGAGGCCTCCAGTAACACAAACATCCTATTTTAAAACTATAGGAGTTATAAGCTTTTTGCGATTTGTCACGCCCCCTGAAGGCGTAGGTATGTCCGCCATATCTTTTTGATCTTGGGTTGCTTATCCGAGTATATATATCAAATTTCAAGTCTCTAGCATCAATAGTGCTCAAAATATAGCTGAATTTGTAAAATTATTATTATATTATTATATATTAATTATATTATCAATCTTTATAGAATCGAAGCGTTACAATACGTGCCAAATTTCAGCATTCTAGCTTTAAAACTGTAGAAGTTACAGTTTTCCTGATTTGCCACGCCCCCAATGGGCGTAGATATATCCGCCATATCTTTTTGAACTTGGGTGGTCAACGCAAGTATACATTCAAAATTTCAACTCTCTAGCTCTTCAACTAATATGATTTCTTAGTTATGAGCGCAACCATTTTCCGATTTGCCACGCCCCTAATGGGCGTATCCGGAAAATCTTGACACTTTATAATTCGAGGGTATACACGAGTATATGTTCCAAATTTCAAGTCTCTAGCTTCAATAGCGTAGAAAAATATTGCATTCATACGGACAGACGGACAGACGGACATTTCACGAAACCAATATACTCTTTTTCCCTTTGGGAAACGAGTATAATTAACATAATTCATTTTAAACTTAACATAATTCATTTTAAACTTAACATTTCAATAAATTTAACATGCTTGTTTTTACAAAGGTTCTTAGTCATGATATCTGCAATCATGTCTGTTGTACAAGCATACTTTAAGTTAATTTGACCTTCGTCTACTACTTGACGAACAAAATGATATCTTATATCAATATGCTTAGTCCGGGAATGATGAACCGGATTCCTGGCAAACTCCTGTGCGCTCAGATTGTCGCCATACATAGTAGTTGATGTAGATTCATCTCTACATCCAATCTCGATTATTAATCGACGTAAGAATATAGATTCCTTACAAGCCGCCGACAGTACCATGTATTCTGCCTCCGTGCTGCTAAGTGCCACGCTGCGTTGCTTTTCGGATCGCCAAGAAATCGGTCCACCTGCCAGAAAGTATACATAGCCAGTATACGACCTCCGGTCAGTTCGATCTCCACCCCAATCCGCATATACATATCCAGTGAGTGGCTGATGACTACCTGTGTAATGTAACTTGAAATTTAGCGTCGCTGCCAAATATCTTAAAACGTGCTTTACGCCAGCCAGATGCTCGACGTGCGGATCTTAGTTCCTCTGAGCCAACTTCGCAACTGAGTGTAAAATGTCTGGTCTAGTCGTGAGTGCCAGGCACATCAGCTCACCAATCATTGATACTTGACAGGGTCAACCTTTTGACACTTTCCATCGGTGCAATTTACTTGGAAACCTGCATCCAGCGGAGTTGCTACTGGTCTACAATTGTCCATACCGTGAGTTCGTAATAATTCCTTGATATATTGCGAATGGCCTATGGTGATAGGTCCAAGCTCATCTTCACGCTGCACCTCCATGCCCAAAAACAGTTCAGACACGCCTTTGTCGACACAATCAAACGCATTTGAAATCGCCGCTTTGATGCTAACCAGGTCCTCCTTGGTTTGACATGCTATAAGCAAATCGTCAACATATACCAGGATTAACGACAAATTATCCTTTCCCATATGTTGGTAGAGACAGGACTCGTTTTCACAGGCCACAAAACCCAAACTACTCAGGACATCATTTAGTTTGGTGTTCCATTCCCTTCCTGATTGTTTCAATCCATATATCGCCTTCTTCAATAGCAAAGCCTTAGCTGGTTGATCTCGATCAGTGTATTCTTGGGGTTGCTTCATATACACAGTATCGATCAGATGACTATTGAGGTATGCCGTTCATACATCCATTTGGTACACATACAATTTCAATTTTGCTGCCAGTGCAAAGATGATGCCATACCGCTGGGAGCAACCTTTTGCCATTGTGCCTTGAATCGTTCAACATGTCTATCTTTGTCACGTTTCAGACTGTATACCCATTTGCACCCTACAGCCCGCTGTCCTTCCGGCAAGTCTGCTAACTGCCATGTCTTGTTCGCCATTAGCGCGTCATATTCCCGTTTCATCGCATCACACCAATCTGATGCATGAACACTCCTCAACGCCTCCTCATAGGATGATGGCACCTTCACGTTGGTAGCAACCAGAGCCCCAAGAACGTTGTGCTGCTTTCGAGGCCGGCCTGGCTTGCCAGTTCGAATCAGCCTTGGTCTGCCTGGACCAATGCGGGGAACTGTGTCATGCTCAACTTTCACAGTTGCGTCCTCGCTTCCTTTGTTCTTGCTACCTCCGTTGCTGCTGCGTCTCTTGATGCTGCGCCTCTCGCTTCTGCGTCTCTCGCTGCTGCGTCTCTCGGTGCTGCCTTCAACGCTGCTGTCCCGATTGCTGCTGCCTCTAACGCTGCTATCCAGATCGTTGCTGCCTTCAACGCTGCTGTCCCGATCGCTGCTGCCTCTAATGCTGCTATCCCGATCGCTGCTGCCTCCAACGCTGCTGTCCCGATCGCTGCTGCGTCCCTCGCTGCTGTCCCGATCGCTGCTGCCAGAGCCATCACTCTCGTTACCAGGCTGCATGGTAACTTTAGATGTTGGCAGCTCAGTTACAGATGAATAGTTGTCATCTTCGTCCTCGTTGAAAAGAACATCTCGCCTCTCAATCACCTGACGAGATACTGGGTCGTACAAACGATAGCCTTTGCTTGCTACCGAATACCCAATCATGCGGTATTCTTTGCCCTTTGCTTGCAGTTTGCTTTTTCAAGCTATTGACATTCAAATGGCCATACCGTTTATGCCACAGCACACCATCTGCCTTAGCTGCAGCATAGCAGCTATTTTGCTTTCCTTGAAACATTTTCATGTCTTCCACCTTGTTTGCTTTTACCATGCAAAAACCTTTTTGCATTACTTTTGCATACTCTTGCCCAAAAGCTATAAAGCAATTATGTTTCACAGCGCTGCTCACTGAGAAAAAGTTTCCGCTCATTTTCGGCACATAGAGAACATCTTTTAACAGCAACGTGCATAATTCTGTCTCCAGCTTTACTTCTCCTTTTCCTTCTGCTTTCAGGAAACCAGAGTCAGCCAGACTAATCATTTCTGTGTGTTTAACAAACTTTGTGAATAACTTTTTATCACAACACATGTGGCTTGTTGCGCCACTATCCAAACACCACATACTCTTTTTCAAATGATCTGCGCTCAACGCATTTTGAAAAACTGCACTGCTTGTTCTCTCTTCTACTCGCCTTTTTTTCATTAGCGCTCTCTTTCTTACACTCAGCCTTAATATGCCCGCGCTCGCCACACTTGAAACATATCATATTTTTGTTTCCCTGCTTTTTCGCTCTCTGCTCGGCTGGCTTGTGTGTTGCACAAAATGCTTTTACGCATTCGTTCTTTTCTTCTGCGTTCTCCCTCCGCTAGCTCTCTTCCCTCACTTTGATGCATAGAGCGTTGAAGGGCAGCAGACTGTCGCGCGTCTCTATGGCGACAACGAAATTTTCGTAACTTTCTGGAAGACTCGACAGCAAAATAATTGTGCGCAATTCGTCGCATTGCTTAATTCCTACTGTCCCAAGGCTATCCAGAATTCCAACGAATTCATTTATATAACTCGAAATGCTTTGCCCTTGCTCCATGCGCTTGAAAAGCAATTTATTGTACAGCTGAACCTTATGTGTTGGTCCACTCGGCTGATGGACATCTCTTAGCTGATTCGGACGACGTCTTGCAATCCTTCAAATAGCCCAATTGTGAAGGTTTCACACTTAATGTGATCACTGACAGCGCCTTCTCATCTATGGCCTGCCAATTCACATTTTCAGGAGCATCCGTTGGTAGCAATCCACCTGATGCTACACTCCACAGTTCCTAGTGCACCAACACACACCGCATTTGAACGCGCCAGGTTTCATAATTGCCTTCGTCCAACTTTTCTATTTGATAAATTCCGCTCATATCTATTATCAATTAGTTCCTGAGTCACACCGATGTTAATAGTTCATAACTAAAAACAAACACTTTATATTTCAATTAAACATCCGCGCCTGGGCCCATAACCTTTGTTGGATAGAAAACCTTTTTCTACTCAACAAATGGACGGAAGTTATATTTAAATTGAAAGATAAAAAACCGCGCGTGTGTGCTTTCACAACAATGGTTTATTTGTGACTAACTTAGATATGGTACCTATGACATAGATATGGTACACGTACTTATCGATACATATCGCATTGCTAAAGATGACATTTTCAACAATCAGCACTTATCGATAATTTTAATGCGTTTTTAAGGCGTAGTTTGTGTGAATGCTGAGATGGACTAAAGTATCGCTAAGAAAACTTATTCAACAATTAAGTTCCCAAAGTAATGCCCACATTGCAGCCCAAGCGCACTCGCTGCGTCAACTGCGCAGTTAGCAGAGCGCGCGCTTATGCGTGCATGCACATGTGTGTGTGCATGTGTTGTTTGTAAGTTTGCATAAAAGAAGCGTAGAATGTTTTTTAATTTGGCTCTTCACAAGGCTCAGGGTATCTCCTAGTCGAGCAGTCTCGAATAGATCACTCTTACTTGTTAAGGTGTAGTTTGTACATTGTTTGATCTAGAATCTTCAAATTTGCTGTGTAGTTGCGTGTAATGAATACGGAGATAACGTAAGTTTTGATTTTGTCAAATGCCGCCCTTGTAGCACTACTTTGGGATTTGCCAATGGGCAACGCAATACTAGTGAGGCGTAGTGGATAGACGCAAAGCGCGTAATCGAAATGTTTCGAATTCGAAACTTTGTGGCGACGGCGTAACTTTTATATATATATATATGTTTTTTTTTTTTAAATTTATAAATATGAAGTGCTAGTTGAAATGATGCGCTTTAACCTTATGATGAATAATTAAACATATCTTTATTTTATTTGAACTATATCAGCCAATTGCTGGTACGCTCAACTTGTCCGTTCGTTTGCTTACTCAATACTAACATAGTGTATCGACTTAACCGATAATTGATCTTAATACAGCTGTTCATTCGCCGATAACAATTAAAGTTGCATATATACTAAAAAAATCAAAAATATGCTAAATAATGAAAAATGTGCTAAATAATGACAAATGGTTCCTCAACATCCCGCCCCCCCTGAAACTCTGTTTCAGAATGTGGTAGGGTTGCAATCTTCGTGATGGGTCGTATAATCTCTCCAGAAACGACCTTGAGCTTAACTGCTCGTACTAATCCATCCTCTCCTGGGTACACCTCGATTACGCGTCCTAGATTCCATGTTGCTGGAGGCGTATTCGAATCCTTGATGAGTAGCATTCTAGCTTTAAAACTGTAGAAGTTACAGTTTTCCCGATTTGCCACGCCCCCAATGGGCGTAGATATATCCACCATATCTTTTTGAACTTGGGTGGTCAACGCAAGTATACATTCAAAATTTCAACTCTCTAGCTCTTCAACTAATATGATTTCTTAGTTATGAGCGCAACCATTTTCCGATTTGCCACGCCCCTAATGGGCGTATCCGGAAAATCTTGACACTTTATAATTCGAGGGTATACACGAGTATATGTTCCAAATTTCAAGTCTCTAGCTTCAATAGCGTAGAAAAATATTGCATTCATACGGACAGACGGACAGACGGACGGACAGAAAGACGGACATTTCACAAAACCAATATACTCTTTTTCCCTTTGGGAAACGAGTATAATTAACATAATTCATTTTAAACTTAACATTTCAATAAATTTAACATGCTTGTTTTTACAAAGATTCTTAGTCATGATATCTGCAATCATGTCTGTTGTACAAGCATACTTTAAGTTAATTTGACCTTCGTCTACTACTTGACGAACAAAATGATATCTTATATCAATATGCTTAGTCCGGGAATGATGAACCGGATTCCTGGCCAACTCCTGTGCGCTCAGATTATCGCCATACATAGTAGTTGATGTAGATTCATCTCTACATCCAATCTCGATTATTAATCGACGTAAGAATATAGATTCCTTACAAGCCGCCGACAGTACCATGTATTCTGCCTCCGTGCTGCTAAGTGCCACGCTGCGTTGCTTTTCGGATCGCCAAGAAATCGGTCCACCTGCCAGAAAGTATACATAGCCAGTATACGACCTCCGGTCAGTTCGATCTCCACCCCAATCCGCATATACATATCCAGTAAGTGGCTGATGACTACCTGTGTAATGTAACTTGAAATTTAGCGTCGCTGCCAAATATCTTAAAACGTGCTTTACGCCAGCCAGATGCTCGACGTGCGGATCTTAGTTCCTCTGAGCCAACTTCGCAACTGAGTGTAAAATGTCTGGTCTAGTCGTGAGTGCCAGGCACATCAGCTCACCAATCATTGATACTTGACAGGGTCAACCTTTTGACACTGTCCATCGGTGCAATTTACTTGGAAACCTGCATCCAGCGGAGTTGCTACTGGTCTACAATTGTCCATACCGTGAGTTCGTAATAATTCCTTGATATATTGCGAATGGCCTATGGTGATAGGTCCAAGCTCATCTTCACGCTGCACCTCCATGCCCAAAAACAGTTCAGACACGCCTTTCATTTATATAACTCGAAATGCTTTGCCCTTGCTCCATGCGCTTGAAAAGCAATTTATTGTACAGCTGAACCTTACGTGTTGGTCCACTCGGCTGATGGACATCTCTTAGCTGATTCGGACGACGTCTTGCAATCCTTCAAATAGCCCAATTGTGAAGGTTTCACACTTAATGTGATCACTGACAGCGCCTTCTCATCTATGGCCTGCCAATTCACATTTTCAGGAGCATCCGTTGGTAGCAATCCACCTGATGCTACACTCCACAGTTCCTAGTGCACCAACACACACCGCATTTGAACGCGCCAGGTTTCATAATTGCCTTCGTCCAACTTTTCTATTTGATAAATTCCGCTCATATCTATTATCAATTAGTTCCTGAGTCACACCGATGTTAATAGTTCATAACTAAAAACAAACACTTTATATTTCAATTAAACATCCGCGCCTGGGCCCATAACCTTTGTTGGATAGAAAACCTTTTTCTACTCAACAAATGGACGGAAGTTATATTTAAATTGAAAGATAAAAAACCGCGCGTGTGTGCTTTCACAACAATGGTTTATTTGTGACTAACTTAGATATGGTACCTATGACATAGATATGGTACATGTACTTATCGATACATATCGCATTGCTAAAGATGACATTTTCAACAATCAGCACTTATCGATAATTTTAATGCGTTTTTAAGGCGTAGTTTGTGTGAATGCTGAGATGGACTAAAGTATCGCTAAGAAAACTTATTCAACAATTAAGTTCCCAAAGTAATGCCCACATTGCAGCCCAAGCGCACTCGCTGCGTCAACTGCGCAGTTAGCAGAGCGCGCGCTTATGCGTGCATGCACATGTGTGTGTGCATGTGTTGTTTGTAAGTTTGCATAAAAGAAGCGTAGAATGTTTTTTAATTTGGCTCTTCACAAGGCTCAGGGTATCTCCTAGTCGAGCAGTCTCGAATAGATCACTCTTACTTGTTAAGGTGTAGTTTGTACATTGTTTGATCTAGAATCTTCAAATTTGCTGTGTAGTTGCGTGTAATGAATACGGAGATAACGTAAGTTTTGATTTTGTCAAATGCCGCCCTTGTAGCACTACTTTGGGATTTGCCAATGGGCAACGCAATACTAGTGAGGCGTAGTGGATAGACGCAAAGCGCGTAATCGAAATGTTTCGAATTCGAAACTTTGTGGCGACGGCGTTACTTTTATATATATATATATGTTTTTTTTTTTTAAATTTATAAATATGAAGTGCTAGTTGAAATGATGCGCTTTAACCTTATGATGAATAATTAAACATATCTTTATTTTATTTGAACTATATCAGCCAATTGCTGGTACGCTCAACTTGTCCGTTCGTTTGCTTACTCAATACTAACATAGTGTATCGACTTAACCGATAATTGATCTTAATACAGCTGTTCATTCGCCGATAACAATTAAAGTTGCATATATACTAAAAAAATCAAAAATATGCTAAATAATGAAAAATGTGCTAAATAATGACAAATGGTTCCTCAACATCCCGCCCCCCCTGAAACTCTGTTTCAGAATGTGGTAGGGTTGCAATCTTCGTGATGGGTCGTATAATCTCTCCAGAAACGACCTTGAGCTTAACTGCTCGTACTAATCCATCCTCTCCTGGGTACACCTCGATTACGCGTCCTAGATTCCATGTTGCTGGAGGCGTATTCGAATCCTTGATGAGTAGCATTCTAGCTTTAAAACTGTAGAAGTTACAGTTTTCCCGATTTGCCACGCCCCCAATGGGCGTAGATATATCCGCCATATCTTTTTGAACTTGGGTGGTCAACGCAAGTATACATTCAAAATTTCAACTCTCTAGCTCTTCAACTAATATGATTTCTTAGTTATGAGCGCAACCATTTTCCGATTTGCCACGCCCCTAATGGGCGTATCCGGAAAATCTTGACACTTTATAATTCGAGGGTATACACGAGTATATGTTCCAAATTTCAAGTCTCTAGCTTCAATAGCGTAGAAAAATATTGCATTCATACGGACAGACGGACATTTCACAAAAACAATATACTCTTTTTCCCTTTGGGAAACGAGTATAATTAACATAATTCATTTTAAACTTAACATTTCAATAAATTTAACATGCTTGTTTTTACAAAGGTTCTTAGTCATGATATCTGCAATCATGTCTGTTGTACAAGCATACTTTAAGTTAATTTGACCTTCGTCTACTACTTGACGAACAAAATGATATCTTATATCAATATGCTTAGTCCGGGAATGATTAACCGGATTCCTGGCCAACTCCTGTGCGCTCAGATTATCGCCATACATAGTAGTTGATGTAGATTCATCTCTACATCCAATCTCGATTATTAATCGACGTAAGAATATAGATTCCTTACAAGCCGCCGACAGTACCATGTATTCTGCCTCCGTGCTGCTAAGTGCCACGCTGCGTTGCTTTTCGGATCGCCAAGAAATCGGTCCACCTGCCATAGTATACATAGTATACGACCTCCGGTCAGTTCGATCTCCACCCCAATCCGCATATACATATCCAGTGAGTGGCTGATGACTACCTGTGTAATGTAACTTGAAATTTAGCGTCGCTGCCAAATATCTTAAAACGTGCTTTACGCCAGCCAGATGCTCGACGTGCGGATCTTAGTTCCTCTGAGCCAACTTCGCAACTGAGTGTAAAATGTCTGGTCTAGTCGTGAGTGCCAGGCACATCAGCTCACCAATCATTGATACTTGACAGGGTCAACCTTTTGACACTGTCCATCGGTGCAATTTACTTGGAAACCTGCATCCAGCGGAGTTGCTACTGGTCTACAATTGTCCATACCGTGAGTTCGTAATAATTCCTTGATATATTGCGAATGGCCTATGGTGATAGGTCCAAGCTCATCTTCACGCTGCACCTCCATGCCCAAAAACAGTTCAGACACGCCTTTGTCGACACAATCAAACGCATTTGAAATCGCCGCTTTGATGCTAACCAGGTCCTCCTTGGTTTGACATGCTATAAGCAAATCGTCAACATATACCAGGATTAACGACAAATTATCCTTTCCCATATGTTGGTAGAGACAGGACTCGTTTTCACAGGCCACAAAACCCAAACTACTCAGGACATCATTTAGTTTGGTGTTCCATTCCCTTCCTGATTGTTTCAATCCATATATCGCCTTATTCAATAGCAAAGCCTTAGCTGGTTGATCTCGATCAGTGTATTCTTGGGGTTGCTTCATATACACAGTATCGATCAGATGACTATTGAGGTATGCCGTTCATACATCCATTTGGTACACATACAATTTCAATTTCGCTGCCAGTGCAAAGATGATGCCATACCGCTGGGAGCAACCTTTTGCTATTGTGCCTTGAATCGTTCAACATGTCCATCTTTGTCACGTTTCAGACTGTATACCCATTTGCATCCTACAGACCGTTGTCCTTCCGGCAAGTCTGCTAACTGCCATGTCTGGTTCGCCATTAGTGCGTCATATTCCCGTTTCATCGCATCACACCAATCTGATGCATGAACACTCCTCAACGCCTCTTCATAGGATGATGGCACCTTCACGTTTGTAGCAACCAGAGCCCCAAGAACGTTGTGCTGCTTTCGAGGCCGGCCTGGCTTGCCAGTTCGAATCAGCCTTGGTCTGCCTGGACCAATGCGGGGAACTGTGTCATGCTCAACTTTCACAGTTGCGTCCTCGCTTCCTTTGTTCTTGCTACCTCCGTTGCTGCTGCGTCCCTTGATGCTGCGCCTCTCGCTTCTGCGTCTCTCGCTGCTGCGTCTCTCGGTGCTGCCTTCAACGCTGCTGTCCCGATTGCTGCTGCCTTTAACGCTACTATCCAGATCGCTGCTGCCTTCAACGCTGCTGTCCCGATCGCTGCTGCCTCTAATGCTGCTATCCCGATCGCTGCTGCCTCCAACGCTGCTGTCCCGATCGCTGCTGCGTCCCTCGCTGCTGTCCCGATCGCTGCTGCCAGAGCCATCACTCTCGTTACCAGGCTGCATGGTAACTTTAGATGTTGGCAGCTCAGTTACAGATGAATAGTTGTCATCTTCGTCCTCGTTGAAAAGAACATCTCGCCTCTCAATCACCTGACGAGATACTGGGTCGTACAAACGATAGCCTTTGCTTGCTACCGAATACCCAATCATGCGGTATTCTTTGCCCTTTGCTTGCAGTTTGCTTTTTCAAGCTATTGACATTCAAATGGCCATACCGTTTATGCCACAGCACACCATCTGCCTTAGCTGCAGCATAGCAGCTATTTTGCTTTCCTTGAAACATTTTCATGTCTTCCACCTTGTTTGCTTTTACCATGCAAAAACCTTTTTGCATTACTTTTGCATACTCTTGCCCAAAAGCTATAAAGCAATTATGTTTCACAGCGCTGCTCACTGAGAAAAAGTTTCCGCTCATTTTCGGCACATAGAGAACATCTTTTAACAGCAACGTGCATAATTCTGTCTCCAGCTTTACTTCTCCTTTTCCTTCTGCTTTCAGGAAACCAGAGTCAGCCAGACTAATCATTTCTGTGTGTTTAACAAACTTTGTGAATAACTTTTTATCACAACACATGTGGCTTGTTGCGCCACTATCCATACACCACATACTCTTTTTCAAATGATCTGCGCTCAACGCATTTTGAAAAACTGCACTGCTTGTTCTCTCTTCTACTCGCCTTTTTTTCATTAGCGCTCTCTTTCTTACACTCAGCCTTAATATGCCCGCGCTCGCCACACTTCCCTGCTTTTTCGCTCTCTGCTCGGCTGGCTTGTGTGTTGCACAAAATGCTTTTACGCATTCGTTCTTTTCTTCTGCGTTCTCCCTCCGCTAGCTCTCTTCCCTCACTTTGATGCATAGAGCGTTGAAGGGCAGCAGACTGTCGCGCGTCTCTATGGCGACAACGAAATTTTCGTAACTTTCTGGAAGACTCGACAGCAAAATAATTGTGCGCAATTCGTCGCATAGCTTAATTCCTACTGTCCCAAGGCTATCCAGAATTCCAACGAATTCATTTATATAACTCGAAATGCTTTGCCCTTGCTCCATGCGCTTGAAAAACAATTTATTGTACAGCTGAACCTTACGTGTTGGTCCACTCGGCTGATGGACATCTCTTAGCTGATTCGGACGACGTCTTGCAATCCTTCAAATAGCCCAATTGTGAAGGTTTCACACTTAATGTGATCACTGACAGCGCCTTCTCATCTATGGCCTGCCAATTCACATTTTCAGGAGCATCCGTTGGTAGCAATCCACCTGATGCTACACTCCACAGTTCCTAGTGCACCAACACACACCGCATTTGAACGCGCCAGGTTTCATAATTGCCTTCGTCCAACTTTTCTATTTGATAAATTCCGCTCATATCTATTATCAATTAGTTCCTGAGTCACACCGATGTTAATAGTTCATAACTAAAAACAAACACTTTATATTTCAATTAAACATCCGCGCCTGGGCCCATAACCTTTGTTGGATAGAAAACCTTTTTCTACTCAACAAATGGACGGAAGTTATATTTAAATTGAAAGATAAAAAACCGCGCGTGTGTGCTTTCACAACAATGGTTTATTTGTGACTAACTTAGATATGGTACCTATGACATAGATATGGTACACGTACTTATCGATACATATCGCATTGCTAAAGATGACATTTTCAACAATCAGCACTTATCGATAATTTTAATGTGTTTTTAAGGCGTAGTTTGTGTGAATGCTGAGATGGACTAAAGTATCGCTAGAGACTGTCGCGCGTCTCTATGGCGACAACGAAATTTTCGTAACTTTCTGGAAGACTCGACAGCAAAATAATTGTGCGCAATTCGTCGCATTGCTTAATTCCTACTGTCCCAAGGCTATCCAGAATTCCAACGAATTCATTTATATAACTCGAAATGCTTTGCCCTTGCTCCATGCGCTTGAAAAACAATTTATTGTACAGCTGAACCTTACGTGTTGGTCCACTCGGCTGATGGACATCTCTTAGCTGATTCGGACGACGTCTTGCAATCCTTCAAATAGCCCAATTGTGAAGGTTTCACACTTAATGTGATCACTGACAGCGCCTTCTCATCTATGGCCTGCCAATTCACATTTTCAGGAGCATCCGTTGGTAGCAATCCACCTGATGCTACACTCCACAGTTCCTAGTGCACCAACACACACCGCATTTGAACGCGCCAGGTTTCATAATTGCCTTCGTCCAACTTTTCTATTTGATAAATTCCGCTCATATCTATTATCAATTAGTTCCTGAGTCACACCGATGTTAATAGTTCATAACTAAAAACAAACACTTTATATTTCAATTAAACATCCGCCTGGGCCCATAACCTTTGTTGGATAGAAAACCTTTTTCTACTCAACAAATGGACGGAAGTTATATTTAAATTGAAAGATAAAAAACCGCGCGTGTATGCTTTCACAACAATAGTTTATTTGTGACTAACTTAGATATGGTACCTATGACATAGATATGGTACACGTACTTATCGATACATATCGCATTGCTAAAGATGACATTTTCAACAATCAGCACTTATCGATAATTTTAATGCGTTTTTAAGGCGTAGTTTGTGTGAATGCTGAGATGGACTAAAGTATCGCTAAGAAAACTTATTCAACAATTAAGTTCCCAAAGTAATGCCCACATTGCAGCCCAAGCGCACTCGCTGCGTCAACTGCGCAGTTAGCAGAGCGCGCGCTTATGCGTGCATGCACATGTGTGTGTGCATGTGTTGTTTGTAAGTTTGCATAAAAGAAGCGTAGAATGTTTTTTAATTTGGCTCTTCACAAGGCTCAGGGTATCTCCTAGTCGAGCAGTCCCGAATAGATCACTCTTACTTGTTAAGGTGTAGTTTGTACATTGTTTGATCTAGAATCTTCAAATTTGCTGTGTAGTTGCGTGTAATGAATACGGAGATAACGTAAGTTTTGATTTTGTCAAATTCCGCCCTTGTAGCACTACTTTGGGATTTGCCAATGGGCAACGCAATACTAGTGAGGCGTAGTGGATAGACGCAAAGCGCGTAATCGAAATGTTTCGAATTCGAAACTTTGTGGCGACGGCGTAACTTTTATATATATATATATGTTTTTTTTTAAATTTATAAATATGAAGTGCTAGTTGAAATGATGCGCTTTAACCTTATGATGAATAATTAAACATATCTTTATTTTATTTGAACTATATCAGCCAATTGCTGGTACGCTCAACTTGTCCGTTCGTTTGCTTACTCAATACTAACATAGTGTATCGACTTAACCGATAATTGATCTTAATACAGCTGTTCATTCGCCGATAACAATTAAAGTTGCATATATACTAAAAAAATCAAAAATATGCTAAATAATGAAAAATGTGCTAAATAATGACAAATGGTTCCTCAACATCCCGCCCCCCCCTGAAACTCTGTTTCAGAATGTGGTAGGGCTGCAATCTTCGTGATGGGTCGTATAATCTCTCCAGAAACGACCTTGAGCTTAACTGCTCGTACTAATCCATCCTCTCCTGGGTACACCTCGATTACGCGTCCTAGATTCCATGTTGCTGGAGGCGTATTCGAATCCTTGATGAGTACAATGTTGTATGCAAGGTTGTCTTCTCCAGGATCCCAGGGCCGTCCAAGTACCTTTGCTGTTGTTGTTGACATATTGACTCTATCACCTTGCACGGTGCTCAATCGTGTGCTATTTGAGATCCATTTTCCCAATTCCAACTGTGAACGTGACATGAGTGCAACTAACTCAGTTTGAATGTCAATGAGTTCTTCCTCTGTCATGGCTCCTTTTAATACATCATCCACGTAGAAATCCTCAAGCAATATCTTAGCTGCTCTAGGAAATTCATGCTCGTGGTCCTTGGCAAGTTGCTCTAACACCCGGACTGCCAGGAATGGCGCAGACGCAGTCCCGTATGTAACTGTGCAGAGTCTGAAGTGCTGCAATGGTGCTGACGGATCTTCTCTCCATAATATTCGTTGGAATTCCTGATGTTTAGCTGCAACCAGAATCTGTCTAAATATCTTTACAATATCAGCCGCAAATACAAACTTGTGCATTCAAAACCTCATGCATACGTTGAACAGATTGCGTTGTATACATGGACCAATATGAAGCGCATCGTTAAGAGACCGGCCATCTTGGTCTTGATATGAGCCATCAAATACCACACGCAGCTTTGCACCTAGCACCGGATGGTGCGGTATGTAGAAAATCTTCTTCGAAGTGGCGTCTTCTTCTACATCCACCTCCTTCATGTGGTCCAGTTGTATGTACTCCCTCATGAATTGTACATACCTTGATCGCAAAGCTGCATCCTTCATTAAACGACGTTCAACTGCCAAGAAGCGAGACTTGGCTTCATGAAAGGTGCCTGCGAACTCTGGGTTGTCCTGCTTAAACGGTAGCTCGACTATGTATCTCCCTTTAGCATTATGGGAGTGTGTTTGGACGAAATGAGTCTCCACTACATCATCTTCTGTATTTGCAGACGTGAACGATGGAACTTCCTCCAGTTCCCAAAACCGTTGCAACAATGCGTTGATGTCCATGGCAGCTAAGAGTGACGTAGTTTTAGTTGTAGTTGCTCCTCCCACTGATGTGATGATCCATCCAAATATGGAATCGATGGCGATTGTGTTGCCCTGGGCATTACACAACTTATCTCCAGTAAGAACCGTCCAAATGTGATCGTTACCAATCAGAATGTCGATTGATGCGTTGGTATTGAATGCGGCATCTGCTAGGGTGTGGCCGCTAAATATAGAGAGGTCTGCTGCGTCTATAGTTTCTCTCATCAGTGTCGAAGTAATGTTTCCAAGCACGTGCGCCTTGACCTCAAGCGATGCATCTGACACTCGCGACTTGATGTGTAGTGAACAGAGCCCTCTTGTCGTTTCTGCCTTGATTGATGAGATTCCAGATATGGAAATACGAGAGTGTGAACGGGCCAGACCCAATGTCTGGATACAGCGTTCCGAAACGTAGGACAACTCCGAGCCGCAGTCCAGTAATATGCGGCAAACAACGTCTTGACCTCGAGAATTGCGCATATACACCTGCGCCGTTGGCAGTGTACTTCTCATATTTGCACCCTTGCCACATTTCGCAATGTTCATGGCGTTCGTCAGTGCTACTACTGTGCTAGCACCTGGTGCCTCATTTGACTCATCCTTCTGGTGCTGCTGTGGCTCACCCTTGTCCCTAGTGCTGCTTTGATCGAAATGCAAAAGTGAGTGATGTCGGCGCTTGCAATACTTACAGGATGACTTCGATGTACAAGTGCTCACTCCATGACCAAGTCGCAAACAATTGAAACACATGTGTTTGGACTTTGCAAAGGCATATCGTTGCTAAATAGATAGGTCCAAGAACTGTGTACATGTCATCAATGCGTGTTCCTTGTTGCACTTAGCACAGCGCTCTGAAGTAGCGAGTAGCGCATGCGCGTTCCTGGTACCTCTGTCCTGTCTAGGTTTGCAACTTGTCTGAGTTACACCACTGTCAAATAGACCCTTAAACGCGTGCCCCTCCTTATAATCTCCATCAAATGGTGCGATATGAATCCGCGGCAGTTCCCAATCCTTTGTTAATGGTCCTGCGACTTGTTGTGAGCCTGACGATGACTCGTTATTCACCTGCTGCGGTAGCAGTCGTTGCATTATGCGATCCATAGTCTCCATTTGCGTCTGCTGCATTTGTTGCAAAATGCATTGGATGGTCGATTCATCTTTTTCCCGAGCACATTAGATGTAGTATTGGCCTCTTCCAGTTTGCGGGGTTTGTACTCAGTGTGTAGTGCCTTAAGAAGGGCACAAGCTCGATCAACGCGCTCCTCGTATGCATCGTTGTCACTTGCTGGATCCACATATCCCTGCACATCTTCATATTTATAAAGTTCGTCGCCAAGATTGACAAATTGCTCCAAAACCTGAACCAGCTTGTCCAATTTGGTATCAATATCGTGGAATGTGCAGCCATCAGGCGGGTGTTCCGCGTATACAGAAATACGCGTAATCGTTGCCTTCAATCTACTTCTGGCTCCCAGTAAAGTACGTATATTTTCCATTGCAGCTTGCTGCGTTGCCCGCAGTCAATTCAAGTTGTTGTCCAAAGTAGCCAGTAGCACTTTCCCAATAGTGCGTACTGGTAATTACGTATGATGCCAAATATCGATACGTAATTCCAAGAATGTGCAAATGCTGCATCTCCAGCAGCAAAAACACGACAAGACAAAACACGCCACTTTTCCAATAGTGCGCACCGTTTATTACGTATGATGCCAAATATCAATACGTAATTCGAAGAATGTGCAAATGCTGCGTCTCCAGCAGCAAAAACACGACAAGACAAAACACGCCACTTTTCCAATAGTGCGCGCCGTTTATTACGTATGATGCCAAATATCAATACGTAATTCGAAGAATGTGTAAATGCTGCGTCTCCAGCAGCAAAACACGACAAGACAAAACACGCCACTTTTCCAATAGTGCGCGCCGTTTATTACGTATGATGCCAAATATCAATACGTAATTCCAAGAATGTGCAAATGCTACGTCGCCAGCAGCAAAAACACGACAAGACAAAACACGCCACTTTTCCAATAGTGCGCGCCGCTTATTACGTATGATGCCAAATATCGATACGTAATTCCAAGAATGTGCAAATGCTGCGTCGCCAGCAGCAAAAACACGACAAGACAAAACAAGCCACTTTTCCAATAGTGCGCGCCGTTTATTACGTATGATGCCAAATATCAATACGCAATTCCATGAATGTGCAAATGCTGCGTCGCCAGCAGCAAAAACACGACAAGACAAAACACGGCACTTTTCCAATAGTGCGCGCTGTTTTCCAAAAATCCAAAGTGAGTATTCAGTAGCAATGCCCAACGGATCCGGCTCAAAGGACCAAATTTTATGATAAATAATTAAACATATCTTTATTTTATTTGAACTATATCAGCCAATTGCTGGTACGCTCAACTTGTCCGTTCGTTTGCTTACTCAATACTAACATAGTGTATCGACTTAACCGATAATTGATCTTGATACAGCTGTTCATTCGCCGATAACAATTAAAGTTGCATATGCAACTTATATACTAAAAAAATCAAAAATATGCTAAATAATGAAAAATGTGCTAAATAATGACAAATGGTTCCTCAACACCTTACATATGCAATAAATAGATGCAGGTTCGAGTCCAGGTGCGGTGATTTTTGCCTTTCTATTTATTTATTTTTGATTGGCATACATTCTAGTTGAATAAAATTTAAAAAATATAATTTAATTTTGGAAAATTTAATATTATATGCAAGCTATGGGGCGTATCAAAAAATGCAAATCGCACGGTGCTCAGGGTATATCCTAGTCGGGCTCCTCCGATTAGAGTTTTCTTTCTTCAATAAAACATTTTGGCTTAGTTTTTACATCAATTCTAACAAAAACCTTAAAAATATCAATTAAAAACATATTTAAAATGTTTCATTTCATTTTTTGGTTTTTTTTTATTATAATTTTCTTGTTAGTTTTTATTTGTTTTGTTTTAGAGCATTAACAAATTTGAATTATTAAGCAAATAAATGCAAAGAACTTTTTAATATTTAATTCATTTTCACCTTAACATTAAATAAGTTTTCAACAAATTTTACATGTTTTAGAGTTTCATGTAAACTATGTATGATGCTACAAATTGAAAGGTTGTGTATATATTTGAACTACATATTATTTTAGTTTTGACATGTGTCACTTCAAGTGTGCAGTTGTTTCTCTAGTGCAAATAATTATTTACCCTGGAAACGCCACAGTCAATTTGTGAGTGAACGCCGCGCATCATACCTTCATAGTGTACTGCAGACTTTAAAAAAAAAACGCTATGGTGACAAACAAATTTTTCACAGCGGTTTTGGTTTATTGCCAAGTAAAACAAAAAACTCTAGCCTACTTAGGCCTAAAAATATAAAAACTTACTGTGTGTGATTGCACTTAAGTAAACTAACCTAATATGTCCAACACCGCTACCAACAAGCAAGCTTCCGGGTCCCCAACCCTGCAAGCAGAAATACAAGGCTCGATGCCAATATGGTTAAAAAAGTGACACCCCAAATCTCAAAGCCAAACTCTCCAACCGCAGATCTCGCTACTGCCTCTGCAAATGCGCCAGTAAATTTGCAAGACCAACTCAAGCTTTTCATGGCTCAGACAACAAATGCATCAGCCAAATTAGATGTTGCGTCAGTGCAAGCCCCGAGAAACGAGAACACGAAAAGGAAACTCCTAGCTACTTCTCCAAAACTAATTAAGAAAAAGATATTGGTAGATGAATCCAGCACAAGCAAAGCGGCTATGTCTCAAAGTTGTTTCGCACTCCTACAAGCGGATGAAGATACTGACGAAATTGAAGATGTGCCCATGAAAGCACTTCACAGGGCAAGGACTGGAGTTCCATTGCTACCAACTAAAGGAGGACAAACCATATCGTGTTTGCCTCAAAGGTCTTCATCACAGCACTAATGCTCTACACATATAAGAGGACCTCGAGAGCAAAGGGCACATAGTAAAAAACGTGCACAACCCAGTCAGCCGCATCGACAAATCGCCGGTCAACATATTCTTTGTTGATGTGACCCAGGCACCGAACAACAAGCAAATTCTGGATTTACGTATCATCTGCAAACAGCGATGTACATTTGAACTGCCATGAAAGTTCAATGACCTAACTCAATGCTATCGTTGCGAGGAGTTCGGGCACACGCAGAAATACTGTCACAAAGCACCTAGGTGTGTTAAATGCGCAGAGGATCACGACTCCAAAAACTGCACTAAAGAGAAGTCACTGTCCCCCACTTGTGTACACTGCAAGGAACAACACCCTGCTAACTACAAGGGCTGCCTCGTCTACAAGCGCCTTCTCAAGATGCAGTCTCCACCAGAAAAACGAAAACCTGTTTCAGCCCGCAACGGCCCAGCAGGTCACTATCCCAGACCTGCTGCAGCAGTACAAATTAACTCACTTATCAGAAGTGCCCCTCCTGCTGGTGGCGCATCTTATGCCCAAGCCTTGCGCGGAGAGGTAATAAGTCCGATCCAGCCAACAAATGAGAATTTCCTAGCTGAACTTCTCCAAAAACAACAGGCACAAACCTACCAAATGCTAGACTCTGCGAAAATGATGTAAGAGCGCTCCTTGAACAGAGGCAGGACAAAACTCTAATCGGTAAAGATTGGAATAGCTGGCATCCATTCTGGGGCAGCAACTACACAAACACACGAGGAGAAGCTACCTTCAAGGCTATACATGCAATGCGGTACAAAATACTTGAAACTGAAGCCCCAACGCGGTATCCATGAAATGGGCATAATCCATCAGCAATTGACTTTGCTGTTTACAAAGCCAAAGCTTTTGCCCTGCATCTGTAGCAGCAGTTTACGCCTCTGATGAGTGCTGAGCCAAACGAGGTAGAAGACACAGTAAACAATATACTTTCTCCACTCCCAGCAGACGACGGGATTAGGACTTGCACCAAGGAGGAAGTCGTAGACGGAATCAGCCGGATTAAGAAAAATAAAGCGCCCGGACACAATCTAATAAACAGCAGAGTCCTAAGATCGCTGCCCGACTCGACTATAGACTACATCGTCATGCTGTACAACGCCATTTTTCGCATACGGCACTTTCCAGCTTGCTGGAAGCGGGCTATGATTGTGATGATCCCCAAACCAGGCAATCCAGTAAGCGAATGCAGGGGGATCGTACCGAATCACCAATTCATTTTCCGGAGGCAGCACGGAACGCTGGAACAGATACACAGAGTTGTACACCACATCCTTGACGCCTTCGAACAGAAGATGTACTGCTCTGCCGCATTCTTAGATTTCAAGCAAGCCTACGATCGTGTATGGCATTTAGGATTGTTTCAAAAAGAAAATGCAGCCCTCCCGACTTCTATTTTTATGCTACTGTCTTCATACATCACTAACAGAAGCTTTCAAGTGGCTAAGGGACAGGCTATTTCATCGACAAGACCAATCAAGGCTGGTGTCCCTCAGGGCAGTGTACTGGGGCCAACACTGTACACGCTGTATACAGCTAAAATGCCACTTCCACTGGACAGCTACGGAGCTGCAGATGACACTGCAATCCTGTCGCGATCTCACTCTGCGCAAGAAGCTACTAAAAAGCCTCCAGAGGTACCTGGTACCTCCAGAGTTACCTGGGTGTTGGGCAAAACAGTGGTGCATAACCATCAAGGCACAGAAGTCAGCTCACGTAAGTTTCACAACGCGAAGAGGAGACTGCCCTGGTGTAACTCTGGGAGTGCAAATACCGAAAGTCAACAAAGTGATATATCTCGGTGTTACACTTGATAAAAAATTTAATTTAAAACTGGATTGGATGTTGAGACCGTCCAGCAAACTGTCGCTATGCAGCAAAATAAAAATTTATAATGCCATCGTCGTACCAACACTCACATACGCTATCCCCATTTGGGGTACCGTAGCGAGGACACATATAAAACAAGTAAGAACGTTGCCTTAGGGCGAGACCTAAAGCGTGATACTCGTTTCCCACAGGGGCATCTGGTATTTTAAATTTAATAATTTATCTCAAATTTTGGATTTATGTAGATTCATGTGAATTTTATGCAATTTCAATTTTTGCAAATATAACTATGTGAATGAATTAGCATTTTTATAAAATTTAAAAAATTCAATAGAATCATATGCTGAAAGTTTCATCAAGTTCCGTTAAGTTAGTCGCAATCTATTAAACAAAACGTTTGGCCAATTATGACACGCACGCGTTAAGCAGCGACAGCAAAATACATTTACATTTACACATACATTGAAACGTGCAAGCGCGTTTGCTTATGCACGGTCGCAAATAAATTCAGCGCCATTCATTCTAGCATATTCTTCAACCAAAATTGTTATCGAGTTGTGTTTGCATTTTCAGCCGCTTCTTTAGTTTTGTATTTGTCAAATATCGCCCTTTATACGCATACATTCAACCGACCACCGTTTTTGTATGTACACATATAAATACATACGTTCATATGCGCGCATTTCAGCTTTTTCTAAGAATCACAATTGCGATTGATTTATGTTTATATTGTGTTTGCATTAACAGCAGCTTCTATAGTTTTGTATTTGTCAATAGTCGCCCTTGTAGTGAAGTAGTTTCGGATTTGCCAACAGCCAATGCAAAACTGATGTGGCGCAGCAGGTAGATGAAAAAAAATAGTAGCGCAGCTGTTCGTGCCTACATACATGCATACCTGATGGGACCTATCGTCAATTTTTTTGTGCGTGAATAATTTTGTTCGGACTAAGTCGATTACACAAATATCGGTATTTGATATTTACATTTTTTGTCAGGGTCATACACACAAAAAGAAAATAACATAACTGACCTAGGCTATACGAAAAATGATAATTTTAGCAGATAAATTATTTGCAGAACTTCAACATTAAATCGAATTACATATATTTCTCAGAAATGCCGTTTGTCGTCTTAGCAATTCTTATTAGGCTTATTTATATAGGTGGCACAGGCATATGAATTTTGCAGCTGGGCGTTACAAATTTTGTTGCCAATTTGCCACGCCCCCAGTAGGCGTAGACATATCATATTTGGCAAGTTCCTAGAAGGAGTCGAGAATAACGTAACTGTAAAGTTTGGATGGATTACACTCCAAAAATGTGAAAGTTACAGGGTATTTTTGCGATATACCACGCCCCCAAAGGGGCGTAAGATTTATTTTTGGGGAATCAATAGAAGAGGCCTCCAGTAACACAAACATCCAATTTTGAAGCGTATAGCTCTAAAACTATAGGAGTTATAAGGTTTTTGGGATTTGCCACACCCCCATGAAGGCGTAGGTATGTCCGCCATATCTTTTTGATCTTGGGTTGCTTATCCGAGTGTATATATCAAATTTCAAGTCTCTAGCATCAATAGTGCTCAAAATATAGCTGAATTTGTAAAATCACTCTATATTCAGATCCGATTTGCCACGCCCCCAGTGGGCGTGGACATCAAATCTTTTTATAAATCTTTATAGAATCGAAGCGTTAAGATACGTGCCAAATTTCAGCATTCTAGCTTTAAAACTGTAGAAGGTACAGTTTCCCCAATGGGCGTAGATATATCCGCCATATCGTTTTGAGCTTGAGTGGTCAACGCAAGTATACATTTCAAATTTCAACTCTCTAGCTCTTCAACTAATATGATTTCTATGATTTCTATTAACTATGGGCGCAACCATTTTCCGATTTGCCACGCCCCTAGTGGGCGTATCCGGAAAATCTTGACACTTTATAATTCGAGGGTATACACGAGTATATGTTCCAAATTTAAAGTCTCTAGCTTCAATAGCGTAGAAAAATATTGCATTCATACAGACAGACGGACAGACGGACAGACGGCCAGACGGACAGACGGACATTTCACAAAAAAACCAATATACTCTTTTTCCCTTTGGGAAACGAGTATAAAAAGTGTAAACCCGGCAAAACAAAGCGCTACGGCGACTCACATGTGCAAGCTGGTACGTTCGCAATTCTGTGCTGCACAGCGATCTCATAATTCCAACAATTGCTGAACTGATCGGACGTCACTTCTTAAGGTACGCGGACAGGCTCTTGGCGCACCCAAATCAACTGGCTACTGACCTAGCACACAACAACAATAGGCGAAGGCTTAAAAGGCTTCACCCGTTGGACCACAGATCTCCATAATTAATTATAACTAATATTTAACTAATAACTAACTAATCACAATGACTAATAATTATAACTAACTGTAAATAATGTAAATACCGGTTTCTAGCCCAATAAAGATTTATGAAAAAAAAAACATATTATTTACAATTTTTCATTGATTGTTTTTTTTTTTTCGTTTTGTACTTTGTTAGAATTCATGTAGATATGCTGCAATTATCCAACCGAATCCTTGTTGTCCCACCAAATAAACATATAAATTCCAATTTCCAATTCAAGACTTAATCTTACTAAGCGAAGAACGTTGCCTTAGGACGAAACCTTAAGCGTGATACTCGTTTCCCACAGGGCAGCTGGTATTTTAAATTTAATAATTTATATCAAATTTTGCATTTATGTAGTTGTGAATTTTATGCAATTTCAATTTTTGCAAATATAACTATGTGAATGAATTAGCATTTCTATAAAATGTAAAAAATTCAATAGAATCATATGCTGAAAGTTTCATCAAGTTCCGTTAAGTTAGTCGCAATATATTAAACAAAACAAAACATACGTTCATATGCGTGCATTTCAGCTTTTTCTAAGAATCACAATTGCGATTGATTTATGTTTATATTGTGTTTGCATTAACAGCCGCTTCTATAGTTTTGTATTTGGCAAAAGTCGCCCTTGTAGTGAAGTAATTTCTGTCTGTTCTTGTCTGTTGGCAAGACAATGCAAAACTGATGTGGCGCAGCAGGTAGATGAAAAGCGTGTAAGCAAAAGGGTCCGCGTTCGAGACGCGGAGCGACGGCATGAAAATAGTTTCACAGCTGTTCGTGCCTATATACATACATACATGATGGGTCCTATCGTCAATTTTTTTGTGTGGAATAATTTTGTTCGGACTAAGTCGATTACACAAATATCGAAATTTGATATTTACATTTTTTGTCACAAAAGGAAAAAAACATAACTGACCTAGGCTATACGAAAAATGATAATTTTAGCAGATCAATTATTTACAGAACTTCAACATTAAATCGAACTATATATATTTCTCAGAAGTGCCGTTTGTCGTCTTAGCAATTCTTACTAAGCTTATTTTTATAGGTGGCACAGGCATATGAATTTTGCAGCTGGGCGTTACAAATTTTGTTGCCAATTTTCCACGCCCCCAGTAGGCGTAGACATATCATATTTGGCAAGTTCCTAGAAGGAGTCGAGAATAACGTAACTGTAAAGTTTGGATGGATTACACTCCAAAAATGTGAAAGTTACAGGGTATTTTTGCGATATACCACGCCCCCAAAGGGGCGTAAGATTTATTTTTGGGGAATCAATAGAAGAGGCCTCCAGTAACACAAACATCCAATTTTGAAGCGTATAGCTCTAAAACTATAGGAGTTATAAGGTTTTTGGGATTTGCCACACCCCCATGAAGGCGTAGGTATGTCCGCCATATCTTTTTGATCTTGGGTTGCTTATCCGAGTGTATATATCAAATTTCAAGTCTCTAGCATCAATAGTGCTCAAAATATAGCTGAATTTGTAAAATCACTCTATATTCAGATCCGATTTGCCACGCCCCCAGTGGGCGTGGACATCAAATCTTTTTATAAATCTTTATAGAATCGAAGCGTTAAGATACGTGCCAAATTTCAGCATTCTAGCTTTAAAACTGTAGAAGGTACAGTTTTCCCGATTTGTCACGCCCCCAATGGGCGTAGATATATCCGCCATATCTTTTTAAACTTGGGTGGTCAACGCAAGTATACATTTCAAATTTCAACTCTCTAGCTCTTCAACTAATATGATTTCTTAACTATGGGCGCAAGCATTTTCCGATTTGCCACGCCCCTAGTGGGCGTATCCGGAAAATCTTGACACTTTATAATTCGAGGGTATACACGAGTATATGTTCCAAATTTCAAGTCTCTAGCTTCAATAGCGTAGAAAAATATTGCATTCATACGGACAGACGGACAGACGGGCAGACTGACGGACAGCAAGACGGACATTTCACAAAACCAATATACTCTTTTTCCCTTTGGGAAACGAGTATAATAATCTGAATTATAATCATTTGACAAAGTTAATTAGAGATAATCAAATTTCACGCGAACCAGTTTATTTCGACTTTGCTAAAATTTAAAATGTCCTTGCAAAGAGCAATTTGTGTGTATGGCATTTGTATCGATTAATCAAACTTATAAGGTATACTGTTGCGATCCGGCCAACAAAATTAGAGTGTCATATCAACTCATATATATGCCACGCCTCATTTTCCCCCAATAGCCCCTTATTTGGAAAAAGCGTAAATCAAATACCAGAGACTTGGCAAATACACACATATAAATGCCATTAATATGTTGTGAAAGTTTGATGAAAAAAGTCCATCGCTTAAAAAAGTTATTAAGCAATTCAGTACTCTTAGTAATGCCCACACTGCAGTCCAAGCGCGGTCGCTGCGTCAATTGCGCAGTTGGCAGAGCGCACGAGAGTATTCGTTACAGAGTAAAGAGTATTCATAACATATCAACTTTGAAGTCTCTAGCTCAAAATATGTACAAACCTGGCTGTTGGAAGCTGCCGAGCTTTTTCGGCAACTCTGGCTCCAATCATTTACGAAGGCAAATAATAAAACCACGATTTAATTTAGCTTATTATTTATTAATTTAATGCCTAGTCCGCGATGATCGTATAGGCAAAGTTAATACAATTACAATAGAGATAGGTAGGTGTTGCTCGCTTGAAGGTGAATTTCGAATTTAAAGAATAGAATACAAAATGATAAGCAAGTGACCGAGCAGCATAAATTTACATATGTATGTGTGTTACAGTTTCTTTTTGTGCCTAACTGCACTATGAGCGAATGAGAATGTGATAAAGAGCAGATGGCTCAAGAGAAGCTTATTTAAGAGCAATTATTAGCTGCTGCGCCGAACATCCTCCCCCCCGTTGAAAGACCAAGTCTTTTAACAGGATCATCAACCGGAAGGACGCACAGCTTATTGACAGCTCGACGTGTAGTTCCAGTGGGTGTGCGCAGAACCGCGACTCTCACAGCACCATCAGCTCCAGCGATGGTCTCAACGACTCGAGCTAATGGCCATTTCAACGGCGGCAAGTTTTCGTCCTTCACACATACGACATCATTGATCTTGATCGGAGGCTGCGAGGTGACCCATTTTCCACGCTGTTGAAGAATATTAAGGTACTCCTCACTCCAGCGCTTCCAGAACAATTGCTGTAAGTAAGCAATGCGTTGCCATTGACCGAGGCGATTGTGGTCGAGCCCAGTTACGTCTGGCTCGGGAAAATCGATGAGTGGTCGACCAATCAAAAAATGTCCTGGAGTGAGAACTCCAAGATCAACGGGATTTTCTGAAAGTGGAACAAGAGGACGAGAATTGATTATAGCCTGAATTTGGCATACCAAGGTGCGAAGTTCATCGAAGCCGAGAAGTGATGATCCCATAGCGCGGTATAGATGACTCTTTGCGGTCTTCACTGCTGCTTCCCATAGGCCACCGAAATGTGGCGAGCGAGGAGGTATGAACTTCCAATCAAAACTGTTGTTGATGCAGTAGTTCTGAACTTCAGTGCGATGTTCCTGGCTCAACAATAAACGCTTCAGATCCGCTAGCTCGTGTCGTGCACCCACAAAGTTAGTAGCGTTGTCAGACCAAATGCATCTTGGAATGCCGCGCGTACTGATGAAACGCTTGAGGGCGCCCAAGAAAGCTGCGGTCGACAGATCCTTTGCGAGCTCCAACCATACAGCCTTAGTTGCGAAGCAAACGAATACGCAGATGTAGCATTTTATTGAAGTTCGGTTTCGTCCATCGGGTTTGTAGTAAAATGGTCCACAGTAGTCGATTCCAGTGACAGTAAATGCCGGTGAAAACTGTATACGATCCTTAGGCAAGCCCGCCATTATATGCTCCACTAGACGAGGCCGGGATCTACAGCATATGACACATTTTCGCAATGCTCGGCAGACAGTTTTCATGCCGCCTATGGGCCAAAACTGGAGTCGAATTACTCCATGCAAGGCCTGCGGTCCTGCATGATGATGCGCCAGATGAAGATGAGATATTATAGAGAAGGTCAAGGGATGTTCTTTGGGCAAGATAATTGGGTGGCGCGCATCGAAGCCGAGAGTCGAGTCCCGGAAGCGGCCACCAACTCGAAGTAGACCAAAGTCATCCATAAACGGAGAGAGGGAAAGAATGGCGCTTGACGAATGAACATTCTTTCCATTTCGTAGTGCAGAGTATTCTAGGTGCAGCTGAGTTCTTTGAACAAGACGAGACAATATGTGCGATCCTTGACGAAGATCATCCGCTGACAATCTAGGTGCCTTTGTTACGTCGCTGCCGTCATCGAGTTTGAGAAAACTTTCCTGTTCAGTTTCTGGAACTCCGCGAAGTGCGTCTCTTGAATTGGAGCACCATTTTCTCAACTTAAAGTTTCCTCGAGCAAGAAGACCTGTGGTTTGTTGCATTATGTCGCGAACTTCTTCAACTGAATTGCCTCCTGAGATCAGGTCATCAACGTAGAAATCTCGCAAAACCGTTTTGGATCCTAATGGGTATGCCGACGACTCATCTATTGCTAATTGATGCATTGCACGAATGGCCAAAAATGACGCTGGTTTGGTCCCATAAGTGACGGTATTCAATTTGAAGACTTCGATAGCATCGTCTGATAAGTTTCGCCATAAAATGCACTGGAGCATAGAATCAGGCTCTGCGACCTTCACACACCTATACATTTTACCAGTATCACCAGTAAGTGCAATCGAAAATGTACGAAAACGAACGAGTGTGTGAAACAAGGTAGCTTGAATAGTCGGTCCTGACATAAGCAAATCGTTTAATGAGAAACCAGATGTGGTAGCTGCCGAGCCATCGAAGACAACTCTCAGCTTTGTTGTCGAACTCTCTTCTTTGTATACGCAATGATGAGGTAAGAAATATTTGCATTCATTGATCTCTTCGCTGGGAACCAAAGACATATGATTGAGATCAATATACTCCTTTATAAATGCTGAGTATTTCTCCTTTAAAGTTTGATTTCGAGCGAACTTACGCTCTAAATTCAACAATCGACGCTTGGCCTGCAAATAGGAATCGCCCAAAGATTCAACGCCTTGCTTTTTTGGCAAACAGACTGAATATTCCCCAGAAGGTAATCGACGATAGTTTGTAATGAAATGCTGCTCGCAATTAAGTTCTTCTGTGGTTACCTTGGCAATAGGCTCGAAAACGTGTTCCACTTCCCAAAACTGACGCACCAACTCATTAAGCCGAGTGCTGTGATTGGCGTGATCCGAATTTCTTTGGGTTGCGATAAACGAACAGAGTTTGGGGGCATGTTGCCCGCCACCTGAAATGATCCAGCCGAGCTGCGTTTTCTGCACAACTGGTAATCCAGGTGCCAACTTAATTTTCCCAACACACATCAGCTCGAAGAAGAGACCAGCTCCGATGAGAAGATCAATCCGTTGTGACTTATGGAACAAAGGATCAGCTAGCTGTACGTTTGAGGGTATATTCCAAGTATTAGTAGAAATTGAGATGCCAGGCTGGTTGTCAGTAATAGTCTGGGCGACGATGGCAGTGATGGAGGCAGAATAATCAGAAATCCGCGATTTCAGAACGAGATTGACTGAATATCCTTCAGTTGAGAAGCTGGCATCTCCAATGCCACACACTGCAGTAAGTGATTTACATTTTCGAAGCTGAAGCTGATTTGCAAACCGACTGGTGACGAAGTGAAGTTGAGATCCTGAGTCCAAGAGCGCACGACACGGAAAGAATGTGCCAGCTCGGTTCTTGACAAGGATTATAGCAGTGGCTAGAAGCACCACATCAGACGAGTTAGGAGATAGAGAAGGTGACATTGCAACCATGGCAGTGGGATGTATTGCATTTGCTTGTTGTTTAAGTTGAGGGACTACGTTCGATGTAACTGTTGAAGACTGATTGTAATGCAATAAAGTATGGTGCTTCAATTGGCAGGTACGGCAGGAACCAGATTTGCAATCCTTCAGCTGATGTCCCTTTCTTAGGCAATTGAGGCAAAGGGCGAGCCTCTTGGCCTCCTTATGCCTTGCCATTGGGGACAATTGCTCAAAACGCTTACATTGGAATAGCGCGTGACTTGGATCGTCACAAAAGACACAACGAATAGGAGTCTTCGAAGCAACAAATGCTTTTCTTAAAGGAGTACTCACGATCTTTCCTGACTTGCCAACCTGACCATCCTGCAAGACTTGATCCACATTTTCAAGGACTCGACACCGTCCTTGCAGAAATTCTGACAATCTCGACCAAGATGGCAACTCATTAGTAGATGAACCTTCCTCCCATTTAGCCTGAGTAACCTTGTCCAGCTTTTGCAACACTGTTTGCACGATGACACAGTCAGCAACTTCTTCTCTCGATGCTAAAGAATCCATAGCGCGAATGTGAGACGTAACTTTATCCACCAACTGCCTCAGCCTGCCCACAGATGCATCAACTTTCTCAAGCCGGAATATTGCTCTGATGTGTGCCTGTACAATAAAGCGTTTATTATCAAATCGACGTTGAAGAATATCCAGAGCGACGAGATAGTTGGCTTTGTTGATTTCCAATGAGCTGATGGTATCCAACGCAGAACCACTTAAGCAGGATCGAAGATGCTGGAACTTCTCAATAGGACTGAGATCCGGATCAGCATCTATTATCGTCTTGAACATAGAGTAGAAGTTTTCCCACTCAGTGTAGACTCCACTAAATTTTGGCAGCTCCAGCTGCGGCAAACGCGATCGATTAGCCATGACGAGTGTTGGATGAGCATTTGAACCACTTGTATTAAGCGTCGACGAAAGTTGTTGATCCGACCGATTTCCTAGTTCACGTTGAAGCAAGGCTTTAAACTTTAACAAGGTTGATTCAAACTGCGCAGGCAAATCACTAGATATGGACTCAAAGTTAGATTCTTCTAGGCTAGTATGGACTGAATCAAAGTTTGACTCTAACTTGGTTAGCGAATCCAAAAGCACACGTAAATCACACGAGTCCATGTGACTTAATTTGTCAATGTCCATATCGGCATATAACCTTTCAAGTCTATCGAAAAGCGCGTTTGTTTTGAGTTTTAAGAAAGTAACCTGAGATGCAGGCACTTGATCAACATTCGACTCTGAGTTATTCATTTAAGTTTGTTTACTCGCGAAAAAACACGTTTTGTTACAAAATTAATGCACAAGCTAATATACTCTCTAATGCACTTCGAGTTTAGCTGATCTAATATGCAGGTTCACTCTTTCACTGTAAATGCGTGTGTTTGTATGTGTGTGATCGACACAGCTATTTTCGGATTAGCGGGCCTTCTATGCAAACACTGCACAAAGAAGCGCCAAAAACCGCGAAGAACAACCAACGAACAAGAAGATGATAAAGATAAGCACAACACAAGCGCGACCGCAAGCTTATCTGAGCTATTATATATGTCTGTATGTGTGTCTTCTATGATTGACACAGCTTTTTCGGCTTAGCGGGCCCTATATGCAGACGATGTACAGCAGGCGCCAAACGCGACGAACGAAACAGACGATTAAAGAGGAATAAGAAAAAACTCGAGATAATGCACGCACAATGCCATGCACTATTATATACACAAATTAATATATAACTTGAGCATAAATGTTAATGTTTTACACGACGAGATTTGTTATTAATTTGAATGCACTATTTTGCACAAATTTTAACGCTTTGCACTGTCGTGTACGACGAAGTTTATTGCTAATTTGAATGCACTATTTTGCACAAATGTTAATGCTTTACACTGTTTCGTCGTACAACGCGATGTGTTATTAATTTGAATGCACTATTTTGCACAAATGTTAATGATTCACACCGTTATACTTTGACGAAGTTGAGTATTAACTTGATACACTAAACGAAACACCACGGAGTGTATAAATTACGTCGGGGTCACCAAAATGTTGGAAGCTGCCGAGCTTTTTCGGCAACTCTGGCTCCAATCATTTACGAAGGCAAATAATAAAACCACGATTTAATTTAGCTTATTATTTATTAATTTAATGCCTAGTCCGCGATGATCGTATAGGCAAAGTTAATACAATTACAATAGAGATAGGTAGGTGTTGCTCGCTTGAAGGTGAATTTCGAATTTAAAGAATAGAATACAAAATGATAAGCAAGTGACCGAGCAGCATAAATTTACATATGTATGTGTGTTACAGTTTCTTTTTGTGCCTAACTGCACTATGAGCGAATGAGAATGTGATAAAGAGCAGATGGCTCAAGAGAAGCTTATTTAAGAGCAATTATTAGCTGCTGCGCCGAACACTGGCCTTAAAAACACATTAAAATTTTCGATGAATGCTCATAAAATCGAAATGGAATGAGTTATAAATTTAAATTTACAAACTTGTGCAGCGTATGGTATTATCGAGTATTTATGTAAAATTTCAAGTCTCTACGTTGCGTAGCTTAAAATATCTCAGCGTTCACACGGACGGACGGACAGACAGACGGACGGACGGACAGACGGACAGGGCTATATCGACTCGTCTTGTCGCCCTGAGCAAGAATACAGGTATCCCTCGTATGACGCCATAGTTACGTTTCAGAAGAATTGCGCGTTATGTAATTCTGCGTTATCTAAAACATAGTTTTCATATAAATTTGGGGGTTATGTTCCACTAGGTTTTTTTTTTTTTTAATAAAATACACACAAAACAACAGATGCACATATATTTCAACTCAATACTAAAGTTCAGACTTACTTATGCAATTAAAAACACAAGATATGAATCATATATATAATTGCAAAATCTGTTATCAGTTTTTGGTGGATGGTTTTTTAAGCTCCTTTTGAATTTCGTAATAAGGTGCTAGATTAATATATATTTCCCTTATTATTTTTCTGGATCTCTCCAGCGAAGGATCATTAGATGTAAAGAAAGATTTCATTTTCTCAGCCATTTCGTTGTACTGAAACCTAATTTTTCCAAATCGCGTTATATCGAAACCGCGTTGTATAAGACCGCGTTATACAAGGGATACCTGTATATATACTTTATGGCGTGTGGCATTTTCCAGGTTCGCTGGAATCATGGGAATGCTGGGCATTGGGTAACAATCAGGTATAGTCTTTTCGTTCAGTTTCCTGAAGTCGATGACTAATCTTTTCTTTGTGTTGCCATAGGCGTCTGTGCCTTTTTTGTCAACAACCCACGTTGGGCTGTTGTAGGGTGACCTTGATGCTCTGATGATGCCATCTTTTAATAGTTGCTTGACTTCACTGTTTATGAAGTCAGAAACGCCCATTAGATTTGGGTTACTTCTGGCATATTCGTTGTCAACCGTGCGGATTGTGGCAGAGACAGAGGTGTTAGAAGGGAGTGCTTCTTCTTCTGATGAAAAGGCATTTTTCCCTTTAAGTATCATGTTCCTGAACTCTTTTTTGACGGAGGTAGGAACTACGATGTCGTCTACATCGGTGAAATTTACTTCAGTGCATTTCTGGTATTGAATTTCTTCAGATATTTTTATTTTTATTTTATTTTTTATGCCCTGATACTCTAGTGTATTCTTTGTAAGGTCCAACTGTACTGTAAGAAAAGAAACCAGAGACAGCGATTACTGACTGTCACCTTTTCTGGCCCCGGCAGAATGTTCAGGCATGAACATAAAAATATATATAAATATGTAAACATGCCGTCTACGCACTTGACGACTAGCATGCAGTGCGATAGATGAAGAAAGGCCACATGTGTGGAATCTTAAAATAGCCAGATGAACGCTGACCCTTACAACGTCAGCGATAGGATAAGAATAGATAATAGACGAACGCTGAGCCCTATAACCTCAGCGATAATATACGAATGCAATAGAGCAATGCTGAGCCTTACACACTCAGCAATAGACACATTAGTTTTAAGGGTGACATAACAATCTTATTAGTTACCAGAGTCAGTCTCTTTTCGACCTCATCATAGCACTGCATAAGTGTCGTTTCACCCTGTCTGACCATGTCTAAGTTTTGCCTCAGCAGGCGTAAAGTTGTTCGGTCGGCATAGGTGCAATCCAATCTAGCCAGTATGGCGTGGAAATTTAGGACTGTGTTGTAGGATACAAGTAAAGCTCCGGCCGGCCCTTTGACCTTGTTTCTAAGAATGGCTACTGCTTGGTAGTGTTCGAAGTGCTTGAAGAGTTCATACGCATTTAGTGCTGCTTGTCTCCAAGCAACATATTGGTCTTATGCACCAGAAAAATCTGGTACAGATTTTATTATGTCGAGGTTTATGTTACATTTTACGCCTGGGACGACGCACAGTAGGGCCTCTGCCTGCAGAGCGTGGCAAAAATAAGTAAAGTGATTAACACCGATTTTTAATTTCTTGGTGTAAAATGATTGGAAACTAGCTCTAGATGAAGAATCCAAAAGATTTTTGAAAATAGATGAATTTTAAGCATAGATATGAGCCTTTAAAGTGGGGTCAGTTTGCAAAATTTAACCAAAAAAGAGAAATTTTGTAAAAAATATTCTTCTTTTCAATTGAATTGCAAGAAAAATATTGCACCAATTCTTGATATTTTGGTATCGTTGAAAAAATTGGTATATTTATAACATAATAAAAGAAAAAGAATGTTATTATGATCAATAATTTAAGAGCTAGACTAATTCTAGTTAACCTAAAAAATTTGCTCATTTTTTGGCGTAAAGTGTCCACTTTTATCTTCTGAGTCCATCCGAGTCCACCAATTCGGATTATATACAGATATTTGTCAATGTTTTTTACACAATATTCATAAAATATCGGCCGCCCGAAGGTGCCCGTTTGGTTTTCTACAGTAAAAAACTCAAACAAAATCGGCATAAAATGCCAAATATTCTTAACAAACACTTTTTATTGAAAAAACTAAAATATACAGATAAAATAAACAGATGAGAATTTAAGTTTATTAGATATTTATTCCCCTTCTGTGAATGAGTACTATCAGAAAAATTAATTTTATTTGTTTTTTTTTTTTTTAATTTTAATATTTTTATTGTTTATCTTGTCATCTTTAAGATTACTCACTCATCAGAGGCGTAAACTGCTGCTACAGATGCAGGGCATAAGCTTCGGCTTGTGGCTCATCACCCGTTAACCAAGCACCAGATGTGCTGCGAATGGGGTGACGATGCATTGGATGCCTTTTAATGCTTCGGGTAAACTCCCACAGTTGAAATTCAGCACCGGACGGAGAGTTCGCTTGTTCCAGAGCATCGCTTGGGGGGGGGAGCGTAATAGCTAGGAGTGCAGCTTCGACTATTGTTTCTCGCAGCCTGTTTGCTGCATAGTCTTTCATCTTCGGGTGTATTTAGTTCCATTTCCAGCTGTAGCGAAGAGTTCAGATGGCGTCTGAAGGCTCCAAGATCAGATCCTGGAGGCAGAAGTCGTTTTCTGGTAGGGAAAGGCTGATGAGGGAAAGGTGGTCTGAAGACAGATCGAAGCACTCTTTTATCCTAATCTGGCGATCAGCGATACCTTTGTAAGCAGCAAAGTCAATTGCTGATGGATTATGACCATTTCATGGATACCGCGTTGGGGCTTCAGTTTCAAGTATTTTGTACCGCATTGCATGTATAGCCTTGAAGGTAGCTTCTCCTCGTGTGTTTGTGAAGTTTCTGCCCCAGAATGGATGCCAGCTATTCCAATCTCTTCCGATTAGAGTTTTGTCCTGCCTCTGTTCAAGGAGCTCTCGTACATCATTTTCGCAGAGTCTAGCATTCGGTAGGCAATACAGCGATGCGATCTCTAGCTCTCCGATGGACGTAGATAGTCGAATGGCTGCAGCTTGCATAGTTGGGTTGGATATTGGGGGTAAAGGTGAATGTGTGAGCGAAGAGCGTACGAGGACCGACGATCCGGCAAACCTGTGTGCTCCTCCACCGTAGGCCTGATACTTCTCATATCCGAATATTTTGATGTGAGAGCATTCATGTGTTTCTGCAATTAGCATTATGTCGATTTGCTTGTTTGTCAGAAATACTGCTAGTTCCTCAGTTTTGTTTCTGAGGCCATTAGCGTTCCAAATGACCGTTCGTAAAGCCATTATTTAGAAGTTAAATTTGAAACAATAACCATTAGGCTCTGTAGGATTGTTTGTTGCTGTGTATAAATTGTTTATATTCTCTTTTTGTTGTATTTGAGTAGACTAACACGTACGAAGTAACTGTGTTATCACTTGGTGTCTGTAGGGGGATTCACGTGGTGTCGCGCGAAATGAGAAGACTTGAATAATTCCGTGGCGATGACCCACGTTCTTTATTTCCAAAAATCAACTAAATACTAAGTACAAAATTATTCTAACCGAAGCTAGCCCTGCACCATAAACCGTTGATTCAGCATTCCCCAGATTAAGGTCCCGTTTTTCCGCAGTGATAAAGCATTCGCAAACTTGAAGTCCCGTTTTTCCGCAGTGACAAAGCTTTCGCAAGCTTTAGGTCCCGTTTCTCCGCAGTGACAAAGCCGCATACTGCTGACTGTACTGCAAGCTCTCATGTTGGCGAATCGTTGATTTGCACGATGAATTGTTGTGGCTGGTTGATTGTGTTAACTCCTCCCCCACTTAGGTGAATGACGTCCTCGGAGTTCTTGAAACTGTTAATCACAGCTTGAAGATCACGTTGACGTTTGTTCCTCTGTTGTCAGTCGTTCTTCTCGCTTACCTTTATCTTGTCGCCAAAGGTAAGGAGGAATGTCCCTGTCACCATTTGCTCGTCAACTGTAGCTGCTCTGTCGTTAATGATGATAACGCCATCGTCGATGATTGTTAGAGGTTCAAGATGGCTGGGTCAAGTTGAACAATGTGCGGTGCTAGCTAAGTGCAGTTGTTGTGCGCACGTTGGGTAATTTCTTGCAGAACTTTGCTGTGTGAGGGCTGTACTATAATTTCCTATTGATATTACATGGTTGCCGCAATCGGCTATATTGTAGTCTTCGGCGAAATTTATTATAATGTCATTGTGTTGGACAGGGTATACGGTTAATTTTTTTTACATACATATGTTAGGCATACTAGGTTAGGTTAAGTTCTTTCTGTGTAAATTAAAGTTTCTCGAAGTCATTGGAGTCTGGTGTGCCAGCTACGGCTTTAATAACTGTCTCATGTGTGATCGTCGAAAATTGTTTGTTAATTCTTTCCTGTCTTTTACTATTGCTGAGTATAGGGTAAGATTAGTTGAATGTTTTAAATCTTAAAAATCCGTCGAAATGCATCAGTCTGAGATCGGTATGTAATCTGTGTTGGTATAATCGGTAAGTTTCGCCATTATCGTTGTGGCAAAAAGAATTATAGCCCAAATCCTAAAAGATAAACAAAAGAAATTTATTGTTTTTGTTTATCTTAGATTGCCCTTGTGGACCACCCTCCCTTTTATTACGACCGTTGTTCCCAAGTCTGCGTCAATTTTTTTTTCGTTGTACAGGGGTGTCAATTTGTTCCCTAAACGTCTGTTTGCTTTTACAAGAACTGTATCACCTACTTGGAATTGTCTATCATGTCTTGTTTCATTTACCCTGTTCATTATTTAAAGTTCTGGGGAGGATGAGTGGATTATGTCGATTGGACGTTTGTCTGTTACCGAGTGAACTGTGAGTTGTATTCGATAATTGCTTGAAGTATCTTCCAACAGTATCAGTAATTTTAATTTGAGCTGTTAGGCATCTTGCGATGTCGCTGAGGGTGCTATGCAATCTATCTGTCCATTCGAAGTACTATGAAGTGGTGGGGCGTTTACGATTTGAATGTTATATTGGCTGTTTAATAGTGATTTTATTGTTTCAGAATTTATGGAGGGCTCATTATCGCAATAGATCGTCTTGATATGTCGATAAAAATTTACAAGTTGTAAAATTGCCGATTGTATATCAATTATTGTCCTTGAAGCAAAGGGTTGAACGGTTGCGAGTTTTGAAAATTTTTCTATGCATGTAAGGAAGTTTTATTTATCGGTTGAATATACGTCAATGTGTAGCATTTCACCCACATAGGAAGGTATAGGAGTTTCTCCAAGTATTTGTTTTTGTGGGCGGCGGTTGTACTTAGCTGTTTTATAGATTTTGCAATTTGAAACAACTTCGTTTGCTATTTTTGTCATTTTTGGAAAGAAATAGTAGTGTAAAATCTGTTTTACATTTTCTTGAGCTGCTCTATGGGCTCGATTGTGTTCTGTTACAATTATTTCCTTTTGTTCGTTTTTGTCAATAATGTCATTTACCATATGTTTTGTATATTGAAATATTGTTCTTGGGAAAGTTTCTATTAGTTTATGTTGTATGAATGCCAGTACCGATAACTCGCAATGAATTGCATTAACGACGTCGTTTTTGACAACATGGTGAACTTTTTCGATTAACAAATCTCTGAGAATCAGATTTTTTTACCGAATAAAATTGACTGTACGATCAGAAGTAGCTCTATTTTCTTCAATTATAATTTGGTTTTGGAAACAGTTGATTGGTTTGTCTGTTGTTTCTATAGTGTACGTGAGCGATATTTCACTGTGCATTGTAGCTCTGTCTGACTCTGCAGCGTCTGCCAAGGCATGAACATTATGCCCAGATAGCGCGTCAGCGACGATGTTTTCCTTCCCTGGCTTGTAATAGATGTTTGCATTATACTTATCTATAAAAGCTTTTCAACGCCTGATTTTTGTGTTTGGATTGCGGTCAGATACTGCAAACGTCAGGGGCTGGTTGTCCGTAAAAATATTTAAATTTTGTACTCCGTACAGATAATTTCGGAGGCTTTTCAAGGCCCAGACTATAGCAAGTAATTCTCTTTCGTTTGTTGCATAGCTGAGTTCTCTATCTTTCAATGTCCTTGATATCATGGTGATTGGTTTTCCACCTTGTGATAGGACTGCACCTAGACCAAAGGAAAACGCTTTCTTGTAGTCGGGGTAGAGTAACATTACATTTTCGGATGCGAGAACCTCTTTTAGCTTCTCAAATACCGTGAGTTGACTCACATCAAATTTGACTGGTATTTTCTTCGATTGTCCGGCGCTAACTTTGCCGTATTCGCCTTTTAAGTTGTCGCTTATAGGTTTTGCTAAAGATGCGAAGTCTTTGATAAAACACCTATAGTAGCGTGCCAGACCACGGAATGATCTGACGTTAAGCCGAGTTGTTGGTAATTCGTAGTTACGAATCGCCTCAACTTTACTTGGACATGTTCTTATACTATTACTTGAGACCACGAAACCCAGATATTCGACACTTTCATTGAAAAAGTGTGACTTTTCTGGCGAAACTCTCATGTTGGCTTCGTATAGTTTATCTAAGACCCAGGCGATATGTTTGACATGGTTTTCAATGTTTTCAGAAAAAATTATTACATCATCGACGTAAATGTAACTAGATTTCTCAATTTGCTCTCTGAGCACATCGTCAATAGCTCTTTGAAAAATACAGGGTGCATTTTTCAAGCCAAAAGGGAGCCTGTAAAACTCATACTTTCCAGTTCCTACAGAAAAAGCTGTTTTTTCTCTGTCCTTTTCAGCAAGTAAAATCTGGTGAAATGCGGATTTCAAATCTAAGGTTGTAAATACTTAGCTGTACCTAAGTTGGATAAGATAGAGACTATGTTGGGGATTGGATATTTGTCATATATTGTTTTTTGGTTTAGTTTTCTGAAGTCTATGACTAAACGTTTCTTTTTTCTTCCCTGTTCATCGGCACCTTTATTAACTATAACCCAAACGGGGTTATTGTATGGTGAACGAGACGGACGTATTATAACGTTTTTTAATAGATCTTAAATTTCTGCGTTTACGAATTCTGATACGCCCATTGGGTATGGGTATAATTTGGAATATATGGGATCCTCATTATAGCCTGAGCCCATTGAAAATGGGAAATCAGGGTATAATGGTTTTGTTAAATGTATGTAACAGGCAGAAGGAGGCGTGTCAGACCCCACAAAGTATATATATTCTTGATCAAGGCGACGAGCTGAGTCGATTTAGCCCTGTCCGTCTGTCTGTCCGTCCGTCTGTCCGTCCGTTTTTTTGTTGGGTCCGTGGATAGCACACGCAGGTCAAGTTTGTTACCAAAAATAATATCTATTTTGTTATCGATTTTAAACCTTATCGAAAACAGGTTATAAAATTCTATCTCCCACACCTTTAGAGCTAGACCCCTCAAATTTTGCATACAGATTAATGTGAATTTTATGCAATTTCTATTTTTTTATTTTTTGGATACCGGCTCTTTTTACTAATTAACCCCCCTTCCCTCCTCGCCTTCTCCACTCATGAGAGTCTGTTGTAAATATAACCATGTGAATAAATTAGCATTTTTATAAAATGTAAAAAATTCAATAGAATCAAATGCTGAAAGTTGCATCAAATTCCGTTAAGTCAGTCCCGATTTATTAAACAAAACGTTTGGCCAATTAACACACGCACATGGCAAGCAGCGACGCGCAGCAAGAAACATTTACACATACACATACATTGAAACGTGCAAACGCGTCTGCTTATGCATGTGTACAAATAAATTCAAGGCTATTTATTCTAGCATATTCTTCAACCAAATCTGTGTGAATTCTGTTTTTGCATTTTCAGCCGCTTCTGTAGTTTTGTATTTGTCATATATCGCCCTTTACAAGCATACATTGAAACAGACCACCGTTTTTGTATGTACACATACTCATACGTACATATGCGCGCATTTCAGCATATTCTCAGGGTATCTCCTAGTCGGGCACCTCCGACTAGAGTTTTCTTACTTGTTTTCTATTCTAATGGTGGCAATGATGTTGGTATTATACGGGAGCGCTTCATTTAGTACCGCAAACACACCTATTCGTTCTTTGAGTATTGTTTGAAAGTTTGTTGTTATAGCTTGAGGGGTTTCTATTTCCTTGACATCATATTTTGTGCTTTGTTGTTGAGTCGGCCACAGAGCTTGTTTTGAGGGAGCCGTATTTTGTTAGTATTGGGTCCTCTGTCTAAAGCAAGAGGATGTGTCAACGCTCATTGGTTCAATTTGTTCCCATCGTGGTGAGAAATCTTGTTTCTTATGATATGGGCTTTTTCTTGGCTGGATGTTTTTTTGGGTCTTGAGTTAGATTCCTATCCCTGCCTTGCTGTTTTTGCTCGGTTCTCTCTCTCTCTCTCTCAGATTTCCTTAACGGAAAGTTGACAGCTCTTGTTCAATTAAGTATATCGGTCGTTTGTCTGCGTACGTGAAATCTAACCAATTTATAATGACCTTAAAATAGAGGGGATTGTGAAAGGAAGAGAGTACCATATCGGCGGCGTTCTTAATTTTGTTTCTTAATTCCTAAAGCTTGATAATGTTTCGAGCTATCATCATATTTTTCATATAATTTGTCTGCGGAATGCGCAGCTTCAAATTTCGGTAGGGATTTCATGATATCAAGAGTTTCGTTGCAAATGACGCTTGCCCTGAACTCGGCCTCTCTAACTGTTTCTACCTCAGGAGTGCTAACTCGTACAGAACCAATTCGTTGTTCGCTGTCTCGTAATTTCTGATCAAAGTTTTCTTTTTGGGTTCTTAAAGCGGTTGTAACTGCGCCTTCTACAATTGTTTTTAACTGTTCGTTAGATAGTGACATTTTTAAAATTTCACCTGTATTTATACTTTGAAATTTTATTACCAAATCTTGTATCTCACTATCATTCATAACATGCAAATAAGGTATGGGACTTGAATTTTTTTGTTGGGTCCGTATAAAGCACGTGTAGGTCAAGTTTACTTAGTATGAACGATAACTATTTTTATTGTAATGTCATCGATTTTAATGCTTATAAAAAAATACGTTTTTAAAAAAGTTTTTAAGGCGTAGTTTGTACATCGTTTGAGCTAGCGACTTCTGTGTAGTTACGTGTAATGAATACGAAGATTAAGTAATCTTTAGATTTTTGATACCACACCCCATTCGCTCCCAATAGCCCCCTATTTGTAAAAATCGCAAATCAAATACTAAAGACTTGTGCTTTGGCAAATACACACATATAAATGCTAATAATAAGTTGTGAAAGTTTGATGAAAAAACTCCAGCGCTAAGAAAACGTATGCAACAATTGAGTTCTCACATTGCAGCCTAAGCGCAGTCGCTGCGTCAACTGCGCAGTTGGCAGAGCGCGCGCCTATGAGTGCGTGCATATGTGTGCGTGCATATGTTGTTTTTATGCATGCTTAAAAAGAGGGTAGAATGATTTGATATTTGGCTCTTCATAGGGCTCAGGGTATCTCCTAGTCGAACAGTCTCAACTAAAGCACTTTTACTTCTTTTTATACCCTGAGCCTATTGAAAATGGGAAATCAGGGTATAATGGTTTTGTTAAATGTATGTAACAGGTAGAAGGAGGCGTGTCAGACCCCACAAAGTATATTTTTCTTGATCAGGGCGACGAGCTGAGTCGATTTAGCCCTGTCCGTCTGTCTGTCTGTCCGTCTGTCCGTCCGTCCGTATGTTTGAACGCGTCGATTGAAGCATCTAGACAAGCTAGAGACTTGAATTTTTTTTGTTGGGTCCGTGGATAGCACGCGCAGGTCAAGTTTGCTACCAAAAAACGATATCTATTTTTGTTGTATTGTTATCGATTTTAAACCTTATCGAAAATAGGTTATAAAATTCTATCTGCCACACCTTTAAAGCTAGACCCCTCAAATTTTGCATATAGATTCATGTGAATTTTATGCAATTTCTATTTTTTATTTTCTATTTTTTTATTTCTTTCTCGACCCATTGAGAGTCTATTGTAAATATAACCATGTGAATAAATTAGCATTTTTATAAAATGTAAAAAATTCAATAGAATCAAATGCTGAAAGTTGCATCAAATTTCGTTAAGTCAGTCCCAATCTATGAAACAAAACGTTTGGCCAATTAACACACGCACGTGGCAAGCAGCGACGCGCAGCAAAAAACATTTACACATACACATACATTTAAGCGTGCAAGCGCGTCTGCTTTTTCATGTGCACAGCCGCTTCTGAGCATTTTCAGCCGCTTCTGTAGTTTTGTATTTGTCATATATCGCCCTTTACACGCATACATTGAAACAGACCACCGTTTTTGTATGTACACATACTCATACGTTCACATGCACGCATTTCAGCATATTCTAAGAATCGCAATTGCGATTGATCTGCTTCTTTAGCTTCTTTAGTTTTGTATTTGTAACATATCGCCTTGTAGTACTACTTTGCGTTTTGCCAACAAGCAACGCAATACTGGTGTGGCGTAGTGGATAGACGCAAAGCTCGTAAACGAAAGGTCCCGAGTTCGAAACTCAGTGACGACAGCGTAACTTTTTTAATTTTTTTTTTTTAAATCTATAAACATGAGGTGGTTCTGCTAGTTGAGATGATGCACTCTAACGTTACATATGTAGTAAATAGATGCAGGTTCGAATCCAGGTGCGGTGATGTTTGTTTTTCTTCTTTTTTTTTTGTTAATTTGTATATTTATTTAATTATTTATTTCTTTTTGATTTACATACATTCTAATTGAATAAAATTTCAAAATTATAATTTAATTTTGGAAAATTTAATGTTATATGTTATATATAGCGTATTAAACAATGCAAATCGGACGGGGCTCAGGGTATCTCCTAATCGGGCACCTCCGACTAGAGTTTTCTTACTTGTTGTTTAATGTTGTTATTACTTCACTTACGGAAATATTTTATTTGTTGAATATTTGTTTAATCGAAGTTTAATTCGGTTTTTAGAGTTCGATACGGTTGGGCGCCAGTTATTTATATTCTCTTCGTCTTGTATTTGAGTAGACAACACGTACGAAGTAACGGTGTTATCACTCGGTGTCTGTTGAGGGCTACACGTGGTGTTGCGCGAAATGAGAAGACTTGAATAATTCCGTGGCGATGACCCACGTTCTTTATTTACAAAACTCAACTAAATATGTACTTAGTACAAAATTATTCTAACCGAAGCTAGCCCTGCACCATAAACCGTTGATTCAGCATTCCCCAGATTAAGGTCCCGTTTTTCCGCAGTGATAAAGCATTCGCAAACTTGAAGTCCCGTTTTTCCGCAGTGACAAAGCTTTCGCAAGCTTTAGGTCCCGTTTCTCCGCAGTGACAAAGCCGCATACTGCTGACTGTACTGCAAGCTCTCATGTTGGCGAATCGTTGATTTGCACGATGAATTGTTGTGGCTGGTTGATTGTGTTAACTTATACATTTCGTTCATCCTTTTAAGATCAGAGCGGATTTCAGAAGTTCAGCGAGGAAATTCTCTTCTACCCTCTCCGCGCAGAGCTTGAGCATAAGATACGTCACCAACAGGAAGGGCACTTCTGATAAGTGAGTTATTTTGTAGGGCTGTAACAGGTCTGGAATAGTGACCTGCTGGGTCGTTGCGAGCTAAGGCAGGGTTCCGTTTTTCTGCTGGAGACTGCATCTTGAGAAGGCGCTTGTAGACGAGGCAGCCTTTGTAGTTAGCAGGGTGTTGTTCCTTGCAGATAAATCCAGAATTTGCTTGTTGTTCGGTGCCCGGGGCACATCAACAAAGAATATATTCAGCGGCGATTTGTTGATGCGGCTGACTGGGTTGTGCACTTTTTTTATTAAGTGTCCATTACTCTCGAGGTCCTCTTATATGTGTAGAGCATTAGTGCTGTGGTGAAGACCTTTGAGGCAAACACGATATGGTTTGTCCTCCTTTAGTTAGTAGCAATGGAACTCCAGTCCTTGCCCTGTGAAGTGCTTTACGACAGCGCGGTAATCATCGCTGTTTCGTGTAAGAGCTCCAATATCACTTCGCCTTGCCTTAATTTCGTACGAGTTTCTGCTAATGCATTACTCGATTAACAGGTGTAAATTAGCCACCGAATTGATATTTGGACACCAAATAGGACGCGGGCGTGGCTTAGGTTTCTCCGTTGGCGCTGCTTCATTCATGGGCACATCTTCAATTTCGTCAGTATCTTCATCCGCTTGTAGGAGTGCGAAACAACTTTGAGACATAGCCGCTTTGCTTGTGCTGGATTTATCTACCAATAGGAGTTTCCTTTTCTTGTTCGCGTTTCTCGGGCTTTGCACTGACGCAACATCTAATTTGGCTGATGCATTTGTTGTCTGAGCCATGAAAAGCTTGAGTTGGTCTTGCAAATTTACTGGCGCATTTGCAGAGGCAGTAGCGAGATCTGCGGTTGGAGAGTTTGGCTTTGAGATTTGGGGTGTCACTTTTTTAGCCATATTGGCATCGAGCCTTGTATGTCTGCTTGCAGGGTTGGGGATCCCGAAGCTTGCTTGTTGGTAGCCGTGTTGGACATATTGGGCTAGGTTACTTAAGGCAGTCGCATACAGTAAGTTTTTTTTTTTTTTTTTTTTTTTTTTTTTTTTTTTTTTTTATAAATAATGTTTATTAAGCCATACGTGGTTAGCAGTAACCCTTTGTGAGCTTGGTATCTATTAATTCTGCCCATATGGGCGCGCCGGCTAACTTGCGTTAGCCTTAACATTAGACTACTATTTACAAATATTTACAAGACAATAATACAACAATAATACAGTGATGGCTGCTGTGTGTCAACATTTGTTGACCATCGTCACAGGAGATCTGAGAATCGAGTCTCTTGGATGCCTTCGGTTAAGTCTCCTAGGAGTTCGCTGCGTGTTGAGCATGTTTGCTAGCTGGTTGCTGTGTCCTCCAGGAGCGGCTGGTGGCGTTCCCCGTTTCAGCGTGTAGCAGACATTGGACGATTTGCTGCTGTTGATGGCAATGTTCCAGCGTCTTGCCCAATCCGCAAATTTTGTGGCATAATCTTGGAAGCCGTCAGCTGCATCGTGCTCGCATCGGGACCTATAGGTGATGCATACGTCATCTGCGAAGGTGGCCAGCATTGATGATCCAAACAGGCTATTATCAGGCTGCGGCATATCGTGGCTGTACAGGCAGTATAACAGAGGGCCAAGGATACTACCCTGCGGGACTCCAACTGCCACATTATGCTGAGTGGATAGCGCTGTATGGAAGCGTACAGCGAATCGCCTTCCCTCGAGGAACGACCTGAGCAATCCAAAATATGGCGCAGGGAGAGTCCGTTTGATTTTCAATAGGATTCCGGTGTGCCATACTCGATCGAACGCCTCCCAGATGACCAGATAGAGGGCATTACAATACTCCTTATTATCGTAGGCCGTTAGAATTTGGTCAACAACTTGATGAAGCTGCTCCACAGTGCTGTGACTAGCACGGAACCCAAACTGGTGTTCAGGGATGATTCTTCGAGCTTCTATGATCTTTAGCAGCCGGGCGGCAATAAGTCTTTCCAGCACCTTTGATACCGAAGGGAGGAGACTTATCGGCCTGAAAGAAGAAGGTTCTCTTTCCGGCTTGCCCGGCTTGTGGATCATGGTGATGATTCCAGGCTTCCACTGGGGAGGGAAGTATTGTAGCCTTACTATACCATTAGAACACCATTGCTAAGAAGCGAACCACATGTCTAGGCAGTGCCTTCAATGTGGCATTGCAGATGACGTCATGTCCTGGCGCTCTATTTGTATTTAGACTTGCAATTACTTCGGCTATCGCACTTGGGTTGAATGGCTTGATAGGCAGATCCATTTGAAGCGCTTGAGTCAGCTGGTCGTGAGTATCGTGATCTTGTTGCAGGCTGGCCAGATTAAATGGCTGGAAGCGCTCAGCTAGATGCTCAGCAAACAAGTCAGTCCGGCACCATGTCCCGTTTCTGTCAGCCAGAGGCGCTTTCCTCGCACATCGCCTTTTAATGCCGAGCGTGGCCTTCCAGAGCGAATGCGTTGCGTCGCTTGTAACCCCAGTGTTAGCAAGTCTATCGTCAAACCATGCAGATTTGTGCTCCATGAGTGCTCGACGGAGCCTACTCCGCACTCTATTCCACTCGGCTTTGTCCAAGGGGTGACGAGACCTCATCCATCTAGAGCGTATGCGTCTCTTTTCAGCAATCAGCAGCAGAATTTCTCTGGTTACCGGAATCCTATCCGCACGGGCCTCAGGGGCGCTGCTCGAGGTGCTCGTGGAACCATTCCAGATTAGTGCGCCTGGTGATTAGCCGCTCCGTCTTAGGATAAGACAAAGCAGATGCGTCCGGCGTAATGATGAGTGGGAGGTGATCGGAGCTAAGCTCAGCGACCGCTCTTATGTCTGCATGGATGCTCAGCAACCCCTTGGACAGAGCAAAATCAATGTAGCCTGGTGAACCTCTGCTCCCGTACGGGTACCTTGTTGGTCCCCCTATTGCCAGACAATTTATCTCCGTGCTCAGGACGAGATTTGCAAGCGCATGACCTCTTGGATTGCACCTTCCTGCTCCCCATAGCCAATGGGACGCATTCCAGTCTCTCGCGACGATGAATTTGGAATGATGATGATCCAAATTCGTCTCAAATTCATCAGTAGTCCAGATGAACCTCTGTGGACAGTAGATCGCTCCAAAGTTGATAGGGCCGAGTGCCGCTTCAATAGCTGCTGACGCAAGTTGCACTTTAGTAGTAGCTATTGGTGTCAACGGGAAGTGGACCAGGCTAGACCTTATCAGGATCGCTGCACCTCCTTTGGCGTTGCCGGTACTCTGGTCGTTTGCAGTATAGGCCTCAAAACCGAATATTTTGGGTGCCTGTAGCTCTTTGCAGTGAGTCTCACTGAGCAGCAATACATCTATCTCATGTCGCCGCACGAAGCACTCAATTTCGTGCAGCTTCGTGGCAACGCCGTCGGCGTTCCACACGAGGATGCGCAGCGGTATCATTATGGTGTCTTCTGCGCTTGAAGAGCGGTGAGCAAATTAAGTATTTGTTCCTGCTGTAGTGTCTGTTGTTTTTGCTGATTCAGCATCATCATCATTAGCTCCATCTGCTTCTCTTGGAGCAATCGGAGAGAGCTAATGCTTTCATTAAGCACTTGCAAAATGGCTTCAATGTTACTGCTGGCTATTGGATGATGTGAATCCCTCGTCGTCCTTTGACGGCTGCGGCTCCTGTCATTAAACGGCTGCTGTTGCTGTTGATGTTGAGCCTGCTGCTGTTGTTGCTTTGCTACTTCCGCATAGGTGACGCCGCTTCGGGGAGTGGCAACCGGTCTGCCTCTGGAAGTAGTTATTGGCATAGGTCCCTCGTTACTCTTGCTTCTGCCGCCTAGTCCACTTCTGGGCTTGGAGCGTTGTAGGAACGCTTGGTATTTGGTACAGCCCGAATAGTTAGCAGGATGCTGTTCACCACAGTTGAAGCAAGTGCATAGCTCGTTGCGTGGTGGAGTGCAGTCTCGGGAAGGGTGTTCTCCGGCGCATTTTACACATACATGCGTCTTACGACAGTATTTAGCCGTGTGGCCAAACTACTGACACCTATGGCATTGCAAGACGGCCGTCCGCTTACGGAGTCGTTTAATTCCGACTCTCGTATGGCAGAGTGTCCTAACTGCCAGGATCGCCTTGTTGTTGGCAGCTGAGTCAATGTTCAGGAAGAACATGTTGACTGTGCTATCTCTGGGTGAACCTGGCTCACTGCGCCAGGTATACACGAGTATATGTTCCAAATTTCAAGTCTCTAGCTTCAATAGCGTAGAAAAATATTGCATTCATACGGACAGACGGACGGACAGCAAGACGGACATTGCACAAAACCAATATACTATTTTCCTTCGGGAAGCTCCCCTGAAATAGCTAGAAAAAAATCTTCAGTGCTCAATCAACCAAGCACTAACAAAGCTGCGGCAGAAAGACAAAACAAATTTGCACTTCTTGATCAAGAGAACGAAGAAGACTGCGAAATGGTAGAAGCCGCAAAAGCGGATGAGCAGCAGCCAGCCGAAAAACCCAAAGCTCGACCGCCCCCTATTTGGTGCCCGGACATTAGATCAGTTGTTAAACTACAACAAGTCATTGACGAAGTCATCGATCCCAAATCGTATGTCATCAAGCCAAAAAGGAATAATATTGTAGTTCTTACAAGCTGCAGCGATGACTACCGTGCGGTGGTAAAGCACCTTTCAAAGCTTGGATTGCAGTTCCATTGTTACCAGCTGAAGGAGGATAAGCCCTACCGAGTCTGCATAAAAGGTCTGCACTCAAGCACGGACGTGGACCAGATAAAGTCAGAAATTGGTTTAAAGGGGCATACAGTTGTCAACATATTCAACCCGCTCAGCCGGATCGATAATACGCCCTTAAACATATTTTTTGTTGATCTGGCGCAGGCCACAAGCAACAAGCAAGTCCACGACCTTCGCATTATTGCTCGTCAAAGATGCACGGTGGAGGTACCGAGGAAATTCAACGATCTCACGCAATGTCGCCGTTACCAGGAATTTGGGCACACACAGCGCTACTGCCACAAGGCTCCCAGATGTGTGCGATGCGCCGGAAAGCATTCTTCTAAGGATTGTCTCCGAGCAAGGGACCAACCTCCAATCTGTGCTCACTGTGAAGAACAGCACCCGGCGAATTACTGGGGTTGCCATGTTTACAAGCGACTCCTAAAGGCACAGGCTTCCAAAACGAAATCCGACACAAACCTTCAATGCTGTCCCGCGCTGGGCTGACAAAGGCCACCTAACATTACCCACTGAATTGCCCACTAGTGGACTATCATATGCCCAAGCTGCTAGAGGAGAAAAAGCCCAACCAGCATCTTACAAGCCTGATACAAGCATTATTGAGCTTCTTCAACAACAGCAGCGACAATTTGACATTATTAATGCTGAAAAAAAGCAATGCGAGAGCAGCAAGCCCAGCAAGCAAACGTTATGACCAGCCTTATGGCTCTCAGCGCAAAACACAACTCCAAATAATGGCTCTTCGCGTGGGCATATGGAACGCTAATGGCCTGAGCAGCAAAGCTCAAGAATTAGCCGTCTTCTTATCACGGAAAAACATCGATGTTATGCTAATTGCAGAAACACGTGAATGCCCCACGCTAAAAATCTTCGGATTCGAACACTATCATGCTCATGGTGGTGGAGCAAACAGTTTTGGAGGATCCTCGCTGCTTATCCGCTCAACTCTGGCACACACACCATCGATTCAATTCTCCAACGCCACACTTCAACTCTCTGCTATAAGCCTTCCCACATCAATTGGCGAAATTGAACTCGCATCGATATATTGCCCGCCAAATGCAGATCTTCGCGTGCAAGACATCGCACAGCTCATCAGCCAAAGAAAACAAAAAACGCTAATTGGAGGCGACTGGAATGGTTGGCATCCATTTTGAGGTAGCAGCAGAGCGAACCAAGGTGGTGAGGTAATATTCGAAGCAATTCAAAGTGCACAATACTCCATCTTGGCCACGGGAGCCCCCACACGCTACCCAATAAACGGACACTATCCCTCTACAATCGATTTTGCTATCTATAAAGGAATCGGTGCCAGACTCTTCAGCATAGAAGAATGTCTCGATCTGTCCTCGGATCATCTTCCGCTGATAGTTACCCGGAAATAGAACTCCACACTGCAGAAGACATAGAGTGTGCAGCAAATAGAATGCAAGATGCCATAACAGAGGCAGCGCTGCTAGCTGCATCGGCTGCTCATACCCAGAACTACTCGCACTACAGCATTCCTCTCACCCCGCATGTTCAAAATCTGCTCGAATACAAACGATGGACAAGGATCCGTTGGATCAGAACACGCGCAGCCAGCGACAAAAGCAGATACAACGAAGCCACCAGACAGCTCAAAGTTGCCCTGGCCCAGATGCAATGTACGCGCATTAGAGAGGCTCTTGAACGAGCAGATACTCCAGCTGGGGAAGAATTTCAGCTATGGCGGTACACGCGAAACATCAAAAGGTAGTCCTTACGGCGTCACCCCATCCTGAGCGCTACGGGTGAGTGGCTCACCGGAGATGAAGCGCAGGCCGAAGCCTTTGCTGATCACCTCTGAGCAATTCTCGCCGCTGCTAACAACCGAGATATCTGACCTTGAGAGCATCAGAAGAACTGCGAACTCTCCTATCCCAGAAGGTATCCCCATCGAAGCATGCACAAAGGCAGAGATTGTTAAGCTGATGAAAGCTGTAAAAGCTATAAAGGCGCCGGGACATGACCGAATAGGTGGCAAAGTTCTCAGGGCATTCCCTGAATCAACTATAGACTACTTCGTAGTACTATGCAACGCCATCCTTCGCATTCAGCACTTTCCGTCCTGCTGGAAACGAGCTGAGATAATAATGATCCCGAAACCTAGAAAACCCGAAAAGGAAATTGCTTCTTACAGACCCATCAGCTTACTACCGGTACTCTCCAAGAAATATTCGAAAGAATACTGCTGCGAAGAGTGCTTAACGAGCTGAGTCAAAGAAAGACCATACCAGAGCATCAATTTGGCTTCAGGAGACAGCACGGTACGCCAGAGCAAGTGCATCGAGTTGTTAACCACATTCTCAGCGCGGTTGAAAACAAGGAATACTGTTCTGCAGTGTTTCTCGATGTTAAGCAGGCCTTCGATCGGGTGTGGCATCTGGGTCTCCTTAACAAGATTAGGAAAGCCCAACCTGTCTCCCACTTCAAGCTGCTGGCCTCCTATCTATCAGGATGAAGCTTCAAGGTTCTAAAAGGACAGGCAAAATCGTCGAGTCGACCAGTCAGAGCAGGCGTGCCCCAAGGTAGTGTGCTTGGCCCAACATTATACACACTCTACACCGCTGATATGCCGTTGCCCCCAAGTAACAGCGATATGCTTATAGCGACGTACGCAGACGATACCGCTATACTGAGTCGCAATAAATCGCCCGAAGTAGCCTCTAGTCAAATGCAAGTTTACTTGCAGGATCTCAATCGGTGGCTAACTCGCTGGAGCATCGGAATTAACGCCCAAAAGTCCACGCACATCACATTTGCAACTAGAAGGGGAGTCTGCCCCGAAGTGACTCTAAGAGCTCCAATACAAACAAGGTGAAGTACCTGGGAGTCACTCTGGATAAGAGATTGACCTATGGCCCGCACATAAGTGAGACAGTCAAAAAGTGCAAGTTTAAATTAAAAAAACTTGACTGGATGCTAAGAAGCGATAGCCCTCTGTCACTACGCAGTAAGAGGCATATATACAACGCAATAGTGGCACCTGTCTTCACCTATGCAATGCCTTTATGGGGGTCTGCTGCAAGAACTCACATCAACAAAGTTCAAACCACATAAAACAAAGCACTAAGGACATGGACCGGAGCTTCATGGTACGTCAGAAACGAAACACTGCACACCGACCACAAGGTGCCGACAATTGCTGAAGTTATTGGCCGACACAGCACTAGGTACGCGGACAGAATATCCGCCCACCCAAACCAGCTTGCAGCCAATTTAGCTACCAACACCATCAACAGAAGACTGAAAAGATCACACCTCTTGGACCTGAGAAGTGACCTAAATTAAAGTAATTTTTAGCAATAAAGGCATTAAGCCACTTCAATATCTAAGGTACCCTTATAAATGCGCTATAGAGTCTACGACAAAAGCTGCAATAAAACTTTTTTTTTTGTTTTTTTTTTTTTTATTTTAATAAATCTTTATTGCAGCTTCTTGTCTTCAACTCTACAGCGCAGTTATAATTAAACCTTAACCTAATTTGTTGGCTAGAAGCCGGTATTTACATTATTTACAGTAGTTATATTTATTAGTTGTTATGATTATTAGTTATTAGTTTATGTGGTCCAACGGGTGAAGCCTTTTAAGCCTTCGCCTATTGTTGTTGTGTGCCAGGTCAGTAGCCAGTTGATTTGGGTGCGCCAAGAGCCTGTCCGCGTATCTTGAAGAGTGACGTCCGATCAGTTCAGCAATTGTTGGAATTCTGAGATCGCTGTGCAGCACAGAATTGCGAACGTACCAGCTTGCACATGTGTTTCGCCGTAGCGCTTTGTTTTGCAGGGTTTACACTTTTTTTATATGTGTCCTCGCTGCGGTACCCCAAATGGGGATAGCGTATGTGAGTGTTGGTACGACGATGGCATTATAAATTTTTATTTTGCTGCATAGCGACAGTTTGCTGGACGGTCTCAACATCCAATCCAGTTTTTTTATTTTTGTCGTGGCTATGTAAACTGTCTGCGTGATGTCCGCACTATAGGTAAATTTTTTATCAAGTGTAACACCGAGATATTTCACTTTATTGCCTTTCAGTATTTGCACTCCCAGAGTTACACCAGGGCAGTCTTCTCTTCGCGTTGTGAAACTTACGTGAGCTGACTTCTGTGCGTTGATGGTTATGCACCACCGTTTTGCCCAACACCCAGGTACCTCTTCGGTACCAGGTACCTCTGGAGGCTTTTTAGTAGCTTCTTGCGCAGAGTGAGATCGCGACAGGATTGCAGTGTCATCTGCATACGTTGCTATTAGCACTTCCGTGACTGCAGCTCCGTAGCTGTCCAGTGGAAGTGGCATTTTAGCTGTGTACAGCGTGTACAGTGTTGGCCCCAGTACACTGCCCTGAGGGACACCAGCCTTGATAGGTCTTGTCGATGAAATAGCCTGTCCCTTAGCCACTTGAAAGCTTCTGTTAGTGATGTATGAAGACAGTAGCATAAAAATAGAAGTCGGGAGGGCTGCATTTTCTTTTTGAAACAATCCTAAATGCCATACACGATCGTAGGCTTGCTTGACATCTAAGAATGCGGCAGAGCAGTACATCTTCTGTTCGAAGGCGTCAAGGATGTGGTGTACAACCCTGTGTATCTGTTCCTTCGTTCGAATTGGTGACCATCACAATCATAGCCTGCTTCCAGCAAGCTGGAAAGTGCCGTATGCGAAAAATGGCGTTGTACAGCATGACGATGTAGTCTATAGTCGAGTCGGGCAGCGATCTTAGGACTCTGCTGTTTATTAGATTGTGTCCGGGCGCTTTATTTTTCTTAATCCGGCTGATTCCGTCTACGACTTCCTCCTTGGTGCAAGTCCTAATCCCGTCGTCTGCTGGGAGTGGAGAAAGTATATTGTTTACTGTGTCTTCTACCTCGTTTGGCTCAGCACTCATCAGAGGCGTAAACTGCTGCTACAGATGCAGGGCAAAAGCTTCGGCTTTGTAAACAGCAAAGTCAATTGCTGATGGATTATGCCCATTTCATGGATACCGCGTTGGGGCTTCAGTTTCAAGTATTTTGTACCGCATTGCATGTATAGCCTTGAAGGTAGCTTCTCCTCGTGTGTTTGTGAAGTTTCTGCCCCAGAATGGATGCCAGCTATTCCAATCTCTTCCGATTAGAGTTTTGTCCTGCCTCTGTTCAAGGAGCTCTCTTACATCATTTTCGCAGAGTCTAGCATTCGGTAGGCAATACAGCGATGCGATCTCTAGCTCTCCGATGGACGTAGATAGTCGAATGGCTGCAGCTTGCATCGTTGGGTTGGATATTGGGGGTAAAAGGTGAATGTGTGAACGAAGAGCGTACGAGGACCGACGATCCGGCAAACCTGTTTGCTCCTCCACCGTAGGCCTGATGGTGCTCATACCCGAATATTTTGGCGTGAGGGCATTCATGTGTTTCTGCAATTAGCATTATGTCGATTTGCTTGTTAGTCAGAAATACTGCTAGTTCCTTAGTTTTGTTTCTGAGGCCATTAGCGTTCCAAATGACCGCTCGTAAAGCCATTATTTAGAAGTTAAATTTGAAACAATAACCATTAGGCTCTGAAGGATGGTTTGTTGCTGTGTATACATTTCGTTCATCCTTTTGAGATCAGAGCGGATTTCAGCGAACTGAGCCTGTTGTTTTTGGAGAAGTTCAGCTAGGAAATTCTCATTTGTTGGCTGGATCGGACTTATTACCTCTCCGCGCAAGGCTTGGGCATAAGATGCGCCACCAGCAGGAGAGGCACTTCTGATAAGTGAGTTAATTTGTACTGCTGCAGCAGGTCTGGGATAGTGACCTGCTGGGCCGTTGCGGGCTGAAACAGGGTTTCGTTTTTCTGGTGGAGACTGCATCTTGAGAAGGCGCTTGTAGACGAGGCAATCTTTGTAGTTAGCATCATATATTTCAATTTTACAAATTTTTTTTAGTTTTTCGTACCATAAAGCATATATGTGAATTGTTGGCTTTGTTTCAGATGACAATTTGTCAGAACAATCTTTGAATGGTTTTAGAAATGAAATTAAACATTCCATTAAAGTGAAATCAATATCTGCTATACGCTGTAGTTTATTTTTTGATTAAAGTAACATTTTAATTTCTTCCTGAACCTCACAACTTTTTTTACTGTTTTATTAAAATTTAAAATGCATAATAAATTGCTTAATTTGCAAGCGCACACAACGTTATCGATGTTGTTGCAGGCGAGTACAGTGCGCTTGCAAATTAAACAATTTATTATGCATTTTAAATTTTAATAAAACAGTAAAAATTTGTTCGGGTTAAGCAGTTTAACCCACTCCCGCCCGCACCCAGTCCGAAGTTAGATTTTTCAGCCCATACCCACGGGTAACCGCGGGTGACCACGGGTACCCGATAAAAACCCGGCCCGTGCCCACCTCTAGTTCAGTGTATAACAAGTAAGAACGTTGTTTTCGGCCGTAACCTAGTCCGAGTACTCTGTCCCCATAGGGCGTCGCAAACATTGTTACCAAGCTGCCACGTACCCAGTAGACGTAGACATATAATATTTCTTAGAAGTGAAGGGTAACGCAATTGTGAAATTTGGACGCTTACACTCCAAAAATGTATAAATTACAAAGTATTCCATGCCGCCAAAGACGGGTAATCGATAAGGAGGCCCCCAGTAACTTAACTACTCAATTTTTCAGCTTCTTCTATCTCTAATACTGTTAGTCGTATAGATTTTGCGGTTTGCCACTCACCCTGTCGGTGTATATACATATATCTACCATATCTTTTTATACCCTGAGCCCATTAAAAATGGGAAATCGGGGTATAATGGTTTTGTGAAAATGTATGTAACAGGAGAGGCGTGCCACACCCCATTAAGTATATATATGCTTGATCAGCGTGACAAAACAAGTAGATATAGCTCTGTGCGTCTGTCCGTTCGTTTGAACGCTGAGATATTTAAAACGAAATTTTACATATATACTCGTTAATACAATACGCTGCACAAGTTTATAAATTTTTTTCGATAACTCATTCCATTTCCATTTTATCAGCATTTATCGAAATTTTAATATGTTTTTAAGGCGTGTTTTTTTTTTTTTTCGGATGCCACGCTGCACAAGTTTATTTACTTTTATCGATAACCTATTCCATTAAAATTTGCTGTGTAGTTGCGTGTAATGAATACGAAGATAATGTAATCTTTAGATTTTGGATGCCACGCCCCATTTGCCCTCTCTCTCTCAAATACTGGAGACTTGTGCTTTGGCAAATACACACATATGAATGTCATTAATAAGTTCTGAAAGTTTGATGAAAAAAGTCCTTCGCTAAGAAAAGTTATTCAACAATTCAGTTCCCTTAGCGATGCCCACATTGCAACTCAAAAGCAGTCGCTGCGTCAACTGCGCAGTTGGCAGAGCGCGCGCTTATGCGTGAGTGTATATATGTGTGTATGTGTTATTTGTATGTTTTAATAAAAAAAAGTGTAAAGTGTAATTTGATATTTGGTTCTTCACAAGGCTCAGGGTAGCTCCTAGTGGAGCAGTCTCGACTAGAGCACTCTTACTGCAGTATTAACATTTAATTGGTCAATGTTAGCCGGATCGCGACAGTATACCTTATAAGTATGATTAATCGATACAAATGGTATACACACAAATTGATCTTTGCAAGGTGTTCAGCCATGAACATTGAAATATAAATAAATATGTAAACATGCCTTCTACGCACTGAACGACTAGAATGCAGTGCGATAAATATATAAAGCCCACATGTGTGGAATCTAAGGATAGCCAGATGAACGCTGACGCTTACAACCTCAGCGATAGGATCAGACTAGATAATAGACGAACGCTGAGCCCTACAACCTCAGCGATAATATAAGAATGGAATAGACCAATGATGAGCCTTACACAGTCAGCAATAGATACATTAGATTTAAGAGTTGAAATTATGCCTGAATCTGTGTATAAAAACGCAGCCTCATAAGAATAAACTTCAGTACAGTACAGACTAAACACCACCACAGTCCGTAAACTCATTAATGAGTATTCGACTAAACATCATCAGAGTCATTGTATTCACTCATCGAGCTGGATCTAGTAGCGACTGTATTCATTCATGGTCATTCGAGCCGGATCTAGTGACAGGATCATTCATGGTCCTTCGAGCTGGAGGCAGTATTGACTGGAAACTAACACAGTCAAGTACTGCGTACTTTCAGCTGAGTGTATACAATATTCGATCACGACATTAAAAGCCGAAACCACAAATGTACTAAATGTTTGTGGAAAGTGCTTAAAAAATATCTTTGGCTTACCAACCCACGCTGTGAGTAGAGGCACAGCACGATCAACCAGGTGATCAAAACAAAAAAACCTCCAACGGGTCAAGCCAAAGAATAAAGAGATGATGTTAACGAAAACTCTAGAGAAGCAATCAGAGATATATGACAGCATAATGCAGGCCATAGATAAAAAGGACAAGTTTGCAGTTGTGGATAAATTGACAGCAGAATTCACTGCCAATCCCTTACTGCTGAGCCAAATCGGTAGCATAAACCATCAGTATTTTACAGAGAAAATATATTATCGAATCAATCAGAATCTACAAAGAGGCCCTGATGAAGGTCAAAGTTTCCGACCACACTATGGACACCGATAAACCATCTACAAGCAAAAATTGGCAAATGCGACCGGGAACATCCAGGGAAGAATATTTTCGACAGGAAATAATATTTTCACACAGAAGTGTGAGTCCAAAGGATGAGTTGGTAAAGCTTGTGGAGATATTATTCGAGATAATCTCCACATGATTCACAATAGGAAGGATATCAGCGATAAAACTATGTTGTTGTACGTAAAAATCTATATAAATGAAGACGCAACAGTGGGCATAAGCCATTTCTCAATTGCATCTGGAAACTGCAGCGTGGGAATATTTGTGCAAGCGCACAAAAGTTCTAACTATTGGATATCTCCTTAAACCAAGCAGTGAACCAGGAACTGATAAGCAATGATAAAGGCAGTATACGCAAGTTCGTCAGCACCTCCTCCACTTTTAGTGCCAAAAAAACGAAACAGCAAGTGGCATTTCATCCCGCCGGCAAGCCACATGGGAGGATTAGGAGAAGCTAAATGGTCAGCGGAAAAATAACCAGAACAAACAACAAGATCTGTGGACTGCCAACTCTGACAACGCGTCAACCGCAAGAGCAGGAGAGCAGGATAATTGGTGAAGTTCACACTTCACTTAACAAGATTAGGCCTTGATAGGACTAGAGAACGGCTAAAGTTAGGGACTAGAACATTAAAATTGGAATTTATATGTTTATTTGGTGGGGCAACAAGGACTCGGTTGGATAATTGCAGCATATCTGCATGAAATTTTAACAAAGTACAAAACGAAAAGAAAAAAACAATCAATGAAAAATTGTAAATAACATGTAGCTCAAATATTTACACAACCTTTCAATTTTTAGCATCATAATATTTGCTGAAAACTTATTTAATGATAAGGCGAAAATGAATTAAATATTATAAAATTCTTTGTATTTATTTGCTTAATAGTTCAAATTTGTTAATGCCCTAAAACAAAATAAATAAAAACTAACAAGAAAATTAAAACAAAAACAAACAAAACATGAAAAAAACAAGTAAGAGTGCTCTAGTCGAGACTGATTGACTTGGAGATATCCTGAGCGCTGTGAAGAGCAAAATATCAAATCATTCTGCGCTTTTTTTTATACACACATACAAACAACACATGCACGCATACATATGCATGCACGCATAAGCGCGCGCTCTGCCAACTGCGCAGTTGACGCAGCGACTGCGCTTGGGCTGCAATGTGGGCATTACTATAGGAAATTAATTGTTTACAAACTTTTCTTACCGATAAACTAACTTCATCAAACTTACACAACTTATTAATGGCATTCATATGTGTGTATTAGCCAAAGTACAAGTTTCTAGTATTTGATTTGCTCTTTTTACAAATATGGGGCTATTGGGGGCAAATGGTGCGTGGTATCCCAAATCAAAAAATACGTAAGCTCCGTATTCAATACACGCAACTACACAGCAAATTTGAAGTCTCTAGCTCAAACGATGTACAAACCACGCCTTAAAAACACATTAAAATGATCGATAAATGCTCATAAAATGGAAATGGAATGAGTTATCGGAGAAAATTTATAAACTTGTGCAGCGTATGGTATTAACGAGTATTCATGTAAAATATCAAGTCTCTACGTTGCATACTTAAAAATATCTCAGCGTTCCCACGGACGGACGGACAGACAGGTGTACAGGGCTCAGCTCTCCGCCCTGTTCAAGAATGTATATACTTTGTTGGGTCTGCCTCGCCTCCTTCTGCATGTTCAATACATTTAACAAAAACATTATACCCTGATTTCCCATTTTTAATGGGCTCAGGGTATAACAAAACAAATTAATGACGGAGGGAGCGAACAAACAAAAAAGATGGTCAAGAGCAAGAGAAAATCATAAAGAGAGAGAGAGAGAGAGGTTGGTGATCAGAGAATTGGCGAATGAAAGAAAAATCGACAAGGATAAATAAAGGGAGACAAAAGAAGGATAAGCAGAAAGAGAGAGAGAAAGAGAATGAAATCTTCCACAATTTAGCAGCTGGATCCAAAAAATTATAGTATCTGAAATAATCGTGACAGGTTAATCGAAGGCTATAGGCCCATTAGATTTAATGGTCGCTAGGCGCAGCACACAGAAAACATCTTACATAATGATTAAAACGATTTGCCTTAATCAATTTTGGTTTTAAGTCAATATTTATTGATGAATACTTTTATTTGTTACATCGATTACTGTTTATCCTTTATTCTATATAAGAAGTTTGTACACATAACCAATGAAGTTATGTTTCCGCTTATCTGCTTTTCTTCGATATTTATACCCTGAGCCCATTGAAAATGGGAAATCAGGGTATAATGGTTTTGTTAAATGTATGTAACAGGTAGAAGGAGGCGTGTCAGACCCCACAAAGTATATATATTCTTGATCAGGGCGACGAGCTGTCTCTGTCCGTCTGTCCGTATGTTTGAACGCGTCGATCTCAGAGCGTAGTTGACCTAGATACTTGAATTTTTATACTAGTTTCCCAAAGGGAAAATAGTATATTGGTTTTGTGCAATGTCCGTCTTGCTGTCCGTCCGTCTGTCCGTATGAATGCAATATTTTTCTACGCTATTGAAGCTAGAGACTTGAAATTTGGAACATATACTCGTGTATACCTGGCGCAGTGAGCCAGGTTCACCCAGAGATAACACAGTCAACATGTTCTTCCTGAACATTGACTCAGCTGCCAACAACAAGGCGATCCTGGCAGTTAGGACACTCTGCCATACGAGAGTCGGAATTAAACGACTCCGTAAGCGGACGGCCGTCTTGCAATGCCATAGGTGTCAGCAGTTTGGCCACACGGCTAAATACTGTCGTAAGACGCATGTATGTGTAAAATGCGCCGGAGAACACCCTTCCCGAGACTGCACTCCACCACGCAACGAGCTATGCACTTGCTTCAACTGTGGTGAGCAGCACCCTGCTAACTATTCGGGCTGTACCAAATACCAAGCGTTCCTACAACGCTCCAAGCCCAAAAGTGGACTAGGCGGCAGAAGCAAGAGTAACGAGCGACCTATGCCAATAACTACTTCCAGAGGCAGACCGGTTGCCACTCCCCGAAGCGGCGTCACCTATGCGGAAGTAGCAAAGCAACAACAGCAGCAGGCTCAACATCAACAGCAACAGCAGCCGTTTAATGACAGGAGCCGCAGCCGTCAAAGGACGACGAGGGATTCACATCATCCAATAGCCAGCAGTAACATTGAAGCCATTTTGCAAGTGCTTAATGAAAGCATTAGCTCTCTCCGATTGCTCCAAGAGAAGCAGATGGAGCTAATGATGATGATTCTGAATCAGCAAAAACAACAGACACTACAGCAGGAACAAATACTTAATTTGCTCACCGTTCTCCAAGCGCAGAAGACACCATAATGATACCGCTGCGCATCCTCGTGTGGAACGCCGACGGCGTTGCCACGAATCTGCAAGAAATTGAGTGCTTCGTGCGGCGACATGAGATAGATGTATTGCTGCTCAGTGAGACTCACTGCAAAGAGCTACAGGCACCCAAAATATTCTGTTTTGAGGCCTATACTGCAAACGACCCGAGTACCGGCAACGCCAAAGGAGGTGCAGCGATCCTGATAAGGTCTAGCCTGGTCCACTTCCCGTTGACACCAATAGCTACTACTAAAGTGCAACTTGCGTCAGCAGCTATTGAAGCGGCACTCGGCCCTATCAACTTTGGAGCGATCTACTGTCCACAGAGGTTCATCTGGACTACTGATGAATTTGAGACGAATTTGGATCATCATCATTCCAAATTCATCGTCGCGAGAGACTGGAATGCGTCCCATTGGCTATGGGGAGCAGGAAGGTGCAATCCAAGAGGTCATGCGCTTGCAAATCTCGTCCTGAGCACGGAGATAAATTGTCTGGCAATAGGGGGACCAACAAGGTACCCGTACGGGAGCAGAGGTTCACCAGGCTACATTGATTTTGCTCTGTCCAAGGGGTTGCTGAGCATCCATGCAGACATAAGAGCGGTCGCTGAGCTTAGCTCCGATCACCTCCCACTCATCATTACGCCGGACGCATCTGCTTTGTCTTATCCTAAGACGGAGCGGCTAATCACCAGGCGCACTAATCTGGAATGGTTCCACGAGCACCTCGAGTCATCACTGAATCTCAATATTGAGATGAGCTCTGGAAAGGATGTTGATGACGCTATCGACATGTTCAATTGCTCTGTCTAGGCAGCAGCTGGAATGGCCTCTGGTGCAGCGCCCCTGAGGCCCGTGCGGATAGGATTCCGGTAACCAGAGAAATTCTGCTGCTCATTGCTGAAAAGAGACGCATACGCTCTATACTATACAAAGGGAAAATAGTATATTGGTTTTGTGCAATGTCCGTCTTGCTGTCCGTCTGTCCGTATGAATGCAATATTTTTCTACGCTATTGAAGCTAGAGACTTGAAATTTGGAACATATACTCGTGTATACCCTCGAATTATAAAGTGTCAAGATGGTTGCGCCCATAGTTTAGAAATCATATTAGTTGAAGAGCTAGAGAGTTGAAATTTGGGATGTATACTTGCGTTGACCACCCAAGTTCAAAAAGATATGGCGGATATATCTACGCCCATTGGGGGCGTGGCAAATCGGGAAAATTGTAACTTCTACAGTTTTAAAGCTAGAATGCTGAAATTTGGCACGTATCTTAACGCTTCGATTCTATAAAGATTGATAAAAAGATTTTATATCCACGCCCACTGTGGGCGTGGCAAATCGGATCTGAATATAGAGTGATTTTACAAATTCAACTATATTTTGAGCACTATTGATGCTAGAGACTTGAAATTTGATATATATACTCGGGTAAGCAACCCAAGATCAAAAAGATATGGCGGACATACCTACGTTTTCAGGGGGCGTGGCAAATCGCAAAAAGCTTATAGCTCCTACAGTTTTATAGCTAGACGCTTCAAAATTGCATGTTTGTGTTACTAGGGGCCTCCTCTATTGATTCCCTAAAAATTAATCCTACGACCCTTTGAAGGCGTGGTAGATGGAAAAAATACCCTGTAACTTTCACATTTTTGGAGTGTAAGCATCCAAACTTTGCAGTTACGTTACCTTAGACTCCTTCTAGAAACTTGCCAAATATGATATGTCTACGCCTACTTGGGGCGTGGCAAATTGGCAACAAAATTTGTAACGCCCAGCTGCAAAATTCATATGCCTGTGCCACCTACATAAATAAGCATAATAAGAATTGCTAAGACGACAAACGGCATTTCTGAGAAATATATGTAATTCAATTTAATTTTGAAGTTCTGCAAATAATTTATCTGCTAAAATTATCATTTTTCGTATAGCCTAGGTCAGTTATGTTATTTTCTTTTTGTATGTGTGACCCTAACAAAAAATGTAAATATCAAATGTAATCGACTTAGTCCGAACAAAATTATTTACACACAAAAAAATTGACGATAGGTCCTATCAGGTATGTATGTATGTAGGCACGAACAGCTGCGCAACTATTTTCATGCCGTCGCCGCCGCGTCTCGAACGCGGACCCTTTTGCTTACACGCTTTTCATATACCTGCTGCGCCACATAAGTTTTGCATTGTCTGTTGGCAAATCCGTATGTATTTATATGTGTACATACAAAAACGGTGGTCGGTTGAATGTATGCGTATAAAGGGCGATATTTGACAAATACAAAACTAAAGAAGCGGCTGAAAATGCAAACACAACTCGATAACAATTTTGGTTGAAGAATATGCTAGAATGAATGGCGCTGAATTTATTTGTGACCATGCATAAGCAAACGCGCTTGCACGTTTCAATGTACATACATATGTATGTGTAAATGTAAATGTATTTTGCTGTCGCTGCTTAACGCGTGCGTGTCATAATTGGCCAAACGTTTTGTTTAATAGATTGCGACTGACTTAACGGAACTTGATGAAACTTTCAGCATATGATTCTATTGAATTTTTTACATTTTATAAAAATGCTAATTCATTCACATAGTTATATATGCAAAAATATAAATTGCAGAAAATTCACATGAATCTACATAAATGCAAAATTTGAGATAAATTATTAAATTTAAAATACCAGATGCCCCTGTGGGAAACGAGTATTACGCTTTAGGTTTCGTCCTAAGGCAACGTTCTTACTTGTTTTTTTTTTTTTTTTTGTACTTTGTCAGAAATTCGTGCAGATATGCTGCAATTATCCAACCGAGTCCTTGTTGCCCCACCAAATAAACATATAAATTCCAATTTTAATGTTCTAGTCCCTAACTGTGTGAACTTCATCATACGCTTGCGTTGCATTTAAAAAGTGGCGTTAACAGGCCGCAGTACTAGTCAAATACTAGAGATACTTTGGCAAATACACACATATAAATGCCATTAATAAGTTGTGAAAGTTTGAAGCAGTTAGTCCATCGCTAAGAAAAGTTATTAAACAATTAAATTCCCAGAGTAATGCCCACATTGCAAGCAGTCGCTGCGTCAACTGCGCAGTTGGCAGAGCGCGCGCTTATGCGTGCGTGCATATATATGCATGTGTGTGTTTGTATGTATGCATAAAAAAAGCATATAATGATTTGATATTTGGCTCTTCACAGGGCTCAGGGTATCCCCTAGTCGAGCAGTCTCGACTAGATCACTCCTTTTTGGGCCTATATGTATATACGGATTCAAATTTATGACCAGTTTCGCTTTTTAACAAAACTTGGTCTCCAATTTCTATATTAAAATTATTTATGCTCTCATCTCTGTATTTCTTATTTTTATACCCTGAGCCCATTGAAAATGGGAAATCATGGTATAATTGTTTTGTTAAATGTATGTAACAGGCAGAAGGAGGCATGTCAGACCCCACAAAGTATATATATTCTTGATCAGGGCGACGAGCTGAGTCGATTTAGCCCTGTCCGTCTGTCTGTCCGTCCGTCCGTCTGTCTGTCCGTCCGTCTGTCCGTCCGTTTTTTTGTTGGGTCCGTGGATAGCACACGCAGGTCAAGTTTGTTACCAAAAAATGATCTCTTTTTGTTGTATTGTTATCGATTTTAAACCTTATCGAAAACAGGTTATAAAATTATATCTCCCACATCTTTAGAGCTAAGCCCTTCAAATTCATGTGATTCATGTGAATTTTAAGCAATTTCTATTTTTTTTTATATTTTAGATACCGGCTCTTTTTACTTATTTATTATTAAATTACTAGTTGAATAAAATTTCCAAATTAAAATTTAATTTTGAAAAATTTAATGTTATATGCAAGCTATATAGCGATGCAAATCGGACGGGGCTTAGGGTATCTCCTAGTCGGGCACCTCCGACTTGTGTTTTCTTACTTGTAAACCTTATGTATTTCTAACATAATACGAGCTCTCTTATACGCGTTTTCTAATCTAAACTTTACTTCCTTAGCATAATCATCTATATTATTAGTGAATCTACCTTATTTATATTATTAAAATCTATGAACTGTTTTGGTAGTCTGCCAACAACTAGTTCGTATGGACAATAATTATGTGCTACCGAGTGTGTCATATTGAAGCAGTAAGTTAAATATTGTGTCCAAACATCCCAATCGGTCTTATCTGCAGAGATGTAAGAACGAACGTATTCATTGAATGTTCGATGACTTCGTTCTACTGTACCTAATGTTTGGTAATGATGTGCTGTAGACGTTATATTATCAATCTTAAGATATTTGCACAAGTCATTTATAATAGAATTCTTATATTCTGTTCCCATGTCCGTTGTGAACTTCTTCATTGGACCGTACTTTAAAATAAAAGATTCAAATATGGCTTTTGCGACAGTTGTTGCGCTTTTGTTTGCAACCGGAATAGCTACTAAATATTTTGTCAAATCAAATATTAAAGTGACTGCGTATTCATTTCCATTTTCTGAACGTGGTAGTGGACCAATTGTGTCTACTATCACTCTGTCGAAAGCGTATATTGGAGTGTTTTTTATTGTCATTGGGGTCTTTGTATGTAATGTCGTTTTTGACATTTGGCATTTTGGACATTTACGTATGTACTCTTTTATATGACGAGTAATATTTTTCCAATAGTAGTGGGTTTTTACTTTGGGCAAAGTTTTTGTTATGCCAGTATGACCTCCTTGTATCAGATCGCTATGGTATGTAGACAGTAAAGCTTCTTTTTCGTTTTCTATTAGCGTAACCGACTGGAGTAGCGCTACTCTTAATGTTTTCAATATTTTAAAGGTCTCAATTGAAATTACTTCAAAGATCTTTTCGTTTGGTGCCAATTTGAGTTGACTGATTTTAGGTATACCGGCTTGCATTTCAAGCCTTTGGAAGAACTGACCTAAGTCGAGAATTCCATTGGTGTACAAATCGCTAACTTCAATTCTTGCTATAACTTTTTTACCATGTTTCAAAAAACATAATTTATTTGTTATATGCAAGGTCACTACTTTCCTTACTTCATCATTGCAAATGACTTCATGTACGTTCGGCTTAGAAGCTTTCTCAAGACTTTGCCTTGGCAATAGTTCTTGTTTATTTTCTGCGCAGAAATTGTTTTGTTGTTCGAAATATAGAAGTAGAGTAGAGAATAGAAAAAGAAGAGAGTAGGAAAGTTCAAAGAAGGCGCCAGAGAACCAGCAGGTGAGCTGGAGTTGGGACTTATGTTATTAACAGAGCTGTTAATAACATAGCTGTTAATAACATAGCATGGGGATGTGGAGGGAGGAGCAGTTCTGTTTAATGGAATCTGACATAAACGCAACGAATCTTCTAGCGCTGTCTGCGTCCGTAGGGACAGGATAGTTATTGATAACATCAAATTTTTTATCGTCCGGTAAGATTCCTCTATCTGTGCATCTGCGACCTAAAAGCGTCACCTCGTGCATGAAAAATGAACATTTATCTGTATGTAATTTCAGATTGTGTATTCTACAAAGTTTGAAAACATCTGTTAAGTTTTTAATCATATGTTGTTCAGAACAACCAATAACGATTAAATCATCCATGTAAAGGAAAGCGTGTGAAGGCTCTAGGCCTGAGAATGATATTGTCATCATTCTTTTTTAAACCAAATGGTAATCGCGTGAAGCGATATGAGACATTGCTCGTTGAAAAAGACGTTATATTTCTTGAACTTTCCTCAATTCAGTTTGATAGAAGCCTGACATTAAGTCAAGGTATGAAAAATATTTTGCTGTACCCAATTGATCAAGAATATATTGAATTCTGGGGAGTGAAAATTTATCTGACAGCAACCTTTTATTTATTTGGCAATAGTCAATTACTAATCCCCATTTTTTCTCTTTAGAACACATCACTATACTGGGTGCATATTTCTTCAAGTTTTTATACCCTGGCCCATTGAAAATGGGAAATCAGGGTATAATGGTTTTGTTAAATGTATGTTACAGGCAGAAGGAGGCGTGTCAGACCCCACAAAGTATATATATTCTTGATCAGGGCGACGAGCTGAGTCGATTTAGCCCTGTCCGTCTGTCCGTCTGTCCGTATGTTTGAACACGTCGATCTCAGAACGTAGTTGACCTAGAGACTTGAATTTTTTTGTTGGGTCCGTAGATAGCACGCGCAGGTCAAGTTTGTTACCAAAAAACGATATCTATTTTTGTTGTTTTGTTATCGATTTTAAGCCTTATCGAAAACATGTTATAAAACAAGTAAGAAAACTCTAGTCGGAGGTGCCCGACTAGGAGATACCCTGAGCCCCGTCCGATTTGCATTGCTTAATACGCTATATAGCTTGCATATAACATTAAATTTTCCAAAATTAAATTATAATTTTGAAATTTTATTCAACTAGAATGTATGTAAATAAAAAATAAATTAATAATTAAATAAATAAACAAATTAACAAAAAAAGAAACGAAAAACAAACATCACCGCACCTGGACTCGAACCTGCATATATTTACTACATATGTAACGTTAAAGGGCGTCATCTCAACTAGCACGACCACCTCATGTTTATAGATTTAAAAAAAAAAATTAAAAAACTTACGCTGTCGTCACCGAGTTTCGAACTCGGGACCTCTCGTTCACGCGCTTCGCGTCTACCCACTACACCGCACCAGTATTGCGGCGCTTGTTGGCAAAACGCAAAGTAGTACTACAAGGGCGATATGTGACAAATACAAAACTAAAGAAGCTAAAGAACCAGATCAATCGCAATTGTGATTCTTAGAATATGCTGAAATGCGCGCATATGAACGTATGAGTATGTGTACATACAAAAACGGTGGCCTGTTTCAATGTATGCGTGTAAAGGGCGATATATGACAAATACAAAACTACAGAAGCGGCTGAAAATGCACAGAAGCGACTGTGCACATGCATAAGCAGACGCGCTTGCACGCTTAAATGTATGTGTATGTGTAAATGTTTTTTGCGTGCGTGTGATTGGCTAAACGTTTTGTTTAATAAATCGGGACTGACTTAACGGAATTTGATGAAACTTTCGGCATATGATTCTATTGAATTTTTTACATTTTATAAAAATGCTAATTTATTCATATGGTTATATTTGCAACTCGCAATGGGTCGAGTATGGGGGGGGGGGGGGTAAAAAGAGGTAAAAAGAGCCGGTACGCAAAAAATAAAAAAATATAAATTGCATAAAATTCACATGAATCTATATGAGACTTGAATTTTTTTTTGTTGGGTCCGTGGATAGTACGCGCAGGTCAAGTTTGTTACCAAAAAACGATATCTATTTTTGTTGTTTTGTTATCGATTTTAAACCTTATCGAAAATAGGTTATAAAATTCTATCTGCCACGCCTTTAGAGCTAGACCCCTCAAATTTTGCATATAGATTCATGTGAATTTTATGCAATTCCTATTTTTTTTATTTTTTGGATACCGGCTCTTTTTATTAATTAACCCCCCCCCCCCTGCCATCAAACACCCATATGAGAGTCTGTTGCAAATATAACCATGTGAATAAATTACCATATTTATAAAATGTAAAAAATGCAATAGAATCATATGCTGAGAGTTTCATCAAATTCCGTTAAGTCAGTCCCGATTTATTAAACAAAACGTTTGGCCAATAATCACCCGCACGTGGCAAGCAGCGACGCGCAGCAAAAAACATTTACACATACACATACATTGAAGCGTGCAAGCGCGTCTGCTTATGCATGTGCACAGTCGCTTCTGTGCATTTTCAGCCGATTCTGTAGTTTTGTATTTGTCATATATCGCCCTTTACACGCATACATTGAAACAGACCACCGTTTTTGTATGTGCACATACTCATACGTTCATATGCGCGCATTTCAGCATATTCTAAGAATTACAATTGCAATTGATCTGCTTCTTTAGTTTTGTATTTGTCACATATCGCCCTTGTAGTACTACTTTGGGTTTTCCCAACGAGAAAATCCAAGTCGGACAGGGCTTAGGGTATCTCCTAGTCGGGCACCTCCGACTAGAGTTTTATTACTTGTTTCTTAAGTAACTGTGGGAAATTTGTTCTTAATTTTTTCTTTACAGACTTTGTTCTGTTATCTTTGAGGTTTTGAACTACTTCATAGTTCGAAAGTAATTCAAATTTCAAATTGTTAATACATACCGTCTGGCATGTATTTGTTGTCTTTAGGAATCGGACATAGGTATTATGGGTTGTTGCAATTGTGTTTGCAACGTAGACCCCTGTTTAATTTCCTGATTGGGAATTAAAATGTTTTCTTCTGCTGAAGACAACTCTATTTTTCGTACCACTTGGGATCTTGCTGGTAGAAATGCTGAATTATTACCAGAACTAAATGTTATCGGAACATGAATAGGGCATACAAGATTTTGTGGCCTAAGTATAAACCAATCTTCGGAACTATTGTAGTCTAACTGACAATTGAATTTTTTTATGAAATCTATTCCTATTATTTATCGCATTGGATTGCGAAATCTGAATGAAGTAAATGAAATTTATATGGAATAATATATTTGTCTGTTTGGAGTTCAATTGAGGCTAGTCCTTTTGAGTTTATTACTCCTTCTCCTATGCCTCGAATATCTATAATTCTATAGTTTTGGATGTCATGAAACACATCGGAATTTTCTTTTATAATTGAAATATCTGCATTATTTTTATTTGTTGCAACATTTTTGAATGATACGAAACTGTTGAGACTAAGGTTGACGTTATATATTTTGTGATTTAATTTAGAGTATCTAGAGGTGTCTACGAGTTTCCCGAAGTATCTTAGGTTACTCGTATATTGTTGAAATTTTCCCTGTTGGAATTTCCACAGCCTCTAGAACTTCCTCTATTTCGGCCTCTATAATTACGTCTTCCTCGGTTACCTCTATTATTGCCATATTTATGCTGCTGGAATAACAGTAAGTATTTATTTATTTATTATTAAAAAGACATTGACAAGACTGGAGTCAACTTAAATGTAAACAATAAAAATATACATATATAAAAAGCCTAAAATAACATAAATTATCAATAATACCACCAACTCGGTGGGGGTACTTTATTTGCCAGTACGGCCAGCTATGCCCCAATTCACAGCCATTTTAGTCATTTATATTATTGACGCTATAAAAGACAGAGAGTAATTGCAGGAAAATTATATATTAAATAAATTATAATCTTAGATATAAGTAAAAATCTAGGAACTGCCGGCTCACTCATGGGCACTATCAGTGATTCCACGAAGATGATCTGTAAGCAAGGATTTTAAGAAGGACAGAGAGAGTTCAGAGGAGTACACATGATAAAATTTATTATAATTTATGCATAACACGTGAAACGCGCTATGCAAAGAATAATCCGATGTGCATACAGGTAAATACAACGGACGAAAGTATCTGGTTGTTCTAGAAGGAACAGAAAAATTAAGCTGATTTAACAAACATGGCGAATCAATTTTACCCATAATCAAATTATGTAGGAAAACAATCGAGTTTTACAACACTGCTTGTCAAACGCAGACGTTTAAGATTTTCTTCTAAATAAATATATATAAACAAAATTACAATTTTATGAGACAGTCGCGAAGATTTGATCGGTTGTGTCGCGGATAGTCAAAGAATGCTTTGAACTATTTTTCTACTTGCAATCTATGGGCGCTGTCGCGTGCAGTGCCGGCACCCAAACAAAAACAAAACACAAGTGAAGTGAGACAAGATTGTACGTGTTGCCCATCTGGGCAAAACATTACCCCTCACCCTGCGCGCAGCCGCACAAGAGGGGCAATAAACGTTGTTCTTACCAGCAAAGTGATCAGACTAACGAATAATCTTGAACAATTTCTGCAAAATAATAAAAATGAATAACATGGTTTTTTCTAACTCTCAGCTTAGTAATAAGCCGATTGATTACGAAAAAATGCGCCAAGTAGCTGGCAAATCACCTTTTGAGATTAGAGGTGAACTTACCAACAGCGATCGTGACTCCCAAAATCTCAGCACAACAACCACAACTGTAACATTTACGAGTGCTCTAGTTCGATATACACCACGGCAACTACTCCAACTGCAGCAATCAGTAGTGCGATCCCCAGCGGAAGCATGGATAATCATGTAGCCACTCCACTGCTCAGCGAAGCTGTTACAAACCTGTTGGCAGCCCAAAAAAATTAAAAAATGAAGAGGAAGAAGCCGTTATCTCCCACTACTAGCTTTAAGAGGCATCACAGAGAAGTTGCCTTGGTCTCAGCTTCATCGAACACGGTAAGCACAAGCAACAGATTTAGCTTGCTAGACATGGACATGGATGTCAACAGCGAAAGCCATGTCGATGAAAGCTCAATAAATACAAATGCAGGCCCTAGTACTGCCTCTGCAGTTGATCAACATTACACTCCTAATGTTAATGATACAGCCAACAACCAACAACAACAAGCTCCTATAAACAACAACCAGCGTATAGCTTCTGCAAAGCCACCGCAAATAGTTATAAGCATCACTGATCTTAATGATCTTTTTGCAATAATCAAGGAAATCACTAGCCTTGACAACGTGTCAATCAAAGTTAATCAAGGAGAAACTTAGTGATCTTTTTGCAATAATCAAGGAAGTCACTAGCCTTGACAACGTGTCAATCAAAGTTAATCAAGGAGAAACTGCCAGAATATTTCCAAAAGACAGTGACACTTACAGAGTCATTGTTAGCCATTTTGATAGCGTGGGTATTGAGTTCCACACATACCAGCTTAATGAAGAGAAACCGTATAGAATAGTGGTAAGGGGACTGCACCATAGCACTTTGAACCAGGAAATAATTGCCGATTTTAAAAAATATGGTTTTGATGCTCTGCAAGCTCATAACCCAAGATCAAGGTCTAACAGGGATGAAAAGCTAAATATATTCTTCATTAATATAAAACCGTGCGCAAAATTAGTGACATATATGATGTAAAGACACTTTGCCGGCAAAAGGTGAGAGTAGAAAGGATGCGGAAAATATCTGAAATCGCCCAATGCACGCGATGCCAAGAATATGGTCACACAGCCAAGTACTGCCGTCGTCATCCCAACTGTGCTCGATGTAAAGAGGACCACCTTACTAAGCAGTGCGTACGTTCTCAAGATGTATCACCTACCTGTTTGCACTGTGGAGGAAACCATATGGCAAGCTACAATGGATGCCAGTGGTACCAGGATTACCATCGACGAATAACGGGCTCTTTACTAAATAAAAATGTGGCAAGGCAGCAACAAGTACAACGTAAGCAGCAACAGCAATGTCAACCAACTCCACAGCAACCGCAACAGACCCCTAATACTCCCAGAGTCCCAGCCGGAGGATTATCATACGCCTCAATAGCAAGAAACACACCTGCCCAGCGTCGCATCCATAATATTCAAGCTCAAGCCCAGGTGTCTAAACCTAGAGTTAATACTTTGCAGGAACGAGATCCACTGGACGTTCAGTCCCTACTGCTACTACAGCAGTAGCAGCAACTTCTCTTGTGGCTTCAGGAGCAGCAACGAGAACAACAACAACAAAATAAGACAAACAATGAGCGGCTAGAACAGTATCCAGTCATACACCTACTTGCATTGATTTTGCATTATACCATGGGATACAGGACTCTCTAACAAATATCTGTCAATGCTGGGACTTACATTCTGACCATTTAGCACTTGTTTGTTTATGTCAGATTCCATTAAACAGAACTGCTCCTCCCTCCACATCCCCATGCTATGTTATTAACAGCTCTGTTAATAGCATAAGCTCCAACTCCAGCTCTCCTGCTGGTTCTCTGGAGTTTTTCTGTGTACTTTCCTCCTCTCTTCCTTTTTATACCCTGAGCCCATTGAAAATGGGAAATCAGGGTATAATGGTTTTGTTAAATGTATGTAACAGGCAGAAGGAGGCGTGTCAGACCCCACAAAGTATATATATTCTTGATCAGGGCGACGAGCTGAGTCGATTTAGCCCTGTCCGTCTGTCTGTCTGTCCGTCCGTCCGTCCGTCCGTCTGTCCGTCTGTCCGTATGTTTGAACGCGTCGATCTCAGAACGTAGTTGACCTAGAGACTTGAATTTTTTTTGTTGGGTCCGTGGATAGCACGCGCAGGTCAAGTTTGTTACCAAAAAACGATATCTATTTTTGTTGTTTTGTTATCGATTTTAAACCTTATCGAAAACAGGTTATAAAATTCTATCTGCCACACCTTTAGAGCTACACCCTCAAATTTTGCATATAGATTCACGTGAATTTTATGCAATTTCTATTTTTTTATTTTTTGCGTACCGGCTCTTTTTACTAATTCCCCCCCCCCCCCCCTATCCTACTTGACCCATTGAGAGTCTGTTGCAAATATAACCATGTGAATAATTAGCATTTTTATAAAATGTAAAAAATTCAATAGAATCATATGCCGAAAGTTTCATCAAATTCCGTTAAGTCAGTCCCGATTTATTAAACAAAACGTTTGGCCAATTAACACACGCACGTGGCAAGCAGCGACGCGCAGCAAAAAACATTTACATATACACATACATTGGAAAGTGCAAGCGCGTCTGCTTATACATATGTGCACAGCCGCTTCTGAGCATTTTCAGCCGCTTCTGTAGTTTTGTATTTGCCCTTTACACGCATACATTGAAACAGACCACCGTTTTTGTATGTACACATACTCATACGTTCATATGCGCGCATTTCAGCATATTCTAAGAATTACAATTGCGATTGAACTGCTTCTTTAGTTTTGTATTTGTCACATATCGCCCTTGTAGTACTACTTTGGGTTTTGCCAACGAACAACGCAATACTGGCGTGGCGCAGTGGGTAGACGCAAAGCACGTAAGCAAAAGCTCCCGAGTTCGAATCTCAGTGACGACAGCGTAACTTTTAAAATTTTTTTTTTTTAATTTATAATCGTTATCGTTACGTTCTTCTTCTTTTTTTGTTGATTTGTTTATTTATTTAATTATTTATTTATTTTTGATTTACATACTTTCTAGTTGAATAAAATTTCAAAATTATAATTTTTAATGTTATATGCAAGCTATGGAACGTATTAAACAATCCAAGTCGGACGGGGCTCAGGGTATCTCCTAGTCGGGCACCTCCGACTAGAGTTTTCTTACTTGTTTATACTTGACTCTATCTTCTATTCCGCCTTGTACGCACGTTGACTGTTCAATTTCAAGTTAAAATAAAAGCGAAAGTAATTTCAAACAACCCACAAGAAAAGTGTTTCTACTTATTTGCGACGCTCCCCTACAAACATTGGTCCTTCGAGTCGGATATCTTCAGCATCTTTAACCCCAGCGATTCACAGGCAACGAGATAAGTAACATTTTTTTCTTTTTCCTCCTTTTCCGTGCACAGAGCAAACATATATTCTTATAGATATAGATGCGTATTCAGCTGTGCTAAATTTCTATTTGCATCAGCAACCACTTCTTCGTGTGTGTGTGTTTATGTAGGTCATTAACCTCGCGTCCGTCAAATACGTATGTATATATTTCTCCACAAATATATATGTACATATGTACTTGGTATATAACTCCTATATATCAGTCCGAACCGCAGTCCGACAACAAAGCGCAACTAACCGACTCCCGGTCAGCTTGCATGCGCATATATATATATATATATATATATATATATATATATATATATATATATATATATATATATATATATATATGCAACTATTCCGTTTATACGCAGACTTGCTCTCAGCTATACACGCAATTGCAGAGCCACAGCTGTTACGGTTGCGCACTTGTCACTTGCACGAACTTGCTCGCATGTTTTTCTGTAACTCTGACCATATCGACATACATATAGCCTTCTCTATAAGTCTATATGTGTGCGCATGATTTATAGCACCTATATTTCACTCCCGCTCCTGGTCCGACGTTACAGATTCCATATACCATATACACAAACACACACACACGTATCCATACATTTCGTTTAAATTCGTTTCCGTAAGCCTTTCTCAAAGCTTTAAGTCCGTTTGAGTGTTGTGTTGATTTATGTGCTAATTGTGTCAGCTGTTTGTGCTATCGGCTGCTCGTATGTACATATGCACATACGCAGCCAACAATAACACAATTAATACACAAGCAGTTGTCAAACTTGTGCATATCCACGTGCACAGCACATATCAACACATTCACGATATTATCCGAACACATAAGCGCACATAACACTAAAAATTAAGCACAGAATTAATAAACTCGTTTGTTTTTAGTTCCTAGCGTTAGCGATCGTGCTTGCACGTCACAAACTATCGATAATTGTTCCGACACTCAATTCAGGGGTGGAACGCTTTTTTTTGTGACGTCATTGCTCCAGCAGGTACACTTTGAGAACAAATAAAAATAATAAAAAGAATAAACAGGTTTTTTCGACTTTCTTTATAAATATACCTAAATAAAAAATATATAAATATTTTCGTTTTCTTCAACCATTTTATTGTTTTTGTTTAAATTCTTGTATACATACATATGTATTTCTTATTTTCATTTTCAGTTTATTTATTTTTTGTTCTCTATTATTGTTTTTATTTTTTATCTTATTGCTTCTCTTCGCTTCCAAAACGCAGTTTATCTATATTTGTGCCCTGTTCGGTTGACAAATCCTGCCATTTCGTCAACTTCTTTACTCACTCTCCGAGTAATCGTCTGTCCCTAACGCAAACCTTTCCGACAGCTAACTTCTAGTTAGTCTCCATGTCAGATCGTTCTAGCCGATCGCAACGCGTTTTATCAAGCGCAGTTCCTCTGCGTCTCCCATTCCGTCCGGGAAACAGCAGACTTCCAGCACACTCAAGCGTAGTCCGGTGGTAACTCGATCCGCTCCAAAGCCCATCATTCCGTTGACTAAAATGTCGCTGTCCGAGTTTATTTCTGCTGCGGACAGGATCATTAAGTTTGAGGCCCGCATCGACCATTCCGGCGAGACTGTTACGACCCCTGCAGATCAGCTCCAGTCCTTAGAGATCCGACGGGATCGAGTCAAGGTCCTGTGGGCGAAAGCCGAACTGCAATACGAAGCGTGTTCCAAAGCGCTTAGTCAGGGGGCAGGCAGTGGAGAAGTGAGGCCATGGAAGCCAAATTCGACCACTGCTATACAGTTTATGAGCGGAGTGCCGCCCAATTGAGCAGGCAACTTGCCGCCGTGTCCGCACCGAGTGCACCGCCCGCTCCTGTGTCCGCTATTGTTTCTTCGTGTGGCTGTCGCCTTCCTCCCATCGACACAGAAGTGTTCCACGGCGATTACTTGCGCTGGCCAACGTTTCGCGACCTCTTCACAGCCATATATATTGACAATCCCCGGCTAACTGCGATGGAAAAACTCTTCCACCTTAAATTCCAAAACCGCAGGCGATGCAAATGCTATAGTCGCAGAGTGTCCTCTCACTAACGACGGCTTTGCATCGGTTTGGGGCGCCTTGTGCGACCGGTTCGAGAATAAGCGGCTGCTAGTCAACAGCCAGCTGAAAATCCTTCTCAACCTAACCAAGGCCCCCAAAGCATCAGGCGCGGCTCTCAGAAAGTTGCATGGCACCATGAGCAGATGTGTCACTGCGATCGAGCATGCTCAAATCTCTACGGAGAATTGGGACTGTATACTTGTGTTCCTGTGCACTTCCAAATTGCCAGAACACACTCAATCTCTCTGGGAGCATTCTCTGACAAAGAAGTCAGAAATCCCAGCGTGGCGGGACGTGAGTCGTTTTCTCAGCGAGCGTGCGCGAGCACTCGAAGCTATAGAAACTGACAGGTCCGGTCCTACGGCGCCAACACCTGCCCCGAGGTCCGCGAACCCTGCCCCTTCCAAACGGGTAAACTCCTTTGAAGCCCACGTCACCACTGAGAGCAAGAAATGCGATTTGTGTTCAAAGGAGAACCACCCAGTCCGACTCTGCCCTCGCTTTCTCCAAATGTCTGTTCAACAGCGAGAGGCCTACATAAAGCAGAAGAAGCTGTGTCTGAACTGCTTCGCACGCGGTCATCTGTTGCATGAATCCGAGAATGGCGCTGCATCCGCAGCTGCCGTACCCCTTCATTCGCCCAGAGATGTCTCACATGTCCAGACGTATTTCTCTGCTAACACACAAGATGTCCTTCTTGGTACGGCAATAGTCAATATATGCCATCTAGGAGCTACATATCCCGTGCGGGCACTGATCGATTCGGGATCTGAGGCGACTTTCATTTCTGAGCGCCTGTTCCGTCTCACCAAATTGCCCTTCCGGTCTGTGCAGACGCGAGTGTCAAGCTTAGGCCAAGCTATAACAGCCCGATCGCAAAAACTTTGCGATCTCCATATTGGAACTCCGCTGAAACCAAGACTACGGATTGAATAATCTGCTCTCGTCCTTCCAAGTCTTGCTGGCAACCTCCCTTCGTCTCCAATTCCGCACAACTTGTTGAACAAACTTCCTAATATTCAGCTAGCTGACCCCGAGTTCTACAAGAGTGCGAAAATTGATGTTCTTATAGGCGCGGATATCCTTCCGTCTATTATTCAGGGAGGTTTCCACCCTAATATCTGAGGATCCATTCTTGGCTTAGAGACTGTTTTCGGTTGGGTACTCACCGGCCCTATTTCGCAAACATCGCCGAAAATGGTCTCATCCTTCACAACTCAAGTTTCCATTCCGAAAAAGACAAAATTTTAGTTTCCGACAATCTCGTCCAGGTTACATGGCTCATCTGCCGTAACTCTCCCAGTACGAGATCCCGACAGCATCACTACCAAAGTGAAGGTCGGCTGCAATGCACTCTGTCCAGCATTGAATGATAAGGGGATGGATGATATTCTTCATCCAGGTCCCGACCCCGGTGTTCCCTGTGATGTCCAACTAACTTCCATGTTCGACAAGACAGCCATTCATTGCCCCACACGTGTCTCTCCTTTCCAGGTTATGATGTCATCCCCTCAAGCCAGCCAGCCATCCGACGAAGATTCATTCCGGTGCCGCGTGAGCAGAGGTATTCACGCTCTGCGCAAATGCCGGCGTTTTCTGGGGCTTCCCGCGGAAAAGCGGTTGCGCGCGGTTCTAGCCAACCGGTACTGCGCGAACTGCGCAGGGCCATCTTGGCGCAGCAACAAAGGCTGCAAGATGTTTGGCCACAACCACCACACGCTCCTGCACCTCCCGGGATCGCGCCGGAAGCGACGAGGCCCTACAAGTCGTCCCACTCCAGATCCTACACAAGCGGCCACTCCTCCGCTGACAACGCTGATGCAGCACAAGATGGTCAGCATTCTTCCTACGGCGGTCATCGTGCTCCAAACGGCGACCAAGGATTTCGAAGTCAAGGCGATGATTGACCCGTGCAGTCCCACCAGTCGGATCAATGCTTCATTGGCAAAGACATTGGGTCTTTCCGTCACAAGCGTTGGTCCAGGGCAAGTCTACACGAGTCTTATTCGGTCGAAGACCTCGCGCTTCGAGTTCGATGCGTTGTTCCAACTGGACCCCCAGCTGAACGTTCGGACGCCAATCCGGGCCATCGAGCGGGAAGCTGGGCCTCCAGGGATCACGCTCGCCGACAGCACCTGGTCACGTCCCGGATCGGTAACAATTTTGCGGGGGGCTGACGTGTATCCTCACGTCATCCTTCCGGGGATCGTTCCCAGCACCGACGGCCTTCCAATGGCCCAGAACACCGTGTTCGGATGGGTGCTCTCGGACGCCTGCTCATAGACCCAGCACAGGTCTTGCAATCCTTGCAAGGGGGGGAGTATGTTTATGTCAGATTCCATTAAACAGAACTGCTCCTCCCTCCACATCCCCATGCTATGTTATTAACAGCTCTGTTAATACCATAATTTGCAAACCCATGGTTCTTATATTAGACCAAGCTGTCGGTTAATTAGCAACCGTCCTGACATCATGGCCTTCAAACAACATCTAGATAATGCTTTTCAATTAAACTCAAATCTGGACTCTGGAGAAGACATCGAGAACGCAGTAGATTTTCTTTCAGAAAACATATATAGAGCTGCAGCTGCTGCAACGCCATCTAATCCTGACCCACGTCCCATTAGTTATGGCAAAGTTCTCACGAGGGAAGCTAAAGAGCTTATCAGATCAAAGAGGCGCCTTCGGAGAAGAGCAATTCGATCTCAGGATCCTTGGGACCGAATTCTATGGAACCGTGCAGCAAAAAGCTACGTATCCTCTTAAGGGAACTCAGATGTGATTTCTTCGAGCAAAAACTAGCTTCCATGGACTACACTATCGATGCAAACTACTCTCTATGGAAGTGCACAAAATCACTCAAACGACAACCTTTCAGACAGGTTCCAGTCCAATGTTCTAGTGGCGAGCTTGCTAAAAGCGAAAGGGAACAGGCTAACGCTTTCGGATCTAAGTTAGAGGCTCGCTTTACTTCCTTTGAGTTTGCTGCGATAGAGCAGATCAGGGAGACCCATGAAAGTTTGCAGAGTCCTCTGCAGATGTCCCTGCCTATGAAGCCTATACGATATGAAGAAGTGACTGAAGCGATCCGACTGTTGCCGAAAAATAAAGCTCCTGGAATCGATAGGATTTGTAATGCTACACTGAAGCTCTTGCATAAAAGAGCGCTCCTCTATATAGTTTTAATTTTTAATGCTATAATTAGACTTCAAGTTTTTCCAAAGCAATGGAAACTAGCTGCGATTACAATGATTCATAAGCCGGGAAAACCTGAATATGATCCAGAGTCCTATCGTCCAATTAGCCTTCTGCCCTGCCTGTCTAAACTATGGGAAAGGACCATTGCCAATCGGATAACTGACATCACAAGACAATGCAATATCTTGCCGGACCACCAATTCGGATTTCGAGAAGGACACGGCACTGTGAAACAGGTTCACAGATTGGTGAAACACATCTTGCAGGCTTTTGACGACTTGGAGTACTTCAACGCTGTCTTTATTGACATGCAGCAAGCGTTCGACAAGGTGTGCCACGATGGGCTACTCTGCAAAATAAAAAACCTCCTACCTGCACCGTTTTATGACCTGTTAAGGTCTTATTTGGAAAACCGTGAGTTTAAGGTCAAAGTAAGGGATACATACTCGTCCACTTATTCTATGAGAGTAGGAGTACCGCAGGGCAGTGTTCTTGGTCCACTGCTGTATTCCTTGTATACCTCAGATATACCCAGCCCTACCTCTCAACATATGGATGATCCCTCTAAAGCCATTATTGCGACATATGCAGATGATATCGCAGTCATCTACAACTCTAAAAGTCACGCTGAAGCGAGCACTGGAATACAGGGGTATCTTGATTCTCTAGCAGCTTGATGCAAATGGTGGAATTTTAAAGTCAACCCGGCCAAAACAATAAATCCATGTTTCACCCTAAAAAGAATTATAATGTATACACCCCCAATCCAACTGGAGGGAGTAACACTACAGCAACCAGCACAGGCAAAATATCTAGGCATCACACTGGACAAACGCCTAACCTTTGGACCGCATCTCAAAACTACGGTTAAAAAATGTCGCCACAGACTGCAACAACTGAAATGGCTCAACAATAAGAGGAGCAAGTTGCCACTGAGATGCAAAAGAGCTGTCTACGTGCACTGTATTCTGCCGATATGGCGTTATGGAGTGCAGATCTGGGGGATTGTAGCCAAATCCAACTACAAATGGATACAGGTTTTGCAGAATCGGGTGCTAAGACAAATAACTAACTGCCCTTGGTATGTACGCGGTACTACACTCCATAGAGACCTCAAACTACTTTCAATAGAAGAGCAAATTGGAAGACATACAAGCAGGTACAGCGAAAGATTGCTGAGACACCGCAGCCTACTCGCCAGAGGTCTCCTTCCTGCCAGACCTCTAAGAAGACTCAAACGGCAAGGTTTTGCCAAGACGATTCAAAGTCAGTGATACAACCTTCATTGAATTCCTCGTACTATAATCGAGGTTTGGTCCAAATTAAACTTGTATTCAATTGTGTTGTTAAGGTACTAAATTATGATTGTACAGATTCTACACTTAATAAATAAGTCCAAAGTAAGGGAAACAACCCCCAAAATTGTTCTACAGTAAATTAAAGATGGAAGATTAATAAGTAGAAGCCTACTCAGATAAGACGGTAAAGGGAGATTTGGATCCCAGTTTAGATCACGCAACGCAAAAATAAGAAACTGTTTCTAGACCGATTATATACGGTCCTGATACAATTTATGCTGTGGATACAAATAATTGAACAATATTCTAAAATAGGTCGAACCAGTAGTAGTATATAACCGTTTGGTTATAAAGGGATCTTTAAACTCCTTTGACCAACGTTTAATAAAACCAAGAGCACCTTTAGCTTCATTTAGGATAGTAGAGATATGAAGATTAAAAGAAAGTTTTGTGTCAAAAAAACAACAAGATCTTTGACTGTTAAAATTCGTTGCAAGGAAATGTTGTTAATAATATAATTAACAATATGTGGAATGGTACGACTGAAAGTCATTGTCATACACTTGGAACTATTTAAATGCAACTGATTATTCACACACCAAAGCTGAAAGGAATTAAGGTCATCTTGAAGGCGAAAATGATCAAGTAAGTTGGAGTATGAAAAGCAGAGCTTAACATCGTCTACATACATAAAAATTTTCGAGTGAATAATATAGCTAGGAAGATCTATTATAAAAAGGGAAAACAGCAGCCTGAGGTACGCCTGATGAAACAGAGATAAGCTTCGAAATTGATGTCGCAACAATACCCTTTGTTCCCTACCTTTTAAATAGGATGAAATCCAAAACACAAGTTTAGGGTGAAATCCTAAATGATCAAGTTAGCAAATTAAGATATTATGATTAACTGAATCAAATGCTTTGCTGAAATCAGTATAAATAACATCAGTTTGCATTTTGTTTAAAAAGCTATAGTTGATTAGAGAAGAAAATTCTAATAAATTAGTTGAAGTTGATCGATTCTGGAAAAAACCATGTTGAGATGGCGAAATAATCGATTCACAAAAGTGTTGTAAGTTCGATGTTAAAATTTTTCAAATAATTTTGGGATAACAGACAGTTTAGCTATGCCTCTATAATTTGAAATGTCAGACCTTCCGCGTTTTGTATGCAATGGAATAATAAATGATTCTTTCCAAATAGAAAACCAGAAATTTCCAGAGACAAATTAAATAGTTTTAATAAAGGTAACTGTAAAGAAGCACTACATTCCTTTATAACACAGCTTGGAATATTATCAGCACCAGGCGAAAAAGACGATTTCAAAGTCCGAATGGCAGAAACCAAAGAAGCAAGGGAAACACTAGGAACATTGATAATATTCGTTGCAGGACTAACAAATGAGTACAAAGGGGTGTGGGAGTCATCAGAAGAATAAGTGGATTGAAAAAAATTTGCAAAAAGATCAGCAGAATTTTTCATTACATTCATTACAAGATTTTTTCTCCCCAAAGAAAAACATGGAAGGTAATTACGCTTCGAGTTTACAAATGAATAAAATTGCTTCGGATCACGAACGAATTTCCTTTTGCACCGTAAAAGGTAATTCTCATAACACCTAACATTTAAAATATGAAAATTTGACTTGGCTATTGAGTATTTAGACCAGTCAACAATTGAACCAGACTTTTTAAAATTCTTAAAACATTTGGTTTTAATATTTCTAAAATTGGAAAAAGTCTGAGTAAACCAGGGGGCCCTTTAGAAGCAGGCCTTGAGAGATACAAGGGAACACAGACATCAAGGATAGAGCTTAGAGTTTCATAGAAAATGTTCGCTGCCAAATTAACATCAACTGAGTCGTATAAAAGCGTCCAGTCAGTTGCATTAATTAAATCATTAAGCAAGACAAAATTACATTTATAAAAACAGCGACGGTATATTTTAGGAATCGGAGTAGAAATATGTGTCATCTTTATGGAAAAAAAGACATCTAAGGTGGGATGATGCAAATCTTCAGGAATACAGATTCAAAACAGAGTTCATCTGAAACATTGAGAGACTGAACAGTTCATCGAAGAGATAATGATCTGTAGACGGAATAAGGTAGTTAAAATTGGGAATTGACGACCACGTAGTGTTAGGTATATTAAAGTCACCTAACACTAGAAATAAGTCATTATCTTTTACATGCTTATAAATTTCTTTAATACAAGTTATATGTTGTGCATAGACCTGTACATCAGAAGAGGGAGGAACATATGAACAAGTGACATATATGGAAAGAGATGGGAGATTTATTTTAACCCCAATAATCTCAGGATCATGATGTGAAACTTAACGATTCAGACACCACCACCTCTGCGTATCAATCGATCAAATCTATAAATAGTGAAGTTATTACAGAGAATCTCACTATTATAAATATTATTCAGCCACGTTTCAGTGAACACAATGACATTATATTGAAAACTGAAACTGCTTAAAAATAAACCTTTAAATTTAGAATTTAGGCCTCGAACATTTTGGTATGCCAAAAACAGATTAGGTGAAGAATTTAAACTATTTAATTTTTGATACAATATTAGTTGAAGATTGTATCGAAGTAGGGTTCAGTGTTACAGGAGGTAATCGGTTTCGATTCTTTGGCTTGAATTCATGTACAACTATATGCGGTGGCCAAAACTTGGAATCACATATAGTTGTGAAGTGTTCAAACAGCACACTGATTTTAAACGAAGCAATTTCACGTGGTGTTGCGAAATTAAACTTCGAGATTAAAACATTTGCTGCAGACTTACTAGCAATAAACGCTGATATTGCTTGGCACGTTGTGTCAGATGAAAGCCTGGATAAGAAAACCTGCTTTCGATGAGACACAACAGATAAAGTGGGAACTTAGGATTCAGAGGTCGCTAAAGGGGCCCATCCACTTGCGAACATGGATGGAAAAAATTTCAAAAATCGTAAATAAAAAAAAAAAAAAAAATCTAGAATTAATCACTTCTCTCCGGACAGGCTCCTCGTCGTGTCCCTACTTCTTATTACAGTCGCTAAAGCTCGGATCACCGACTACTCCCACTCCAAATACATTCCAATAATCGATGGAAACGTACTGGTATGGGAGCAGAGAGGGCATATCAGTCACTCAAGCAACCTGTCTGGCTTCTCCAGCATGGTTGAGGAGACTGCCAAATTGTCCGAACTCTTCCCCCAATCGCACATGCGAAAACTACTCGATGTAGACGTCGACCATATTAGAAGCCTCTTGTCCGTCCTCAAAGTCCATCACCAAATCGCCAGGAGCTTAGACTTCCTGGGCACAGCCCTTAAGGTGGTAGCCGGCACCCCGGATGCCGCAGATCTGGAGAAAATCCGCATGACAGAATCCAAGCTCATAGAAGCAAACAACGAACAGGTAACCATAAACACAGAAACAAGTAAACAGACTCACAGACACTGTAAATAAATTAATCAGTGTAAAGAAACACGAAATTGACACGCCCCACTTGTACGAAGCTCTTCTAGCTAGGAACAGGATGCTTATAACAGAGATTCAAAATTTAATGCTCACAGTAACGCTGGCGAGGTCAAACATAATAAATCCCACAATATTTGATAATCAAGATTTGGAGTCAATATTAACTAAGCACCCCACATCTGTCCCCATTGTCTGTCTGATGGAAGCTTCCAACATAAGGGTACTACAGTCCGATAACATAATACACATAATCATAGATTATCCCATGATTAAGTCTATATGTAAGAAGGTCAGCATATTCCCGGTCTCGCACGAACACATCGTGCTACAGCTGGATGACGACACCGTAGCGGAGTGTGACAACGAGGTACTGGCGGTCACTAGCTGCGCAGCAACAACATATGCGCCCTTCTGCAAGCTGGCGGTACATGACACTTGCGCCCGTGGACTACATTCGGGACCCGTGGCACTCTGCCGCACACAACCCAGCCACTTGGAGACTGTCACCCAAGTAGACGACGGCGTTCTGATCATAAACGAAAGCCCGGCCCAGGTGACCACGGACGACGGCCCAACAATATCAGTAAACGGCACCTTCCTCGTCACTTTCGAAACGTCGGCCATAATCAACGGGACCAAGTACGTGAATCAGCGCGAAGCCCTTAGCAAGAAACCAGGCATCGCCGTGTCACCTCTTCTCAACGTGATCAGCCACGACCCAGTCCTCAGCATGCCACACCTTCAGAGGATGAATCACCACAACCTACGCGTCATCCAAGAGCTCCAAGAAGAGGTCCAATCTGGCGGGTCACCCAAAATCTGGCTTATCATTGTCACCGGGATCAGCGTCATCATCAGTGGCTCCACACTCATCTACTTAGTCTGGAGGAGAAGACGAGCCTCGCACGAGATCCAGAGGGTGATTGAAAATTTTAGTTTGAACGAGGTCGGTCAAAATCTTAAGGGGGGAGTAGTTAACACAAACATAGCATAAGCATATTTCTCTCTCACTTGCCGACGCTTGTGACATGGTGCTGACGAAACAATATTAAGTTCAGCGCCCTGACCACAGCGGACAGCAACAGTAATCTGACTCCTTACATTTTTATCATTTCGCGTTACTCAGTCAACTTGGAAAATAACTTATTTTACATGCGACAACCGGAGGGTTTTACTGATGCTAATCATCCCAAGCGTGTGCTGAAACTAAAGAAATCGTTATACGGGCTGAAGCAGAGCGGACGTGAATGGAACCAAAAACTGGAGAGAACCCTGTTAGAGATTGGTTTCGTTCCTTGTGCTAGCGAGCCGTGTATCTACACAAACAAAATCAAAGGGTATTTAAATGTCATTGTTGTATATGTTGACGATTTTATACTTGCATGTAGCCGAGAAGAAGATATTGGCCACATAAAGCAGCTTATATCAAACAAATTTGATGTGGTCGACGGCGGTGAACTGCAGCATTTCCTAGGGATGGAAATCAAGAGAGATTGCAAAACTGGTAGCGTCTCCATTGGCCATAAGCAGTACATCGAAGGTCTGTTACGTGATTACGGTATGCAGGACTGTAAGCCAAATACGACTCCGTTAGAAGTCAGCTTCCAAACGAAGTGCGACGATACTGGCTGCAAACAGGTGGACAAAACGAGCTACCAATCTCTTATTAGCTCGTTATTATATTTGGCGTTGACTACACGGCCGGACATAATACATTCTGTGTTAAAATTGGCGCAGAGAAATGCAGATCCGCACAAGGAGCACGAGGTTGCTGCCAAGCGGGTGTTGAGATACTTGAAAGGTACCTCAGAGACGAGATTTAACTACAGCAAAACAGGTGTACCTATACATTGTTTTGTTGACGCGGACTGGGCTGGCGATAGCAGCGATCGGAAGTCCTTTACAGGTTGGTCATTCTTCATGGCTGGAGCAGCTGTCTCATGGGAGTCGAAGAAGCAGAACATTGTCGCCCTCAGTAGTACGGAAGCGCTTTCTACACCAACAAAAGAGGCCGTATACATTCGAAAGCTGATCAACGAAATGGGATTCGGGCCGATGACAAAACTGATGATATATAGCGATAACCAGAGCGCTCAGTGCCTTGCTAAAGATTCAAAATTCCATTCGCGTAGCAAGCACTTTAAAATAAAATATCATTTTGTAAGGGAAATGTATAAAGATAATGTAATTGATATAAAGTACACTCCCACAGATAATATGACGTGTGATACTGTTCAGGCATGAACATAGAAATATATATAAATATGTAAACATGCCTTCTACGCACTTGACGACTAGCATGCAGTGCGATAGATGAAGAAAGGCCACATGTGTGGAATCTTAAAATAGCCAGATGAACGCTGACCCTTACAACGTCAGCGATAGGTTAAGAATAGATAATAGACGAACGCTGAGCCCTACAACCTCAGCGATAGTATAAGAATACAATAGACCAATGCTGAGCCTTACACACTCAGCAATAGACACATTAGATTTAAGGGTTGAAATTATGCATGAGGCTGGGTATATATACTCAGCCTCAGAAGAATAAAGATCAGTACAGTACTAAACCCCAACATAGTCAAGTGTAGTCATTCATGGTCCTTCGAGCCGGATTGGAAATCAACACAGTCAAGTACTGCGTGCTTCCAACTGAGTGATTACGGTATTCGATCCCGGTCATAAAAGCCGAAACCACAAATTTACTAAATGTTTGTGGAAAGTGCTTAAATAATATCTTTGGCTTACCAACCCACGCTGTGAGTAGAGGCACAGCACGATCAACCTGGTGATCAAAACAAAACAAGTAAGAACGTTGCCTTAGGGCGTGACCTAAGGCGTGATACTCGTTTCCCACAGGGGCATCTGGTATTTTAAATTCAATAATTTATCTCAAATTTTGCATTTATGTAGATTCATGTGAATTTTCTGCAAATTCAATGTTTGCAAATATAACTATGTGAATGAATTAGCATTTTTATAAAATGTAAAAAATTCAATAGAATCATATGCTGAAAGTTTCATCAAGTTTCGTTAAGTCAGTCGCAATCTATTAAACAAAACGTTTGGCCAATTATGACACGCACGCGTTAAGCAGCGACAGCAAAATATATTTATATTTACACATATGTACATACATTGAAACGTGCAAGCGCGTTTGCTTATGCATGGTCACAAATAAATTCAGCGCCATTCATTCTAGCATATTCTTCAACCAAAATTGTTATCGAGTTGTGTTTGCATTTTCAGCCGCTTCTTTAGTTTTGTATTTGTCAAATATCGCCCTTTATACGCATACATTCAACCGACCACCGTTTTTGTATGTACACATATAAATACATACGTTCATATGCGCGCATTTTAGCATTTTCTAAGAATCACAATTGCAATTGATTTATGTTTATATTATGTTTGCATTAACAGCAGCTTCTATAGTTTTGTATTTGTCAAAAGTCGCCCTTGTAGTGAAGTAGTTTCGGATTTGCCAACAGACAATGCAAAACTTATGTGGCGCAGCAGGTAGATGAAAAGCGTGTAAGCAAAAGGGTCCGCGTTCGAGACGCGGCGGCGACGGCATGAAAATAGTTGCGCAGCTGTTCGTGCCTACATACATACATACCTGATGGGACCTATCGTCAATTTTTTTGTGTGTAAATAATTTTGTTCGGACTAAGTCGATATTTTTGTAATCGATAGTTGATATTTACATTTTTTGTCACAAAATGAAAATAACATAACTGACCTAGGCTATACGAAAAATGATAATTTTAGCAGATAAATTATTTGCAGAACTTCAACATTAAATCGAATTACGTATATTTCTCAGAAATGCCGTTTGTCGTCTTAGCAATTCTTATTAGGCTTATTTATATAGGTGGCACAGGCATATGAATTTTGCAGCTGGACGTTACAAATTTTGTTGCCAATTTGCCACGCCCCCAGTAGGCGTAGACATATCATATTTGGCAAGTTCCTAGAAGGAGTCTAGGGTAACGTAACTGCAAAGTTTGGATGCTTACACTCCAAAAATGTGAAAGTTACAGGGTATTTTTTCCATATACCACGCCCCCAAAGGGGCGTAAGATTTATTTTTGGGGAATCAATAGAGGGGGCCCCCAGTAACACAAACATCCAATTTGGAATCGTCTAGCTCTAAAACTGTAGGAGCTATAAGCTTTTTCCGATTTGCCACGCCCCCTGAAGGCGTAGGTATGTCCGCCATATCTTTTTGATCTTGGCTTGCTTATCCGAGTATATATATCAAATTTCAAGTCTCTAGCATCAATAGTGCTCAAAATATAGCTGAATTTGTAAAATCACTCTATATTCAGATCAGTGGGCGTGGACATAAAATTTTTTTTATCAATCTTTATAGAATCGAAGCGTTAAGATACGTGCCAAATTTCAGCATTCTAGCTTTAAAACTGTAGAAGTTACAGTTTTCCCGATTTGTCACGCCCCCAATGGGCGTAGATATATCCGCCATATCTTTTTGAACTTGGGTGGTCAACGCAAGTATACATTCCAAATTTCAACTCTCTAGCTCTTCAACTAATATGATTTCTATGATTTCTATTAACTATGGGCGCAACCATTTTCCGATTTGCCACGCCCCTAGTGGGCGTATCCGGAAAATCTTGACACTTTATAATTCGAAGGTATACACGAGTATATGTTCCAAATTTCAAGCCTCTAGCTTCAATAGCGTAGAAAAATATTGCATTCATACGGACAGACGGACAGACGGACATTTCACAAAACCAATATACTCTTTTTCCCTTTGGGAAACGAGTATAAAAAGTAACGAAAACAAAGTAAACGTTACACACTACTTTCACAAAACTATCATAAAAATAACTTACACCGAAATGACTGACACACTTGCTAAAGACATAATCAAAGAATATATCTGTTTAAAAAACAACGCTTTATATTTTCATAACATATCAGACTTCTCAATATTCCAAAAAGCTTACGCAGAAATCTTAAGCCCAGACAGTAAAACAAAAACTTTAAGAACTACATCAAAATTGCAAGATATTCCTACTTTTGCAGAATTCAAGGAAATTATCATTTCAAATCATAAAAAACTACTTCACCCAGGTATCACAAAAACCCTAAACTGGTTCGAAGAAAAATACTACTTCCCAGACCACCAAAATTTGATACAAAATATTATAAATGAATGTGAAATTTGCAATCTGTCTAAATCCGAAAATAGAAACATAAAATTAACTTTTGAAACCACTTCAGAAGTATATAACCCCAGGGAAAAATACGTCATGGACTTTTATCTAATTGATAACAAACAATTCCTATCTTGTATTGACATATATTCGAAATTCGGAAATTTAGTAGAGGTCAAAAGCCGTGATTGGCTCGAAACTAAAAGAGCAATCATAAAAGTTTTCAATGACATGGGAAAACCCACAGAAATCAAGGCAGACAAAGATTCAGCGTTTATATGCGCAGCCCTTCAAAATTGGCTAAAATCCGAAAAGGTAAACATTAGTATAACCACCAGCAAAAATGGCATTTCCAATATAGAAAGATTTCATCGAACGATTAACGAGAAACTAAGAGTAATTACCACAGAATCTGACATAGAAAACAAACAGACTAAATTTGAAACTATTATTATTATTATTTATTTATTAGATAATATATAAAAAATATAAATCTAAAAATTATTAAACGTGCTAGCTACGAGGGCCATCGACGTGAATGTTGGAAGTTAAATTGGATGAAAAATATTACAAAGATTTATAAACTTAACAATTAAATTAATATTTACAGCTGTAGGTTCGCTAAGTAGTGTGGTAGGAGGTCTGTTGCCGAAGAGTCTTATCCTCTCCCGTTGGTAGGTTGGGCATTGGTCAAGTATATGGTCTACCGTTTTACGTGTGTTGCTGTTGTTGTTACAGCTGCAAAGAGGAGGCGCAGAGCCCGTAAGTAGGTGACCGTGTGAAAATTGTGTGTGTCCAATACGCAGACGAACAAAAGTTGACCACTCCTGTTTTCGGGTATTGGGGGGATATTTGCTGCCAAGTCCAGTAGCGTTGTACGTTTTGTAGCGATGGTGGAAGTTATTCCAGTCGCATGAAGTTATGTTGGCGTGCCGGATAAGTTGTAAGCGGATGTCAGTCTCAGCTAATGGAATATGCATGATGGTTGGGTATTGTGCAACTAAATTAGCAGCTGTATCCGCGTTTTCATTGCCAGGGATTCCTTGGTGACTGGGTACCCAAATAAGCACAACATTGTTTGCGATGCATAAGCTGCGGATGTCACTGATAATATCGTTATAGCAGTTGAGATTTTGTACTGCAGTTAGTGTGGACAAGCTGTCTGTGCAGATAATAAATTTGCCTTTGTTTTTCTGAGCGAAATGACAAGCTTTTAAAACAGCAAAAGCCTCTGCCGTGAAGATGGAGTAGTAATTTGGAAGTAGGCCGTGGGCTATGGTAACATTTTGATTACAGACCACTGCAAAGGATGTGTAGTCTCCAGATTTCGAAGCGTCTGAGAACAGCCAGGTCCGGTTTCGGTATTTATCTCTTTCCTGTCGATAAAGTTGCTTGAAAGTATCGCTGCTGGTGTTCTTCTTTTTATGAGCGTGGATGACGAGATTGATATTAACATCTTCCAGTAGCCAAGGGGGCTTGCATGGTGGTTTCTTGGGATGACATGGTATGAGGATATTTGACTTGCGTAGGATAGCTGCACATCTTCTTATAGTGGACATTGTTTTGTAATTTTTTTTGGCTGCAATAGCGCTCTTGAAGCATTTTAGTAGTAGAAAATTTGGCGTGGTGCAGAGTTTGGCTAAGAGTTTTGTTGTAGATACCACCAACCTATCTTTGATAGAGGGCAGTCCAGCTTCCGCAAGGATACATTTGATCGGTGAGGTTGGATACGCATTAATGCTACGCCGGACGGCTGTGTGGTATGGAGGCATAATTTTTTTGAGGGTGGAGTCGGAGCAACAACCGTAGATTGGCAGACCATAATCCAATTTGGAGAGGATAAGAGCTTTTGTTATGTATGTTAGCGTGTTTATATGAATATTTGAAAATTTTGAACTTAAAAATTTAATAATATTTATTCTAGATTCTAAGTTTGATCTTAATTCTAGGCAGTGTTGTACAAAATTAAAGTTCTTATCAAATACAATTCCAAGTATTTTTAGGCTATTAACTAACTCTATATTATTATTATTAAAGGATATTTGTCCAATGGAACAATTACGCTTTCTGCAAATATGCAGTAATTTGCATTTTTCTATTGAGAGGGTGGCACCCGATAAGTCTCCCCACGTTTTAATATCATTAAGGACTCGGCTAAGAGCGTTATTTGCGGCAACAGTGTCTTTTATCTTCGTATAAATGATAGCATCATCTGCATATGCTGTGAGTTTTATATTTTTGTGATTACGAACAATCGAGTTTAATTTTTCAAAGGCGATTATGAATAAAGATACCGAGAGTGGGGAGCCTTGTGGGATGCCGTTGTATAAGCAGTAGGTATTTGATAACTTATTATTAACTCGAACTCTAAAGGAGCGTTGAGCCATAAAGGCCTTTACTATATTAAAGACCCTTGGACCAACTTTCCATAGGTCAAGTTGATTAAGAACAGCATGTATACCAACGCGATCGAATGCCTTTTCGAAATCAGTTCCCAAAATGGAGACATGATTTTTTTCTGAAAGGGCATCCGACACGAAATGATGGATCTGCAGGAGAGAGTCGATCGTTCCGTGTTTGCGTTTAAAAGCATTTTGATTGTGGGAAATAAGATTATTTTTTGTGACGAGCCACATTAGGCGGCGAGAGAGAATTTTTTCAAAAAGCTTGGCAAGGCAGGAGAGAAGAGATATTGGACGAAAGCTATTAATATGATGCGCAGGCTTCTTTGGTTTCGGAATAGGTAACACGATTGCCATTTTCCATGTGTGGGGGTAGGAACCGTTGTGTAGCATATCGTTATAGATATTAATTAACATGAGTTTAGCGTTATCAGTGAGGTTTTTTATGATAGGGTATGAGATGCGGTCGAAACCGGGTGTTTTACCTTTAGTATGCACAAGTGATGCATTCAGTTCGGATAGGGATATGTTTGACTCTAAATATTTAGCTTTAGGGTTAACACTAGTAGGGGTGTAAGTTCTATTGATTGTCATATCTTTATTAAGAATATATTCGGGCGAAAAGTTATTGTCTTTGGAAAGATTTGACCACATAACGCCGAGCGCTTCTGAAATATCTTGTGCAGATGTTAATACAAGTTCGCCAACTTTAAGGCTTTTCAGTGGTACGCTGGGCGAGCCAGTTAGACGCTTTACGTCAGACCAGATTTGGGTCATAGAGGATTTTGGCGAGATCCGGGATGTGAAGTTAAACAGAGCTGATCTTTTAGCGATTTTTGTTTCTCTTTTGAATAATGCGTTGGCTTTTTTATAAGCAATTAAGTTAATGGTATTCATGTTGCGCTTAAAGATCTGCCACAGTTTTTGTTTTTCATCGCGCAATTTTTTTGTGTCCTTATTCCACCAGACAGGGCTAACTCTAAGGGGTATACCTTTAGTTTGGGGGATAGACTCATTTGCTGCCTTGCGAATGGCTTTGGTTAGCTTGGCTACGCCATGATGGATGTTGACATATGAGCAATCTGTTAAACTGGAAGAGAGGCTTAACTTAAATTTGTCCCAATTTGCTGCATCAGTTTTGTATTTTGCAGTGGGAATTGTTTTTTCGGGCCGAAATTGTGTGATAATATTGGTTATGCTGGGGAAGTGGTCGCTGCCGTGTAAAAACTTATCAATTGACCAAGAGCACCGGTGTAGAATATCAGCTGAAACCAGGGTAATATCAACACAAGTAAAAGTGGAGTGGGTTGAGAAGTGGGTTGGTGATCCATTATTTAAAACTGAGAGATTTGATTGAGAGATAAATTTTTCCACTTTTTTGCCGCGTGCGTTTAGGCATGCAGATCCCCATAGAGGGCTCCAGGAATTAAAATCTCCATTAATTAGCAATGGAGTGCGAATATTAACAAGTAAACCCAAAAGGTCGTTTTCATGAAAATATTTAATTGGTGGTATGTATACATTGATTAGAGTAATTTTATTGTTGAGATCTAATTGGAGAGCATCACAGAGAATGTTACTCCTAATAGCGATATTTTTATGGGGAATGTGGCGTTTAATTAGAAAGCAAATGCCTTCTTTTTGCATGGAACTCGAGTTTTTAAAATAACCAATATATGGTTTAGGGAAAATTATATTTTTAGCGGTGTTAGCTAAATGAGTTTCTTGTATGCACATAACATCTGGGTTTTTTTCTTTAATTAATATAATAAGTTCATGGTAATTATTAATATATCCATTTATGTTCCAATTTAGAATTTTAATAGACATTGGGATATAAAAGAGAAGCAGATGTTATGTGTAGAAAAAATTATGATAAGAGAAGTAGAAGTTAAGAGGAAGAGTCATCCATTGACTCGTCCGAAACTGTATTAATCGATTCAAGACGTGTGGGCAATAGAATTGCCGAATTTATTTCATTTGTTTGGTTTTGTACGTATGTAGATCTGGAATTAACTAGATCATTATTATGCTGTGTGCTTTGGTTAACGGTAGCTGTTTCGCTATCGTATTGTTTGTTTTGTTTTGGTACGTAAGTTTTTGGTGTTGAAGTGGAGGGGGGAGATAAGGGAGATGAAAGAGATTTTTGGTTGGTATTTGTCTGCATTGACTTTTCGTTTACAGTTGTAAAGTTGTTATCTTTGTTTATGATGGTTTTTGTGTGTGCGTTATCTTTAGCTTGCGTGGAGATCGCAGAGGCGGCTACTTTGGCGAAAGATAAAGAAGTGATAGAGGGGCTGATTTGGTTAAGCAATGTTTTGGCTTCACGTATGCTGCACTTATTACGAGTTTTAATTTTCAGAATTTCTCTTTGTTCAACATATTTATTGCACGTAGGCGACGAGGCGGGATGGCCAGCACCACAATTTGCGCATTGTGTCCGGGAGCATTCATCATTAGGGTGGGGTGGGAGGTTGCAGTTAACACAAATAGCAGAATTTTTGCAATGTTTAACAGTATGACCGAGAAGTTGGCAGTTTTTACACCGCATAGGGTTGGGAATATACTCCCTTACCTTAACATTATTCCAGGCAATAGAAAGTTTGTTTGGAAGTGTAAATAACTCGAAGGTGACTAGTACCACACCGGAAGGTTTCACTTTTCCATCGAATTTTTTGGTAAATTTGTATACTGAGACCACATTTTGAAGTTTTAATTCTTGTACAATTTCTTCTTCTGGTACATTGTTGAGGAACGGAGCATAGATTGTGCCCTTTATATTATTGAGGGAGTCGTGCAGTTTACAGTTAACCTCACAAATACCCGGTAAGTGTTTTGTTGTGATAAATCTATCAGCGACTTCTTTGCTTTTTACCAGTAAAAGAAGACTGCCATCACGTAATGACGAAATGGAAAGGACTTCAGGACTAATGAGCTTTATTGCCCTATTTATGGCGAAGCAAGAATATTCAGATAAAGGTTTCTCCTCATTCTTAGCAGACAAAGTTATATATTTGGGGTTCTGTGCGGGTGGTGTATTTTCGGGGAGTTCGGGGAAGTCAAACGGGATTTTTTGGTTGTGTCTTTTCTTTTTGGCTTTTGGACTATCACTTAGTAGTGAAAATCTGTTTTCCATTATGTTAGGTGGCCCCGGGGCCATGGCTGTATTATGCGTACGCAGACTTATTCGTGTGAATGTGACCGCGTGCAAAAGAACGAGCAAGAAAGGGAAGAGAGAACGAAGAGGTGTATAGAAACTGAGTGAGACGAGCTTATCAGAACAGACAACCGATCGCGATGAGTGTTAGTCGAAGACTGTTGAAATTTGAAACTATTCTATATACTTATAACCACAAGACAAAACATTTGACAACAAACAGAACTCCCGCAGACATATTTATCTACGCAGGTACTCCTCAATATGACATGCAAACGAATAAGAAAAACAAAATCCTAAATCTTAATAAAAAGAGAATCGATTACGAAATAGACACAGACTATAAACACGCCCCTTTAGTCAAAACTAAAACTACGACACCATTCAAGAAAACAGGGAAAAACATTTCATAGAAACCAATAGAGGAAGACAAACCACACACTACAAATCCAAATTTAAAAGAAAAAAGAAAATTAACGAGAGTAAATATAATAAATAATTTCAGAAATCAACGTATTACTACTCTTACTTCTACTCTTATCAATGACACCATCAACTATTACACAAAGTATCGAAATCAACCCCATAAAAGCACCTCACGGGTACCTAATTTTCAAGACATCTGACATTTTTACCATCTGACTACGAATACCACTACCTAACAGTAAACCTAACAAACAAACAAGCTACATACAGAAACTTACTAAGACAAGCAGACTCATTCAAAAACATTTCCCACGTAGAATATTTAATAGAAAAATTGAACCGTCAAATGAATGGAATACGAATTATTAAAAGAAACAAACGAGCCTTAATAAACGCAATAGGCACAGTAAATAAATATCTTTTTGGTACACTAGATAAAAATGACAAAGAAGAATTAGAACAAAAAATCAACAACTTCGTACAAAACAATGACTTAAATTATTTAATAGACGCAGTAAACAAAAATATAGAACTCTATAATAACTTAAGCATTTCACAAGAGTCAGATAAAAAACTAAATTATCTAATGCTTAATATAGAACATTTCACAGAATACATAGAAGACATTGAACTAGGTATGCAGTTAACCAGACTAGGATTTTTCAATCCAAAACTATTAAAACACCAAGTCATATTAAACATTAACTCTGAAAAAATTCTAAATATCAAAACTTCCACTTGGTTTAAATCAGACAGTAATGAGATACTCATAATTTCGCACATTCCAAAACAAATATCTAAAACTCCAATTTATAAAATTCTGAACAAAACAATACACTAACAGAACACATTTACGAGACTTATTATATACACAATAACAAAGCATATGTAAAATCAACAAGAAAACAAGTAAGAACGTTGCCTTAGGACGAAACCTAAAGCGTGAAACTCGTTTCCCAGAGGGGTATCTGGTATTTTAAATTTAATAATTTATCTCAAATTTTGCATTTATGTAGATTCATGTGAATTTTCTGCAATTTCAATTTTTGCAAATATAACTATGTGAATGAATTAGCATTTTTATAAAATGTAAAAAGTTCAATAGAATCATATGCTGAAAGTTTCATCAAGTTCCTTTAAGCTAGTCGCAATCTATTAAACAAAACGTTTGGCCAATTATGACACGCACGCGTTAAGCAGCGACAGCAAAATATATTTTCATTTACACATACAGTGGTTCACAGCTTATTTCAACCAGCACTTTAAAAAAAGTTTGTTAGGCTATAAAATCTAAACTATTGGCAATATCCATATATGAAAGACCCGTTATTTTGCAATGCAACGGTAGATTCTTGTTCTATGCTTTATACACTGATTTCGCAATGTGATGAAATAAGTTTGTGCTGAATTTTGAAAGCACAACTTGCAGAAAATTTAATTTAGCAAAATGGGACCACGTACACCTATTGAAGAGCGGAAACTTGTTCTGAAACACTATAAAAATGGCCATTCCTGTAGAAAAATTGCTGATATGGTTGGACTGAGTAATTCTACAGTTCAAAGCATCATATACCGTTTTGTTCATGAAAATAGAACCCACGATAAAGGTAGAAATGCTCCAAACAAAATTTTTAATCCCAGGGACGAACGCTATATTGTAACAAAAAACCGGGATAACCCAAGGCTATCTGCTAGACAAGTAGCCAATGATGTTAAGGAGGAGTTGGGCAAGTCATGCCACCCAGAAACTATTCGCCGTGTGCTTCGGGAACATGACTTTAATGGTAGAGTACCACGCAAGAAGCCTTTTATAAGCAACAAAAACAACAAGTAAGAACGTTGCCTTAGGGCGAGACCTAAGGCGTGATACTCGTTTCCCACAGGGGCATCTGGTATTTTAAATTCAATAATTTATCTCAAATTTTGCATTTATGTAGATTCATGTGAATTTTCTGCAATTTCAATTTGCAAATATAACTATGTGAATGAATTAGCATTTTTATAAAATGTAAAAAATTCAATAGAATCATATGCTGAAAGTTTCATCAAGTTTCGTTAAGTCAGTCGCAATCTATTAAACAAAACGTTTGGCCAATTATGACACGCACGCGTTAAGCAGCGACAGCAAAATATATTTATATTTACACATATGTACATACATTGAAACGTGCAAGCGCGTTTGCTTATGCATGGTCACAAATAAATTCAGCGCCATTCATTCTAGCATATTCTTCAACCAAAATTGTTATCGAGTTGTATTTGCGTTTTCAGCCGCTTCTTTAGTTTTGTATTTGTCAAATATCGCCCTTTATACGCATACATTCAACCGACTACCGTTTTTGTATGTACACATATAAATACATACGTTCATATGCGCGCATTTCAGCATTTTCTAAGAATCACAATTGCAATTGATTTATGTTTATATTATGTTTGCATTAACAGCAGCTTCTATAGTTTTGTATTTGTCAAAAGTCGCCCTTGTAGTGAAGTAGTTTCGGATTTGCCAACAGACAATGCAAAACTTATGTGGCGCAGCAGGTAGATGAAAAGCGTGTAAGCAAAAGGGTCCGCGTTCGAGACGCGGCGGCGACGGCATGAAAATAGTTGCGCAGCTGTTCGTGCCTACATACATACATACCTGATGGGACCTATCGTCAATTTTTTTTGTGTGTAAATAATTTTGTTCGGACTAAGTCGATTACACAAATATTGGTATTTGATATTTACATTTTTTGTTAGGGTCACACACACAAAAAGAAAATAACATAACTGACCTAGGCTATACGAAAAATGATAATTTTAGCAGATAAATTATTTGCAGAACTTCAACATTAAATCGAATTACGTATATTTCTCAGAAATGCCGTTTGTCGTCTTAGTAATTCTTATTAGGCTTATTTATATAGGTGGCACAGGCATATGAATTTTGCAGCTGGACGTTACAAATTTTGTTGCCAATTTGCCACGCCCCCAGTAGGCGTAGACATATCATATTTGGCAAGTTCCTAGAAGGAGTCTAGGGTAACGTAACTGCAAAGTTTGGATGCTTACACTCAAAAAATGTGAAAGTTACAGGGTATTTTTTCCATATACCACGCCCCCAAAGGGGCGTAAGATTTATTTTTGGGGAATCAATAGAGGGGGCCCCCAGTAACACAAACATCCAATTTGGAATCGTCTAGCTCTAAAACTGTAGGAGCTATAAGCTTTTTCCGATTTGCCACGCCCCCTGAAGGCGTAGGTATGTCCGCCATATCTTTTTGATCTTGGCTTGCTTATCCGAGTATATATATCAAATTTCAAGTCTCTAGCATCAATAGTGCTCAAAATATAGCTGAATTTGTAAAATCACTCTATATTCAGATCCGATTTGCCACGCCCCCAGTGGGCGTGGATATAAAATTTTTTTATCAATCTTTATAGAATCGAAGCGTTAAGATACGTGCCAAATTTCAGCATTCTAGCTTTAAAACTGTAGAAGTTACAGTTTTCCCGATTTGTCACGCCCCCAATGGGCGTAGATATATCCGCCATATCTTTTTGAACTTGGGTGGTCAACGCAAGTATACATTCCAAATTTCAACTCTCTAGCTCTTCAACTAATATGATTTCTATGATTTCTATTAATTATGGGCGCAACCATTTTCCGATTTGCCACGCCCCTAGTGGGCGTATCCGGAAAATCTTGACACTTTTATAATGCGAGGGTATACACGAGTATATGTTCCAAATTTAAAGTCTCTAGCTTCAATAGCGTAGAAAAATATTGCATTCATACGGACAGACGGACAGACGGACATTTCACAAAACCAATATACTCTTTTTCCCTTTGGGAAACGAGTATAATAACTTACACCGAAATGACTGACACACTTGCTAAAGACATAATCAAAGAATATATCTGTTTAAAAAACAACGTTTTATATTTTCATAACATATCAGACTTCTCAATATTCCAAAAAGCTTACGCAGAAATCTTAAGCCCAGACAGTAAAACAAAAACTTTAAGAACTACATCAAAATTGCAAGATATTCCTACTTTTGCAGAATTCAAGGAAATTATCATTTCAAATCATAAAAAACTACTTCACCCAGGTATCACAAAAACCCTAAGCTGGTTCAAAGAAAAATACTACTTCCCAGACCACCAAAATTTGATACAAAATATTATAAATGAATGTGAAATTTGCAATCTGTCTAAATCCGAAAATAGAAACATAAAATTAACTTTTGAAACCACTTCAGAAGTATATAACCCCAGGGAAAAATACGTCATGGACTTTTATCTAATTGATAACAAACAATTCCTATCTTGTATTGACATATATTCGAAATTCGGAAATTTAGTAGAGGTCAAAAGCCGTGATTGGCTCGAAACTAAAAGAGCAATCATAAAAGTTTTCAATGACATGGGAAAACCCACAGAAATCAAGGCAGACAAAGATTCAGCGTTTATATGCGCAGCCCTTCAAAATTGGCTAAAATCCGAAAAGGTAAACATTAGTATAACCACCAGCAAAAATGGCATTTCCGATATAGAAAGATTTCATCGAACGATTAACGAGAAACTAAGAGTAATTACCACAGAATCTGACATAGAAAACAAACAGACTAAATTTGAAACTATTCTATATACTTATAACCACAAGACAAAACATTTGACAACAAACAGAACTCCCGCAGACATATTTATCTACGCAGGTACTCCTCAATATGACATGCAAACGAATAAGAAAAACAAAATCCTAAATATTAATAAAAAGAGAATCGATTACGAAATAGACACAGACTATAAACACGCCCCTTTAGTCAAAACTAAAACTACGACACCATTCAAGAAAACAGGGAAAAACATTTCATAGAAACCAATAGAGGAAGACAAACCGCACACTACAAATCCAAATTTAAAAGAAAAAAGAAAATTACGAGAGTAAATATAATAAATAATTTCAGAAATCAACGTATTACTACTCTTACTTCTACTCTTATCAATGACACCATCAACTATTACACAAAGTATCGAAATCAACCCCATAAAAGCACCTCACGGGTACCTAATTTTCAAGACATCTGACATTTTTACCATCTGCCTACGAATACCACTACCTAACAGTAAACCTAACAAACATACAAGCTACATACAGAAACTTACTAAGCCAAGCAGACTCATTCAAAAACATTTCCCACGTAGAATATTTAATAGAAAAATTGAACCGTCAAATGAATGGAATACGAATTATTAAAAGAAACAAACGAGCCTTAATAAACGCAATAGGCACAGTAAATAAATATCTTTTTGGTACACTAGATAAAAATGACAAAGAAGAATTAGAACAAAAAATCAACAACTTCGTACAAAACAATGACTTAAATTATTTAATAGACGCAGTAAACAAAAATATAGAACTCTATAATAACTTAAGCATTTCACAAGAGTCAGATAAAAAACTAAATTATCTAATGCTTAATATAGAACATTTCACAGAATACATAGAAGACATTGAACTAGGTATGCAGTTAACCAGACTAGGATTTTTCAATCCAAAACTATTAAAACACCAAGACATATTAAGCATAAACTCTGAAAAAATTCTAAATATCAAAACTTCCACTTGGTTTAAATCAGACAGTAATGAGATACTCATAATTTCGCACATTCCAAAACAAATATCTAAAACTCCAATTTATAAAATTCTGCCTTATCCAGACGAACAAAACAATACACTAACAGAACACATTTACGAGACTTATTATATACACAATAACAAAGCATATGTAAAATCAACAAGAAAACAAGTAAGAACGTTGCCTTAGGACGAAACCTAAAGCGTGAAACTCGTTTCCCAGAGGGGTATCTGGTATTTTAAATTTAATAATTTATCTCAAATTTTGCATTTATGTAGATTCATGTGAATTTTCTGCAATTTCAATTTTTGCAAATATAACTATGTGAATGAATTAGCATTTTTATAAAATGTAAAAAGTTCAATAGAATCATATGCTGAAAGTTTCATCAAGTTCCGTTAAGTCAGTCGCAATCTATTAAACAAAACGTTTGGCCAATTATGACACGCACGCGTTAAGCAGCGACAGCAAAATATATTTTCATTTACACATACAGTGGTTGACAGCTTATTTCAACCAGCACTTTAAAAAAAGTTTGTTGGGCTATAAAATATAAACTATTGGCAATATCCAAAAAATTTAAACGCAGGTTGTTAGTGTGATGTTTTAAATATTACAAAATCAATTCATTTATTTTTTAAATATTTTTTTATTATTTAATAATGTTTAAAAACTAAAAAATGAGACCAAGACAGTTCCACAGCTTATTTCAACCACAAACTTTGCAGCTGATGAAAGACCCGTTATTTTGCAATGCAACGGTAGATTCTTGTTCTATGCTTTATACACTGATTTCGCAATGTAATAAAATAAGTTTGTGCTGAATTTTGAAAGCACAACTTGCAGAAAATTTAATTTAGCAAAATGGGACCACGTACACCTATTGAAGAGCGGAAACTTGTTCTGAAACACTAAAAAAATGGCCATTCCCGTAGAAAAATTGCTGATATGGTTGGACTGAGTAATTCTACAGTTCAAAGCATCATATACCGTTTTGTTCATGAAAATAGAACCCATGATAAAGGTAGAAATGCTCCAAACAAAATTTTTAATCCCAGGGACGAATGCTATATTGTAACAAAAAACCGGGATAACCCAAGGCTATCTGCTAGACAAGTAGCCAATGATGTTAAGGAGGAGTTGGGCAAGTCATGCCACCCAGAAACTATTCGCCGTGTGCTTCGGGAACATGACTTTAATGGTAGAGTACCACGCAAGAAGCCTTTTATAAGCGACAAAAACAACAAGTAAGAACGTTGCCTTAGGGCGAGACCTAAGGCGTGATACTCGTTTCCCACAGGGGCATCTGTTATTTTAAATTCAATAATTTATCTCAAATTTTGCATTTATGTAGATTCATGTGAATTTTCTGCAAATTCAATTTTTGCAAATATAACTATGTGAATGAATTAGCATTTTTATAAAATGTAAAAAATTCAATAGAATCATATGCTGAAAGTTTCATCAAGTTCCGTTAAGTCAGTCGCAATCTATTAAACAAAACGTTTGGCCAATTATGACACGCACGCGTTAAGCAGCGACAGCAAAATATATTTACATTTACACATATGTACATACATTGAAACGTGCAAGCGCGTTTGCTTATGCATGGTCACAAATAAATTCAGAGCCATTCATTCTAGCATATTCTTCAACCAAAATTGTTATCGAGTTGTATTTGCATTTTCAGCCGCTTCTTTAGTTTTGTATTTGTCAAATATCGCCCTTTATACGCATACATTCAACCGACCACCGTTTTTGTATGTACACATATAAATACATACGTTCATATGCGCGCATTTTAGCATTTTCTAAGAATCACAATTGCAATTGATTTATGTTTATATTATGTTTGCATTAACAGCAGCTTCTATAGTTTTGTATTTGTCAAAAGTCGTCCTTGTAGTGAAGTAGTTTCGGATTTGCCAACAGACAATGCAAAACTTATGTGGCGCAGCAGGTAGATGAAAAGCGTGTAAGCAAAAGTTGCGCAGCTGTTCGTGCCTACATACATACATACCTGATGGGACCTATCGTCAATTTTTTTGTGTGTAAATAATTTTGTTCGGACTAAGTCGATTACACAAATATTGGTATTTGATATTTACATTTTTTGTTAGGGTCACACACACAAAAAGAAAATAACATAACTGACCTAGGCTATACGAAAAATGATAATTTTAGCAGATAAATTATTTGCAGAACTTCAACATTAAATCGAATTACGTATATTTCTCAGAAATGCCGTTTGTCGTCTTAGCAATTCTTATTAGGCTTATTTATATAGGTGGCACAGGCATATGAATTTTGCAGCTGGACGTTACAAATTTTGTTGCCAATTTGCCACGCCCCCAGTAGGCGTAGACATATCATATTTGGCAAGTTCCTAGAAGGAGTCTAGGGTAACGTAACTGCAAAGTTTGGATGCTTACACTCAAAAAATGTGAAAGTTACAGGGTATTTTTTCCATATACCACGCCCCCAAAGGGGCGTAAGATTTATTTTTGGGGAATCAATAGAGGGGGCCCCCAGTAACACAAACATCCAATTTGGAATCGTCTAGCTCTAAAACTGTAGGAGCTATAAGCTTTTTCCGATTTGCCACGCCCCCTAAAGGCGTAGATATGTCCGCCATATCTTTTTGATCTTGGCTTGCTTATCCGAGTATATATATCAAATTTCAAGTCTCTAGCATCAATAGTGCTCAAAATATAGCTGAACTTGTAAAATCACTCTATATTCAGATCCGATTTGCCACGCCCCCCAGTGGGCGTGGACATAAATTTTTTTTATCAATCTTTATAGAATCGAAGCGTTAAGATACGTGCCAAATTTCAGCATTCTAGCTTTAAAACTGTAGAAGTTACAGTTTTCCCGATTTGTCACGCCCCCAATGGGCGTAGATATATCCGCCATATCTTTTTGAACTTGGGTGGTCAACGCAAGTATACATTCCAAATTTCAACTCTCTAGCTCTTCAACTAATATGATTTCTATGATTTCTATTAACTATGGGCGCAACCATTTTCCGATTTGCCACGCCCCTAGTGGGCGTATCCGGAAAATCTTGACACTTTATAATTCGAGGGTATACACGAGTATATGTTCCAAATTTCAAGTCTCTAGCTTCAATAGCGTAGAAAAATATTGCATTCATACGGACAGACGGACAGACGGACATTTCACAAAACCAATATACTCTTTTTCCCTTTGGGAAACGAGTATAAAAAGTAACGAAAACAAAGTAAACGTTACAGACTACTTTCACAAAACTATCATAAAAATAACTTACACCGAAATGACTGACACACTTGCTAAAGACATAATCAAAGAATATATCTGTTTAAAAAACAACGCTTTATATTTTCATAACATATCAGACTTCTCAATATTCCAAAAAGCTTACGCAGAAATCTTAAGCCCAGACAGTAAAACAAAAACTTTAAGAACTACATCAAAATTGCAAGATATTCCTACTTTTGCAGAATTCAAGGAAATTATCATTTCAAATCATAAAAAACTACTTCACCCAGGTATCACAAAAACCCTAAACTGGTTCGAAGAAAAATACTACTGCCCAGACCACCAAAATTTGATACAAAATATTATAAATGAATGTGAAATTTGCAATCTGTCTAAATCCGACAATAGAAACACAAAATTAACTTTGGAAACCACTTCAGAAGTATATAACCCCAGGGAAAAATACGTCATGGACTTTTATCTAATTGATAACAAACAATTCCTATCTTGTATTGACATATATTCGAAATTCGGAAATTTAGTAGAGGTCAAAAGCCGTGATTGGCTCGAAACTAAAAGAGCAATCATAAAAGTTTTCAATGACATGGGAAAACCCACAGAAATCAAGGCAGACAAAGATTCAGCGTTTATATGCGCAGCCCTTCAAAATTGGCTAAAATCCGAAAAGGTAAACATTAGTATAACCACCAGCAAAAATGGCATTTCCGATATAGAAAGATTTCATCGAACGATTAACGAGAAACTAAGAGTAATTACCACAGAATCTGACATAGAAAACCAACAGACTAAATTTGAAACTATTCTATATACTTATAACCACAAGACAAAACATTTGACAACAAACAGAACTCCCGCAGACATATTTATCTACGCAGGTACTCCTCAATATGACATGCAAACGAATAAGAAAAACAAAATCCTAAATCTTAATAAAAAGAGAATCGATTACGAAATAGACACAGACTATAAACACGCCCCTTTAGTCAAAACTAAAACTACGACACCATTCAAGAAAACAGGGAAAAACATTTCATAGAAACCAATAGAGGAAGACAAACCACACACTACAAATCCAAATTTAAAAGAAAAAAGAAAATTAACGAGAGTAAATATAATAAATAATTTCAGAAATCAACGTATTACTACTCTTACTTCTACTCTTATCAATGACACCATCAACTATTACACAAAGTATCGAAATCAACCCCATAAAAGCACCTCACGGGTACCTAATTTTCAAGACATCTGACATTTTTAAAATCTGACTACGAATACCACTACCTAACAGTAAACCTAACAAACATACAAGCTACATACAGAAACTTACTAAGCCAAGCAGACTCATTCAAAAACATTTCCCACGTAGAATATTTAATAGAAAAATTGAACCGTCAAATGAATGGAATACGAATTATTAAAAGAAACAAACGAGCCTTAATAAACGCAATAGGCACAGTAAATAAATATCTTTTTGGTACACTAGATAAAAATGACAAAGAAGAATTAGAACAAAAAATCAACAACTTCGTACAAAACAATGACTTAAATTATTTAATAGACGCAGTAAACAAAAATATAGAACTCTATAATAACTTAAGCATTTCACAAGAGTCAGATAAAAAACTAAATTATCTAATGCTTAATATAGAACATTTCACAGAATACATAGAAGACATTGAACTAGGTATGCAGTTAACCAGACTAGGATTTTTCAATCCAAAACTATTAAAACACCAAGACATATTAAGCATAAACTCTGAAAAAATTCTAAATATCAAAACTTCCACTTGGTTTAAATCAGACAGTAATGAGATACTCATAATTTCGCACATTCCAAAACAAATATCTAAAACTCCAATTTATAAAATTCTGCCTTATCCAGACGAACAAAACAATACACTAACAGAACACATTTACGAGACTTATTATATACACAATAACAAAGCATATGTAAAATCAACAAGAAAACAAGTAAGAACGTTGCCTTAGGGCGAGACCTAAGGCGTGATACTCGTTTCCCACAGGGGCATCTGGTATTTTAAATTCAATAATTTATCTCAAATTTTGCATTTATGTAGATTCATGTGAATTTTCTGCAAATTCAATGTTTGCAAATATAACTATGTGAATGAATTAGCATTTTTATAAAATGTAAAAAATTCAATAGAATCATATGCTGAAAGTTTCATCAAGTTCCGTTAAGTCAGTCGCAATCTATTAAACAAAACGTTTGGCCAATTATGACACGCACGCGTTAAGCAGCGACAGCAAAATATATTTTCATTTACACATACAGTGGTTCACAGCTTATTTCAACCAGCACTTTAAAAAAAGTTTGTTGGGCTATAAAATCTAAACTATTGGCAATATCCAAAAAATTTAAACGCAGGTTGTTAGTGTGATGTTTTAAATATTACAAAATCAATTCATTTATTTTTTAAATATTTTTTCATTATTTAATAATGTTTAAAAACTAAAAAATGAGACCAAGACAGTTCCACAGCTTATTTCAACCACAAACTTTGCAGCTGATGAAAGACCCGTTATTTTGCAATGCAACGGTAGATTCTTGTTCTATGCTTTATACACTGATTTCGCAATGTAATGAAATAAGTTTGTGCTGAATTTTGAAAGCACAACTTGCAGAAAATTTAATTTAGCAAAATGGGACCACGTACACCTATTGAAGAGCGGAAACTTGTTCTGAAACACTATAAAAATGGCCATTCCCGTAGAAAAATTGCTGATATGGTTGGACTGAGTAATTCTACAGTTCAAAGCATCATATACCGTTTTGTTCGTGAAAATAGAACCCACGATAAAGGTAGAAATGCTCCAAACAAAATTTTTAATCCCAGGGACGAACGCTATATTGTAACAAAAAACCGGGATAACCCAAGGCTATCTGCTAGACAAGTAGCCAATGATGTTAAGGAGGAGTTGGGCAAGTTATGCCACCCAGAAACTATTCGCCGTGTGCTTCGGGAACATGACTTTAATGGTAGAGTACCACGCAAGAAGCCTTTTATAAGCAACAAAAACAACAAGTAAGAACGTTGCCTTAGGGCGAGACCTAAGGCGTGATACTCGTTTCCCACAGGGGCATCTGGTATTTTAAATTCAATAATTTATCTCAAATTTTGCATTTATGTAGATTCATGTGAATTTTCTGCAAATTCAATGTTTGCAAATATAACTATGTGAATGAATTAGCATTTTTATAAAATGTAAAAAATTCAATAGAATCATATGCTGAAAGTTTCATCAAGTTTCGTTAAGTCAGTCGCAATCTATTAAACAAAACGTTTGGCCAATTATGACACGCACGCGTTAAGCAGCGACAGCAAAATATATTTATATTTACACATATGTACATACATTGAAACGTGCAAGCGCGTTTGCTTATGCATGGTCACAAATAAATTCAGCGCCATTCATTCTAGCATATTCTTCAACCAAAATTGTTATCGAGTTGTATTTGCGTTTTCAGCCGCTTCTTTAGTTTTGTATTTGTCAAATATCGCCCTTTATACGCATACATTCAACCGACTACCGTTTTTGTATGTACACATATAAATACATACGTTCATATGCGCGCATTTCAGCATTTTCTAAGAATCACAATTGCAATTGATTTATGTTTATATTATGTTTGCATTAACAGCAGCTTCTATAGTTTTGTATTTGTCAAAAGTCGCCCTTGTAGTGAAGTAGTTTCGGATTTGCCAACAGACAATGCAAAACTTATGTGGCGCAGCAGGTAGATGAAAAGCGTGTAAGCAAAAGGGTCCGCGTTCGAGACGCGGCGGCGACGGCATGAAAATAGTTGCGCAGCTGTTCGTGCCTACATACATACATACCTGATGGGACCTATCGTCAAGTTTTTTGTGTGTAAATAGTTTTGTTCGGACTAAGTCGATTACACAAATATTGGTATTTGATATTTACATTTTTTGTCAGGGTCACACACACAAAAAGAAAATAACATAACTGACCTAGGCTATACGAAAAATGATAAATTTAGCAGATAAATTATGTGCAGAACTTCAACATTAAATCAAATTACATATATTTCTCAGAAATGCCGTTTGTCGTCTTAGCAATTCTTATTAAGCTTATTTATATAGGTGGCACAGGCATATGAATTTTGCAGCTGGGCGGTAAAAATTTTGTTGCCAATTTGCCACGCCCCCAGTAGGCGTAGACATATCATATTTGGCAAGTTCCTAGAAGGAGTCGAGGGTAACGTAACTGCAAAGTTTGGATGCTTACACTCCAAAAATGTGAAAGTTACAGGGTATTTTTCGATATACCACGCCCCCGAAGGGGCGTAAGATATATTTTTGGGGAATCAATAGAGGGGCCCCCCAGTAACACAAACATCCAATTTGGAATCGTCTAGCTCTAAAACTGTAGGAGCTATAAGCTTTTTGCGATTTGCCACGCCCCCTGAAGGCGTAGGTATGTCCGCCATATCTTTTTGATCTTGGGTTGCTTATCCGAGTATATATATCAAATTTCAAGTCTCTAGCATCAATAGTGCTCAAAATATAGCTGATCTTGTAAAATCACTATATATTCAGATCCGATTTGCCACGCCCCCAGTGGGCGTGGACATACAATTTTTTTTATCAATCTTTATAGAATCGAAGCGTTAAGATACGTGCCAAATTTCAGCATTCTAGCTTTAAAACTGTAGAAGTTACAGTTTTCCCGATTTGCCACGCCCCCAATGGGCGTAGATATATCCGCCATATCTTTTTGAGCTTGGGTGGTCAACGCAAGTATACATCCCAAATTTCAACTCTCTAGTTCTTCAACTAATATGATTTCTATGATTTCTATTAACTATGGGCGCAACCATTTTCCGATTTGCCACGCCCCTATACTCTTTTTCCCTTTGGGAAACGATTATAAAAAGTAACGAAAACAAAGTAAACGTTACACACTACTTTCACAAAACTATCATAAAAACAAGTAAGAACGTTGCCTTAGGGCGAGACCTAAGGCGTGATACTCGTTTCCCACAGGGGCATCTGGTATTTTAAATTCAATAATTTATCTCAAATTTTGCATTTATGTAGATTCATGTGAATTTTCTGCAAATTCAATGTTTGCAAATATAACTATGTGAATGAATTAGCATTTTTATAAAATGTAAAAAATTCAATAGAATCATATGCTGAAAGTTTCATCAAGTTCCGTTAAGTCAGTCGCAATCTATTAAACAAAACGTTTGGCCAATTATGACACGCACGCGTTAAGCAGCGACAGCAAAATATATTTTCATTTACACATACAGTGGTTCACAGCTTATTTCAACCAGCACTTTAAAAAAAGTTTGTTGGGCTATAAAATCTAAACTATTGGCAATATCCAAAAAATTTAAACGCAGGTTGTTAGTGTGATGTTTTAAATATTACAAAATCAATTCATTTATTTTTTAAATATTTTTTCATTATTTAATAATGTTTAAAAACTAAAAAATGAGACCAAGACAGTTCCACAGCTTATTTCAACCACAAACTTTGCAGCTGATGAAAGACCCGTTATTTTGCAATGCAACGGTAGATTCTTGTTCTATGCTTTATACACTGATTTCGCAATGTAATGAAATAAGTTTGTGCTGAATTTTGAAAGCACAACTTTCAGAAAATTTAATTTAGCAAAATGGGACCACGTACACCTATTGAAGAGCGGAAACTTGTTCTGAAACACTATAAAAATGGCCATTCCCGTAGAAAAATTGCTGATATGGTTGGACTGAGTAATTCTACAGTTCAAAGCATCATATACCGTTTTGTTCGTGAAAATAGAACCCACGATAAAGGTAGAAATGCTCCAAACAAAATTTTTAATCCCAGGGACGAACGCTATATTGTAACAAAAAACCGGGATAACCCAAGGCTATCTGCTAGACAAGTAGCCAATGATGTTAAGGAGGAGTTGGGCAAGTTATGCCACCCAGAAACTATTCGCCGTGTGCTTCGGGAACATGACTTTAATGGTAGAGTACCACGCAAGAAGCCTTTTATAAGCCACAAAAACAACAAGTAAGAAGCAAGCGCGTTTGCTTATGCATGGTCACAAATAAATTCAGCGCCATTCATTCTAGCATATTCTTCAACCAAAATTGTTATCGAGTTGTGTTTGCATTTTCAGCCGCTTCTTTAGTTTTGTATTTGTCAAATATCGCCCTTTATACGCATACATTCAACCGACTACCGTTTTTGTATGTACACATATAAATACATACGTTCATATGCGCGCATTTCAGCATTTTCTAAGAATCACAATTGCAATTGATTTATGCTTATATTATGTTTGCATTAACAGCAGCTTCTATAGTTTTGTATTTGTCAAAAGTCGCCCTTGTAGTGAAGTAGTTTCGGATTTGCCAACAGACAATGCAAAACTTATGTGGCGCAGCAGGTAGATGAAAAGCGTGTAAGCAAAAGGGTCCGCGTTCGAGACGCGGCGGCGACGGCATGAAAATAGTTGCGCAGCTGTTCGTGCCTACATACATACATACCTGATGGGACCTATCGTCAATTTTTTTGTGTGTAAATAATTTTGTTCGGACTAAGTCGATTACACAAATATTGGTATTTGATATTTACATTTTTTGTCAGGGTCACACACACAAAAAGAAAATAACATAACTGACCTAGGCTATACGAAAAATGATAAATTTAGCAGATAAATTATGTGCAGAACTTCAACATTAAATCAAATTACATATATTTCTCAGAAATGCCGTTTGCCGTCTTAGCAATTCTTATTAAGCTTATTTATATAGGTGGCACAGGCATATGAATTTTGCAGCTGGGCGTTACAAATTTTGTTGCCAATTTGCCACGCCCCCAGTAGGCGTAGACATATCATATTTGGCAAGTTCCTAGAAGGAGTCTAGGGTAACGTAACTGCAAAGTTTGGATGCTTACACTCCAAAAATGTGAAAGTTACAGGGTATTTTTCCATATACCACGCCCCCAAAGGGGCGTAAGATTTATTTTTGGGGAATCAATAGAGGGGGCCCCCAGTAACACAAACATCCAATTTGGAATCGTCTAGCTCTAAAACTGTAGGAGCTATAAGCTTTTTGCGATTTGCCACGCCCCCTGAAGGCGTAGGTATGTCCGCCATATCTTTTTGATCTTGGCTTGCTTATCCGAGTATATATATCAAATTTCAAGTCTCTAGCATCAATAGTGCTCAAAATATAGCTGAATTTGTAAAATCACTCTATTTTCAGATCCGATTTGCCACGCCCCCAGTGGGCGTGGACATACATTTTTTTTATCAATCTTTATAGAATCGAAGCGTTAAGATACGTGCCAAATTTCAGCATTCTAGCTTTAAAACTGTAGAAGTTACAGTTTCCCCGATTTGTCACGCCCCCAATGGGCGTAGATATATCCGCCATATCTTTTTGAACTTGGGTGGTCAACGCAAGTATACATTCCAAATTTCAACTCTCTAGCTCTTCAACTAATATGATTTCTATGATTTCTATTAACTATGGGCGCAACCATTTTCCGATTTGCCACGCCCCTAGTGGGCGTATCCGGAAAATCTTGACACTCTATAATTCGAGGGTATACACGAGTATATGTTCCAAATTTCAAGTCTCTACCTTCAATAGCATAGAAAAATATTGCATTCATACGGACAGACGGACAGACGGACATTTCACAAAACCAATATACTCTTTTTCCCTTTGGGAAACGATTATAAAAAGTAACGAAACCAAAGTAAACGTTACACACTACTTTCACAAAACTATCATAAAAACAAGTAAGAACGTTGCCTTAGGGCGAGACCTAAGGCGTGATACTCGTTTCCCACAGGGGCATCTGGTATTTTAAATTCAATAATTTATCTCAAATTTTGCATTTATGTAGATTCATGTGAATTTTCTGCAAATTCAATGTTTGCAAATATAACTATGTGAATGAATTAGCATTTTTATAAAATGTAAAAAATTCAATAGAATCATATGCTGAAAGTTTCATCAAGTTTCGTTAAGTCAGTCGCAATCTATTAAACAAAACGTTTGGCCAATTATGACACGCACGCGTTAAGCAGCGACAGCAAAATATATTTATATTTACACATATGTACATACATTGAAACGTGCAAGCGCGTTTGCTTATGCATGGTCACAAATAAATTCAGCGCCATTCATTCTAGCATATTCTTCAACCAAAATTGTTATCGAGTTGTATTTGCGTTTTCAGCCGCTTCTTTAGTTTTGTATTTGTCAAATATCGCCCTTTATACGCATACATTCAACCGACTACCGTTTTTGTATGTACACATATAAATACATACGTTCATATGCGCGCATTTCAGCATTTTCTAAGAATCACAATTGCAATTGATTTATGTTTATATTATGTTTGCATTAACAGCAGCTTCTATAGTTTTGTATTTGTCAAAAGTCGCCCTTGTAGTGAAGTAGTTTCGGATTTGCCAACAGACAATGCAAAACTTATGTGGCGCAGCAGGTAGATGAAAAGCGTGTAAGCAAAAGGGTCCGCGTTCGAGACGCGGCGGCGACGGCATGAAAATAGTTGCGCAGCTGTTCGTGCCTACATACATACATACCTGATGGGACCTATCGTCAAGTTTTTTGTGTGTAAATAATTTTGTTCGGACTAAGTCGATTACACAAATATTGGTATTTGATATTTACATTTTTTGTCAGGGTCACACACACAAAAAGAAAATAACATAACTGACCTAGGCTATACGAAAAATGATAAATTTAGCAGATAAATTATGTGCAGAACTTCAACATTAAATCAAATTACATATATTTCTCAGAAATGCCGTTTGTCGTCTTAGCAATTCTTATTAAGCTTATTTATATAGGTGGCACAGGCATATGAATTTTGCAGCTGGGCGGTAAAAATTTTGTTGCCAATTTGCCACGCCCCCAGTAGGCGTAGACATATCATATTTGGCAAGTTCCTAGAAGGAGTCTAGGGTAACGTAACTGCAAAGTTTGGATGCTTACACTCAAAAAATGTGAAAGTTACAGGGTATTTTTTCGATATACCACGCCCCCGAAGGGGCGTAAGATATATTTTTGGGGAATCAATAGAGGGGCCCCCCAGTAACACAAACATCCAATTTGGAATCGTCTAGCTCTAAAACTGTAGGAGCTATAAGCTTTTTGCGATTTGCCACGCCCCCTGAAGGCATAGGTATGTCCGCCATATCTTTTTGATCTTGGGTTGCTTATCCGAGTATATATATCAAATTTCAAGTCTCTAGCATCAATAGTGCTCAAAATATAGCTGATCTTGTAAAATCACTATATATTCAGATCCGATTTGCCACGCCCCCAGTGGGCGTGGACATACAATTTTTTTTATCAATCTTTATAGAATCGAAGCGTTAAGATACGTGCCAAATTTCAGCATTCTAGCTTTAAAACTGTAGAAGTTACAGTTTTCCCGATTTGCCACTCCCCCAATGGGCGTAGATATATCCGCCATATCTTTTTGAACTTGGGTGGTCAACGCAAGTATACATTCCAAATTTCAACTCTCTAGTTCTTCAACTAATATGATTTCTATGATTTCTATTAACTATGGGCGGAACCATTTTCCGATTTGCCACGCCCCTAGTGGGCGTATCCGGAAAATCTTGACACTTTATAATTCGAGGGTATACACGAGTATATGTTCCAAATTTCAAGTCTCTAGCTTCAATAGCGTAGAAAAATATTGCATTCATACGGACAGACGGACAGACGGATATTTCACAAAACCAATATACTCTTTTTCCCTTTGGGAAACGAATATAACAAGAAATAAATGAATGTATAACTAATATAGTAACACAAACACCAGCTGAATGCAAATACAGCAAAATATTTAAAACACATCAGATTAATTATGTAGAACTGAATATAATTGTAACTTGGAACTACCCCAAAACTAAAATTATTCAAGATTGTAACAAAAACAACATTTACATTCAAGGTAATAACTTAATTAAGATATACGACTGTAGTATTCAAATAAATGATATTTCAATTGTCAACACACTATCAGATTATACACAAAACATTTATGTAACAAATAATATAACAAAAATAGAACCGATATCATACCTTCAGACAAAACAAATAGTTTTAGAAAACACAAAATATAGTGGAATATTCAATATTATAACTACCACAACATTTGTAATTACGCTAATAAGCTTAATATTATTCATCATTGTTAAATTTAAGTCAATAACAAAAAGAATTGTAATTAGACATGAAACAACTGTAAAACCAAACAATTCGACACCGGAAGAAAAATTGTCCCCCAAAAACATTCCTCATGGACAATTGGATCCCACTCCACCATTGTACCCAAGATTTCCCGCCTGAGGACAGGCTAATTTATTTGGGATGGGGAAGTAATATATCCAACAACAATAAATACACTAGCACGAGCAAATCATAAAAAACTAGTAATATACCCAAAAACAATAAATACACCAGCACGAGCAAATCATAAATACTATGCTCACTCATCACAAAAGTCACGCTCGCTCCCCATTATCCACAAATCAATCGCTCCCACACTCGAAGACGAGACGCATAAATAAATCAGATCATATTACATCCTTTCTATGAGAACCCAACGGTCAGCATAGTCCAAAGTCCAACCAAGATCGAGAGAGCCAAATGCTCAACAAGTCCAAAGTCCAACCAACAAAAGCTCAAACCCAGACCTATAAAATATCCCTGGAAGCTAGCTTAAGCAGTTCAGTTCAGTTCAGTTAAGTTCAGTTGTAATTCAGTTGCGTTTACAAATTCTGTTGTATCCATCATAGAATAAGCAAATTGTACTCCGTTATAAAAAATAAAAATTATTATTTTTTTTTTTTTTTTTGAACTATAACGTTAAAACTTATTATCGGCGCAGCCGGTAGGATAGTGGTAAATTGCGTTAAAAACAAAGACAATCGTGACTAGTGCCGCTAAAGGAAAAATCGCTTTTCCAAGGTACCGGTAATTTACAAACGTCGTGCTAAAAACGTAACAACCTCTATCCGCCAAAGAATCAACGTGCGAAGAAAAACTCTTGAGTGAAGCAGAGCTTAAGTGAAAACTTCAACATGACTCTAGAATTGTCAGAAGCCCACCTCAACCAAGCCCTTACCCTTTTACGGCAGGTGCCCACGTTTGACGGCGATACCAAATCACTGAGCACATTCATCAAACGCATCGATTACATCATGCAGCTTTACCCAACAAGAGACGTGCGACAACACAGCGTGATGTTCGGGACCATCGAAATGCAGCTAACTGGAGAGGCACAGAGGGTATCCCAACTGACTCAACCCGGTGGCTTGGTTAATTTACGAGCCGCCCTGATTAACGAATTCAAAACTCACACGCCATGCGAGGAGCTATTGAGACGATTATACAATACCAATTTCACTGGAAGTCTTCGTAAGTTCATCGAAGACCTAGAAACTAAGACATATCTAATTATCAATAAGTTAGCACTAGAAGGTGATGCCGCTAAAACCACACTTTATACTAATGCTATGAACAACACAGTCAAAGAAGTTATTACCAGAAAATTACCAGACAGACTTTACATGACTTTAGCGAAGTATGACATTTCAACGGTGTCCGGTTTAAAACAAGTAGCTCAAAGAGAAGGTCTATATGAGAATAGCGTCACAGACAAACCTAGGCATTCTTCAAACCAAAACTAAACTTACTCTAAACCTAATCAGAACCAAACTAAATACAGACAATATAACAACTATCAATTTACCCCACCAGAACAAAACCATTCTAACAATCACCAACTATTTAATGAGTTTAGTAACAAATTGAACCAGGGCATACAGCAAAATCCTTTAAATTACCAAAAACCGTCTCAAACTCAAAATCAAAACCCATTTTCAAATCAACCAACCAAACGAGTAAGAGAAAGTAATAGTGGTCAATCCAAAATGGAATGGTCAGAAAATTTTCTTCAAACTGCCTCGGATCAACCCAATCCAATTGCACTAACCGATCAAACCCCTATATCCAACTCACCATAAATAATACCCCCTTCAAATGCATAATAGATACTGGGTCTTCTATAAATCTTATCAACGAAAATTATTTCAATTTCCCAGAGACCAAAGAGTATCTAAAAGTGCAAACTATCAATGGTATAATAGAGCTCAATAAAAGTGTATCATTCGCACTCAGCAAACTTTGTCCGATTAACCAAAAATTCTTTTGTCATAAGTTCTCGTCCACTTACGATATATTATTAGGTAGAAATTACCTATCGGCATGCAAAGCCGTTATTAATTATGCGGAAGATAGTGTAAGTATAGGGAATTATATATTTCATTTTCAATACAATAATGAAATCCCCAAACAAACACCTTATCCCCCTGCAGATTTCGAATACGACTTATTTTCGTATGAGATAAATAATAATATCGAAGAGAGAAACGAATACAGACTGGATCATTTAAATCCAGAAGAAAGGGACAAATTAAAAAAAATTCTTCACGATTATAGTGATATTCAATACAGGAAGGGTGAAAATTTGACCTTTACCGGTACAATTAAACATAAAATTATAACAAAACATGAGGACCCTATCTATAAACACCCTTATAGGCACCCTCAAATTCTTGACGAAGAAGTTAATAAACAAATAAAAGAAATGTTAGAACAGGGAATTATACGAAAATCTAATTCGCCTTATTGTTCACCTATATCGATCGTACCCAAAAAAGAGGACGCCTCCAAAGAAAAATAATACCGCTTAGTTATAGACTATCGTGGACTCAATGAAATAACTATAGACGACAAATACCCAATACCTATCATGGACGAAATACTTGACAAATTAGGAAAATGCCAGTATTTCACTACTATTGACCTTGCAAAGGGATTCCATCAAATTCAAATGGACCCTAATTCCATAGCAAAAACTGCATTTTCAACAAAACAAGGACATTACGAATTCACACGTATGCCTTTCGGACTTAAAAACGCCCCAGCAACCTTTCAAAGATGTATGAATAACCTTTTAGAGGATTTAATCTACAAAGATTGCTTAATTTACCTTGATGACATAATCATCTTTTTAACTTCATTAGAAGAAAATTTAGCCTCTATAAAAAGAGTATTTAACAGATTGCGCAAAGCCAATTTAAAATTACAATTAGACAAATGCGAATTTCTAAAAAAGAAACACAATTTTTAGGGCATACTATCACTACAGAAGGAATTAAACCAAACCCTGACAAAATAGCAGCCATAATTAATTTTCCAATTCCCAAAACACCTAAAGAAATCAAATCTTTCTTAGGTCTCTGCGGATTTTATCGTCAATTTATTCCGAACTTCGGTAAAATTGCAAAACCCCTCACATTAGGGCTAAAGAAAGAATCAAAAATTGATATAAACAATCAAGATTTCATCTCAGCCTTCGAGAAATTAAAATTACTCATAACAAACGACCCCATATTAATATATCCAGATTTCAATAAAACCTTTTCACTAACTACAGACGCAAGTAACGTGGCTATAGGAGCTGTCCTTTCACAAGATCATAAAGCAATTTATTTCGCTAGCAGAACTCTAAACGAGCATGAACTTAATTATTCAGCAATAGAAAAGGAATTATTAGCCATCGTTTGGGCAACCAAATATTTCAGACCATATCTCTTCGGTCGAAAAATCCAGATTCTTAGTGACCATAAACCATTAGCGTGGCTACATAATATAAAGGAACCAAATATGAAACTACAAAGATGGAAGATTAAATTGAGCGAATACGATTACTTCATTAAATATCTACCAGGCAAAGAAAACTATGTAGCTGATGCCCTCTCTAGAATCAAACTAGATGAAAATCTCCTAGGAGAAGAAGTTAGTAGCTCCCGAGCAACCATTCATAGTGCTCAGGAAGATAATCAACACCTAATACCTATCTTTCTGAAGAAAGACCTCTGAACCTATATAACAGACAAATAGAATTCATAACAAGTAAGAACGTTGCCTTAGGGCGAGACCTAAGGCGTGATACTCGTTTCCCACAGGGGCATCTGGTATTTTAAATTCAATAATTTATCTCAAATTTTGCATTTATGTAGATTCATGTGAATTTTCTGCAAATTCAATTTTTTTTTACGTTCATGTGCGCGCATTTTAGCATTTTCTAAGAATCACAATTGCAATTGGTTTATGTTTATATTATGTTTGCATTAACAGCAGCTTCTATAGTTTTGTATTTGTCAAAAGTCGCCCTTGTAGTGAAGTAGTTTCGGATTTGCCAACAGACAATGCAAAACTTATGTGGCGCAGCAGGTAGATGAAAAGCGTGTAAGCAAAAGGGTCCGCGTTCGAGTCGCGGCGGCGACGGCATGAAAATAGTTGCGCTGCTGTTCGTGCCTACATACATGCATACCTGATGGGACCTATCGTCAATTTTTTTGTGTGTAAATAATTTTGTTCGGACTAAGTCGATTACACAAATATCGGTATTTGATATTTACATTTTTTGTTAGGGTCACACACACAAAAAGAAAATAACATAACTGACCTAGGCTATACGAAAAATTATAATTTTAGCAGATTAAAATTATTTGCAGAACTTCAACATTAAATCGAATTACGTATATTTCTCAGAAATGCCGTTTGTCGTCTTAGCAATTCTTATTAAACTTATTTGTATAGGTGGCAGAGGCATATGAATTTTGCAGCTGGGCGTTACAAATTTTGTTGCCAATTTGCCACGCCCCCAGTAGGCGTAGACATATCATATTTGGCAAGTTCCTAGAAGGAGTCTAGGGTAACGTAACTGCAAAGTTTGGATGCTTACACTCCAAAAATGTGAAAGTTACAGGGTATTTTTCCATATACCACGCCCCCAAAGGGGCGTAAGATTTATTTTTGGGGAATTAATAGAGGGGGCCCCCAGTAACACAAACATCCAATTTGGAATCGTCTAGCTCTAAAACTGTAGGAGCTATAAGCTTTTTGCGATTTGCCACGCCCCCTGAAGGCGTAGGTATGTCCGCCATATCTTTTTGATCTTGGCTTGCTTATCCGAGTATATATCAAATTTCAAGTCTCTAGCATCAATAGTGCTCAAAATATAGCTGATCTTGTAAAATCACTATATATTCAGATCCGATTTGCCACGCCCCCAGTGGGCGTGGACATACAATTTTTTTTATCAATCTTTATAGAATCGAAGCGTTAAGATACGTGCCAAATTTCAGCATTCTAGCTTTAAAACTGTAGAAGTTACAGTTTTCCCGATTTGTCACGCCCCCAATGGGCGTAGATATATCCGCCATATCTTTTTGAGCTTGGGTGGTCAACGCAAGTATACATTCCAAATTTCAACTCTCTAGTTCTTCAACTAATATGATTTCTATGATTTCTATTAACTATGGGCGCAACCATTTTCCGATTTGCCACGCCCCTAATGGGCGTATCCGGAAAATCTTGACACTTTATAATTCGAGGGTATACACGAGTATATGTTCCAAATTTCAAGTCTCTAGCTTCAATAGCGTAGAAAAATATTGCATTCATACGGACAGACGGACAGACGGACATTTCACAAAACCAATATACTCTTTTTCCCTTTGGGAAACGAGTATAACAAGAAATAAATGAATGTATAACTAATATAGTAACACAAACACCAGCTGAATGCAAATACAGCAAAATATTTAAAACACATCAGATTAATTATGTAGAACCGAATATAATTGTAACTTGGAACTACCCCAAAACTAAAATTATTCAAGATTGTAACAAAAACAACATTTACATTCAAGGTAATAACTTAATTAAGATATACGACTGTAGTATTCAAATAAATGATATTTCAATTGTCAACACACTATCAGATTATACACAAAACATTTATGTAACAAATAATATAACAAAAATAGAACCGATATCATACCTTCAGACAAAACAAATAGTTTTAGAAAACACAAAATATAGTGGAATATTCAATATTATAACTACCACAACATTTGTAATTACGCTAATAAGCTTAATATTATTCATCATTGTTAAATTTAAGTCAATAACAAAAAGAATTGTAATTAGACATGAAACAACTGTAAAACCAAACAATTCGACACCGGAAGAACAATTGTCCCCCAAAAACATTCCTCATGGACAATTGGATCCCACTCCACCATTGTACCCAAGATTTCCCGCCTGAGGACAGGCTAATTTATTTGGGATGGGGAAGTAATATATCCAACAACAATAAATACACTAGCACGAGCAAATCATAAAAAACTAGTAATATACCCAAAAACAATAAATACACCAGCACGAGCAAATCATAAATACTATGCTCACTCATCACAAAAGTCACGCTCGCTCCCCATTATCCACAAATCAATCGCTCCCACACTCGAAGACGAGACGCATAAATAAATCAGATCATATTACATCCTTTCTATGAGAACCCAACGGTCAGCATAGTCCAAAGTCCAACCAAGATCGAGAGAGCCAAATGCTCAACAAGTCCAAAGTCCAACCAACAAAAGCTCAAACCCAGACCTATAAAATATCCCTGGAAGCTAGCTTAAGCAGTTCAGTTCAGTTCAGTTAAGTTCAGTTGTAATTCAGTTGCGTTCACAAATTCTGTTGTATCCATCATAGAATAAGCAAATTGTACTGCGTTATAAAAAATAAAAATTATTTTTTTTATATCCTGAGCCCATTGAAAATGGGAAATCAGGGTATAATGGTTTTGTTAAATGTATGTAACAGGCAGAAGGAGGCGTGTCAGACCCCACAAAGTATATATATTCTTGATCAGGGCGACGAGCTGAGTCGATTTAGCCCTGTCCGTCTGTCTGTCTGTCCGTCCGTCCGTCCGTCCGTCTGTTCGTATTTTTGAACGCGTCGATTGAAGCATCTAGACAAGCTAGAGACTTGAATTTTTTTTGTTGGGTCCGTGGATAGCACGCGCAGGTCAAGTTTGTTACCAAAAAACGATATCTATTTTGGTTGTTTTGTTATCGATTTTAAATCTTATCGAAAACAGGCTATAAAATTCTATCTCCCACACCCTTAGAGCTAGACTCAATTTCAAAATTTTGCATATAGATTAATGTGATTTTTATGCAATTTCTATTTTTTTATTTTTTGGATACCGGCTCTTTTTATTAATTAACCCCCCCCACCCTCCCTCCCTCCCTGCTATCAAACACCCATTGAGAGTCTGTTGCAAATATAACCATGTGAATAAATTAGCATTTTTATAAAATGTAAAAAATTCAATAGAATCATATGCCGAAAGTTTCATCAAATTCCGTTAAGTCAGTCCCGATTTATTAAACAAAACGTTTAGCCAATTGTCACACGCACGTGGCAAGCAGCGACGCGGAACAAAAAACATTTACACATACACATACATTGAAACGTGCAAGTGCGTCTGCTTATGCATGTGCACAGCCGCTTCTGTGCATTTTCAGCCGTTTCTATAGTTTTGTATTTGTCATATATCGCCCTTTACACGCATACATTGAAACAGACCACCGTTTTTGTATATACACATATACATACGTTTATATGCGCGCATTTCACCATATTCTAAGAATTACAATTGCGATTGATCTGCTTCTTTAGTTTTGTATTTGTAACATATCGCATTGTAGTACTACTTTGCGTTTTGCCAACAAGCAACGCATTACTGGTGTGGCGTAGTGGATAGACACAAAGCGCGTAAACGAAAGGTCCCGGGTTCAAAACTCAGTGACAACAGCATAACTTTTTTAATTTTTTTTTTAAATCTATAAACATGAGGTGGTCGTGCTAGTTGAGACGACGCGCTTTAACGTTACATATGTAGTAAATAGATGTGGTTCGAGCCCAGGTGCGGTGATGTTTGTTTTTCTTCTTCTTTTTTGTTGATTTGTTTATTTATTAAATTATTTATTTATTTTTGATTTACATAAATTCTAGTTGAATAAAATTTCAAAATTATAATTTAATTTTGAAAAATATAATGTTATATGCAAGCTATATAGCGTATTAAACAATGAAAATCGGATGGGGCTCAGGGAATCTCCTAGTCGGGCACCTCCGACTAGAGTTTTCTTACTTGTTATAAAATGTTAAAAATTCAATAGAATCATATGCTGAAAGTTTCATCAAATTCCGTTAAGTCAGTCCCGATTTATTAAACAAAACGTTTAGCTGCACGTGGCAAGCAGCGACGCGCAGCAAAAAACATTTACATATATTCTCACATACACACATTGAAACGAGCAAGCGCGTCTGCTTATGCATGTGCACAAATAAATTCAATTCTAGCATATTCTTCAACAAAACCTGTTTTTGAATTGTATTTGTATTTGTCATATATCGCACTTTACACGCATACATTGAAACAGACCACCAATTTTGTATGTACACATACTCATACGTTCATATGCGCGCATTTCAGCATATTCTAAGAATCATAATTGTGATTGATCTGTTTCTTTAGCTTCTTTAGTTTTGTATTTGTCACATATCGCCCTTGTAGTAGTACATTGCATTTAGCCAACAAACAACGCAATACTGGTGTGGCGTAGTGGATAGACGCAAAGCGCGTAAACGAAAGGTCCCGAGTTCGAAACGCAGTGACAACAGCATAACTTTTTTAATTTTTTTTTTTTTTAATTTATAAACATGAGGTGGTCGTGCTAGTTGAGATGACGCGCTTTAACATTACATATGTAGTAAATAGATGCAGGTTCGAGCCCAGGTGCAGTGATGTTTGTTTTTCTTCTTCTTTTTTGTTGATTTGTTTATTTATTTAATTATTTATTGATTTTTGTCTTACATACATTCTAGTTGAATCAAATTTTAAAATTATAATTTAATTTTGGAAAATTTAATGTTGTATGCAAGCTATATAGCGTATTAGACAATGCAAATCGGACGGGGCTCAGGGGATCTCCTAGTCGGGCACCTCCGACTAGAGTTGTCTTACTTGTTTTTATTTTGAACATTTAATTATTGTCGTTGGCGAGGTTGGTTACTGCTTGGTGTTATGAACTGCTCTGCTTTGACTTCCTCTTCTTGTCGTGGATGATACCTCCGCGGCGGCGGCAGCGCCAACGGGAGCTTCGTTGCTTTGATTTTCTATCGTTTTTCGTTTTATAAGTTGAGTACTTAAACTGTTCTTTCGGACTTATTCTTTTTTTCAACAATTTATTTTTCTTTCAGAAGTTTACACAAGTTATAGATCACACGTTCGTGGCACTTGTCGCGGTCGCCATGTAATGAAGAGAACACGTCTTTTAAGGTTCATTGCCAAATTCATAGTGAATTGGTCTTCTTTATTTAAAAATGAACTTAAACCTAAAGTATATAATGAAATTTGGAGTTCTGTCGCTCAAAGCAGCGGCAGAACAGGAGTACATAGCATGCCACATGTATTTGTATATTTGTTAATGTATGTATACATATATATGCAGAAGGCATATAAATTATTCTTTTTATATTTGATTTAAGTAGACTAACACGTACGAAGTAACGGTGTTATCACTTAGTGTCTGTTGGGGCTACACGTGGTGTTGCGCGAAAGGAGAAGACTTGAATAATTCCGTGGCGATGACCGAAGTTATTTAATATTCTCTTTATATTTGATTTAAGTAGACTAACACGTACGAAGTAACGGTGTTATCACTTAGTGTCTGTTGGGGCTACACGTGGTGTTGCGCGAAAGGAGAAGACTTGAATAATTCCGTGGCGATGACCGACGTTCTTTATTTCCAAAAATCAACTAAAAACTAAGTACAGCATTATTTTAAACGAAGCTAGCCCTGCACCATAAACCGTTGATTCAGCAGTGATAAAGCATTCGCAAGCTTTAAGTCCCGTTTTCCGCTGTGACAAAGCATTTGGGAGCTTTAGGTCCCGTTTCTCTGCAGTGACAAAGACGCATACTGCTTACTGTACTGAAAACTCTCATGTTGGCGAATCGTTGATTTGCGCGATGAATTGTTGTGGCTGGTTGATTGTGTTAACTCCTCCCCCACTTAGGTGAATGACGTCCTCGGAGTTCTTGAAACTGATAATTACAGCTTGAAGATCACGTTGACGTTTGTTCCTCTGATGTCAGTTGTTCTTCTCGCTTACCTTTATCTTGTCGTCAAAGGTAAGGAGGAATGTCCCTGTCAGCATTTGCTCGTCAACTGTAGCTGCTCTGTCATTGATGATGATAACGTTATCGTCGATGATGGTTAGATGTTCAAGATGGCTGGGTCGAGTTGAACAATGTGCGGTGTCACCTGAGTGCAGTTGTTGAGCGCATGTTGTGTAGGGTAACTTCTTGCAGAACGTTATTGTGAGGGCTGTACTACAATTTCCTATTGATATTACATGATTTCCACAGTCGGCTAAATTGTAGTCTTCGGCGAAATTTATTATAATGCCATTGTGTTGGACAGGGTATACGGTTAACTTTTTACATACTATGCTAGGCTTGGGATATCTTATAATAAAATGTAGAAAATTATCGTTTAGCAAAACTTTAACTTGGGATACTTCCATTAAGTCAGTAATTGTGATATTTATAGGGTGTTCATTAACAATATTTTTCAAGTCAGTGGAATCCAATATGGAGGGGTTTACAATTCCAACCTTTGCAAGTGTTACTGATAGCATTAAGGTTTTTAGTTCTGAGATAATTATTCTATCTTCTATTCGATTTCTTCCGTGTCTACTTGCTTTGCTTTTGTGTTTTTTATTAAGAGGTTTACCGTGTCAGTTAGCTTATTTATTTGTTCTTGCATTTTTGTACTACAAGTTCATTCTGTGTAAATTTAAGTTTCTCGAAGTCATCATGGTCTGGTATGCCAGCTACGACTTTTAGAACGGTGCCTAGCATATTGATACTCCTAGCATGTCTATGATGGATATTTACTGTGGCTATTAATGTTTCTATATGTTGTATATCTGCGTCTAATAACTGTCTCATATGTGATCGTGGGAAATGGTTTGCTAATTCTTTCGTGTCTTTTGCTATTTCTGAGTATAGGGTAAGGTTAGTCGAGTGTTTTAAGTATTGAAAATCCGTCCAAATGGTTACGTATCCGTCCAAGATCGGTATGTAATCCATGTTATATACTAATAATCAGTCAATTTCGCTGTTATCGTTGTAGCAAAAAGAAGTATAGTCCAAATCCTTAAAAGATAAAAAGGGGAATTTAATGTTTTGTTTATCTTAGGTTGTCCTTGTGGACCACCCTCCCTTTTATTAAGACTGTTGTCCCCAAGTCTGCGTCAATTTTACCTTCATTGTATAGTGGTGTCAGTTTGTTCCCTAAGCGTCTGTTTGTTTTTTCAAGAACTGTATCACCTATTTGAAATTGTCTATCGTGTCTCGTTTCATTTACTCTGTTTATTTGAAGTTGTTGTGCCTTTTTAATTTTTTTTCCTATCTCTATTTCGAGTTCTGGGGAGGATGAGTGGATTATATCGATTGGTCGTTTGTCCGTTACTGAGTGAATTGTATTGTTATATTCGATAGTTGCTTGAAGTATCGTTTCAACAGTATCAGTAATTTTTCTTTGAGCTGTTAGGCATCTTGCAATGTCACTGAGGGTGCTATGAAATCTCTCGACTTGTCCGTTCGATGTACTATGGAGTGGTGGGGCATTTACGATTTGGATGTTATATTGATTGTTTAGTAGAGATTTTATTGTTTCGGACTTTATGGAGGGCTCGTTATCGCAATAGATCGTCTTGGTATGCCGGTAAAAATTTACAAGTTGTAAAATTGCTGATTGTATGTCAATTATTGTCCTTGGAGCGATGGGTTGAACAATTGCAAATTTCGAAAATTTATCTATGCATGTAAGGAAATATTTTTTATCGGTTGAGTATATGTCTATGTGTAGCATTTCGCCCACATAGGAAGGTATGGGTGTTTCCCCAAGTATTTGTTTTTGTGGGTGACGATTGTACTTAGCTGTTTTACAAATTTTACAATTTGAAACCATTTCGTTCGTTAATTTTGTCATTTTCGGAAAAAAGTAGTCTTGTAAAATCTGCTTTACATTTTCTTGGGCTGCTCTGTGAGCCCGATTGTGTTCTGTTGCGATTATTTCTTTTTGTTCGTTTTTATCAACAATGTCATTTACTATGTACTTTGTATATCGAAATATTGTTGTTGGAAAAGTTTCTATTAGTTTATGTTGTATGAATGCTAATATTGGTAACTCGCAATGGATTGCATTTACGACATCTTTTTTGACTACATCGCAAACTCTTTCGATTAACGAGTCTCTGTTTGAGAAATGAATTGTATGTCGGATTTTTTTACCAAATAGGATAACTGTACGATCAGAGGCTATCTTATTTTCTTCTATTATAATTTGATTTTGGAAACAGTTAATTGGTTTGTCTGTTGTGTCTATGGTGTATGTGAGTGATATTTCGCTGTGAATTGTGGCTCTGTCTGACTGTACATTGTCCTCTAGAGCATGAATATTATGCCGTGATAGTGCATCCGCGACGTAGTTTTCCTTCCCTGGCTTGTAATAGATGTTTGCGTTATATTCATCTATAAAAGCTTTCCAACGCCTGATTTTTGCGTTTGGGTTTCGGTCAGATACTGCAAACGTCAGAGGCTGATGGTCCGTAAAGATATTTAAATTTTTTACCCCATATAGATAATTTCGGAGGTTTTTTAAGGCCCAAACTATTGCAAGTAGTTCTCTCTCGTTTGTTGCAAAGATAAGCTCTCTATCTTTTAATGTTCTTGATATCATGGCGATTGGTTTTCCACCTTGTGACAGAACTGCCCCAAGACCAAAGGATGAAGCGTCCGTTGTTAAATCAAACGGCTTCTTGTAGTCAGGGTAGAGCAACATTACATTTTCGGATGCAAGAACCTCTTTTAGCTTCTCGAATGCCGCATGTTGACTCTCGTCAAATTTTACTGGAATTTTTTTGGATTGTCCGGCGCTCACTTTGCCATTTTGGCCTTTTAAGATGTCGCTTATAGGTTTTGCTATAGACGCGAAGTCTTTGATGAAACACCTATAGTAGCTTGCCAACCCAAGGAATGATCTGACGTTAAACAAAGTTGTTGGTAATTCATAGTTACGAATCGCTTCAACTTTACTTGGACATGTCTTTATACCATTACTTGAGACTACGAAACCTAGGTATTCTACACTTTCTTTGAAAAAGTGCGACTTTTCTGGTGAAACTCTCATGTTGGCCTCGTATAGTTTATCTAGGACCCAGGCGATATGCTTGACATGGTTTTCCATATTATCAGAAAAAATTATTACGTCGTCTACGTAAACATAACAAGATTTTCCAATTTGCTCTCTGAGCACATCGTCAATGGCTCTCTGAAAAATACTAGGTGCATTTTTCAAGCCAAAAGGGAGCCTGCAGAACTCATACTTTCCGCTTCCTACAGAAAAGGCTGTTTTTTCTCTGTCCTTTTCAGCAAGTAAAATCTGGTGGAATCCGGATTTTAAATCTAGTGTTGTAAAATACTTTGCTGTGCCTAAGTTGGATAAAATGGAGGCTATATTGGGAATGGGGTATTTGTCATCTATTGTCTTTTTGTTTAGTTTTCTGAAGTCTATAACTAAACGTTTCTTTTTTCTTCCCTGCTCGTCGGTACCTTTTTTATCTACAACCCACACGGGGTTATGGTATGGTGACTGGGACGGACGTATTATATCATTTTTTAACAGATCTTGAGTTTCTGTGTTTACGAACTCTGATACGCCCATTGGGTATGGATATAATTTTGAATATATGGGATTCTCGTCCTCTGTTCTAATGGTTGCAATGACATTGGTATTATACGGAAGCGCTTCATTTGGTTCCGCAAATACTCCTGCTCGGGCTTTGAGCATTGTTTGAAATTCCGTTGTTATAGCCTGAGGGGCTTCTATTTCTTTGACACTTGTGAAATTTACGGCTGGGCATTTTAGAAAGTTAATGGTTTCAGAACCATAGTTTGTTGTTAGTTTCTTATTTTTGAAGTCTAATAAAACATTGGTTTGGTTTAGTAAGTCAAGTCCGATTATACCATCGAATGTCGTGAGGTTTGGTAATAAGAAAAATGTTGTCTTGGTATTAAAAAGATGCATTATGCATTTTCTGTCAACTACGTTGTGGCCATGGATTGATTTTATTCGAAAGGGTTTTTCTACCGGCGTAATATGTTTTAGTTCTTTTAATGGTCTTACGTAATTTTTTGAGGCTCCGGTATCTATTAGCAACTTTATTGTTTTTCCTGCTATCGTTCTTTCTATGAAAGGGAGCAGGGATTTATTCCTAAAAAATTGACCTGGTCGTATTCGTCCTATTCATCGTCAACGTCTTCTGTCTCAGTTTCTGCGATCGCTTGGTATTCACTATTGTCCTGCTCGTATTCTGTATCTTCTGTTCCTAGATGGTTAACTCTTTGTTGTTTCGGTCCTGTGAACCGTGCGCTACCGTTGTTTGGTCGTTTGTTTGCTTGTCCTTGGTTATTGTAGCTTTCGTATTGAGTGTGTTGTTGTTGGGTTGGCCACTGAGTCCGTTTCGAGGAGGTCGCGTTTTGTTGGTATTGCGTAGCCTGTCTAAAGCGAGAAGATGTGTTAACGTCCAATGGTTGTACCTGTTCCTGTCGCGGTGGGAATTCTGGTCTTTTGTAGTGTGGGCTTTTTCCTGGTTGGTTGTGTTTTGCGTCTTGAGCTAGAGTCTTGTCTCTGACTTGCTGTCTTTGTTCGATTCTCTGCGCTTTTTCGTCTATACTGCGGGCGAAATTTGTGGCGAACATATAACGTTCATGATTTGACTCAACTTCTTGAGCCAATGCCAATGCAGAGGGAAGATCGATTGGTCTAGCTGAGAATAAGACATCACTTAAGGCCTTCTTGGTTCCTGAGATGAATACTCGCAGGGCGTCTGCTCTATACTTCTCATTTAGCGAAGAGGCAACGGTGGTGTCATAGGTCATGATTGTCTTATTTATAAGTAAAGTCAGTTTCTTTTCTACCTCGTCGTAGTACTGCAGTAGTGTCAAATTTCCTTGACGGAGTGTTGACATCTCCTGTTCAATTAAGTATATCGGTCGTTTGTCGGAGTACGTGAAATCTAACCGATTTATAATGGCCTTAAAATTTAGAGGAGTGCCGAAGGAAGAGAGTACCATATCGGCAGCGTTCTTAATTTTGTTTCTTAATATTCCCAAAGCTTGATAATGCTTTGAGCTACCATCGTATTTCTCATATACCTTGTATGCGATATGCGCAGCCTTTCTCCAAGATACATAAGTTTCGTTTTTTCCTTCAAAGTCTGGGAGGGATTTCATGATGTCAAGGGTTTCATTGCACATAACACCTATTCTGATTTCTGTGTCCTTGAAAGTTTCTACCTCGGGTGTGCTAACCTGTACTGAATTTATACGTTGTTCAATTTCGTTTAATTTTCTTTCAAAGCTATCTTTTTGAGCAGCTAAAGCGCTTGCGACTGCGCCTTCCACTATGGCTTTTAATTGATCTGAATTTAAAGACATTTTTAAATTTTCCGTAGTGTAAATTTTTTGAAAAATTTGTTATTAAATCGTGTATTTCACTATCACTCATAGGGTGCAAGTAAAGACAGGGGATTTTGCGTACTGCGTTTTTTGTTATTAATAATTAATATTTAAAGGTTGAAATTGTATTTCTATTTGTTTTTATTCTTTAATTTCTTCTTTTTTTTTTTTTAATGAACACCCTACTCACATGTTCTTATATTATGTTAGTAGACTGTATGTTGTGTATTTCTTTGCTGATGAGCTGCTTCGTGGTGGGTGTCTTCGCTGCGTACTGCTTCGTTGATGTACTGCTTCGTTGGATACTGCTTCGTCGGTGTACTGCTTCGTTTTGATTATGTGTTTTAGTTGTCTTGTTGTTGTTTTTTTTTTTTTGCACTTGTGGGGTATTTATCTCACTGAATGCTTGTTTTAATCGAAGTTTAATTTCGTTGTTATTTTTCCTTTTTCTTTCTTTTTTTTTTCTTCCGTGAGTTCGTTCAGTTGGGCGCCAATTATTCTTTTTATATTTGATTTAAGTAGACTAACACGTACGAAGTAACGGTGTTATCACTTAGTGTCTGTTGGGGCTACACGTGGTGTTGCGCGAAAGGAGAAGACTTGAATAATTCCGTGGCGATGACCGAAGTTATTTAATATTCTCTTTATATTTGATTTAAGTAGACTAACACGTACGAAGTAACGGTGTTATCACTTAGTGTCTGTTGGGGCTACACGTGGTGTTGCGCGAAAGGAGAAGACTTGAATAATTCCGTGGCGATGACCGACGTTCTTTATTTCCAAAAATCAACTAAAAACTAAGTACAGCATTATTTTAACCGAAGCTAGCCCTGCACCATAAACCGTTGATTCAGCAGTGATAAAGCATTCGCAAGCTTTAAGTCCCGTTTTCCGCTGTGACAAAGCATTTGGGAGCTTTAGGTCCCGTTTCTCTGCAGTGACAAAGACGCATACTGCTTACTGTACTGAAAACTCTTATGTTGGCGAATCGTTGATTTGCGCGATGAATTGTTGTGGCTGGTTGATTGTGTTAACTTATACATTAAAATGCACTTGGGACCAAACGGTCAATGAACGTCGCTTTTGCTGCAGATCTCACGCTGCAGGACAGTCCACATATAAGTGGCTGATCATATATTACGGCATATACATTGGCGGTCAATGCGCTTGATACTCTAACTTTGAGATTGAACATATGACCACTTTACATATTGTATACACCACAAGGGGCATATTATATATATGTATATATATATATATATATAAGTGCTAAGAATGTATATATATATATATATATATATTACAAATTTTGTAATCGGCATTGTTGTCCGTTCGTTTATCTATATGAAAGCACACCATTTGTACGCTATTGAAGCTTGAAGCTTGAAACGTAGAAGAAAAATACTTGTCTATGCCGTCGTCTGATAAGGGAGAAACTGAAAACTGCATTTTCTGGTATGCAACAAACCCTATTAATTGAAGTGCTAAGAATGTATTCTCGTGTTGACAAGTTAAAATTAAAATATATTTTAGACATATTTGCGCTTATTGGGGGGCGTGGTCAATCGGATAAAACTGTATCTTCTAAATCTGGACCGCTTAAATTTGAACTGTACATTAGCTATGTTAGATCGGCAAACAAAATTCTATATCCTTCTCCACTATGGACAAGGACTCGAATATATAGTGTTTTTTAAATGTGTTATATTTTGAGCGCTGTTGATGTAGAGGCTCAAGCCTCTTAAAAGGAATCAAGGCTAACTGTAAAATTTAGATGCCTACACTTAAAAAATGTGAATTTACAAGGTATTTTTCGATTTACCACGCCCACAAAGAGGCGTAAGATTTATTTTTGGGTGATCAGTAACTTAACTATCTAACTATTTTGAGGCTACTAGCTCTGGAGGAGATATATAGCAGACGAATCCATTTGATATGGTGTAGACCCTTGTATACCCTGATAAAATCTGATAATGTGTCAAGAGAAGAGAGAAAACTAAAAAATGTAGTGGTCGAGAGATGGCAGCTTTGAATGTATACTCGCGTTCCCAACCCAAGGTCAACAAGTAAACAAGATAAACACATTCATCGTATGGTATACTGGAGTATATATGTTAAATTTCAAGTCTCTAACTTGCGTACTTTTGAAGATCTTAACGTGCACACGGACTGAGGGATGGACAGGGCAATATCGACTCGTATTGTCGCGCTGATCAAGAATATATAAAATTGAATTTACATTTTAATGGGTTCAAGGTAGAGGTGAGCACGGGCCGACTTTTTTACACCCAACCCGATCCGCCCACGGTCAGAAGTTCAAAATTTTATCCGTACCCGAATGCAAAAAAAAAAACAAGTAAGAGGGCTCTAGTCGAGACTGCTCGACTAGGGGATACCCTGAGCCCTGTGAAGAGCCAAATATCAAATCATTCTACGCTTTTGTTATACATACAAACAACACATACACACACATATGCACGCACGCATAAGTGCGCGCTCTGCCAACTGCGCAGTTGACGCAGCGACTGCGCTTGGGCTGCAATGTGGGCATTACTATGGGAATTTAATTGCTTAATAACTTTTCTTAGCGATGGACTAAGTGCATCAAACTTTCACAACTTATTAATGGCATTCATATATTTGTATTTGCCAAAGCACAGGTCTCTGGTATTTAATTTGCGCCTTTCACAAATAGAGGCTATTGGGGGCGAATGGGGCGTGGCATCAAAAATTAAAAGATTACGTAATCTCCGTATTAATTAGACGTAATACACAGCAAATTTGAAGTCTCTAGCTCAAACGATACACAAACTACGCCTTACGTATTTTCGATAAGCATTAAAATCGATAACATTACAACAAAAATAGTTATCGTTCATACGAAATAAACTTGACCTGCGCGTGCTATCCACGGACCCAACAAAAAAATTCAAGTCTCTAGTTTGTCTAGATGCTACAATCGACGCGTTCAAACAAACGGACAGACGGACAGACGGACAGACGGACGGACGGACGGACGGACAGACAGACGGACGGACAGGGCTAAATCGACTCAGCTCGTCGCCCTGATCAAGAATATATATACTTTGTGGGGTTTGACACGCCTCCTTCTGCCTGTTACATACATTTAACAAAACCATTATACCCTGATTTCCCATTTTCAATGGGCTCAGGGTATAAAAATTTTATACCCGCACACAACCCGCCCGCCCGAAACAATTACAACAAATTTTGTTTTCTCAAAAATAACAACAATTTAATTCTTAAAAATTACAATAGTATTTACAGAAATATTACATGTTTTTATATAAAAATGGAGCATATCTAGATTTGCGCTTGATAGCCTTGTTCGCCTTTCATTTAAAATTTTTCCAGAAGAGGAGAATACTCGCTCGCTTGTTGCAGAGCTTACCGGAATACATAAAATATTTTTTGCCACCACTTGCAACAATTTAAGGTCCGTTGCCTCCTGCCAAAAATCTAAGGTAGACAAGTATGAATTATAGCGTGTGGCTTAATATTTATCAATTTCTAAGTCATTTTCATTTTTGTCAGGTCCGTCAAGTTTTCTTTTTTTTTTTTTGTTAATTTTTGTCCAAAAACTCTTGAAATTCGTGATTGAAATTTGGCGGAGAATTTTCAATTCTCGCGTCCTCAATTGAATCATTTTGCATATCATAAATAACGGATTCTAAGATATGATCTTTTTTCAGCTGGCAACAAACTTAATTCTTTGAATGGGGGATTTAAAAATAATCCAACCAAATGAACGGAAGTTGGCTGAAAACGCTTCTCTAAAGAGTTCACGGTTTTTTCTTTTACATGCTCCATAACATTGGAGTCATATATTTCAATTTTACAATTGTTTTTTAGTTTCTCGTACCATAAAGCATATATGTGAATTGTTGGCTTTGTTTCAGATGACAATTTGTCAGAACAATCTTTGAATGGTTTTAGAAATGAAATGAAACATTCCATTAAAGTGAAATCAATATCTGCTATAGTTTATTTTTTGATAAAAGTAACATTTTAATTTGCAAGCGCACACAATGTTATCGATGTTGTTGCAGGCGAGTACAATGCGCTTTCAAATTAAACAATTTATTATGCATTTTAAATTTTAATAAAACAGTAAAAATTTGTTCGGGTTAAGCAGTTTAACCCACTCCCGCCCGCACCCAGTCCGAAGTTAGATTTTTCAGCCCATACCCACGGGTAACCGCGGGTGACCACGGGTACCCGATAAAAACCCGGCCCGTGCCCACCTCTAGTTCAGTGTATAACAAGTAAGAACGTTGCTTTCGGGCGTAACCTAGTCCGAGTACTCTGTCCCCATAGGGCGTCGCAAACATTGTTACCAAGCTGCCACGTACCCAGTAGACGTAGACATATAATATTTCTTAGAAGTGAAGGGTAACGCAATTGTGAAATTTGGACGCTTACACTCCAAAAATGTATAAATTACAAAGTATTCCATGCCGCCAAAGACGGGTAATCGATAAGGAGAGCACTCTTACTGCAGTATTAACATTTAATTGGTCAATGTTGGCCGAATCGCAACAGTATACCTTATAAGTATGATTAATCGATACAAATGGTATACACACAAATTGATCTTTGCAAGGTGTTCAGCCATGAACATTGAAATATACATAAATATGTAAACATGCCTTCTACGCACTGAACGACTAGCATGCAGTGCGATAAATATATAAAGCCCACATGTGTGGAGTCTAAGGATAGCCAGATGAACGCTGACGCTTACAACCTCAGCGATAGGATAAGACTAGATAATAGACGAACGCTGAGCCCTACAACCTCAGCGATAATATAAGAATGGAATAGACCAATGATGAGCCTTACACAGTCAGCAATAGATACATTAGATTTAAGAGTTGAAATTATGCATGAATCTATGTATAAAAACGCAGCTTCATAAGAATAAATTTCAGTACAGTACAGACTAAACACCACCACAGTCCGTAAACTCATTAATGAGTATTCGACTAAACATCATCAGAGTCATTGTATTCACTCATCGAGCTGGATCTAGTAGCGACTGTATTCATTCATGGTCATTCGAGCCGGATCTAGTGACAGGATCATTCATGGTCCTTCGAGCTGGAGGCAGTATTGACTGGAAACTAACACAGTCAAGTACTGCGTACTTTCAGCTGAGTGTATACAATATTCGATCTCGACATTAAAAGCCGAAACCACAAATGTACTAAATGTTTGTGGAAAGTGCTTAAAAAATATCTTTGGCTTACCAACCCACGCTGTGAGTAGAGGCACAGCACGATCAACCAGGTGATCAAAACAAAAAAACCTCCAACGGGTCAAGCCAAAGAATAAAGAGATGATGTTAACGAAAACTCTAGAGAAGCAATCAGAGATATATGACAGCATAATGCAGGCCATAGATAAAAAGGACAAGTTTGCAGTTGTGGATAAATTGACAGCAGAATTCACTGCCAATCCCTTACTGCTGAGCCAAATCGGTAGCATAAACCATCAGTATTTTACAGAGAAAATATATTATCGAATCAATCAGAATCTACAAAGAGGCCCTGATGAAGGTCAAAGTTTCCGACCACACTATGGACACCGATAAACCATCTACAAGCAAAAATTGGCAAATGCGACCGGGAACATCCAGGGAAGAATATTTTCGACAGGAATTAATATTTTCACACAGAAGTGCGAGTCCAAAGGATGAGTTGGTAAAGCTTGTGGAGATATTATTCGAGATAATCTCCACATGATTCACAATAGGAAGGATATCAGCGATAAAACTATGTTGTTGTACGTAAAAATCTGTATAAATGAAGACGCAACAGTGGGCATAAGCCATTTCTCAATTGCATCTGGAAACTGCAGAGTGGGAATATTTGTGCAAGCGCACAAAAGTTCTAACTATTGGATATCTCCTTAAACCAAGCAATGAACCAGGAACTGATAAGCAATGATAAAGGCAGTATACGCAAGTTCCCGCCGGCAAGCCACATGGGAGGATTAGGAGAAGCTAAATGGTCAGCGGAAAAAATATCCAAAACAAACAACAAGATCTGTGGACTGTCAACTCCGACAACGCGTCAACCGCAAGAGCAGGAGGGCAGGATAATTGGTGAAGTTCAAACTTCACTTAACAAGATTAGGCCTTGATTGGACTAGAGAACGGCTAAAGTTAGGGACTAGAACATTAAAATTGGAATTTATATGTTTATTTGGTGGGGCAACAAGGACTCGGTTGGATAATTGCAGCATATCTGCATGAAATTCTAACAAAGTACAAAACGAAAAGAAAAAAACAATCAATGAAAAATTGTAAATAACATGTAGCTCAAATATTTACACAACCTTTCAATTTTTAGCATCATAATATTTGTTTGGAGGGGGGCGTCGCAAATAAGTAAAAAAACCACTTTTCTTTTGGGTTGTATTAAATTCACTTTTTCTTTTTATTGTAATGAGAAATTGCACAGTCAGTGTGCGTGCGGTGGGAAAAAGAATAGAATAGAAGTGACCAGAAAAAGAACAAGAGGAGGAAAGTAACACAGAAAAACTCCAAAGAACCAGCAGGAGAGCTGGAGTTGGAGCTTACGCTATTAACAGAGCTGTTAATAGCATAGCATATGGATGTGGAGGGAGGAGCAGTTCTGTTTAATGGAATCTGACATAAACATACTCCCCCCCTTGCAAGGATTGCAAGACCTAGGCTGGGTCTATGAGCAGGCGCCCGAGAGGACCCACCCGAACACGGTGTTTTGGGCCATTGGAAGGCCGTCTGTGCTGGGAACGATCCCCGGAAGGATAACGTGAGGATACACGTCAGCCCCCAACACAATTGACACCGATCCGGGACGTGACCAGGTGCTATCGGCGAGCGTGATCCCTGGAGGCCCAGCTTCCCGCTCGATGGCCCGGATTGGCGTCCGAACGTTTAGCTGGGGGTCCAGATGGAACAACGCGTCGAACTCGAAGCGCGAGGTCTTCGACCGAATGAGACTCGTGCAGACTTGCCCTGGACCAACGCTGGTGACGGAAAGACCCAATGTCTTTGCCAATGAAGCGTTGATCCGACTGGTGGGACTGCACGGGTCAATCAGCGCCTTTACTTCGAAGTCCTTGGTCGCCGTTTGGAGCACGATGACCGCCGTGGGAAGAATGCTGACCACCTTGTGCTGCATCAGCGTGGTCAACGGAGGAGTGGCCGCCTGTGTAGAAACTGGAGCTTTAGGTCCTCGTCGCTTCCGGCGCGCTCCCGGGAGGTGCAGGAGCGTGTGGTGGTTGTGGCCACACGTCTTGCAGCCTTTGGAACTGCGGCAAGATTGCCCAGAATGCTGGTGTGCCAAGCAGTTCGCGCAGTAGCGGTTGGCTAGAACCGCGCGCAACCGCTTTTCCGCGGAAAGCCCCAGAAAACGGCGGCATTTGCGCAGAGCGTGGATACCTCTGCACACGCGGCACCGGAAAGAATCTTCGCCGGATGGCTGGCTGGCTTGAGGGGATGACATCATAACCTGGAAAGGAGAGACACGTGTGGGGCAATGAATGGTTGGCTTGTCGAACATGGAAGTTAGTTGGACATCACAGGGAACACCGAGGTCGGGACCTGGATGAAGAATATCATCCAGCCCCTTATCATTCAATGCTGGACAGAGTGCATTGCAGCCGACCTTCACTTTGGCAGTGATGCTGTCGGGATCTCGTACTGGGAGAGTTACGACAGATGAGTCATGTAACCTAGACGAGATGGTCGGAAACTCAAATTTTGGTTTTTTCGGAACGGAAACTTGAGCTGTGAAGGACGAGACAGTCTTCCCCGCGTTTTGCGAGACTGGGCCCGTAATTATCCACCCGAAGATTGTCTCTTGCCCGAGCAGTGAGCCACAAACGTTCGGACGGAAGCCCCCCTGAACGATAGACGGAAGGATATCCGCACCGATAAGCACATCGATCTGGGAGCTTTTGAAGAACGAAGGGTCTGCTAATTGGATGTCCGGAAGGCGGTTCAGCAAGTCTTGGGAAATTGGATATGAGGGAAGGTTGCCAGCAAGACTGGGAAGGACGAGAGCAGAAGCTTCAATGCGCAGTCTCGGCTTCAGTGGAGTCCCGATATGGAAATCGCAAAGCTTTTGCGATCGGGCTGTCACAGCTTGGCTTAAGCCTGACACTCGTGTCTGAACAGGTCGGAAGGGCAGTTTGATGAGGCGGAACAGACGCTCAGAAATAAAAGTCGCCTCAGATCCCGAATCAATCAGCGCCCGGGCAGGATAGGTAGCCCCGAGATGGCATACATGGATCATTGCCGTACCGAGGAGGATACCTTGTGTATTAGCCGAGAAATACGTCTGAACATGGGCGACGTCTCTGGGCGAATGAAGGGGTACAGCAGCCGCGGATGCAGCGCCATGTTGGGATTCCTGCTCTTTATGGAGCAGGGTGTTATGCCGACCGCTGCATCTCTGGCAGCTGTGCGCACTGGTGCAGCCGTGCAACTGATGACCGCGTGCGAAGCAGTTCAGACACAGCTTCTTCTGCTTTATGTAGGCCTCTCGCTGTTGGACAGACATTTGGAGGAAGCGAGGGCAGAGTCGGACTGGGTGGCTCTCCTTTGAACACAGATCGCATTTTTTGCTCTCAGGGGTGACGTGGGCTTCAAAGGAGTTCAGCCGTTTGGAAGGGGCAGGGTTCGCGGACCTCGAAGCAGGTGTTGGCGCGGCAGAACTGGACCTGTCAGTTTCTATAGCCTCAAGTGCTCGCGCACGCTCGCTAAGGAAACGACTAACGTCCTGCCAAGCTGGAATTTCTGACTTATTTGTCAGAGAATGCTCCCAGAGAGATCGAGTGTGTTCTGGCAATTTGGAAGTGCACAGGAACACAAGGATACAGTCCCAATTCTCCGTACAGATTTGGGCATGCTCGATCGCAGTGACACATCTGCTCATGGTGCCATGCAACTCTCTGAGAGCTGCGCCTGATTCCTTGGAGACCTTGGTTAGGCTGAGAAGGATTTTAAGCTGGCTGTTGACTAGCAGCCGCTTGTTCTCGAACCGGTCGCACAAGGCACCCCAAGCCGATGCAAAGCCGTCGTTAGTGAGAGGACACTCTGCGACTATAGCATTTGCATCGCCTGCGGTTTTGGAGTTAAGGTGGAAAAGTTTTTCCACCGCAGTCAGCCGGGGATTGTTAATGTATATGGCTGTGAAGAGGTCGCGAAACATTGGCCAGCGCAAGTAATCGCCGTGGAACACTTCTGTGTCGATGGGAGGAAGGCGACAGCCGCTCGAAGAGACAATAGCGGACACAGAAGCGGGCGGTGCACTCGGTGCGGACACGGCGGCAATTTGCCTGCTCAATTGGGCGGCACTCCGCTCATAGACTGTATAGCAGTGGTCGAATTTGGCTTCCATGGCCTCAACTTCTCCACTGCCTGCCCCCTGACTAAGCGCTTTGGAACACGCTTCGTATTGCAGCTCGGCCTTCTCCCACAGGACCTTGACTCGATCCCGTCGGATCTCTAAGGCCTGGAGCTGATCTGCAGGGGTCGAACCAGTCTCTCCGGAATGGTCGATGCGGGCTTCAAATTTAATGAGCCTGTCCGCAGCAGAAATGAACTCGGACAGCGACATTTTAGTCAACGGAATGGTGGACTTTGGAGCGGATCGAGTTACCACCGGACTACGCTTGAATGTGCTGGAAGTCTGCTGTTTCCCGGACGGAATGGGAGATGCAGAGGAACTGCGCTTGATAAAACGCGAAGGAGGTGCACTCAGTTGCGATCGGCTAGAACGATCCGACATGGAGACTAACTAGGAGTTAGCTGTCGGACAGGTTTGCGTTAGGGACAGACGATTACTCGGAGAGTGAGTAAAGAAGTTGACGAAATGGCAGGATTTGTCAACCGAACAGGGCACAAATACAGATAAACCGCGTTTCGGAAGCGAAGAGAAGCAATAAGTTAAAATAAGTAAAAACAATAATACAGAATAAAAATAAATAAACTGAAAATGAAAATAACACAAATATATATGTATACAATTTAAAATTTAAAATTTAAAAAAAAGAAAATGATAGACGAAGAATATTGGTGTAATATATATTTATATTTATTTATTTTTTTTTTTTATTTAAAAAAAGAAGTAATAAAAAAACTGTTTATTATTTTTTTTTATTATTTTTTTTATTTGTTCTCAAAGTGTACCTGTCGGAGCAATGACGTCACAAAAAAAACGTTCCACCCCTGAACTCAGTATCGGATGGATTATCGATAGTTGTGTGACGTGCAAGCACGATCGCTAACGCTTGGAACCAAAACAAACGAGCTTACTGAATTTTCGGTGCTTAATTGTGTTATTATGTGCTTATATGTTCGCAAAATATTTGTGGAAGTGTTGATATGTGCTGTGCACAAGCTTGACAACTGCTTTGTGTATTAATTGTGTTGTTGTTGGCTGCGTATGTGCATACGTACATACGGGCAGCCGATAGCACAAACAGCTGACACAATTAGCACATAAATCAACACAACGCTCAAACGAACTCAACGCTTTGAGGAAGCGAAAGAAGCTTGCAGAATTTAAAATTTAAAAAGACACGTTAAATATGTAAATAAAACACAGAGGATACTGTCGTTTTATTTATTAACTTTAGGTGTAGAATGGCATATGTACATATGTACATATGTATGGATATACGTGTGTGTGTTTGTGTATAGTTCGCCCGGCGGTGTATATGTACGTATAGAAACTGTAACGTCGGACCAGGAGTAGGAGTGATAATATAGGTGCTATAAATCACACACAAACATAAAGACTTATGGAGAAAGCTATATGTATGCCGATATGGTCAGAGTTACAGACAAACATAAAAACATAAACATTTGTATGTTCGTGCAAGTGACAAGTGCGCAACCGTAACAGCTGTGGCTCTGCAATTGCGTGAACAGCTGAGAGCAAGTTTGCCTATGCACGGAATAGATTTATATATTTATATATATATATATATATATGTATATATGTATGCACATGCAAGCTGACCGGGAGTCGGTTAGTTGCGCTTTATTGTCGGACTGCGGTTCGGACTGATATATAGGAGTTATATATCAAGTACATATGTACATATATATTTGTGGAGAAATATATACATACGTATTTGACGGACGCGAGATTAATGACCGAAGTATATACACACACACTAAGAAGTAATTGCTGATGCAAATATAAATTTATCACAGCTGAATACGCTCCTATATCTATAAGAATATATAGATATAGAAACGTTTGCACTATGAGCATATATAGACTTAGAGTATGGCGGATTAGGTGCCACTATATATGTTCGCTCTGTGCACGGAAATGGCGGAAAAAGAAAAGTTTTACTTATCTCGTTGCCTGTGAATCGCTGGGGTTAAAGATGTTGAAGATCTGGTGGATATATCCGGCTCGAAGGACCAATGTTTGGAGGGGGGCGTCGCAAATAAGTAAAAAAACCACTTTTCTTTTGGGTTGTATTAAATTCACTTTTTCTTTTTATTGTAATGAGAAATTGCACAGTCAGTGTGCGTGCGGTGGGAAAAAGAATAGAATAGAAGTGACCAGAAAAAGAACAAGAGGAGGAAAGTAACACAGAAAAACTCCAAAGAACCAGCAGGAGAGCTGGAGTTGGAGCTTACGCTATTAACAGAGCTGTTAATAGCATAGCATATGGATGTGGAGGGAGGAGCAGTTCTGTTTAATGGAATCTGACATAAACAATATTTGCTGAAAACTTATTTAATGATAAGGCGAAAATGAATTAAATATTATAAAATTCTTTGTATTTATTTGCTTAATAGTTCAAATTTGTTAATGCCCTAAAACAAAACAAATAAAAACTAACAAGAAAATTAAAACAAAAACAAACAAAAAACAAGTAAGAAAACTCTAGTCGGAGGTGCCCGACTAGGAGATCCCCTTAGCCCCGTCCGATTTGCATTGTTTAATACGCTATATAGCTTGCATATAACATTAAATTTTCCAAAATTAAATTATAATTTTGAAATTTTTTTCAATGTATCTAAATAAAAAATAAATAAATAATTAAATAAATAAACAAATCAACAAAAAAAGAAGAAGAAAAACAAACATCACCGCACCTGGATTCGAACCTACATCTATTTACTACATATGTAACGATAGAGCGCATCATCTCAACTAGCACAACCACCTCATGTTTATAAATTAAAAAAGAAAATTTAAAAAGTTACACTGTGGTACTGAGTTTCGAACTCGAGACCTTTCGTTTACGCGCTTTGCGTCTATCTACTACGCCACACCAGTAATGCGTTTCTTGTTGGCAAAACGCAAAGTAGTACTACAAGGGCGATATGTTACAAATACAAAACTAAAGAAGCTAAAGAATCAGATCAATCGCAATTGTAATTCTTAGAATAGCTGTAGTAATTAGTAAAAAGGGCCGGTATCAAAAAAATAAAAAAATAGAAACTGTATAAAATTCACATGAATCTATATGCAAAATTTGAGGGGTCTAGCTCTAAAGGTGTGGGAGATATAATTTTATAACCTATTTTCGATAAGGTTTAAAATCGATAACAAAACAACAAAAATAGATATCGTTTTTTGGTAACAAACTTGACCTGCGCGTGCTATCCACGGACCCAACAAAAAAAAATTCAAGTCTCTTGCTTGTCTAGATGCTTCAATCGACGCGTTCAAACATACGGACGGACGGACGGACGGACGGACGGACAGACAGACAGACGGACAGGGCTAAATCGACTCAGCTCATCGCCCGGATCAAGAATATATATACTTTGTGGGGTCTGACACGCCTCCTTCTGCCTGTTACATACATTTAACAAAACCATTATACCCTGATTTCCCATTTTCAATGGGCTCAGGGTATAACAAGTAAGGGTGCTCTAGTCGAGACTGCTCGACTAGGGGATACCCTGAGCCCTGTGAAGAGCCAAATATCAAATCATTCTACGCATCTTTTATGCATGCATATAAACAACACATACACACACACATATGCACGCAAGCATAAGCGCGCGCTCTGCCACAAAAGATGGTCAAGAGCAAGAGAAAATCATAAAGAGAGAGAGAGAGATTGGTGGTCAGAGAATTGGTGAATGGAAGAAAAATTGACAAGGATAAATAAAGGAAGACAAAGGAAGGATAAGCAGAAAGAGAGAGAGAGAGAGAGAGAGAATGAAATCTTCCACAATTTAGCAACTGGATCCAAAAAATTATAGTATCTGAGATAATCGTGACAGGTTAATCGAAGGCTATAGGCCCATTAGATTTAATGGTGGCTAGGCGCAGCACACAGAAAACATCTTACATAATGATTAAAACGATTTGCCTTAATCAATTTTGGTTTTAAGTTAATATTTATTGATGAATACTTTTATTTGTTACATCGATTACTGTTTATCCTTTATTCTATATAAGAAGTTTGTACATATAACCAATAAAGTTATGTTTCCGCTTTTCTCCTTTTCTGCGATATTTTTGTTTTGGATTTGTTTCTTTGATTTGTCGTATTATTATAAATATGTTTATGGCTTTATTACATTACATACCCCCATCAAAATTTGCATTTTCAATTACATACATTCTATTTCATTTTTATATTTGTAAATTGTTGAATTGATTTAGCAGGATACTCTCCTAGCTAGCTGCATACGTGTATATCAAATGAATATATTGTGTAATTAGACTGTGTATGTGTGTATGTATGCATTCATGTATATAATACGTAAATATGTATGGATGCATTTACGTGCAATAGCATTAAAGAGATTAAATAGTGTGCGAAATACAACTACTTTTGGACACCTTCGCATGGGCCAAATTTGAAAAATATATAGAGCATACTTTTTGAGGATCACTGAACATCCATCATAACACCCGGACCTACTCGTTTAAGTATGCTATAAATAGCTTAGTTTACTTTGGACTTATTTATCTGTACAATCATAATTTAGTACCTTAACAACACAATTGAATACAAATTTAATTAGGACCAAACCTCGATTATAGTACGAGGAATTGAATGTCGGTAGTATCAGTGGCTTTGAATGGTCTTGGCAAAACCTTGCCGTTTGAGTCTTCTTAGAGGTCTGGTAGGAAGAAGACCTCTGGCTAGTAGGCTGCGGTTTCTCAGCAATTATTAGTATCCAAAATTTAAAAAAAAAAAATAGAAATTGTATAAAATTCACATGAATCTACTAAAGGTGCGGGAGATATAATTTTATAACCTGTTTTCGATAAGGTTTAAAATCGATAACATTACAACAAAAATAGTTATCGTTCATACGAAGAAAACTTGACCTGGGCGTGCTATACAGGGACCAAAAAAAAAAAAAAATTCAAGTCTCTAAGTCGACTACGTTCTGAGATCAACGCGTTCAAACATACAGACAGACGGACGGACAGACAGACGGACAGGGCTAAATCGACTATTTCACAGGTTCACCCTACAAATAGCTTAGTGGAATTGAAATAGTATGAAAATTTACTAAACAAAGGGTCCATATGAGTATATACCAATGTATGTTTTTTTTGTTTCTTTGTGTGTATGTGCTTGATTTGTAAGACTTAACAAACTAACCTCGGTTTCGGCAGGAGCCCTTTTTGCTCTGCTACTTATGATAATTTAAATTCATATAATTTTGCGAGAGCTATGAGTATATTGAAAACTATTAGTCGTTCATTATTTTCTCTTTATTGATTGTGACTAACATTTCGTCAAGAAAAAATACATTTTTTACATATCATTTTCCTAATAATTTGTTACATTTCATAGACATGAATAAAACATTTTGGCATGGTTTTTACATCAATTCCAAAAAAAATATTCAAACATATTTAAATGTTTAAGATGTTTCATTTCATTTTTTGGTTTTTTTATTTTAATTTTCTTGTTAGTTTTTATTTGTTTTGTTTTAGGGCATTAACAAATTTGAACTATTAAGCAAATAAATGCAAAGAATTTTATAATATTTAATTCATTTTCGCCTTAACATTAAATAAGTTTTCAGCAAATATTACATGTTTTGGAGTTTCATTTAAACTGTGATGCTACAAATTGAAAGGTTGTGTAAATATTTGAACTACATATTATTTACAATTTTTCATCGATTGATTTTTTTTTTCGTTTTGTACTTTGTTGGAAATTCATGCAGATATACTGCAATTATCCAACCGAGTCCTTGTTGCCCCACCAAATAAACATATAAATTCCAATTTTAATGTTCTAGTCCCTAACTTTAGTCATTCTCTAGTGCTATCAAGACTTAATCTTACTAAGCGAAGTGCGAACTTCATCATACCCAATTATCGTTTATCAATAGTTAGTCGTTTTTATTGAAAACATCGTGACCTGTTACCTGTATACCTAATGTTATGTTGTTTAATTTTTTATGTTGAATTTTTATATTATTAACGTTCAAACATACAATTTTAATGTGCATCCGTGTGCCTACGCGCGTACTTTATAGTACTTTTATAGGTTTCCATGTATGCAAATATTTTTGCAATTGGCACATAATTACTAACATAGTCAATTCAAAAGTTTATATATAGCTTAAATGTGAAAGATGGGTAAGTTGTAATTTAATTGATTTTGGTTTTTGTATTTTTTGGTTGTATTTCGCATTTAGTATTTATATTGCACCTGTTGGGAATTGCAAAGACAGCCAATTAACATACAGCTAACTGGCGTTAACATGAGCTTAAAAAATGTAAAATACAAATCGAGGAAAACAAGAAAATTAAAATAAAACACAAATTATTAAACTAATCATTTATTGAAATAAAATAAAAATAATCTGAATTATAATCATTTGACAAAGTTAATTAGAGATAATCAAATTTCACGCGAACAAGCAAGAACAGTTTATTTCGGCTTTGCTAAAACTTAAAATGTCCTTGCAAAGATCAATTTGCATTTGTATCGATTAATCATACTTATAAGGTATACTGTTGCGATCCGGCCATCATTGACAAATTAAATGTCTGCAGTATTAACAGAAAGGAAATCGACAAAATTAGAGTGTCATATTAACGCATATATACGTATACATTTTAATCAGCACTTGCTCCCAATTAGAAGCTTTATAATTTTATATCAAAATGGAATTATTTTTTGAAAGGATTTCACTAAATACTAATTGCATTATGTTTGTTCATTGTGTTAGAGTACTTATTACAAAGCTATAAAGTTTAAGTGCTAAATTATTCAACATATATTTATTACTGTTATTATTATTGAACATCAACATATCTGATGCATGAAGCCAAATTGAACAAAAGAATAACTTAATTAGATTAGTCTTAGTCTTAGAATTAATTGAATAGTGCGAAGACTTCGAAATAGTTTGAAATGTTGAATGTTGAATATTTCACATTCAGCCTAATTTCAGCTCGAGGACAAATTTGTTATATTAATAATAATAGAGAAACACAATGATTGTGACGATGTTTACAAATATAGTAATTTGAGTAACAATAATTGTGATGATAATAATAATAATAATAATAATAATATTTTTTTTTTTTTTTTTTTTTTTTTTTTTTTTTTGTTGGTTTGAGGTAGGAAAAAATGCTTTATGCACCGTCAGTCATGTCGTAACTTTGACCGGTGTGTCGGACTGCATAACTGCTTACCGACTAAAAAATCCTCCTCTTCTGGGGCTCAAATTCACCTTGGAACCAGGAGATATCCCGCATTAACCTTCAAGGTGGAACCCCATAGTGTGCTCTAAATGAGCGTTGCCCTCTGTGTGACTGCGTCCAGGTCATACTTCTTCCGCCGCAGAACCTTTTCGGCGAAGTCACAGACTTTTTTCCAAGCGTCTATGCTGCTGCACATTTGCTGTACTAATGTCTCTACTTTGACTTCACCTACTGTTTCTGCCAGGTCGATTCTATCTTCCGACCATCTTTTGCAGTTGAAGAAGGTGTGTTCTGCATCGTCCATTGCATTTTCGCAGTAAATGCAGCTGGATTCGGCAGTTTTCCCCATTTTATTTAGGTACTTTCGAAAGTATCCATGTCCGGAGAGTAGTTGTGTCAAATAGAAAGACGTTTCACCGTGCTTTCTATTTATCCACTTCTCTAGATCGGGGATTATTTTAGCGGTCCATCTTCCATACCTTTCGCATGACCATCTCGCCTTCCACGAGACTATGGTTTGCTGTCGTATGTTTTTTGCCGCATGTTCTGAGAATTCTCCTCTTTGCCGAAGATTCCATATTTTTTTGCGCTCTTGGGCAAGCAAGTCAACCGGTATGACTGCTGCTATCACAGTCACGGCCGCCCCGGAGACTGTGCGGTACGCCGATGTTATCCTTAAGGCTGCTCTTCGTTGCACAGCTAGCATCGGTTTTCGCCTTACATTCGCCTTTAAGGTGTCCGCCCATACTTCACTGCCATATAGCAGTATTGCATTTGTCGCTTCCATGAGGAGTCTCCGTTTTCCTGCCGTCGGGCCGTCAACGTTTGCCATCAGTCTACTCAGAGACCCCGTTGCTGTCGCTGTTTTCCGCGTGGCGTACTTCAGTTGTTCCCAGAAGGTAAGTTTACTGTCCAGTCTGACGCCTAGATAGTTCACTGTCCTCTGCGTCCTTATCAGGTTTCCGCTTACTCGCATCTCTATTTCGGTTGGGATCTGCTTTCCCGTGAACAGAAGTAACTCTGTTTTATGGGTGGCAAGCTCCAATCCTCGAGAGCTGAGCCATGTCTGTGTGCGGATCATGACTTGGGTAAGTCTCTTTTGGGCCTCTATGGTGTTTCTGGCAGTAATGACGGCTGCGATATCGTCGGCATAACCAATAAGGAAGGTGTCTTCAGGCATTTCCAGTCTTAGGATGTCGTCGTAGCTGATATTCCACAGGTCTGGTCCCAGGATTGACCCCTGTGCAGCTCCTCCTCCTACTCTGTACCGTTTTGTTCCAGTTTGCGTGGAGTACAGGAGTATTCGATCCTGCAAATAGCTCCTGATCATATTCATGAGGTACTCCGGTATCTGGAAGCGGTATTCCAAGGATGTAAGCATATCGGTCCACCTTACACTATTAAAGGCGTTTTTAACGTCCAGCGTTGCTAGCAGAACTACCGGGCGCGAGTATGCATTTCCTCTTTGCGTAGCTCTGGCTGCCTGAACCACTTCATCGATGGCTCCCATTGTGGATTTTCCAGCTCTGAACCCATGTTGCCTGGGGCTAAGTCCTCTAGCAGCCTCTACTGCGGCGAGTAGTCTGGGTCTTATGAGCTTTTCTAAAAGCTTCCCAGCTGTGTTTAACATACACAATGGGCGATAAGCCGAAGGTGTGTTGGGATCGCCTTTGCCTTTGCTAATGAGCACCAGTCTCTGTTCTTTCCACGCTTCTGGGAATATCCTTTCTTTTAGACATGCGTTATACATCCTAAGTAGAAATGTAGGACGTCCTGATGCTATCACCTTCAGTATCTCTGCCGGTATATTATCTGGTCCCGGCGCTTTCTTGTTCTTCAGGGAGAGAGCTGCAATATTGAGTTCTTCCTCGGTGAACTCTGGGACTGAACCATCGAACTCTACGGGTGCTCGCTCATGCGCCTCGTGGATGTGTGCTGGAAATAGTGTTTCCACTATGTGATCCATCGTGGCATCTTCCACGTTTGGCACTGCTCCGTAGTTTCTCAGCTTCTTCATGACTATCTTGTAGCCAAGTCCCCAAGGGTCTTTATTTATATCTTTGCAGAGCTCTTTCCACTTGTCATGCTTACTGCGTGTGATAGCAATCGACAGTTCTTTTCTCGCAATCTTGGCTGCTAACGCTTCCGTCGTGAAATTTCCAGAGCGTCGTGCCCTTGTTAGCCTTCTTCTACATTGTATGCATACTTTCCTTTTTTCTGCGATATCGTGGTTCCACCAGTACGCCTGTCGTCTACCTCCGTGTTTGCTGTGCGTTTTTGCCATCGATACGTTACACGCTCTTTCCATAGCTGTTAGGCTTCTTTCGACCACTTGCTTCGACGTCAATGTGACGTCGAAATGTCGTTCTCGCCTATCTAATTCAGCTAGTAGTTTGCCTGTATCCACCTTACTTATGTCCCATCTGTGGGAAGTCTTTCTTGAGTATGGTGAGTGGTTTTGCTGACTGATATTCTGGAAATCATATGAGATATACTCGTGATCACTTCCCGTGAAGTCATCGAGTATCTTCCAGTCCTTTATCCGATCTACGATGTGTTCGGATCCAAAGGTTACGTCAGGTATTGTGCCTTCACATCCCGGCCTATGGAAGGTCGGTCTGCTTCCGCGGTTGGCTACCACTAACCCGGACCTAGCGGCCATATCCATAATTTTTCGTCCTCTAGAGTTAGTAGAGGATATTCCCCAATCTACTGCTCGTGCATTCAGATCGCCTGCCACAATGAAGGGCTGCTGTCGATCCACGAGGAGATCCTCGATTGCATCCAGTTTATTCTGGAAGGTGCTTATGTCATCGCTAGGGGTTAGGTAGCAACTGACTACTGCGACTTCTCTGAAGCGTGCGTAGACGTAGCAGTTTCCCATCTTGCTTTCTAGTGGCTGTTGTCCACTACTACTGGGGATCCATATGGCCGCAGTCTTGGTGTCGTCATCTAACCAAACTCCGTTCTCTTTTCGCTTATATTGCTCACTGATGATCACTACATCTATAGCATGTTCTGCTACTATCTGTGTCAAAAGTGCATCTGCCGTTTTGCTCCGGTGTAGATTACCTTGGAGAATTTTCAACATTTTGCTGTATTTTGTCGTGTGCTTGGGCATTTCTGCGATCCCGGCATGTGATCAACAGAAGTACGCCCCGCATCCGTGCAAATGCAGCATTTTGGTGGTTTTTTGCAGTCTTTCATCTTGTGACCTGATTCACCACACCTAATGCAGATGCCACCACCATTTCTGTCCGGTCCTGTGCAGTTGGTCTGCAGATGGCCGACTCCGAAGCATCTGTAGCATCTGCGGATGGGTTGACACATTCTGGGCCTAGCCCTGACAAAACCAATTTTAATGTCTGAGCTCAGCAACGTCTCCGCTAGTTGGCTTTCTAAAGTTACAAAGGCCCTTACTTGCTCTCGACTGTTTGGGGCAGTGACTTTTATGCGCCAGTCCACTGATGAATTATCAAGGACTTGTCGCACTGCCTCAGCCACCTCCGACTCTACAGTTAGTGAGTCTAGATCTCGGATCTCAACTGTCGCTGTAGGCTTTAACTCGGCTACCGTAGCTGTTTTCTTAACGGTAGCCTTTAGTTTTTCAACTAGTTCTGGTTGTAACTTTTCCCCTCTGCTCAGTTCTACAAGCAGTGCCCCGGATCGGGTTTTCCTTATGCCTCTCACGTTTGCCTTTTCGTCTTGTTGGATTGTGCTGCGTATGTTTCGTAAAACATCTACGTAGCTTTGTCCACTTTCAGGTTTTATGAGGACTGCTTCTGAGCGGGGAGGTTTCTTCTTCTCTTTTTTTGCTGGTTGTGTTACTACTTTCGGCTTTTCTGCGGGTGCCGAAGTAGTCTTTTCCGCTCTTTGTTTCGAAGTCCCTTTTCTGGTGACTTTTTGCCACAAGTTCTGTTGTCCCTTGCAAAGTTTTTTGCCGGACTCAGACTCTAGGGGGCTAGGGGCTTGTCTCTTTTGAATGGTAGGTGTTTCCACCGTTTCCAAGATCCGTGCCTCTGCTGCTGGTTCTAATTACTTCTGCTTAGTTGCTTCAGCTTCCAGCTTCTTCCAGGAGTTCCTGCAGTGTCCTAGAATATCGAGTAGTTCGTCTAGGTCGGATAATAATAATTATAATAATAATTATAATAATAATAATAATTATAATAATAATTATAGTAATAATAATAATAATAATAATAATAATAATAATAATAATAATAATAATAATAATAATAATAATAATAATAATAATAATAATAATAATAATAATAATAAAATTAATAATATTAATAATAATAATAATAATAATAATAATAATAATAATAATAATAAAAATGTTGGAAATAAATATTTAGTAGTGCAACATTTCCTCTTCAACATAAGCATACACTTATACGCGTATAAGTGTTGCCTGCGCGCATCAGACGTAATTGAATGATCAAGCCTGCCTGCGCGAGTTATGTATAAGCCCACCTCATTCCCAGAACAGAACCCCATTCCAAATATACAAATAAATTCAATAAGTCAGATAGTAAAAGAATTGTTGAACTCTCTAAATTCCAAGTAAATAATTTCACAATAAAGTTTAATAACCTCTTTCGTTGTTAAATATCAAGCATCCGGTTTCGCAACCAAAACATAAATGCGATGTCGCATATTCAAACTAATTATGTCAGCATAAAATAGAATGTAAGACACATGTAACTAATCAGCAAGTTATGATTTCCAATTAAATTTACCAACACAAACAGAATGTTAAACACATTTATGTAGATTAAGAAATTCATGTAAACTTTCATTTAATACATTTTGAATAAAGATAGTCAGTCGATTTTTGCCACTAGACATCATCAGTCGCTTTTTCATTATAACACGTCGTCGCAATAAGTTATATTTTTGTAGTAAAATCCGTCACAGTAAATTTAATTGGCGCAGCCGGTAGGATTCTTTAAAAACAAAAAAAGGATCCAGTGATCGAATCAAATAAAAAAAAAATTTATTTTCGGGCGGAGCAAAAATCTAAAAAAAAAAAGAACAAAAAAATTCAAACAAATAAAACAAAAAAGTTAATTTATAAAACTAAAATTCAGTTTAATATTAATAAACTCAGTTTTAAACATCAAGTTAAACTAAAAATCAGTTTAACTGAAAATATAAAAAAGCAAACTAAAAATCAGTTTTATAACTTGACGGAACTAAAATTCAGTTCCAAGTGAAACGATGGAAAATGCTAGTGCAAAAATGTAACTACAAATCAGTTACTCAAGTGTTGCACCTGATTTTACAGTAAAGGCAAATCAATTCAAAAGAGTACTCAAATCGCTCAACCTGGCGACGAGGAAGAAAAGAAGAAAGGATAATTTCGACGAAAAGAATGGCGCAAGAAAACGCATATATGCGACAGGCAGACTTGTTGGATCAATTGGCAATAAGGGAAAGACAACTGGAACAACTATAAGCAGCTTTTCTCCAATTACAAAGGACCCAAAACAATACGGCGCAACAAGGAAGAATATTCAAGAATATAAGCCATTTAGCAACATTTACGGGAACAGGAGACATCTCTATCGACTCCTTCTTCAGTAGTGTTTAATACCTGCTGCAAGGAATAGAGGACCCGCAACTAAAAAAGGAAGCCATCTGGACTATTTCCTACAGGACCATCCATGGAGAGGAAACTGGGAGCTCATCAAATCAACACTAAAATTGAGGTATCGACCCGATACGGAGCCCCATCACACATGAAAGTAAACTCGGTGAGCGAATTAGCAATTGAAATTCAAAATATAAAATACAAAACTGATGAATTAATCGTATATCACAAAGATGATCATTTTATAGGCCTAAGCAATGTTGATAGCCTAATAGTAAATGCGGCCAAAGAAATTACCCAAGGTACGCTTTTAGACAAAATATAAGAACAAAAAGAATTAGGAGCTAGGAGAATAATGACATCACGCAAATACGAAAACAGTTGTATCAGATTTCAATATAGGAAAAATAAACCTAGCAGAAATAACACAGGGACAGAACAAAATTCTAGAATGCAAGATGCTTATAATCAACAACAAAATTATAAAGGCAACAAACAAAATAATAACCAACAAAAGTATAAAAATAACAAGTAAGAAAACTCTAGTCGGAGGTGCCCGACTAGGAGATACCCTGAGCCCCGTCCCATTTGCATTGTTTAATACGCTATGTAGCTTGCATATAACATTAAATTTTGCAAAATTAAATTATAATTTTGAAATTTTATTCAACTAGAATGTATGTAAATCAAAAATAAATTAATAATTAAATAAATAAACAAAAAAATGAAATGAAAGCAAACATTACCGCACCTGGGCTCGAACCTGCATCTATTTACTACATGTGTAACGTTAAGGCGCGTCATCTCAACTAGCACGACCACCTTATGTTTATAGATTTAAAAAAAAAATAAAAAAAGTTACGCTGTTGTCACTGAGATTCGAACCCGCGACCTTTCGTCTACGCGCTTTGTGTCTATCCACTACGCCACACCAGTATTCCGTTGCTTGTTGGCAAAACGCAAAGTAGTACTACAATGCGATATGTTACAAATACAAAACTAAAGAAGCAGATCAATCGCAGTTGTAATTCTTAGAATATGCTGAAATGCGCGCATATGAACGTATGAGTATGTGTACATACAAAAACGGTGGTCTGTTTCAATGTATGCGTGTAAAGGGCGATATATAACAAATACAAAACTACAGAAGCGGCTGAAAATACAAACAGAATTTGGTTGAAGAATATGCTAGAACGACTGGCCTTGAATGTATTTCTGCACATGCATAGTAGACGCGCTTGCACGTTTCAATGTATGTGTATGTGTAAATGTTTTTTGCTGCGCGTCGCTGCTTGCCACGTGCGTGTGATTATTGGCCAAACGTTTTGTTTAATAAATCGGGACTGACTTAACGGATTTTGATCGGCATATGATTCTATTGAATTTTTTACATTTTATAAAAATGCTAATTTATTCACATGGTTATATTTGCAACAGACTCTCAATGGGTGTTGATGGCAGAGTGGGGGGGGAAGGGGGGTAATTAGTAAAAAGAGCCGGTACGCAAAAAATAAAAAAATAGAAATTGCATAAAATTCACGTGAATCTATATGCAAAATTATAGGGGTCTAGCTCTAAAGGTGTGGCAGATAGAATTTTATAACCTGTTTTCGATAAGGTTTAAAATCGATAACAAAACAACAAAAATATATATCGTTTTTTGGTAACAAACTTGACCTGCGCGTGCTATCCACGGACCCAACAAAAAAAATTCAAGTCTCTAGGTCAACTACGTTCTGAGATCGACGCGTTCAAACATACGGACGGACGGACAGACGGACAGACGGACAGACAGACAGACGGACAGGGCTAAATCGACTCAGCTCGTCGCCCTGATCAAGAATATATATACTTTGTGGGGTCTGACACGCCTCCTTCTGCCTGTTACATACATTTAACAAAACCATTATACCCTGATTTCCCATTTTCAATGGGCTCAGGGTATAATAATTATAATAATAATAAACAAAATTATAAAAATAACAAGTAAGAAAATTCTAGTCGGAGGTGCCCGACTAGGAGATCCCCTGAGCCCCGTCCGATTTGCATTGTTTAATACGCTATATAGCTTGCATATAACATTAAATTTTGCAAAATTAAATTATAATATTGAAATTTTATTTAACTAGAATGTATGTAAATAAAAAATAAATTAATAATTAAATAAATAAACAAATTAACAAAAAAAAGAAAAGAAAAACACACATCCCCGCACTTGGACTCGAACCTGCATCTATTTACTACATATGTATCGTTAAAGCACATCATCTCAACTAGCAAAACCACATCATGTTTATAAATTTAATAAAAAATTTAAAAAGTTACGCTGTAGTCACTGAGTTTCGAACTCGGGATCTTTCGTTTACGCGCTTTGCGTCTATCCACTACGCCACACCAGTATTGCGTTGCTTGTTGGCAAAACGCAAAGTAGTACTACAAGGGCGATATGTGACAAATACAAAACTAAGGAAGCTAAAGAAGCAGATCAATCGCAATTGTGATCCTTAGAATATGCTGAAATGCGCGCATATGAACGTATGAGTATGTGTACATACAAAATTGGTGGTCTGTTTCAATGTATGCGTGTAAAGGGCGATATATGACAAATACAAAACTACGGAAGCGGCTGAAAATGCAAACACAATTCAAACACAGATTTGGTTGAAGAATATGCTAGAATGAATGGCCTTGAATGTATTGGTGCACATGCATAACAGAGGCGCTTGCACGTTTCAATGTATGTGTATGTGTATATGTTATTTGCTGCGCGTTGCTGCTTGCCACGAGCATGTGATAATTAGCTAAACGTTTTCTTTAATAAATCGGGTCTGACTTAACAGAATTTGATGAAACTTTCAGCATTTGATTCTATTGAATTTTTTACATTTTATAAAAATGCTAATTTATTCGCATGGTTATATTTGCAACAGACTCTCAATGGGTGTTTGATGGCAAGGGGGGGGAGGGGGGTAATTAGTAAAAAGAGCCGGTATCCAAAAAATAAAAAAATAGAAATTGCATAAAATTCACATTAATCTATATGCAAAATTTGAAAGAGTCTAGCTCTAAAGGTGTGGGAGATATAATTTTATAACCTATTTTCGATAAGGTTTAAAATCGATAACAAAACAACAAAAATAGATATCGTTTTTTGGTAACAAACTTGACCTGCGCGTGCTATCCACCCAACAAAAAAAAAATTCAAGTCTCTAGCTTGTCTAGATGCTTCAATCGACGCGTTCAAACATACGGACAGACGGACAGACAGACAGACGGACAGACAGACAGACGGACAGACGGACAGGGCTATATCGACTAGTCTTGTCGCCCTGATCAAGAGTATATACACTTTGTGGGGTCTGACACGCCTCCTTCTGCCTGTTACATACATTTAACAAAACCATTATACCCTGATTTCCCATTTTCAATGGGCTCAGGGTATAAAAAAAGGAAAAATATGGATTTATTCAGAATTACCTTTTCACAAGTATAACATAGTGCAGGAAAAATTAATTCAGTTATATTCCAACGACAATCAATTAGAATTTATCAAATGTTTACTTAGAGAATAAGATATAGAATATGAAACGGAAGCAGTGAAACAAATGTCATTTTAACACATTAGAGAGGGTATGCACTCAGGAATTCAGGAAACCTATAATACAATTAAAGAGAAAATTTAATTCCCAAAGTTACTTGAATTAGTACAGGTAGTAATTAACCAATGCGACATTTGCAAAGAAATAAAGTACGATAGAAAACCAGTAAAAAACAAATTCATTCAAACAGAAACCCCATCGGACATAAATCAGATAATTTATTTAGACACCTATGTAGTAAAGAACACCCATTTTCTAACCACTATAGATAAATTTACGAAATTCGCAGCAGTTTACCCATTAAACGATAGGAATCACGCCACTATAGTAGAACAACTCGAAAATCATTGCACAATGATAGGGAAACCAAATTAAATCGTAGCAGACAATGAGTTCAATTCAATAAGAATTAAAGAATTACTAAATCAAGAAAATATCGAATTACATTTGACAAAGCCAAATAGTCATACGGGTAATTCAGATGTAGAAAGACTACATAATTCATTAGCATACAAGTTTAGACTAACATACACTGCGCGTCATCAGGTTAGCGCCCCGCTTTACACTCATTTTCTTTTCGTTTTTTCTCTTTGCCTATTGCACGCATCTTCTTAGTTTTTGTTTTGATTATGTTACCACCATATGCGATCTCTCTCATAATGAAACAAAGTTCGGAAGAAGAACCGTTAAGTTTTATTTTATATTAAAGCAAAAAATGTGTGCACTTATTTTGGGTCATCAGATTAGCGCCGCCAAAAGCAATTTTAGATAGATTTTTTTTAGATTTTTTTTGAAGCCTAATCGATTCAATATCTTTAAATAAATTTGCCCTATGGGTAAAGGAACAGTTTTATCTTTGGTTGAAAAATGAAATATTGGGCATACTTTGCATCTGGACTGCTCTACCATAAAATTGCTGAAAATACGGGAAGACACAGACAACCAATTGATAATTTTCTTAAAAATAAGGAAAGCTATGGAAAAAACTACAAAGGCAGCAATAATCAAGTGATTCCACAAGCAGATAGAAGAGCAATACTTCGGGAAACTTCAAATTCGCACGAGTCGACCACCAAGATTAGGGAAAACACAGGTGTTAAGGCAAGCTTATCAACGGTCCAAAGAGTAATCAAGAAAGCTAATTTCTTAAAAAAACCGAAATTAAAAAAAAAACCTCAACTCACTATGCTGAGAAAACAAATACGCTTAAATTTTCTCCAAGCGCACATGACGTGGTTTACGGCGGTATGTTGTCTTTTCAGATGAAAAAAAATTTAATTTGGAAGGACCTGATGGTTATAATTATTATTTCCATGATCTACGCAAAGAAGAACATCCCTTAAATCGATTGCATAGCTAGGTGGGAGGGGTTATGGTGTGGGGAGCATTGTCATACTACGGCACTTGCGAGCTTCAATTTTTGAAATCGCGCATGAACGCACATGACTACAACGGCTTTTCCGCATTTCCAAAACATTTTCCAAAACCTGCAATGGACTTTTCAGCATGATAATGCTTGAATTCACATTTCTCGATCCGTGAAGTCATGGATTCAGGGTCAAAAAGTTGATCTCATGGAGTGAACACCATATTCACCCGACCTTAACATCATTGAAAACGTCTGGGGAAGGTTGCTCAGGATAGTGTATGAGTTCGGAAAGCAGTATAGTACAAAGACAGTGTTAGTCGAAGGAATCAAACGCGCTTGGTCAGCCATTTCATTGAATTATATTCAAAAGCTTTATAATTCAAATCCCAATCGAATTTTTGAAGTAATTTTTAACAAAGGCGGGACTACGCACAACTAATATTTCTTAAAAATGATAGAAATTGAAGCTGTTATAAATTACCATTATACGCCTACAACTTAATTAAATTGAATTTAACCCAGGGGGCGCTAACCTGATGACCAAATTTTTGTTACATTTTTTTTTATCTTTCCGAAAAACATTTATTAAAAAATATTCCTTATAGCTACAGAAGCCATTATTGTTTTATTTTAAATAGAAATGAATGTAGCATAATAAAAAAAAAAATTAAAGCTGGAGCTCTGATGGTTTAGATTTTATTGAGGATTTACGGTAAAAGTAAAGGGGGCGCTAACCTGATGACGCGCAGTGTATAAAGCAGAGGCAGAAAAAATTTCAGTAAACCAAATCATGCAAAGGACAGTTAGAAATTATAATAATAGATTTCATACTACAATCAAATGTACCCCTAAGGAGGTTTGTGTATGTGAATGAATTAGCATTTTTATAAAATGTAAAAAATTCAATAGAATCATATGCTGAAAGTTTCATCAAGTTCCGTTAAGTCAGTCGCAATCTATTAAACAAAACGTTTGGCCAATTATGACACGCACGCGTTAAGCAGCGACAGCAAAATATATTTACATTGACACATATGTACATACATTGAAACATGCAAGCGCGTTTGCTTATGCATGGTCACAAATAAATTCAGCACTATTCATTCTAGCATATTCTTCAACCAAAATTGTTATCGAGTTGTGTTTGCATTTTCAGCCGCTTCTTTAGTTTTGTATTTGTCAAATATCGCCCTTTATACGCATACATTCAACCGACCACCGTTTTTGTATGTACACATATAAATACATACGTTCATATGCGCGCATTTTAGCATTTTCTAAGAATCACAATTGCAATTGATTTATGTTTATATTATGTTTGCATTAACAGCAGCTTCTATAGTTTTGTATTTGTCAAAAGTCGCCCTTGTAGTGAAGTAGTTTCGGATTTGCCAACAGACAATGCAAAACTTATGTGGCGCAGCAGGTAGATGAAAAGCGTGTAAGCAAAAGGGTCCGCGTTCGAGACGCGGCGGCGACGGCATGAAAATAGTTGCGCAGCTGTTCGTGCCTACATACATACATACCTGATGGGACCTATCGTCAAGTTTTTTGTGTGTAAATAATTTTGTTCGGACTAAGTCGATCACACGATTTGTTAAGGTCACACACACAAAAAGAAAATAACATAACTGACCTAGGCTATATGAAAAATGATAATTTTAGCAGATAAATTATTTGCAGAACTTTAACATTAAATCGAATTACGTATATTTCTCAGAAATGCCGTTTGTCGTCTTAGCAATTCTTATTAAGCTTATTTATATAGGTGGCACAGGCATATGAATTTTGCAGCTGGGCGTTACAAATTTTGTTGCCAATTTGCCACGCCCCCAGTAGGCGTAGACATATCATATTTGGCAAGTTCCTAGAAGGAGTCTAGGGTAACGTAACTGCAAAGTTTGGATGCTTACACTCCAAAAATGTGAAAGTTACAGGGTATTTTTTCCATATACCACGCCCCCAAAGGGGCGTAAGATACATTTTTGGGGAATCAATAGAGGGGGCCCCCAGTAACACAAACATCCAATTTGGAATCGTCTAGCTCTAAAACTGTAGGAGCTATAAGCTTTTTCCGATTTGCCACGCCCCCTGAAGGCGTAGGTATGTCCGCCATATCTTTTTGATCTTGGCTTGCTTATCCGAGTATATATATCAAATTTCAAGTCTCTAGCATCAATAGTGCTCAAAATATAGCTGAATTTGTAAAATCACTCTATATTCAGATCCGATTTGCCACGCCCCCAGTGGGCGTAGATATATCCGCCATATCTTTTTGAACTTGGGTGGTCAACGTAAGTATACATTCCAAATTTCAACTCTCTAGCTCTTCAACTAATATGATTTCTATGATTTCTATTAACTATGGGCGCAACCATTTTTCGATTTGCCACGCCCCTAGTGGGCGTATCCGGAAAATCTTGACACTTTATAATTCGAGGGTATACACGAGTATATGTTCCAAATTTCAAGTCTCTAGCTTCAATAGCGTAGAAAAATATTGCATTCATACGGACAGACGGACAGACGGACATTTCACAAAACCAATATACTCTTTTTCCCTTTGGGAAACGAGTGTAAAAACATTCCGTTATAATTCAAAGAACGAAATGAACGAACAATGTATAAAAGAGAATAGACATTCAGCGTTGCTTAAATACTAAATTGGTATTTTTAACATTTAATTGGACTGTCCTGGACCGCTACATTCACCGCAATAATAGAACGGGTGCGATGACCGGCACCGGTACCGCCTGAGCTTATAGGCCCCGGACATCAGCAGCTGAGACTACAAGTGTGAAAGGCAGGACGCTTTTTACGCCATCGATGGAGCATCAGCGTGCCAACCGGCGACGTCCAGCTGATGCTAAATGCAAATGAACACAACATAATTTAAGATTGAGAAAAATTTTTAAATTTAGAAAATTTTTAAGCATATGAGAAAACAAAATTTTAATTAAGTATATATATAAGGAATATAATATATAAAAAAAACTCACAAATTGTAAAATTGAGCGGAACCTTATCTGCCCGATAGAAGCATGGCCTGTAAAGCTATACGAAACACTAGGTAGGGTCACATAAAAGGAAATTAAATAAAAAAAAAAAATTTTTTTTTTTTCGAAAATTCTGAGACACATTTTATTTCACTTTGAATGTTTGATAACAAAATTAGCAAGTTTGATGACATATTTGACGAACCCAGTATGGGATTAATAGATACAAAGACAGTGGATTCCACTGCTAATGTAATTAATAAAATAGAGTCATCAAATGTTGATTTAAAACTAACAAATGTACTTTTATTAATAATTGTAATAATAATGAGCGCATATGTATTGTACAAAGCATATAAACTACACAATAAGTGTGTAGCAAAGAGAGCCTTAAGCCATGCTAATGACCTTGTAAGATCTAAACAACATACGCATCAATTATTATAAAAATTTCAATAACCGTTATCAACGAAAAATAATATTCTCATTTTTTTTTTCTTCCCAAATAAAAATACATTTTCAATCGGAAATTTCAATCAATTAAATATATGTCAACTGATTAAAAAAAAAAAAAAAACATATTTTTTACCCAAGTGGCAAAATACATATTAAGCAATATGAGCAAGATATACAAAAAGTAAAAAGAAGATCTTTAAGTATGGAATGGGAAGAATTACTTCTCCATATCCAAAGCATAAAAGAAAATTTTAAAAATCTTATAAATGTGTAACCCAGAATAGAAATATCCAAAAAGAAACAATAAATAAGCACGCAAAAATGCTTGTCGATTCTTTCAACGAAGCGAGGAATTTAGTGCATGTTAATAGAGAGAATATAGGTAAAACAAACTGGTCAAAGGTTTCCATTCTATTGATCAAGTTGCGTGCAAACCTAATCTCCATAAAGAAAAAATATAATCTCGATCTATTCGTACCAACCGTACTTAATTGCGTAAGTCTGAGCATAGACACTTGTAAAAAAGAAACAGAGCAAGAAGGTGAAGAATCTGAAACAAGCGAGGAAGACATAGAAGAAAAAGATCTAAACGATCTAACAATTCCTGCGCTATTGACACTACCCGATATAGAAGCATTGTCTGAACAAGACAACGATTTAGATTTAGAATTCAATACAAGTGCCATAATCACAAACGACAAAATGGCAGAATTAAATGCCCGAAGAGCATATATGAAGGATGCTTCAAACGCCATCCCAGAATTCAATGGACAAAAAATACACCTTCAAAGATTTGTAACAGCTTTAAGGTTAGTAAACATGATGAAAGGCGATTTCGAAGATATAGCAGTTGAGGTAATAAAGTCAAAAATTATTGGCCCAACATTATATAAAGTCCAACAGGAAACTTCAATCGAAGCAATAATACAAAAATTGCAAGGCATTATAGTTGGTGAAACATCCAAAGTCATAAAAGATTGAAGAATACAACTCAGAAAGGTAAAACCGCTGACAAATTCACAACGGAGATTGATAACTTACGCAAACTCCTTGAAGCGGCGTATATCGATGAAGGTACGCCAGCGGAACTTGCTTATAAGAATAGCATTGACGATGCTATAGAAGCAATGATTGAAAATTGTGAGCAAAGTAGACTTAAAGTAATGCTTGACTCTGGCAACTTTAGAACCATGGATGAAGCCATAGCAAAGTACTTACAAAAGAGCACTGAGATAACTGAAAACCCGAATACGGTTCTGTTTGCACAAAGAAACCGTGGTCATTATAATAACAATTATAATTATCGTGGTAGAGGCAATGGTCGTGGTTATTACAATAATTATAATAATCACAATAACGGCCAAAATTACCAACAAAATAGAAACAATAACTACAGAGAAAATAACAGAGGTTATAACAAGAACAATAGAGGCAACCGAGGAAATAATCGGCAGAACGGTTATAATAACAATAACGTTCGAGTAGCACAAAATGCTTCGGGAAACTCCCAAGCACCTTTAGATACCCAGCAGTAAAGAACAACCAGATTCACGCCATCAGTTTTAGTCAAAATACGTTTGTTACCTTCACGAATGTGGCAACAGGAAAAAAGTTAGTATTCTTAATAGATACAGGTGCGGAAATATCTATCGTAAAAGAAAATTCCGACACTTTTCAAAGCATCCAAACAAATCAAATCATAAATATACAAGGAATTAGTCAAAAAGTAACTAAATCCATAGGGTTTACTTCTGTTGAAATACAATCATCAAAATATATAATCCCATACGACTTTCACATCGTAAATTCCCAATACGCTATTCCATGTGATGGAATACTAGGAATCGATTTCATCAGAAAATACAACTGTCAATTTGATTTCAATCCGTCCGAAGACTGGTTGATAATTAGACCAAACAATCTAAAATACCCTAAATATGTACCAATATCGTACAGTTCTGGTAACAATTCAATAGTTTTGCCAGCAAGATCCCAAGTTGTCCGAAAAATAGAGATGAGTTCACAAGAAGACAGTGTATTGATTCCAAATCAAGAAATTCAACATGGTATATATTTGGCAAATACCATAACCAACTCCCAAAACGCAGTCATAAGATTGCTAAATACAACAAATATAGACCAAATAGTAAACATAAGCAATTTAAAGTATGAACCGCTTTCCCGCTACGAAATAATCAAAACCAATAAAGGACAGCGTGAAAACACAGTACTAACTACACTATCAAAAAATTTTCTGCCACAATTTCACAGCCAACTTACGAAGTTGTGCAAGAAATATAGTGATGTATTCGGACTAGAAACCGAATCAATAACAAAAAATAATTTTTATAAACAAAAATTAAGACTGGTGGACGATGAACCAATCTACATTAAAAATTATAGAAATCTTCATAATCAGAAAGACGAAATCCAAAGATCCGAAAATAAAAAATGGCGATTATTAATTGACTATCGTCAAATTAATAAAAAACTATTGTCCGATAAATTTCCATTACCTAGATCAACTAGGTAGAGCAAAATATTTTTCATGCCTTGACCTAATGTCAGGTTTTCATCAAATTGAACTTGAAGAAGAGTCACGAGACATCACATCCTTTTCAACATGTAATGGCTCATATCGCTTCACGCGATTACTATTCGGTTTAAAAATAGCTCCAAATTCGTTCCAGAGAATGATGACTATAGCATTCACTGGCCTTGAACCTTCGCAAGCATTTCTTTATATGGATGACTTAATAGTCATAGGTTGTTCTGAAAAACATATGCTCAATAATCTAACAGATGATTTTGAGAGATGACACAAAGTATGATGTCATTCAAAATTATCCAGTCCCTCATGATGCGGACAGTGCTAGAAGATTCATTGCATTTTGCAACTATTATCGGAGATTTATAAAAAATTTCGCTGAATATTCGCGTCACATAACAAGATTATTTAAGAAAAATGTTAAATTCGAATGGACAAGTGATTGTCAAAACGCGTTTGAACATTTAAAATCAGCATTAATGAATCCCACTCTGTTACAGTACCCAGATTTTAGCAAAGAATTTTGCGTAATCACAGACGCAAGTAAATATGCATGTGGAGCAGTGCTAACGCAAAATAAAAATGGACTACAACTTCCAGTAGCATACGCATCTAGATCTTTCACAAAAGGTAAGAGTAATAAGAGTACAACAGAACAAGAGTTAGCAGCAATTCATTGGGCAATTACGCATTTCAGACCATACATTTATGGTAGACATTTCACTGTCAAAACAGACCACAGAGCATTAATTTATTTGTTTTCAATGACAAATCCAAGTTCTAATCTAACCAGAATACGACTCGAATTAGAGGAATATAATTTGACAGTAGAGTATCTAAAGGGAAAAGATAATTTCGTAGCCGATGCGCTATCGAGAATAACAATAAAGGACTTGCAAAATATACAAGCTAATAACAAAATTCTGAGAGTCACTACCAAAAATCAAAGTAAACAGTCAAATTACTGCGCAGGAAAAGAAAAAGAAAAAGGAAAAGAAAAAGAAAATAATATAGAAGATTTGCAAAAGCAATCTCTTAATGCTTCTAAGCCCAACGTATATGAAGTCATTGTAAATGACGAAGTACGAAAAGTAGTGACCTTGCGAATAACTGATTCTTCGACCACATTCAAACATGGCAAGAAAGTTATAGCAAGAATTGGAATTCTCGACCTAGGTCAATTTTTTCAAAGGCTCGAAACAGAAGCCGGTATACTTAATATCAGCCAAGTCAAAGTGGCACCGAGCGAAAAGATCTTTGAAAATATTTCAATAGAATCTTTCAAAAATATGGGCAATAAGATTTTAAAATTTTTAAGAGTAGCGCTACTCAAGTCGGTGACCCTATTATCAAATAATGATAAAGAAAAAGAAGCAATACTGTTTACGTTCCACGACGACCCTATATAAGGAGGTCATACTGGAATATCAAGAACAATAGCCAAAATAAAAAGGCATAACTATTGGAAGTAGTAGGCGTAGACATATCATATTTGGCAAGTTCCTAGAAGGAGTCTAGGGTAACGTAACTGCAAAGTTTGGATGCTTACACTCCAAAAATGTGAAAGTTACAGGGTATTTTTTCCATATACCACGCCCCCAAAGGGGCGTAAGATATATTTTTGGGGAATCAATAGAGGGGGCCCCCAGTAACACAAACATTCAATTTGGAATCGTCTAGCTCTAAAACTGTAGGAGCTATAAGCTTTTTCCGATTTGCCACGCCCCCTGAAGGCGTAGGTATGTCCGCCATATCTTTTTGATCTTGGCTTGCTTATCCGAGTATATATATCAAATTTCAAGTCTCTAGCATCAATAGTGCTCAAAATATAGCTGAATTTGTAAAATCACTCTATATTCAGATCCGATTTGCCACGCCCCCAGTGGGCGTGGACATACAATTTTTTTATCAATCTTTATAGAATCGAAGCGTTAAGATACGTGCCAAATTTCAGCATTCTAGCTTTAAAACTGTAGAAGTTACAGTTTTCCCGATTTGTCACGCCCCCAATGGGCGTTGATATATCCGCCATATCTTTTTGAACTTGGGTGGTCAACGTAAGTATACATTCCAAATTTCAACTCTCTAGCTCTTCAACTAATATGATTTCTATGATTTCTATTAACTATGGGCGCAACCATTTTTCGATTTGCCACGCCCCTAGTGGGCGTATCCGGAAAATCTTGACACTTTATAATTCGAGGGTATACACGAGTATATGTTCCAAATTTCAAGTCTCTAGCTTCAATAGCGTAGAAAAATATTGCATTCATACGGACAGACGGACAGACGGACATTTCACAAAACCAATATACTCTTTTTCCCTTTGGGAAACGAGTGTAAAAACATTCCGTTATAATTCAAAGAACGAAATGAACGAACAATGTATAAAAGAGAATAGACATTCAGCGTTGCTTAAATACTAAATTGGTATTTTTAACATTTAATTGGACTGTCCTGGACCGCTACATTCACCGCAATAATAGAACGGGTGCGATGACCGGCACCGGTACCGCCTGAGCTTATAGGCCCCGGACATCAGCAGCTGAGACTACAAGTGTGAAAGGCAGGACGCTTTTTACGCCATCGATGGAGCATCAGCGTGCCAACCGGCGACGTCCAGCTGATGCTAAATGCAAATGAACACAACATAATTTAAGATTGAGAAAAATTTTTAAATTTAGAAAATTTTTAAGCATATGAGAAAACAAAATTTTAATTAAGTATATATATAAGGAATATAATATATAAAAAAAACTCACAAATTGTAAAATTGAGCGGAACCTTATCTGCCCGATAGAAGCATGGCCTGTAAAGCTATACGAAACACTAGGTAGGGTCACATAAAAGGAAATTAAATAAAAAAAAAAAATTTTTTTTTTTCGAAAATTCTGAGACACATTTTATTTCACTTTGAATGTTTGATAACAAAATTAGCAAGTTTGATGACATATTTGACGAACCCAGTATGGGATTAATAGATACAAAGACAGTGGATTCCACTGCTAATGTAATTAATAAAATAGAGTCATCAAATGTTGATTTAAAACTAACAAATGTACTTTTATTAATAATTGTAATAATAATGAGCGCATATGTATTGTACAAAGCATATAAACTACACAATAAGTGTGTAGCAAAGAGAGCCTTAAGCCATGCTAATGACCTTGTAAGATCTAAACAACATACGCATCAATTATTATAAAAATTTCAATAACCGTTATCAACGAAAAATAATATTCTCATTTTTTTTTTCTTCCCAAATAAAAATACATTTTCAATCGGAAATTTCAATCAATTAAATATATGTCAACTGATTAAAAAAAAAAAAAACATATTTTTTACCCAAGTGGCAAAATACATATTAAGCAATATGAGCAAGATATACAAAAAGTAAAAAGAAGATCTTTAAGTATGGAATGGGAAGAATTACTTCTCCATATCCAAAGCATAAAAGAAAATTTTAAAAATCTTATAAATGTGTAACCCAGAATAGAAATATCCAAAAAGAAACAATAAATAAGCACGCAAAAATGCTTGTCGATTCTTTCAACGAAGCGAGGAATTTAGTGCATGTTAATAGAGAGAATATAGGTAAAACAAACTGGTCAAAGGTTTCCATTCTATTGATCAAGTTGCGTGCAAACCTAATCTCCATAAAGAAAAAATATAATCTCGATCTATTCGTACCAACCGTACTTAATTGCGTAAGTCTGAGCATAGACACTTGTAAAAAAGAAACAGAGCAAGAAGGTGAAGAATCTGAAACAAGCGAGGAAGACATAGAAGAAAAAGATCTAAACGATCTAACAATTCCTGCGCTATTGACACTACCCGATATAGAAGCATTGCCTGAACAAGACAACGATTTAGATTTAGAATTCAATACAAGTGCCATAATCACAAACGACAAAATGGCAGAATTAAATGCCCGAAGAGCATATATGAAGGATGCTTCAAACGCCATCCCAGAATTCAATGGACAAAAAATACACCTTCAAAGATTTGTAACAGCTTTAAGGTTAGTAAACATGATGAAAGGCGATTTCGAAGATATAGCAGTTGAGGTAATAAAGTCAAAAATTATTGGCCCAACATTATATAAAGTCCAACAGGAAACTTCAATCGAAGCAATAATACAAAAATTGCAAGGCATTATAGTTGGTGAAACATCCAAAGTCATAAAAGATTGAAGAATACAACTCAGAAAGGTAAAACCGCTGACAAATTCACAACGGAAATTGATAACTTACGCAAACTCCTTGAAGCGGCGTATATCGATGAAGGTACGCCAGCGGAACTTGCTTATAAGAATAGCATTGACGATGCTATAGAAGCAATGATTGAAAATTGTGAGCAAAGTAGACTTAAAGTAATGCTTGACTCTGGCAACTTTAGAACCATGGATGAAGCCATAGCAAAGTACTTACAAAAGAGCACTGAGATAACTGAAAACCCGAATACGGTTCTGTTTGCACAAAGAAACCGTGGTCATTATAATAACAATTATAATTATCGTGGTAGAGGCAATGGTCGTGGTTATTACAATAATTATAATAATCACAATAACGGCCAAAATTACCAACAAAATAGAAACAATAACTACAGAGAAAATAACAGAGGTTATAACAGGAACAATAGAGGCAACCGAGGAAATAATCGGCAGAACGGTTATAATAACAATAACGTTCGAGTAGCACAAAATGCTTCGGGAAACTCCCAAGCACCTTTAGATACCCAGCAGTAAAGAACAACCAGATTCACGCCATCAGTTTTAGTCAAAATACGTTTGTTACCTTCACGAATGTGGCAACAGGAAAAAAGTTAGTATTCTTAATAGATACAGGTGCGGAAATATCTATCGTAAAAGAAAATTCCGACACTTTTCAAAGCATCCAAACAAATCAAATCATAAATATACAAGGAATTAGTCAAAAAGTAACTAAATCCATAGGGTTTACTTCTGTTGAAATACAATCATCAAAATATATAATCCCATACGACTTTCACATCGTAAATTCCCAATACGCTATTCCATGTGATGGAATACTAGGAATCGATTTCATCAGAAAATACAACTGTCAATTTGATTTCAATCCGTCCGAAGACTGGTTGATAATTAGACCAAACAATCTAAAATACCCTAAATATGTACCAATATCGTACAGTTCTGGTAACAATTCAATAGTTTTGCCAGCAAGATCCCAAGTTGTCCGAAAAATAGAGATGAGTTCACAAGAAGACAGTGTATTGATTCCAAATCAAGAAATTCAACATGGTATATATTTGGCAAATACCATAACCAACTCCCAAAACGCAGTCATAAGATTGCTAAATACAACAAATATAGACCAAATAGTAAACATAAGCAATTTAAAGTATGAACCGCTTTCCCGCTACGAAATAATCAAAACCAATAAAGGACAGCGTGAAAACACAGTACTAACTACACTATCAAAAAATTTTCTGCCACAATTTCACAGCCAACTTACGAAGTTGTGCAAGAAATATAGTGATGTATTCGGACTAGAAACCGAATCAATAACAAAAAATAATTTTTATAAACAAAAATTAAGACTGGTGGACGATGAACCAATCTACATTAAAAATTATAGAAATCTTCATAATCAGAAAGACGAAATCCAAAGATCCGAAAATAAAAAATGGCGATTATTAATTGACTATCGTCAAATTAATAAAAAACTATTGTCCGATAAATTTCCATTACCTAGATCAACTAGGTAGAGCAAAATATTTTTCATGCCTTGACCTAATGTCAGGTTTTCATCAAATTGAACTTGAAGAAGAGTCACGAGACATCACATCCTTTTCAACATGTAATGGCTCATATCGCTTCACGCGATTACTATTCGGTTTAAAAATAGCTCCAAATTCGTTCCAGAGAATGATGACTATAGCATTCACTGGCCTTGAACCTTCGCAAGCATTTCTTTATATGGATGACTTAATAGTCATAGGTTGTTCTGAAAAACATATGCTCAATAATCTAACAGATGATTTTGAGAGATGACACAAAGTATGATGTCATTCAAAATTATCCAGTCCCTCATGATGCGGACAGTGCTAGAAGATTCATTGCATTTTGCAACTATTATCGGAGATTTATAAAAAATTTCGCTGAATATTCGCGTCACATAACAAGATTATTTAAGAAAAATGTTAAATTCGAATGGACAAGTGATTGTCAAAACGCGTTTGAACATTTAAAATCAGCATTAATGAATCCCACTCTGTTACAGTACCCAGATTTTAGCAAAGAATTTTGCGTAATCACAGACGCAAGTAAATATGCATGTGGAGCAGTGCTAACGCAAAATAAAAATGGACTACAACTTCCAGTAGCATACGCATCTAGATCTTTCACAAAAGGTAAGAGTAATAAGAGTACAACAGAACAAGAGTTAGCAGCAATTCATTGGGCAATTACGCATTTCAGACCATACATTTATGGTAGACATTTCACTGTCAAAACAGACCACAGAGCATTAATTTATTTGTTTTCAATGACAAATCCAAGTTCTAATCTAACCAGAATACGACTCGAATTAGAGGAATATAATTTGACAGTAGAGTATCTAAAGGGAAAAGATAATTTCGTAGCCGATGCGCTATCGAGAATAACAATAAAGGACTTGCAAAATATACAAGCTAATAACAAAATTCTGAGAGTCACTACCAAAAATCAAAGTAAACAGTCAAATTACTGCGCAGGAAAAGAAAAAGAAAAAGGAAAAGAAAAAGAAAATAATATAGAAGATTTGCAAAAGCAATCTCTTAATGCTTCTAAGCCCAACGTATATGAAGTCATTGTAAATGACGAAGTACGAAAAGTAGTGACCTTGCGAATAACTGATTCTTCGACCACATTCAAACATGGCAAGAAAGTTATAGCAAGAATTGGAATTCTCGACCTAGGTCAATTTTTTCAAAGGCTCGAAACAGAAGCCGGTATACTTAATATCAGCCAAGTCAAAGTGGCACCGAGCGAAAAGATCTTTGAAAATATTTCAATAGAATCTTTCAAAAATATGGGCAATAAGATTTTAAAATTTTTAAGAGTAGCGCTACTCAAGTCGGTGACCCTATTATCAAATAATGATAAAGAAAAAGAAGCAATACTGTTTACGTTCCACGACGACCCTATATAAGGAGGTCATACTGGAATATCAAGAACAATAGCCGAAATAAAAAGGCATAACTATTGGAAGTAGTAGGCGTAGACATATCATATTTGGCAAGTTCCTAGAAGGAGTCTAGGGTAACGTAACTGCAAAGTTTGGATGCTTACACTCCAAAAATGTGAAAGTTACAGGGTATTTTTTCCATATACCACGCCCCCAAAGGGGCGTAAGATATATTTTTGGGGAATCAATAGAGGGGGCCCCCAGTAACACAAACATCCAATTTGGAATCGTCTAGCTCTAAAACTGTAGGAGCTATAAGCTTTTTCCGATTTGCCACGCCCCCTGAAGGCGTAGGTATGTCCGCCATATCTTTTTGATCTTGGCTTGCTTATCCGAGTATATATATCAAATTTCAAGTCTCTAGCATCAATAGTGCTCAAAATATAGCTGAATTTGTAAAATCACTCTATATTCAGATCCGATTTGCCACGCCCCCAGTGGGCGTGGACATACAATTTTTTTATCAATCTTTATAGAATCGAAGCGTTAAGATACGTGCCAAATTTCAGCATTCTAGCTTTAAAACTGTAGAAGTTACAGTTTTCCCGATTTGTCCGCCCCCAATGGGCGTTGATATATCCGCCATATCTTTTTGAACTTGGGTGGTCAACGTAAGTATACATTCCAAATTTCAACTCTCTAGCTCTTCAACTAATATGATTTCTATGATTTCTATTAACTATGGGCGCAACCATTTTTCGATTTGCCACGCCCCTAGTGGGCGTATCCGGAAAATCTTGACACTTTATAATTCGAGGGTATACACGAGTATATGTTCCAAATTTCAAGTCTCTAGCTTCAATAGCGTAGAAAAATATTGCATTCATACGGACAGATGGACAGACGGACATTTCACAAAACCAATATACTCTTTTTCCCTTTGGGAAACGAGTGTAAAAACATTCCGTTATAATTCAAAGAACGAAATGAACGAACAATGTATAAAAGAGAATAGACATTCAGCGTTGCTTAAATACTAAATTGGTATTTTTAACAAAATATTCCAAAATATATTCCAGCAAACGCTAATAAAAATATACACCTCCAAAGCAAAAGCCAATGCCCAAGGACACAAAGAAGTGTCCCCTGGACTGTCCTGGACCGCTACATTCACCGCAATAATAGAACGGGTGCGATGACCGGCACCGGTACCGCCTGAGCTTATAGGCCCCGGACATCAGCAGCTGAGACTACAAGTGTGAAAGGCAGGACGCTTTTTACGCCATCGATGGAGCATCAGCGTGCCAACCGGCGACGTCCAGCTGATGCTAAATGCAAATGAACACAACATAATTTAAGATTGAGAAAAATTTTTAAATTTAGAAAATTTTTAAGCATATGAGAAAACAAAATTTTAATTAAGTATATATATAAGGAATATAATATATAAAAAAAACTCACAAATTGTAAAATTGAGCGGAACCTTATCTGCCCGATAGAAGCATGGCCTGTAAAGCTATACGAAACACTAGGTAGGGTCACATAAAAGGAAATTAAAAAAAAAAAAAAAATTTTTTTTTTTCGAAAATTCTGAGACACATTTTATTTCACTTTGAATGTTTGATAACAAAATTAGCAAGTTTGATGACATATTTGACGAACCCAGTATGGGATTAATAGATACAAAGACAGTGGATTCCACTGCTAATGTAATTAATAAAATAGAGTCATCAAATGTTGATTTAAAACTAACAAATGTACTTTTATTAATAATTGTAATAATAATGAGCGCATATGTATTGTACAAAGCATATAAACTACACAATAAGTGTGTAGCAAAGAGAGCCTTAAGCCATGCTAATGACCTTGTAAGATCTAAACAACATACGCATCAATTATTATAAAAATTTCAATAACCGTTATCAACGAAAAATAATATTCTCATTTTTTTTCTTCCCAAATAAAAATACATTTTCAATCGGAAATTTCAATCAATTAAATATATGTCAACTGATTAAAAAAAAAAAAACATATTTTTTACCCAAGTGGCAAAATACATATTAAGCAATATGAGCAAGATATACAAAAAGTAAAAAGAAGATCTTTAAGTATGGAATGGGAAGAATTACTTCTCCATATCCAAAGCATAAAAGAAAATTTTAAAAATCTTATAAATGTGTAACCCAGAATAGAAATATCCAAAAAGAAACAATAAATAAGCACGCAAAAATGCTTGTCGATTCTTTCAACGAAGCGAGGAATTTAGTGCATGTTAATAGAGAGAATATAGGTAAAACAAACTGGTCAAAGGTTTCCATTCTATTGATCAAGTTGCGTGCAAACCTAATCTCCATAAAGAAAAAATATAATCTCGATCTATTCGTACCAACCGTACTTAATTGCGTAAGTCTGAGCATAGACACTTGTAAAAAAGAAACAGAGCAAGAAGGTGAAGAATCTGAAACAAGCGAGGAAGACATAGAAGAAAAAGATCTAAACGATCTAACAATTCCTGCGCTATTGACACTACCCGATATAGAAGCATTGTCTGAACAAGACAACGATTTAGATTTAGAATTCAATACAAGTGCCATAATCACAAACGACAAAATGGCAGAATTAAATGCCCGAAGAGCATATATGAAGGATGCTTCAAACGCCATCCCAGAATTCAATGGACAAAAAATACACCTTCAAAGATTTGTAACAGCTTTAAGGTTAGTAAACATGATGAAAGGCGATTTCGAAGATATAGCAGTTGAGGTAATAAAGTCAAAAATTATTGGCCCAACATTATATAAAGTCCAACAGGAAACTTCAATCGAAGCAATAATACAAAAATTGCAAGGCATTATAGTTGGTGAAACATCCAAAGTCATAAAAGATTGAAGAATACAACTCAGAAAGGTAAAACCGCTGACAAATTCACAACGGAGATTGATAACTTACGCAAACTCCTTGAAGCGGCGTATATCGATGAAGGTACGCCAGCGGAACTTGCTTATAAGAATAGCATTGACGATGCTATAGAAGCAATGATTGAAAATTGTGAGCAAAGTAGACTTAAAGTAATGCTTGACTCTGGCAACTTTAGAACCATGGATGAAGCCATAGCAAAGTACTTACAAAAGAGCACTGAGATAACTGGAAACCCGAATACGGTTCTGTTTGCACAAAGAAACCGTGGTCATTATAATAACAATTATAATTATCGTGGTAGAGGCAATGGTCGTGGTTATTACAATAATTATAATAATCACAATAACGGCCAAAATTACCAACAAAATAGAAACAATAACTACAGAGAAAATAACAGAGGTTATAACAGGAACAATAGAGGTAACCGAGGAAATAATCGGCAGAACGGTTATAATAACAATAACGTTCGAGTAGCACAAAATGCTTCGGGAAACTCCCAAGCACCTTTAGATACCCAGCAGTAAAGAACAACCAGATTCACGCCATCAGTTTTAGTCAAAATACGTTTGTTACCTTCACGAATGTGGCAACAGGAAAAAAGTTAGTATTCTTAATAGATACAGGTGCGGAAATATCTATCGTAAAAGAAAATTCCGACACTTTTCAAAGCATCCAAACAAATCAAATCATAAATATACAAGGAATTAGTCAAAAAGTAACTAAATCCATAGGGTTTACTTCTGTTGAAATACAATCATCAAAATATATAATCCCATACGACTTTCACATCGTAAATTCCCAATACGCTATTCCATGTGATGGAATACTAGGAATCGATTTCATCAGAAAATACAACTGTCAATTTGATTTCAATCCGTCCGAAGACTGGTTGATAATTAGACCAAACAATCTAAAATACCCTAAATATGTACCAATATCGTACAGTTCTGGTAACAATTCAATAGTTTTGCCAGCAAGATCCCAAGTTGTCCGAAAAATAGAGATGAGTTCACAAGAAGACAGTGTATTGATTCCAAATCAAGAAATTCAACATGGTATATATTTGGCAAATACCATAACCAACTCCCAAAACGCAGTCATAAGATTGCTAAATACAACAAATATAGACCAAATAGTAAACATAAGCAATTTAAAGTATGAACCGCTTTCCCGCTACGAAATAATCAAAACCAATAAAGGACAGCGTGAAAACACAGTACTAACTACACTATAAAAAAATTTTCTGCCACAATTTCACAGCCAACTTACGAAGTTGTGCAAGAAATATAGTGATGTATTCGGACTAGAAACCGAATCAATAACAAAAAATAATTTTTATAAACAAAAATTAAGACTGGTGGACGATGAACCAATCTACATTAAAAATTATAGAAATCTTCATAATCAGAAAGACGAAATCCAAAGATCCGAAAATAAAAAATGGCGATTATTAATTGACTATCGTCAAATTAATAAAAAACTATTGTCCGATAAATTTCCATTACCTAGATCAACTAGGTAGAGCAAAATATTTTTCATGCCTTGACCTAATGTCAGGTTTTCATCAAATTGAACTTGAAGAAGAGTCACGAGACATCACATCCTTTTCAACATGTAATGGCTCATATCGCTTCACGCGATTACTATTCGGTTTAAAAATAGCTCCAAATTCGTTCCAGAGAATGATGACTATAGCATTCACTGGCCTTGAACCTTCGCAAGCATTTCTTTATATGGATGACTTAATAGTCATAGGTTGTTCTGAAAAACATATGCTCAATAATCTAACAGATGATTTTGAGAGATGACACAAAGTATGATGTCATTCAAAATTATCCAGTCCCTCATGATGCGGACAGTGCTAGAAGATTCATTGCATTTTGCAACTATTATCGGAGATTTATAAAAAATTTCGCTGAATATTCGCGTCACATAACAAGATTATTTAAGAAAAATGTTAAATTCGAATGGACAAGTGATTGTCAAAACGCGTTTGAACATTTAAAATCAGCATTAATGAATCCCACTCTGTTACAGTACCCAGATTTTAGCAAAGAATTTTGCGTAATCACAGACGCAAGTAAATATGCATGTGGAGCAGTGCTAACGCAAAATAAAAATGGACTACAACTTCCAGTAGCATACGCATCTAGATCTTTCACAAAAGGTAAGAGTAATAAGAGTACAACAGAACAAGAGTTAGCAGCAATTCATTGGGCAATTACGCATTTCAGACCATACATTTATGGTAGACATTTCACTGTCAAAACAGACCACAGAGCATTAATTTATTTGTTTTCAATGACAAATCCAAGTTCTAATCTAACCAGAATACGACTCGAATTAGAGGAATATAATTTGACAGTAGAGTATCTAAAGGGAAAAGATAATTTCGTAGCCGATGCGCTATCGAGAATAACAATAAAGGACTTGCAAAATATACAAGCTAATAACAAAATTCTGAGAGTCACTACCAAAAATCAAAGTAAACAGTCAAATTACTGCGCAGGAAAAGAAAAAGAAAAAGGAAAAGAAAAAGAAAATAATATAGAAGATTTGCAAAAGCAATCTCTTAATGCTTCTAAGCCCAACGTATATGAAGTCATTGTAAATGACGAAGTACGAAAAGTAGTGACCTTGCGAATAACTGATTCTTCGACCACATTCAAACATGGCAAGAAAGTTATAGCAAGAATTGGAATTCTCGACCTAGGTCAATTTTTTCAAAGGCTCGAAACAGAAGCCGGTATACTTAATATCAGCCAAGTCAAAGTGGCACCGAGCGAAAAGATCTTTGAAAATATTTCAATAGAATCTTTCAAAAATATGGGCAATAAGATTTTAAAATTTTTAAGAGTAGCGCTACTCAAGTCGGTGACCCTATTATCAAATAATGATAAAGAAAAAGAAGCAATACTGTTTACGTTCCACGACGACCCTATATAAGGAGGTCATACTGGAATATCAAGAACAATAGCCAAAATAAAAAGGCATAACTATTGGAAGTAGTAGGCGTAGACATATCATATTTGGCAAGTTCCTAGAAGGAGTCTAGGGTAACGTAACTGCAAAGTTTGGATGCTTACACTCCAAAAATGTGAAAGTTACAGGGTATTTTTTCCATATACCACGCCCCCAAAGGGGCGTAAGATATATTTTTGGGGAATCAATAGAGGGGGCCCCCAGTAACACAAACATTCAATTTGGAATCGTCTAGCTCTAAAACTGTAGGAGCTATAAGCTTTTTCCGATTTGCCACGCCCCCTGAAGGCGTAGGTATGTCCGCCATATCTTTTTGATCTTGGCTTGCTTATCCGAGTATATATATCAAATTTCAAGTCTCTAGCATCAATAGTGCTCAAAATATAGCTGAATTTGTAAAATCACTCTATATTCAGATCCGATTTGCCACGCCCCCAGTGGGCGTGGACATACAATTTTTTTATCAATCTTTATAGAATCGAAGCGTTAAGATACGTGCCAAATTTCAGCATTCTAGCTTTAAAACTGTAGAAGTTACAGTTTTCCCGATTTGTCACGCCCCCAATGGGCGTTGATATATCCGCCATATCTTTTTGAACTTGGGTGGTCAACGTAAGTATACATTCCAAATTTCAACTCTCTAGCTCTTCAACTAATATGATTTCTATGATTTCTATTAACTATGGGCGCAACCATTTTTCGATTTGCCACGCCCCTAGTGGGCGTATCCGGAAAATCTTGACACTTTATAATTCGAGGGTATACACGAGTATATGTTCCAAATTTCAAGTCTCTAGCTTCAATAGCGTAGAAAAATATTGCATTCATACGGACAGACGGACAGACGGACATTTCACAAAACCAATATACTCTTTTTCCCTTTGGGAAACGAGTGTAAAAACATTCCGTTATAATTCAAAGAACGAAATGAACGAACAATGTATAAAAGAGAATAGACATTCAGCGTTGCTTAAATACTAAATTGGTATTTTTAACATTTAATTGGACTGTCCTGGACCGCTACATTCACCGCAATAATAGAACGGGTGCGATGACCGGCACCGGTACCGCCTGAGCTTATAGGCCCCGGACATCAGCAGCTGAGACTACAAGTGTGAAAGGCAGGACGCTTTTTACGCCATCGATGGAGCATCAGCGTGCCAACCGGCGACGTCCAGCTGATGCTAAATGCAAATGAACACAACATAATTTAAGATTGAGAAAAATTTTTAAATTTAGAAAATTTTTAAGCATATGAGAAAACAAAATTTTAATTAAGTATATATATAAGGAATATAATATATAAAAAAAACTCACAAATTGTAAAATTGAGCGGAACCTTATCTGCCCGATAGAAGCATGGCCTGTAAAGCTATACGAAACACTAGGTAGGGTCACATAAAAGGAAATTAAATAAAAAAAAAAAATTTTTTTTTTCGAAAATTCTGAGACACATTTTATTTCACTTTGAATGTTTGATAACAAAATTAGCAAGTTTGATGACATATTTGACGAACCCAGTATGGGATTAATAGATACAAAGACAGTGGATTCCACTGCTAATGTAATTAATAAAATAGAGTCATCAAATGTTGATTTAAAACTAACAAATGTACTTTTATTAATAATTGTAATAATAATGAGCGCATATGTATTGTACAAAGCATATAAACTACACAATAAGTGTGTAGCAAAGAGAGCCTTAAGCCATGCTAATGACCTTGTAAGATCTAAACAACATACGCATCAATTATTATAAAAATTTCAATAACCGTTATCAACGAAAAATAATATTCTCATTTTTTTTTTCTTCCCAAATAAAAATACATTTTCAATCGGAAATTTCAATCAATTAAATATATGTCAACTGATTAAAAAAAAAAAAAAAACATATTTTTTACCCAAGTGGCCAAATACATATTAAGCAATATGAGCAAGATATACAAAAAGTAAAAAGAAGATCTTTAAGTATGGAATGGGAAGAATTACTTCTCCATATCCAAAGCATAAAAGAAAATTTTAAAAATCTTATAAATGTGTAACCCAGAATAGAAATATCCAAAAAGAAACAATAAATAAGCACGCAAAAATGCTTGTCGATTCTTTCAACGAAGCGAGGAATTTAGTGCATGTTAATAGAGAGAATATAGGTAAAACAAACTGGTCAAAGGTTTCCAATCTATTGATCAAGTTGCGTGCAAACCCAATCTCCATAAAGAAAAAATATAATCTCGATCTATTCGTACCAACCGTACTTAATTGCGTAAGTCTGAGCATAGACACTTGTAAAAAAGAAACAGAGCAAGAAGGTGAAGAATCTGAAACAAGCGAGGAAGAAATAGAAGAAAAAGATCTAAACGATCTAACAATTCCTGCGCTATTGACACTACCCGATATAGAAGCATTGTCTGAACAAGACAACGATTTAGATTTAGAATTCAATACAAGTGCCATAATCACAAACGACAAAATGGCAGAATTAAATGCCCGAAGAGCATATATGAAGGATACTTCAAACGCCATCCCTGAATTCAATGGACAAAAAATACACCTTCAAAGATTTGTAACAGCTTTAAGGTTAGTAAACATGATGAAAGGCGATTTCGAAGATATAGCAGTTGAGGTAATAAAGTCAAAAATTATTGGCCCAACATTATATAAAGTCCAACAGGAAACTTCAATCGAAGCAATAATACAAAAATTGCAAGGCATTATAGTTGGTGAAACATCCAAAGTCATAAAAGATTGAAGAATACAACTCAGAAAGGTAAAACCGCTGACAAATTCACAACGGAGATTGATAACTTACGCAAACTCCTTGAAGCGGCGTATATCGATGAAGGTACGCCAGCGGAACTTGCTTATAAGAATAGCATTGACGATGCTATAGAAGCAATGATTGAAAATTGTGAGCAAAGTAGACTTAAAGTAATGCTTGACTCTGGCAACTTTAGAACCATGGATGAAGCCATAGCAAAGTACTTACAAAAGAGCACTGAGATAACTGGAAACCCGAATACGGTTCTGTTTGCACAAAGAAACCGTGGTCATTATAATAACAATTATAATTATCGTGGTAGAGGCAATGGTCGTGGTTATTACAATAATTATAATAATCACAATAACGGCCAAAATTACCAACAAAATAGAAACAATAACTACAGAGAAAATAACAGAGGTTATAACAGGAACAATAGAGGTAACCGAGGAAATAATCGGCAGAACGGTTATAATAACAATAACGTTCGAGTAGCACAAAATGCTTCGGGAAACTCCCAAGCACCTTTAGATACCCAGCAGTAAAGAACAACCAGATTCACGCCATCAGTTTTAGTCAAAATACGTTTGTTACCTTCACGAATGTGGCAACAGGAAAAAAGTTAGTATTCTTAATAGATACAGGTGCGGAAATATCTATCGTAAAAGAAAATTCCGACACTTTTCAAAGCATCCAAACAAATCAAATCATAAATATACAAGGAATTAGTCAAAAAGTAACTAAATCCATAGGGTTTACTTCTGTTGAAATACAATCATCAAAATATATAATCCCATACGACTTTCACATCGTAAATTCCCAATACGCTATTCCATGTGATGGAATACTAGGAATCGATTTCATCAGAAAATACAACTGTCAATTTGATTTCAATCCGTCCGAAGACTGGTTGATAATTAGACCAAACAATCTAAAATACCCTAAATATGTACCAATATCGTACAGTTCTGGTAACAATTCAATAGTTTTGCCAGCAAGATCCCAAGTTGTCCGAAAAATAGAGATGAGTTCACAAGAAGACAGTGTACTGATTCCAAATCAAGAAATTCAACATGGTATATATTTAGCAAATACCATAACCAACTCCCAAAACGCAGTCATAAGATTGCTAAATACAACAAATATAGACCAAATAGTAAACATAAGCAATTTAAAGTATGAACCGCTTTCCCGCTACGAAATAATCAAAACCAATAAAGGACAGCGTGAAAACACAGTACTAACTACACTATCAAAAAATTTTCTGCCACAATTTCACAGCCAACTTACGAAGTTGTGCAAGAAATATAGTGATGTATTCGGACTAGAAACCGAATCAATAACAAAAAATAATTTTTATAAACAAAAATTAAGACTGGTGGACGATGAACCAATCTACATTAAAAATTATAGAAATCTTCATAATCAGAAAGACGAAATCCAAAGATCCGAAAATAAAAAATGGCGATTATTAATTGACTATCGTCAAATTAATAAAAAACTATTGTCCGATAAATTTCCATTACCTAGATCAACTAGGTAGAGCAAAATATTTTTCATGCCTTGACCTAATGTCAGGTTTTCATCAAATTGAACTTGAAGAAGAGTCACGAGACATCACATCCTTTTCAACATGTAATGGCTCATATCGCTTCACGCGATTACTATTCGGTTTAAAAATAGCTCCAAATTCGTTCCAGAGAATGATGACTATAGCATTCACTGGCCTTGAACCTTCGCAAGCATTTCTTTATATGGATGACTTAATAGTCATAGGTTGTTCTGAAAAACATATGCTCAATAATCTAACAGATGATTTTGAGAAATGTAGACAACACAACCTAAAGTTACATCCTGAAAAATGTTCATTTTGTATGCACGAAGTCACCTTTTTGGGACATAAATGCACAGATAAAGGAATCTTGCCTGATGACACAAAGTATGATGTCATTCAAAATTATCCAGTCCCTCATGATGCGGACAGTGCTAGAAGATTCATTGCATTTTGCAACTATTATCGGAGATTTATAAAAAATTTCGCTGAATATTCGCGTCACATAACAAGATTATGTAAGAAAAATGTTAAATTCGAATGGACAAGTGATTGTCAAAACGCGTTTGAACATTTAAAATCAGCATTAATGAATCCCACTCTGTTACAGTACCCAGATTTTAGCAAAGAATTTTGCGTAATCACAGACGCAAGTAAATATGCATGTGGAGCAGTGCTAACGCAAAATAAAAATGGACTACAACTTCCAGTAGCATACGCATCTAGATCTTTCACAAAAGGTAAGAGTAATAAGAGTACAACAGAACAAGAGTTAGCAGCAATTCATTGGGCAATTACGCATTTCAGACCATACATTTATGGTAGACATTTCACTGTCAAAACAGACCACAGAGCATTAATTTATTTGTTTTCAATGACAAATCCAAGTTCTAATCTAACCAGAATACGACTCGAATTAGAGGAATATAATTTGACAGTAGAGTATCTAAAGGGAAAAGATAATTTCGTAGCCGATGCGCTATCGAGAATAACAATAAAGGACTTGCAAAATATACAAGCTAATAACAAAATTCTGAGAGTCACTACCAAAAATCAAAGTAAACAGTCAAATTACTGCGCAGGAAAAGAAAAAGAAAAAGGAAAAGAAAAAGAAAATAATATAGAAGATTTGCAAAAGCAATCTCTTAATGCTTCTAAGCCCAACGTATATGAAGTCATTGTAAATGACGAAGTACGAAAAGTAGTGACCTTGCGAATAACTGATTCTTCGACCACATTCAAACATGGCAAGAAAGTTATAGCAAGAATTGGAATTCTCGACCTAGGTCAATTTTTTCAAAGGCTCAAAACAGAAGCCGGTATACTTAATATCAGCCAAGTCAAAGTGGCACCGAGCGAAAAGATCTTTGAAAATATTTCAATAGAATCTTTCAAAAATATGGGCAATAAGATTTTAAAATTTTTAAGAGTAGCGCTACTCAAGTCGGTGACCCTATTATCAAATAATGATAAAGAAAAAGAAGCAATACTGTTTACGTTCCACGACGACCCTATATAAGGAGGTCATACTGGAATATCAAGAACAATAGCCAAAATAAAAAGGCATAACTATTGGAAGAATATGACACGAGATATATCTCAATATATAAAAAAATGTAATAAGTGTCAAAAAACAAAAATAAACAAGCATACAAAAACTCCATTGACTATAACCGAAACGCCACAACTGGCTTTCGATAGGGTAATTGTGGATACGATCGCTCCACTCCCAAAGTCAGAACAAGGGAATGAATACGCAGTAACTTTAATCTGCGACCTAACAAAATATCTTGTAATAATACCAATAAAAGACAAAAGTGCAAAAACAGTACCAAAAGTTATATTTGAAGATTTTATTCTGCGGTACGGTCCAATGAAGACGTTCATTACGGACATGGGAACAGAATATAGAAATTCAATAATCGAAGATTTATGCAAAAATTTGCAAATAAAAAAAATAACTTCAATTGCCCATCATCACCAGACTGTAGACACTGTGGAGCGAAGCCACCGAACACTTAAGGAATTCTTACGATCATACATTTCAGTTGACAAAACTGTCTGGGATGTATGGATACGATACTTCGCATATTGTTTCAATACAACACCCTCTATGGCACATGATTATTGTCCATATGAGTTGGTATTTGGTAAAACTTAAAATTTACCCAAACATTTTAATAATATAGATAAGATAAACCCACTTTATAACATAGAATATTATGCTAAGGAATCAAAATTTAGATTAGAGCAGGCCTATAAAAGAGCCAGAATTATGTTAGAACAGCATAAAGCTAAAAATAAGGAGATATATGATAGAAAAGTAAACAATATCGAATTAGAAACAGGAGATAAAGTTTTACTAAGAAATGATGCGGGCCATAAGTTAGAACCTAAGTATTTAGGCCCATACACCATAGAAGAAATATGAGATAGGGATAACATTCTAATTAAAGATACAAAAAATAAGACACAATTAGTGCATAAAGATAGGTTAAAAATTTTAATCAGTTAACATAAAAAAATAAATAAATAAAAAAAATTACTACATTTAATGACACTATACATATATATATAAAAAAAAAAGTAATATTTACCATATATATCATTAAACAAACAATCAAGAGCAAAAAAAAAACCACAATTCATAAATTTTTATATAATAAAAATTAGAAAATAACTCTATGTAATTACGTTATTTTTCTAAAGAAGGGGGATGTAGCATGTTCTGAAATATCATATTAATAAAATTACAAACATATTGTGGCACTTTGTTACAATATTTATGTAAAAAGGAACGTAACAGAAGTGCTATCGATACGGGGTACACGATATTCGTATCGATAGGCTTAACGATAGTTGAAGATGGGCGATCACCATGACAGTCGAATAGCAGCCGTCGTTGTCGTCGCCACGGAGTCGTGAAGCTGCCTGCGTGAAAATAGTCGAAATTCGTTGTTCACATATTATTATTACATATTTTATAATTCTTCCTTCGGGTATCACTTAATATTCAATAAACTATATATAATATAATCTTACATTTGGGGGCTCAGCCGGGCCTGAATGCGCAAGAATATTTTAAAAATCGTGGTAATAAAGCGTCGAAATATAAAAGTAACGGCACTTGCATTTGAGTGGAAAAGTTGCAGACACACACATACGTGCCTAGACAATTCGCAGAAAACGTTGAGATCGGAATGTTCAGGACAGTTGGTTTTTTGACTTTGTGTTGTGCGTAGTTGACATTGTTGCAAAAATAAAAAGCACCAGAAAAGTGTGGTATAGTTGACCGAACTTTTTATTGTAGTTCAAACGTCGTAAATTTGTTTAGTTGTGATCTGACAATAGAAAAAGCAGTGCCACAAGAGTTGAACAGTGCATTTTTGTAAAGACATGACAAAGCGAAGGTCAACGGTAAAAAAGGGCAAAAAAGGAAAACAACTTTTTAATTTTGAAGACGAGTGCAGTGACGTGGAGACAACAGCAGACACCCCGAGTAAAATTAATATAATGGAGCCTACAAATAACAGCATAGTTGGTGCAGATAGTTGTGCACAGTTGCAGCAGATAATCCAGCTGTTGACGCTCAAAATACAAGTAGACGAAAATCGCGAAAGCAAAGTAAAAATAACGGCCGAAAACTTCGAGAAGGTTGTGAGCGACTTTAACGTCAGTTCGGTGCCAGTGGCGAAATGGTTCGAGATTTTTGAGCGCAATGCCGAAGCGTACGAACTTACACAGAAGCAATTGTACGTACAAGCGAGAGGCAAAATGTGTGGCGCCGCCAGACTGTTCTTAGAAGCCGAATGCGTGAGTGACTTTGCTGAGCTCAAACAAAAACTATTCGCCGAGTTTGAGTGTAAACAGAACAGTGCCGATATACACAAACTGCTGAGCGAAAGGAAAAAGAATAAGGGTCAGTCGTTTCACGAGTACATACTGCAAATGAAAAAGCTTGCAAGTGTAGGTGATATAGAGGAAGCCGCTATATTACGTCACATTGTGAACGGCCTGCAAATAAAAAATGAGTATAAAGTGGCCATGTACCGTTGTAAAACATTTAAGGAGCTGAGAGAGGAGTACGAACTACTACAGTTGGTAAATGGAGCAGGAGAAAATGGAACAATACGCACAAACTCAAATAAACGCTGGCCAGTGGAGCAGAGAAAGGAGTTTAAGAGAGAATGAGTCGTGTTTTAATTGTGGTTCATACGATCATAAAAGAAAGGATTGTACTTCGCCGACAAAATGCTTCGCTTGCAAAAACGAGGGACATACTTCTCACAATTGTCCAACTAAAACAAGCAGTGTACAAGTAGTGGTAGACCAGAGTCGTATCAAATCAGCAAATATAAATGGAATTGTTGTTGAATGTTTGATCGACACAGGCTCTGACGTGTCGATGATTACGGAAAACGTGCTGAAAAAGTTGGGAAATGTAAATATTTTGCAGAGCATCTCCAAACTACGTGGTCTCGGCAACAAGTTTACACAGCCAATTGGCGAGATACAGGCTGAATTACAAATCGATGGTATAAACTCAACGCAGAAATTCCTTGTAGTTGCGAACAACACAATGAGCCATAACGCAATCATTGGTTACGATTTCATCAAAAGGTTTCGCCTATCCGTTGGTCCAAAAGGATTCATATTTGCTAACATAGAAGAGGAAAGCGAGAAACAGGAACCAGAGCTGCCCTACGATGTCTTCAATGTAGTTGAGAGTTCGAGCTGTGCATCAGTACCGCTGCAGTTCGAAAAGAGTGTCGAGGCGGGCAATCGCTACAAGCAGGAGCAGCTGAGCGTCCTCGAGCTGAGTCAACAGTTGGAGCAGCTGTGTCAGCAGAACGATGCGCTGCACGCGGATCTGCGTGCAATCGGCTACCAGGAGGAGCAGCAACTGGAAGAGCTTCGGGGTCTAATTAAGCAGAAGACGCAGCAGCTGGATCAGCTGCAAGTGGAGCACAAGACGCTGCAGGCGGACGCACAAGTCACAGAGCTGGAGCTGCACGAGGCGCATCAACAGATCTTGGCAATCGAAAAAGAGAATCAAACAAAGCTCGCAGAGATGCAGCTGGAGGCATCGCATCGCCTGGAGACACAGCAGCGTTTGCAGCAAAAGGAACTGGAACGCAATTGGATAGCTTTGGCCAAATACGAGGAGCTAAGGAGCCAGTTGGTCCAGTTGCAAAGCAACCTGGAGTTCTACCAGGACAATGAGAAGGAGCTGAAGCAGACTGTCGTGGAGAACGAGCTGTCGGCGCGTGCGCTTAAGAAGGAGCTGGACGAGAGCACGCTGCAAGCGTCAAAGGCCATCATGGAGCGCACCAAGGTCTACAATGACAAGCTGCAGTTGGAGCAACGGCTGAACAAGATGATGTTTGTTAGATGTTTGTGTGGTCTCGTCGGAGGTTACAGCAAGGCTGAAGCAGACGCAGCAAAATGATGATCACATCAAAGCCGTTACGAGTATACTTCAAATCAAGCCGTACGAGAACTTCAACGCACACAACATGGGTCATTTTGCTGTACAGAAAACTATACACAATATTCGCCAACAGTTCTGGATACCGCATTTGGAGGGTAAAGTTGGAAAACAGATTTCTAATTGCATTATTTGTATTGTTCACAGTAAGAAGATAGGCAAGCGAGAAGGCTTGCTACACTGCATTGACAAGGGCAAGACACCACTTCATACGCTGCATATTGATCATTTGGGTCCGATGAATGCAACTTCTAAGCAGTACAAGTTCATCCTAGCGGTTGTGGATGTGTTTTCAAAGTTTGTGTGGCTGTTCCCAACCAAGTCAACAGGCCAGGAAGAAGTTGTCAGAAAGCTGAGCGATTGGTCGAGCGTGTTTGGATTTCCCAGACGAATCATTAGCGACAGAGGCGTCGCTTTCACATCGAATGCGTTTGCAGATTTCGTTGCTGGGAATAAAGTTGAACATATATGGTCGACAATCGGAGTAGCCAGAGGCAATGATCAGTCACCATTAGAAGTTATGTTCGGAACGAAGATGAATGTCAGCCCTGAGGGTCGAGTACTGGAGTCATTAAACCAGGAGTTAGTAGCAGACTTCGACCAGGAGCGGCAGAAGTTGCGTGAAGAAGCCAAGCGTAGAAGTGCTATCGATACGGGGTACACGATATTCGTATCGATAGGCTTAACGATAGTTGAAGATGGGCGATCACCATGACAGTCGAATAGCAGCCGTCGTTGTCGTCGCCACGGAGTCGTGAAGGCCTGCGTGAAAATAGTCGAAATTCGTTGTTCACATATTATTATTACACATTTTATAATTCTTCCTTCGGGTATCACTTAATATTCAATAAACTATATATAATATAATCTTACATTTATGTGCGCAACATTCAAGTGCATTGCCCCTTAAATAACATGACCATCCATGAGTGCATGGTGCATTGGACATTGCTGAATCGGCAAATATAACACGCGCGGCCGCACTGAACCAATATGCAATATGATACATCCTCACTCTCCCGCTGCGGCGGCATATACACATATATACTGTTATGTAAACATTTATACATTTATACATACATATGTTTATACATAAGCATACCGCTCCTCTGCCGGCGTTACTGGCTGCGCAGCTACGCGATCTTAGCTATAGTTAACAATTGTTATAGAATTAAGAATGATTGAATAAACTGAGCTCGAGCCCTCAAGACATATTCGTGTCCATTCAAAAATATTCGAACCCAACAAAATCGGAGTGATTGAACTTACAATACTCTAAAATACCACCTCCAGCGTGGCTTGATCATTTAATATCAATGCTAGAGCACAAAACCCCAAACACAGCGACTCACTCAGCATATATTCCAATAATAAAAAATGCAAAAATAACCAAACCTCCATCCCCAAAAGAAGTGAAGAAACGTCCAAAGCTGTGCCCAAGCGACTGCCCAGGGCCACTCTACAGTCCACACTGCAACTCGACGTGCGGTCCCGAAAACTGGAACGCCGGAACAAAGTGAAAAGGAAGTCAACAAGTGTGAGAGGCAGACCGTCTCTTACACATACGAGGGAGCACCAGCGTGCCAGGCCCGGCGACGCCCAGCTGGTGCAGCGGACACCGACATCCGAAAATTTTTTTATTATATATAAACTTAATAAATAAAATTGTAAAATCGAGCGGAACCTTTTCTGCCCGATTAGTATCATAGCCTGTAAAGCTATGAGAAAAATATAGGTAGGAGCTTGTAAAATTTAATATATAAGTTAACAATTAACACTTAATATGGGATATTTCATAAGTTTATAATCAACCCTCGCTATCGCGTGGTCTATAAGTTAAGTAACAGCCCTCGCAATTGCGACATTACATAAGTTGTATCAGCGCGCTATACCTACAATGGTCAGTTGAATCATGTAAGTGAATACTCTAGCCAAAATTTTTTCTTCAAATACAAAAGTCTTAATTTTTTATAAAAATTAGTTAATACTTGTGAGTATTTTTTATTGCAACAGATCATAATTAATAACAATAATCTGAACCAGGTTTCTGAAACACGTGAGAGTGACTGCCTTGAGGATTCTAGTTAAAACAATTTATCATCCAGATCGTTAGTAAAATTACCTTGTGTTACTTTCTGTGTGTCTAAAATTGTGCTGTTCTCGTGATTCAGAGCTACGTCGTAATTCGATCCATCTTTTGACGCCCCGTTTTGCTTTTCACGGCCACTGGCCTGCGCATGTTTCAGTTCAGCCAATATAGAACACCTCGCAAGCAGCTTAGCGACTCAGATTCCGACTATGACATTCCCATCCGAGCCTCGGCTACAAGACCTCTAACTGCAGTTTCCCCCCCCCCCCCATTAGGTAAAATGGATCCAGATCAGCTTAGGGAAATAATAAGGTCGGCTGTCAGCAATGCTTTAGCTGAACAGGCCGCTGCAAACGAGCAGAGCATTGACTCAAAGAATTAATGAGTGGGCCCAACAAATAGCAGCAGCAAACGTTGCCGCCCCACAAGTAGTAGCATATGCTGCTATAGGAATTAGAAACGACATTCGCTGTGACGAGCCACTAGATGCCGTCAAATGTTTACCTGAGTTTGCAGGAGTACAGCAGCTTACGAGATCTTCAGACCACATAATGGTTCTCGTCATTACCAGGCTTTTATCATTATAAGAAGCAAGATCAGGGGCCCCGCAGACGCGGTGCTGGCCTCATTTGGTACTGTATTGAATTTTGATGCGATAATAAATCGCCTAGATTTCACATACAGTGACAAGAGACCAATTCATGTCATTGAACAGGAATTAGGTACCTTGAGGCAAGGTGGCCTGTCCCTGCTCCAGTATTACGATGAGGTAGAGAAGAAACTCACTCTTCTCACTAACAAAGTTAACATGTCATATGAGCCGGCTTTAGCAAAGGGCCTTTGTGAAAAATTCCGTGACGATGCGTTGCGTGTGTTCATATCGGGTCTCAAGCGCAGTCTTACAGATGTGCTCTTTGCAGCAAAGCCCAGAGACTTGCCTTCAGCGCTAGCTCTCGCGCAAGAGGTTGAGTCAAATCATAAAAGGTACACATTCGCGGCTAATTTCGCAAGAAGTCTAGAGGACAAAGAGCGCAGGCCGCATGCAAAAGCGCAGGGTCACCAACAGGAAAGGCATTCGCAACAAGCCGAAATAAAAACTATCGGTACCAAGAATCCACACTTCAGCAAGCAAACCAAGGCCCCAGTGCAGACTGACCAACGAAGCAGCAGGCAGCACAATAGTAATGGCGCACCGGTGCCCATGGAGGTCGATCCTTCCTTCTCAAGGGTATTGCAGCCAACTCAGGCCCCCGCTCACGCGAATAGGAAGAACCCCGCATCCAACCGCACAGGTGGTCAGAGAAATCAACAAAGACTGAATCACGTCACGCAAGATGCGGGACAGGGAGCAGAGGTGTACGCTGATGCCGCCTCTAGCGCAGCGGCACAAATCAATGACGATGCTAGTTATGACTCTGATGCCCTCAATTTTTTAGGAGTAAATCCCTGCTACCCGTCATCAGACGAAGAATAGCAGGGACTCACATGCGATTCCTCATAGACACAGGCGCGGCCAAGAATTTCATTCGACCACATGAAGGGTTAAAAGGCGTCCACTCTGTAGAGTCCCCCTTCAAAATTCATTCCATTCACGGCGAGACACAAATTACACACAAATGCTTCGTTGCAATGTTTGGGTTAAAGGCAACTTTTTTTATTCTGCCGGACTTGTCAATTTTTGATGGGATTATAGGCCTTGACCTGCTAAAGCAGGCAGCTGCTTCGCTTTGTCTAGCTTCAGGACAGCTTAAATGGGGCACGGAGGTCGAACAAATCACCTTCCACACGTGCAAAAATGTAAATTTCACAAATGTAGACTGTGCAGAGGCATCCCCATTAGCCAGAAGTTCCTTTTTGAAAATGCTAAAGACCAGACAAAAGGCCTTTGCAGACCCAGACGAGGCGTTGCCGTATAACACATCAGTCGTGGCTACCATTAGGACCATAGATGAGCAACCGATCTATGCCAGGCTTTACCCGTATCCAATGGGAGCAGCTAATTTCGTTAATAAAGAAATCAAAGATCTGCTAAAAAATGATATAATTCAAAAGTCAGTCTCTCCCTACAATAATCCAATATAGGTAGTAGACAAAAAGGGCACTGATGAAGCGGGCAATAGGAAAATGAGGTTGGTAATGGACTTTCGTAAACTTAACGAAAGAACCGTGCCTGACAAATGCCCTCTACCAAATATATCAATGATATTGGGGAATTTGGGAAGAGCCAAATTCATTTCAACATTAGACCTCAAGTCCGGTTATCACCAGATCATACTCACTGAACGCGACCGCGAAAAAACCTCTTTCTCTGTAAACGGGGGGAAATACGAGTTCAAAAGGCTCCCCTTTGAATTAAAGAATGCAGCAAGCATCTTCCAAAGAACCATCGACGACATACTGCGAGAGCAGATTGGCAAATTTTGCTATGTTTATGTCGATGACGTAATCATCTTTTCAGAAGATGAGGACTCCCACATTAAACACGTGGATTGGGTCCTAAAAAGCTTACACGAAGCAAACATGAGGGTCTCCATCGAAAAGTCACGATTTTTTAAGAAAAGCGTAAACTTTCTTGGTTTCATAGTCACCAGCACCACTGGCACCACGACGGACCCTGAAAAGGTTAAGGCAATACAGGAGTATCCAGAACCTAAAACACTATTCGAGGTCAGATCATTTCTAGGCCTCGCAAGTTATTACAGATGTTTCATTAGGGACTTCGCCGCAATAGCAAGACCCATCTCCAATATTTTGAAGGGTGAAAATGGAACAGTCAGTAAGCATAGGTCCAGAAATATAAAGGTTCAATTCTCTGAAGTGCAGCAAAGGGCGTTTCAAAAGTCACGCGACATTTTGTCATTTGAGGATGTAATGCTCAGGTACCCCGATTTTAAGAAGCCATTCGATCTAACAACCGATGCTTCGGCTTACGGCATAGGTGCAGTCTTGTCTCAAGAGGGTCGTCCTATAACAATGATTTCAAGAACATTGAAGGACAGCGAGGTAAACTATGCGACAAATGAGAGAGAGTTATTGGCCATCGTATTGTCACTTGCCAAGTTAAGGCTTTATTTGTATGGGGTGAAGACATTAACATCTTAACTGACCATCAACCCTTGACCTTCGCAGTTTCGGAATCCAATCCAAATGCGAAGATCAAAAGGTGGAAAGCGCGCATTGACGAGTCTAATGCACGTATCTTCTATAAACCCGGCAAGGACAATCTGGTTGCGGATGCCTTGTCAAGACAGCAGTTCAACGCTGTGAATGAACAAGAAATTGAGTCCTGCGCAGCAACGATCCACAGTGATGTATCTCTCACCAACACCATTGAGACAACAGACAAACCCTTGAATTGTTTTCAAAACCAAATAGTGCTAGAAGAGGCGCGTTTACCCTTAAAACGAAGTTTTATTCTTTTTGGAAATAAGAAACGCTAATTGATCAGCTATACTTCCATCGAATCGCTGCTAGACGAGCTCGAAGATGTAATTTCACCCAAATGCGTAAATGCTCTCCACTGTAATTTACACACGCTTGCAATGATACAAGATTCATTGGTTCGTAGATACCCGGCCACAAAGTTCTGGCATTGCAAAAATCGCGTAGTGGATGTAATTGCGGTGGGAGATAGAGGGGAAATCCTCACAGCCGAGCATAATAGGGCCCATAGGTCTGCACAGGAAAATAGTCAGTAGGTACTCTCGGAGTACTACTTTCCAAAGATGGCAAGAATGGCCAATGAAATAGTACAAAATTGCAAAACATGTGCTAGGGCTAAATACGATAGACACCCCAAAAAACAAGAGCTTGGAGAGACACCGATCCCCTCACATGTAGGAGAGATGTTACACATAGACATATTCTCCACTGACAGGAAATACTTTCTAACTTGCATCGACAAGTTCTCTAAGTTTGCTATTGTCCAACCGATCCCCACAAGAACCTTTGTGGATCTGAAGCCAGCTCTAATGCAAATGAATTTTTTTCCTAAAGCCAGATCCATTTACTGTGACAATGAACCGTCATTGAATTCAGAGACCATAGTGACTATGCTCGCAAACAACTATGGGGTCAGCGTTTCAAATGCACCACCAATGCATAGCATCTCGAATGGACAGGTTGAGCGCTTTCACAGCACTCTGTTAGAGCTAGCCAGATGCCTAAAGATCGATAAAGGCATAAATGACACTGTAGAAGTCATTTTACTGGCTACAACTGAGTATAATAAGTCGATCCATTCGGTCACCGACCAGAAACCAGTTGATGTGGTTCAGGCGCACCCAGATGAGCCACAAGGAAAAATAAAAGTAAGGATCAGAAATGCTCAGACGATGCTCAGAGCTAGGGAGAACGCAAATCGGCAGAATAGGGTCTACGAGGTTGGTGACAAAGTTTTGGTCAAGTCCAACCGACGTCTCGGAAACAAACTCACACCTTTATGTGATGAGAAGGCAGTGGAAGCAGACCTGGGGACCGAGGTCCTCATTAGAGGGAGGGTGGTCCATAAGGACAACCTAAGGTGACTCCCTTGTTATACCCTAAGCCCATTGAAAATGGGAAATCAGGGTATAATGGTTTTGTTAAATGTATGTAACAGGCAGAAGGAGGCGTGTCAGACCCCACAAAGTATATATATTCTTGATCAGGGCGACGAGCTGAGTCGATTTAGCCCTGTCCGTCTGTCTGTCTGTCCGTCCGTCCGTCCGTCCGTCTGTCCGTCTGTCCGTATGTCCGTATGTTTGAACGCGTCGATTGAAGCATCTAGACAAGCGAGAGACTTGAATTTTTTTTTGTTGGGTCCGTGGATAGCACGCGCAGGTCAAGTTTGTTACCAAAAAACGATAACTATTTTTGTTGTTTTGTTATCGATTTTAAACCTTATCGAAAACAGGTTATAAAATTATATCTCCCACACCTTTTTTTGTACACCTGTTTTTAAGCCACTAGGCAAACTCGTATAAGTTAGATGTAGTTGTTCAACTTACTTTTAGCCACTTGGCATAATTTTTATAAGCTTTCTTGGTGGTGGGCCGTAAAAAGAAAAAAAAAATTGCGAAAAAATAAGAAAACAGCCTCACTTCACAGGTTTGGATCCATATTACTCTTCTCCTTATTCCTGGCTTTGGCACATGTCATCGACTACTCGCGTGCCAAGTACATTCCCATCGTCGACGGCGAAATCTTGGTATGGGAGAAATACGCCTATGCCAGGCACTCGGCAAACCTCTCCGAGTACGCGCGAATTGTGGAAGAAACAGTCAAATTAATTGACATGTTCCCGCTATCCCACATGAAAAAACTTCTAATTGTGGACACGGCACATCTACAAGACCTATTGGAGGCGTTAGGCACGCACCATAGAGTCGCCAGGAGCTTAGATTTCCTAGGGTCCATACTAAAGCTTGTGGCGGGTACACCCGATGCCGACGATTTAGAGCAGACTAGGTTTACTGAAATGCAATTGATAAATGCCAATAATAGACAAATAGGAATAAACACTAGAGTTCAGGACCAGCTTAACCAGTTAACAATCACTGTCAACAAAATTCTCAAGACAGCCAAAAACTCACAAGTTGACACTGGCCATTTATATGAACACTACTGTCTAGAAACAGGATGCTAATGATGGAGTTGCAAAATTTAATGCTTGCTATTACTCTGGCAAAGGCTAACATTGTTAGCCCAAACATTTTGGACCACTCAGATTTGAAATCAATTTGGCTAGAGGAACCCACCAACACTCCCATAGAAGATCTTATGTCCGTTGCGTCCGTAAAAGTTCTTCAATCCATTAACACCATACACTTTATAATTAAATTCCCCAAGATTAAAAAAGCTTGCAGGAAGATCACGATCTATCCTGTCATCCACAAGAACTTCATAGTACGATTGCTTGACAACGTCATAGCCGAGTGCGATGGAGAAACCCGCACACTGCAGAGTTGCGCCGCTTCACCTGGAGCCACATTTTGTCGTCTGGCTTTGGAAAGTTCATGTGCCAAAGAGCTCCATGCAGGTGTCACGGCACACTGCGAGATCCAGCCGAGCAACCTGGAAATAATCACCCATGTAGATGACGGAATCATCATCCTCAACGACGGGTCCGCAAGGATTCAGGTGGACAACGGCACTGAGATCCAGGTACAAGGCACGCATCTCATCACGTTCGGAGACCGAGTCGCAATTAACGGGACCCTGTTTTACAATCACAACAACGTGCGCAATAGAGTCCCAGGTATTGCCAATTCTCCCTTGCTGAACATCACTGCCACCCAAGATGTCCTCAGCCTCCCTTACCTTCATCGTTTGAATGAACGTAATCTGGAGGTGATACAGCAATTCGAGAAAAACGCCGGAACTGATCAGGCTTATCGTGTGGCATTCATTATTGGAGCCATATGCTGTGCATTAATCTGCATTGGCCTCACTCTTAGTCGATTCATCGGTGCAAAGAAGTCCGCAAAGCAGTTACGAGAAGTCGTCGCCGCGATTGGGTCGGCCGAGGACGGCCTTATACTTGAAGGGGGAGTAGTTAACAATTAACACTTAATATGGGATATTTTATAAGTTTATAATCAACCCTCGCTATCGCGTGATCTATAAGTTAAGTAACAGCCCTCGCAATTGCGACATTACATAAGTTGTATCAGCGCGCTATACCTACAATGGTCAGCGACGGTAACCGGACACTTTTGTTTTGCAGCAAGAGTTTCCGTTATCGCCAAAGATTTGCTGAGTCGGCTTGCCGACCATGACATTGTGGCGTGATGCGAGTTTTGGCTTAGCTTAAGTGAAATATTCTGTGTTTTAAGAAATCAGTTTTGAATATAGCGCTCTGCCAGTAAGTCGCTTAAATAAATATTCACTCCGGCACTTAGCCGTTAAATAATTTGTTTTATTGTCTGAGCCCGAGGCCAGCAATAAGAGGTACAGTTCGCCTCTCAACCTAATCTTCACCCACAACAGGAACAAAGGATTATAATTTATATAAGTAAAATATTGTAAAATCGAGAGGAACCTTTTCTGCCCGACAGTAGTATGGCCCGTAATGCCGTACAATAAATAGGTAGGAAGATCACTGCGATGATCGAATATGTAAAATAGGCTTGATAACAATTCAAGAAAAACACATACTACATACGTATGTTCGATAATAGTATAAGTAAATTTGACGATATATCAATTATACCCACAATGGGGTTAATTGAAACAAAATCAGTGGACTTCACTGCGAATGTTATAAATAAAATCGAATCATCTAGTACTGATCTAAGATTAGCAAATATACTATTATTAATAATTGTCTTAATATTGTGTGCATATATTGTATATAAGGCATACCTTTTACACAATAAATGTGTAACGAAAAGAGCACTAAGCAAAGCAAATGATCTAGACAAGATCTGATATAATATGCCCACAGACAATTTTAACAAAAGTATATTCAAAAAAATAATAATAATAAATAATAAAATATAGAAATTAATACAGAAAAATGCATACGCATTCTACTTAAAAGGGAACCAGATTTCGAAGATAGGGCAAATAAATATAATAAAAGTTTCATACAAACCATAACAAAACAAAAATATACTGCCAATATATATGCAATGTATATTAAGCATGGAATGGGAGCAACTCAGTCTCCATATCCGTAAAATAACAGAAACATTTGGTAAATCATACAAATGTAAAAATTTTTTTAATGAACGACAACAGAATTAGTAAATCTGTTAAAATTTATGTAACATACAACATTTTGAAAGTATACATAAAAAACTAACAAAAATGGGTTTAGTAGACTTAAAATCAGTAGACTCTACAGCCAATGTAATTAATAAAGTAGAGACAAATAGTGCTGATTTAGAATTAATTAAAATATTATTAATAATTATTGTTGTCTAATGAGCGCAAATTGTATTTATAAATTATATAAATTACACAACAAATGTCTAAAGAAAAAATTTATGAGCCAAGCAAATGATTTGGACAAAATATAAACAAATTAAAAGAAAAGCGCAACATATTTAAGTTTGTAACAAAAAAAAATCAATAAATTACAAATATATATATGAAATTACAAATATACAAAAATTTTACATTAACTAGACTGAAAACAATTAAAGAAATATGGCTAGACTGAAAACAATTAAAGAAATAGATTGAGTAGAAAAACACTTCATGTGTCGCGGTCGCAACTACAATAATTACAACAACAATAATTATAATAACAATAATGGACGAGGCCAATATAGAGGAAACTCAAGAGGCCGTGACAACTCCAAGGGGTTAACTTCTACTGAGATACAGACCACTAAATACATAATCCAACACGATTTTCATATCGTAGATCTACAATTCGCTATTCCTTGTGATGGCATATTAGGAATCGAATTTATAAAAAAATACAACTGTCAATTAGACTTTAAGCCATCTGAAGATTGGCTTATAATTAGACCCAATAACCTAAAATTTCCAATTTATGTTCCAATAACATACAGTTCTGGCAACAACTCAATACTTCTGCCAGCAAGATCCCAAGTTATTAGAAAAATCGATGTAAATTCAATAGAAGACAGTGTATTGATTCCAAATCAAGAAATTCAGCATGGTATTTACATAGCAAGTACCATAGCAACACCTAAGAACGCTTTTATAAGACTACTAAATACAACAAATAAATATCAAGTAGTCAGTACAAATAATTTAGCGTTTGAATCACTTTCAAACTACGAAGTAGCCAAAACTAATTTGAAAATAGAAAGCAATCTGTATTATCTCAACTAAAAAAAACAATTTAAATCGCAGCTTTCAAGCTTATGCACCCAATATAATGATATATTCGGATTGGAATCCGAACCAATTAGCACAAATAACTTTTATAAACAAAAACTGAGATCAAAAGATGATGAACCAGTGTACACAAAAAATTATAGAAGCCCACACAGTCATGTTGACGAAATACAGAAACAAGTTGGAAAATTGATCACAGACGGAATTGTCGAACAATCTGTATCTGAATATAATAGCCCATTATTACTTGTCCCTAAAAAATCATCACCAGGTTCAGAACAAAAGAAAAGGCGATTGGTAATTGACTATCGTCAAATTAATAAAAAATTACTGTGCGATAAATTTCCACTCCCAAGAATTGATGATACTTTGGATCAACTTGGATGAGCAAAATATTTACCGTTTGGTCTAAAAATAGCGCTTAATTTTGAAATAAAGAATGATGACTATAGCATTCTCAGGATTAGAACCTTCACAAGCATTCCTTTATATGGATGACTTAATAGTTATAGGTTGTTCCGAAAAACATATGCTTAAAAACTTAACAGACGTTTTTGAGAATTGTAGGAAATACAATCTAAAGTTACATCCCGAAAAATGTTCATTCTTTATGCATGAAGTCACTTTCCTAGGACATAAATGCACAGATAAAGGAATCTTACCCGACGAAAAAAAATATGACGTCATCCAAAATTATCCAGTCCCACATGATGCGGACAGCGCTAGAAGATTTGTTGCATTCTGTAACTACTACAGAAGATTCATAAAAAATTTTGCTGACTATTCCCGTCACATAACGAGATTATGTAAAAAGGATGTAAAATTCGAATGGACAGCTGAATGCCAAAACGCCTTCGAACATTTGAAAGCATCATTAATGAATCCAACACTTTTACAATACCCAGATTTCAGCAAAAAATTTTGCATTATTACAGATGCTAGTAAACAAGCATGTGGAGCAGTTCTTACTCAGAACAAAAATGGACTTCAGCTCCCAGTAGCATACGCATCTAGATCATTTACAAAAGGCGAAAGTAACAAAAGTACAACAGAACAGGAATTAGCAGCTATTCATTCGGCAATAACGCATTTCAGACCATATATTTATGGTAGACACTTCACTGTCAAAACAGAACACAGAGCCCTCATATACCTATTCTCAATGGTAAATCCGAGTTCCAAACTTACCAGAATGAGACTTGAACTAGAGGAATATAATTTTACAGTAGAATATCTAAAGGGAAAAGACAATTACGTAGCCGACGCGCTCTCTAGAATAACAATCACAGACCTGAAAAACATACAAGTAAATAATAAAATTCTGAAAGTCACTACCAGAAATAAAAGTAAACAGTTAAATTCCTGCGCAGGAAAAGAAAAAGAAGATTTGCATAAGCAATCTCTAAATGCTTCTCAGCCCAACGTATACGAAGTCATAGTAAATGATGAGGTACGAAAAGTAGTGACCTTGCGATTAACAGATTCTCTATGTTTACTAAAACATGGAAAGAAAATTATAGCAAGAATTGATGTTAGCGATATGTACACCAATGAAATTTTTGACTTAGGTCAGTTCTTTCAAAGGCTTGAAACAGAAGCCGGTATACTTAATATCACCCAACTCAAAGTGGCACCGAGCGAAAAGATCTTTGAGATCATCTCAATAGAATCTTTTAAATCAATGGGCAATAAAATATTGAAATCTTTAAGAGTAGCGCTACTCAAGCCGGTGACCGAATTATCAAATGATAATAATAAAGAGAAAGAAGCAATACTGTTTACGTATCATGACGATCCAATACAAGGAGGTCATACAGGCATAGCTAGAACAATAGCAAAAATAAAAAGGCATTATTATTGGAAAAACATGTCAAGAGATATCTCAAGCTATGTAAGAAAATGCCAGAAATGTCAAAAGTCAAAAATAACTAAACATACAAAAACTCCATTAACCATTATTGAAACGCCACAACTGGCTTCCGTTAGGGTAATTGTGGATACGATCGGTTCCTTACCCAAATCTGAACAAGGAAATGAATACGCAGTAACACTAATCTGCGATTTGACAAAATACTTGATAGCAATACCAATTAAAGATAAGAATGCAAAAACAGTGTCAAAAGCCATATTTGAAGATTTTATTTTGAACTACGGTCCAATAAAGACGTTCATTACGGACATGGGAACAGAATATAAAAATTCAATAATTGAAGAATTATGTAAAAACCTTAACATCAAAAACATAACTTCTACTGCACATCATCACCAGACAGTAGGTACCGTGGAGCGAAGCCACAGAACACTTAACGAGTTCATACGATCATACATATCAGTTGATAAAACAGATTGGGACGTATGGCTACAATACTTCGTATATTGTTTTAATACCACACCTTCAATGGCACATGACTATTGTCCATATGAACTAGTATTTGGTAAATCTTCAAACTTACCAAAACACTTTAATACCGTAGATAATATAAAACCTCTTTATAATAGAAGGCCTAAAAGCGCGCTAGAATAATGTTAGAAAAACATAAGGAGAAAAATAAAAAATATTACGATAAGAAATTACTTAATTTTTAATTAAAGATAGGAGATAATGTCTTAACAGCTCATAAGCTAGATTTTAAATACACTGGTCCTTACAAGGTAGAAAGCGTAAAAGATAATGATAACATAATAATTTCAAAAAATAAAAATAAACAACAAATAGTACATAAAGATAGATTAAAAATTTTTATTTCATAATCAATCAATATTCTTATAAGCATTTCTAAATTAAAAAAAAAAAAAAAAAGAACAACGCTAATATTAAGAATATATTCAAAACTAAATTTTAATTAATATAAGCAAAAAAGATAATAATAATAACAAAAACAAAAAATATATATATATATATAATAATAATAATAGATGTTTTCCAAATATAAGTAATAACATTAAGCAAATAACTTCATGTAATTACGTTATTTTTCTAAAGGAGGGAGATGTAGTATGTTCATATATTGAATGCTCACTGTACTGAGCATAAATGCATAAATATCAATACAGATACATTGTAGCACATTGGCTACAATATTTATATATATATATCCAAACCTCAGCACTTGCGGTAATATGATTGCTCTTGAGCGCATTGGCCTGAACAGATCTGAGTCGGCATACTTGACATGCGCTAAGGCTATGTCAAGTATATGAACATAATACCTCCTCTCTTCCGCGGCGACTCTCGTCGCCCATAGATATATATATATATATATATATATATATATATATATATATATATATATATATATATATATATATATATATATATATATATATATATATAGTGACATATGTAAACACATATGTACCCACACACTGCACCTAGCAACGCACTTATCATATTTTTGCTACACATTCTTTTCCCACAGACTTAAGATAAACATTATAAAATAATCAAATGGTGACAATAACCATTCTGGCTCCCCATCAACTTATTATAAACAAATCGCCAGAATCGCTATTCCCACCATAGGGGTTGAATCTGTTGACGTTGCATAAATGCTGGCCGACAAAACTCTCTTAAATCTCAATCTCTTCAAGATCGAGAACCTTCTATTTACATAAGAGCCAAAAAGCTCCAATAGTCTAAAGTCCAACAATTGAAAGCTCGAAGCCAAGGTTTATAAGACGTCTCCAGAACTTAGCTTAAGTTAGTTACAACATGAATTTATGTTGATGTAAAACTGATACGTATTCAATTAAGATTCTATACTTGTACTCCGTTGTATCGTGTGTTTAAATAAAATTATATTTTTTTATAATACCGATCTTCGAAACTCATTAATGGCGCAGCCGGTAGGATATCGGAAAATATCCTCGTAATAGTAATCGGTCCTTTTTCGATCCGCTAAAGAAACGCTTGTGTTAAAAGTGACTTTCTAGGATTGAGCACGCGAATTTGCCGCAGGAAGTGACTCGATTCAGTTATTACAACTTTGGAAATTTATTCTCGATATCCGCTAAAAAAACAACGCGTGTGTAAAAATAACTTAACAAACCAATTATAATCGTGGCCCACCGTAATAGTGCGACCGCCACTCAGCATAATTGCCATATTAAGAAACCGCGCAAATTCTGCAAAACACCAAACAGAGTTCTGCTTATAAATAGATCCGCTGGACTATTTAGAACACCTGTTCCTAAGGACTTACTTCTGGGTTTACAAATCATTAACTTGATCCCTGTAAACAGTAAGTTCCTTTTAATTCAATAATAAAACCAAACCTAAAGTGACAATTAAACTAAAGAACTTTGTGAAAAAACTAGACTGTGAAATAAAATTAAAGCCATTTAATACCTGCGATTGTATTAAACAAAGTAACAACAAACACAACAACATCATGACTACAAATCCAACAATGGAACTATCCGAAATGCACTTGAAACAGGCGTTAGGACAAATTCGTCAAGTGCCCATATTTGACGGGAAAACCATAGAGCTGACGGCATTCATCAGACGAATAGACTTCATCATGCAACTTTACCCGACGCAGGACGTAAGACAGCACAGCGTACTTTTTGGAGCCATCGAGATGCAGACATCCGGAGCAGCACAGAGGGTATCACAACTTACAGCAGCCACCAACTGGGGAGAATTGAGAAGAGCCCTAATTGACGAATTTAAAACACAAACACCTTATGAAGAATTATTAAGACGGTTGTATAATACGAATTACAACAACAGTATACGTAAGTTTGTAGAAGAATTAGAATATAAGTCTTTTATAATATCCAATAAATTAATATTAGAAAACCAACCACAAAATACAGTGCTATACACAAATGCTATGAACAATACTATAAAAGACGTAATCACTAGGAAACTTCCCGACCGTATTTTTATGACCTTAGCTAGGCATGACATTACCACAGTTTCTAAACTAAAACAAGTAGCTCAACGTGAGGGACTTTACGAAAACAATTATACTAATCAAAATACAGACAATTCCAAAACGAAATCTCAAAATAATACTAACGACAATCGTGGAAAGGGAAATAATCAAAATTATTATCCGAGTCCAAGTTGTTCAAATACTACAAATTCTAACTATAAACCAAAAGAAAATGCTGGAAATAGCCAAACATCATATAAAGAATTTAAACAAAATCTTGATCAAGCTAGATCCCAAAATCAAATGAACTATCAAAACCAAAGTCAAAAACCTTCAAATCCTCCTGTCAAAAGACAGCGAGAAAGTTCAAGTGGTCACTCCAAGATGGATACTTCGGAAAATTTTCATCAAAGAGCCTCGGACCAAGAAAAAGAAATCCCTTTATCAGACTAATTATGAATGGACAACATTTTAACTGTGTAATTGACACAGGTTCATCCATCAACCTAATCAAAGAAAACTTTTTCAATTTTCCAATTAAAACTTGTGAATTAAACGTGCAAACAATAAATGGCACCATTCAATTAAAAAATTCAATATCTTTTGCATCTAGTAAGCTTTGCCCTACTAAGCAAACATTTTATTTACACAACTTTTCCGATAGTTATGATATTCTACTAGGTAGAGAATATCTAGAATCTTGCGAAGCAAGAATCGACTACAAACAAAAAACAGTTATTCTTAACGAATATCCATTTTTAATGAGATATGAGCGTGAAGATTCTGTTAAGGACAAGACCGCATTTCAATGCCTTGATCCGCCCCAAACAAATGACAGCAGTAAATTACGCTATCAATAACGAACTAACTGAAAATAACAAATACAGACTCGATCATTTAAATGAAGAGGAAAGTAATAAAATAAAACAAGTCTTGTATGAATTTAATGATATTCAGTATCGCGAAGGTGAAAATTTGACTTTCACGAGCACTGTCAAACATTCAATTCAAACAAAACATGAAGATCCAATATATAAACGCCCATATAAATATCCCCAAACATTTGACGAAGAAGTCAATAAACAAATAAATGAAATGATTGAACAGGGAATTATTCGAAAGTCGAAATCACCCTATTGTTCACCAATTTGGATCGTTGAGAAAAAAGCAGACACTTCCAATAAGAAAAAATTTCGATTAGTCATTGACTATCGCAACCTTAACGAAGTCACAATAGATGACAAGTTTCCCATTCCAATTATGGATGAAATACTTGACAAGTTAGGCAAATGTCAATATTTCACAACAATTGATTTAGCCAAAGGTTTTCATCAAATTCAAATGGATCCCGAATCCATCCCTAAAACAGCCTTCTCAACTAAACATGGTCATTACGAATATACTCGTATGCCATTTGGTCTCAAAAATGCACCATCTACATTCCAGAGATGCATGAACAATCTCTTGGAAGATCTTATTTATAAAAATTGTCTGGTATACCTAGATGATATCATTGTATATTCCACTTCATTGGAAGAACACATATTATCTCTTAAAAGGGTATTTAAAAAGCTAAGAGAAGCAAATCTCAAAATTCAACTTGATAAGTGTGAGTTTTTGAAAAAAGAAACTGAATTCCTAGGTCGCATCATAACAACAGAAGGTATTAAACCAAACCCAAACAAACTTCAAGCTATAATTAACTTCCCAATACCCAAAACACAGAAAGAAATAAAATCATTCTTAGGTTTATGTGGATTTTATAGAAAATTCATTCCTAATTTCGCTAAAATTGTCAAACCAATGACACTCAACCTAAAGAAAGGAGCTAAAATAAACACAAAAGATAATAGCTATATTTCAGCTTTTGAGAAACTCAAAGTTCTCATCACTTCAGATCCAATACTGATCTACCCCAATTTCAATAAACAATTTTCACTTACTACAGACGCTAGCAATTTCGCTATAGGAGCAGTTCTCTCCCAAGAACACAAACCTATATGCTACGCAAGCAGAACACTCAACGAACACGAAATAAATTATTCAGCTATTGAAAAAGAATTATTAGCAATAGTCTGGGCAACAAAATATTTCAGATCATACCTCTTCGGTAGAAAATTCGAAATCCTCAGTGATCACAAACCACTCGTTTGGCTCAATAATATTAAAGAACCAAATATGAAATTACAACGCTGGAAAATAAAACTAAATGAATTTGATTATCATATTAAATATGTACCAGGTAAAGAAAACTATGTTGCAGATGCTTTATCTAGAATAAAAATTGAAGAAAATTTGTTAGGAGAAACTTCCGATGCAACAGCAGCAACAATCCACAGCTCTCAAGAAGATAGCCAACATAACATTTCACTTACTGAAAGACCAATAAATTACTTTAAAAGACAAATTGAATTTATAAAAAATAACTCAAACAATGTAAACGTCACAAATTACTTTCATAAAACCAAAATTTTAATAAATTATGTCGAAATGACACATGATCACGCAAAAGAATTAATAAAAGAATACTTATGCTCAAAGAAAAGTGTAATATACTTCAGCAACGAAGCCGATTTTCTTACTTTTCAAAATGCTTTCGTAGAAATAATTAGTCCCAATAACATTACAAAAGTTATGAGATCAACTAAAAAACTAACAGACCTCCAAACTTATTCCGAATTTAAAGAATACATTATTAATACACATCAAAAGTTATTACACCCAGGAATAGAGAAAATGACATTAATATTCAAAGAAAAATATTATTATCCAGATTATCAGAACTTAATTCAAAATATAATTAACGAATGCAAAGTTTGTAACATAGCAAAAACAGAACATAGAAATACTAAATTAGCCTTTGAATTAACCCCAGAAATCCAAAATCCCAGAGAAAAATATGTCATTGATTTTTATATGGTTGACAACAAACAATTCCTATCTTGTATAGACCTATATTCCAAGTTCGCAACCTTAGTCGAAGTAAATGGCAGAGATTGGTTAGAAGCCAAAAGAGCTCTCCTAAAAGTATTTAATGACATGGGAAAACCAATTGAAATAAAAGCAGATAAAGATTCAGCATTCTTGTGCTCAGCATTACAAATATGGTTAAAATCAGAAGACGTAAATATATCAATTACAACTAGTAAAAGCGGCATTTCAGACATAGAAAGATTCCATAAAACAATAAATGAAAAATTAAGAATTGTCAATTCTGACACAAATCAAGAAGATAAACTAACTAGATTTGAAATAATACTTTACACGTATAATCATAAAACTAAACATAATACGACTGGTAGAACACCAGCAGATATCTTCATTTACGCAGGAACCCCTGAATACGATACACAACTAAATAAGAAAAACAAAATAGAAAGACTAAATAAAAATAGATTAGATTTTGAAGTAGATACTAGATACAGAGAATCACCGTTAGTAAGATCAAAATCTACAAATCCTTTTAAACAAACAGGAAACATAACACAAGTAGATGACAAACACTATGAAGAAGTGAATAGAGGTAGAAAAATAACACACTATAAATCTAAATATAAAAAGAAGAAAATAACTAATAAAAGTAAATACGATAATTCCAGATCAACCAATAACCAGAATCATGATGATAATTCCTCATAATCTATTAAAAATATTAACGCTACTATATTTTATATGGCCAATAAAAGGTCAACATTTGGAAATCAACCCAATTAACTCCAAAAACGGATATCTTATATTTCAAACAGGAACAATTAATTTACCTATAAATTATGAATATCACTATTTGACTATTAACATATCTAAAACTGAAGAAACTTATAATAATCTAATAAAACAAACCAAAGAATTTGAATCACTAACAAAAATAAAATACCTAACAGATAAATTGGACAGAGAAATGAACGGTATAAGACTAGTAAAACGAAACAAAAGAGGACTTATAAATTTCATGGGAACTTTTTATAAATACCTTTTCGGAACTTTAGATCAAGAAGACAAAGAAGAATTACAATCAAAAATAGATAACCTTTCAGAAAACAGTGTACAAGCCAATGAATTAAACGAAGTAATAAAGACAGTCAATAAAGGAATAGAAGTAATGAACAGTTTAAGCTCGACCCATGAGGCAGATCAAAGACTTGACATACTAATTTTTAATTTAAAAGAATTCATAGAATATATTGAAGACATTGAATTAGGAATGCAATTAACTAGGCTTGGTATATTTAATCCTAAATTACTAAAATATGACTCACTATCACATTTAAACGCTGAAAAAATAATAAATATTAAAACATCAACATGGTTAAAAACAACTACTAATGAAATTTTGATAATTTCCCATATTCCACGCGAAATTACAAACACTGCACTATTTGACATTATAACATATCCCGACGAAAACAAAAACATCTTAACTGAAATTATACATGACACCTACTATTTACAAAATAATAAAACTTTCACAAAAACCAATAAAAATTTAGTTATGAATAAATGTATTACTGGAATATTAAATCAAGAAAAAACAGAATGTAGATATTCAAAAATGCATAAAAATTATGAAATTAAATACGTAGAACCAAATATAATGTTAACTTGGAATTTACCTAAAACTTTATTAAACCAAAATTGTATAAATAGAGAAATAATTATCGAAGGAAATAATATGTTAAAAGCACTAAATTGTTCAATCCAATTAGACGAAATATTAATAACCAACACTATGTTAGATTATACACAAACAATTTATATTAATAATAATGTAACAAAATTAGAACCATTGTCATACGTTCAAACAAAAGAAATTATTCAACAACAAACAAAATTGTATAACACATTCCAGATTATAACTGTAACAACTTTAATAATTATTTTAATCGCATTATTGTTATACATTATCTTTAAATATAAGAATATTCCTCGAAAAATTATAGTAAGCTATAAGAACAAAAAGGAATCAACCCCTAAAATAGAAACAAATATTCAAAAAGATAAAGAAACTAAAACAGAATTAAATCATAAAGAAAACGAAATTGAAGAAATTGTAACAGATCCAACTCTATACCCTAGATTATCCGCCTGAGGACAGGCTCATTTCTTAAGGAGGGGGAAGTGACATATGTAAACACATATGTACCCACACACTGCACCTAGCAACGCACTTATCATATTTTTGCTACACATTCTTTTCCCACAGACTTAAGATAAACATTATAAAATAATCAAATGGTGACAATAACCATTCTGGCTCCCCATCAACTTATTATAAACAAATCGCCAGAATCGCTATTCCCACCATAGGGGTTGAATCTGTTGACGTTGCATAAATGCTGGCCGACAAAACTCTCTTAAATCTCAATCTCTTCAAGATCGAGAACCTTCTATTTACATAAGAGCCAAAAAGCTCCAATAGTCTAAAGTCCAACAATTGAAAGCTCGAAGCCAAGGTTTATAAGACGTCTCCAGAACTTAGCTTAAGTTAGTTACAACATGAATTTATGTTGATGTAAAACTGATACGTATTCAATTAAGATTCTATACTTGTACTCCGTTGTATCGTGTGTTTAAATAAAATTATATTTTTTTATAATACCGATCTTCGAAACTCATTAATATATATATATATATATACAGTAATACATAAGCTGACCGCTCCTCTGTCGGCGTCACTGGCAGCGCAGTCACGCGGCCTTTTAGCTGTACTTGACAATTGTAATAGAATTAAGAATTATTCAAGAAACAATGCTTCAACTGTGTAGACCTATCAGGGTCTACATATAAAGAAAACTGAGAACAATCACTGTTATGAGAAGAACTCAAGATTCAACACTACATTGATATTCGGAATATTACAGAGGTACAAGATAACAAGCGAGATCTAAAAGAAATAAAAGCAATTATAGAAAAAACAAAAGAGAAGATGTTGGAAAACGTAATGAAAAGAGAGAAAATTATATTGAGAAACGCGAAGAAGGATTCATAAAAAATTACAAGGAAGTTAGACACAAAGAGGTATCAAAGTTTAGAATAGCGAATTTGAAAAATGTCGACCCCACAAATATAAAACGAGCATACAACTTTACAGAAAACATGGATGATAATAACGCTATTACTAATGATGATGACAACAACAACGGGAAGTCTGACAATGCAGGAGATACTTGACCAAGATGGATATACAAAAATACCGATGAACCAAGAAGATATAGTGACAACAACGGACATAGTAGTACATAATAAATCTAAATGACATAGATAATATTTTAAATGATATAGAAAAAAACATTGGGATGATTAATATCGAAAAAAAAAATACATATTACAATCTCAACTATTAGAAGAAAGACATAAGTTAAATACGTTATATGGAAATCAGACTCGTAAAAGAAGAGGTTTGATCAACGCAGTTGGAAGTGTATCAAAATGGTTATTTGGCACAATGAGCGAAGAAGACAGAAAAATAATAAAAAAACAATTATCAACTTTTAAAGAAAATATACAAGAAACAGACGAATCGTTAAACAATCAAGTATACATAAATGACACTATACATTAATGATACTATTAAAAATTTAGAACACATAATTAAATCATATAGAATAGCAATCGAAAATCAATTAAACGCAATTGTGAAGTACGAAAACAGGTACCAAGAAAATCTATACTATGACCAACAAATTAAAATTCATATACAAGATAATGTGGTTGCTGCTAGGTATAACATATTGCACCCAAGCATATTAACAGATAACGAAATAGCAAAATACAATATTAACTTTAAAGAACTAAATCATATCAAATTAGCTACAGCAATGT